>CANTUQ010000045.1:0-1231666 GCA_947683425.1 Excoecaria cochinchinensis
TGGTACCCCTAGGGATATCCGTAAAAATACGTCGGATTTCGACGAAACCAATTCTCGATGCGTTGTGATCGGCAAGCTTCCAGTAGCTATTCCAATCGAGTTTTCCTGAATTATTGGACTCGGATCCAAAATTTCACCACTTTTTACGATTTTTCGATTTTAGTCATTTTCCCTAGTGGTACCCCTAGGGAAATTCGTAAAAATTCGTCGGATTCCGACGAAGCCAATTCTCGATGCGTTGTGACCGGGAAGCTTCCAGTAGCTATTTCAATTGACTTTTCCTGAATTATTGGACTCGAATAAAAAATTTCACCACTTTTTACGATTTTTCGATTTTGGTCATTTTCCCAAGTGGTACCCCTAGGGAAATCCGTAAAAATTCGTCGGGTTCCGACGAAGCCAATTCTCGATACGTTGTGACCGGAAAGCTTCCAGTAGCTATTCTAATAGAGTTTTCCTGAATTATTGGACTCGGATAAAAAATTTCACCACTTTTTACGATTTTTCGATTTTGGTCATTTTCCCTAGTGGTACCCCTAGGGAAATCCGTAAAAATTCGTCGGACCAATTCTCGATGCGTTGTGACCGGCAAGCTTCCAGTAGCTATTCCAATCGAGTTTTCTTGAATTATTGGACTCGGATCCAAAATTTCACCACTTTTTACGATTTTTCGTTTTTATTCATTTTCCCGAGTGGTACCCTTAGGGAAATCCGTAAAAATTCGTCGGATTCCGACGAAGCAAATTCTCGATGCGTTGTGACCGGCAAGCTTCCAGTAGCTATTCGAATCGAGTTTTCCTTAATTATTTGTCTCGGATCAAAAATTTCACCACTTTTTACGATTTTTCGATTTTGGTCATTTTCCCTAGTGGTACCCCTAGGGAAATCCGTAAAAATTCGTCGGACCAATTCTCGATGCGTTGTGACCGGCAAGCTTCCAGTAGCTATTCCAATCGAGTTTTCCTGAATTATTGGACTCGGATCCAAAATTTCACCACTTTTTACGATTTTTCGATTTTAGTCATTTTCCCTAGTGGTACCCCTAGGGAAATTCGTAAAAATTCGTCGGATTCTGACGAAGCCAATTCTCGATGCGTTGTGACCGGGAAGCTTCCAGTAGATATTTCAATTGACTTTTCCTGAATTATTGGACTCGAATAAAAAATTTCACCACTTTTTACGATTTTTCGATTTTGGTCATTTTCCCAAGTGGTACCCCTAGGGAAATCCGTAAAAATTCGTCGGGTTCCGACGAAGCCAATTCTCGATCCGTTGTGACCGGAAAGCTTCCAGTAGCTATTCTAATCGAGTTTTCCTGAATTATTGGACTCGGATAAAAAATTTCACCACTTTTTACGATTTTTCGATTTTGGTCATTTTCCCTAGTGGTACCCCTAGGGAAATCCGTAAAAATTCGTCGGACCAATTCTCGATGCGTTGTGACCGGCAAGCTTCCAGTAGCTATTCCAATCGAGTTTTCCTGAATTATTGGACTCGGATCCAAAATTTCACCACTTTTTACGATTTTTCGATTTTAGTCATTTTCCCTAGTGGTACCCCTAGGGAAATTCGTAAAAATTCGTCGGATTCTGACGAAGCCAATTCTCGATGCGTTGTGACCGGGAAGCTTCCAGTAGCTATTTCAATTGACTTTTCCTGAATTATTGGACTCGAATAAAAAATTTCACCACTTTTTACGATTTTTCGATTTTGGTCATTTTCCCAAGTGGTACCCCTAGGGAAATCCGTAAAAATTCGTCGGGTTCCGACGAAGCCAATTCTCGATCCGTTGTGACCGGAAAGCTTCCAGTAGCTATTCTAATCGAGTTTTCCTGAATTGTTGGACTCGGATAAAAAATTTCACCACTTTTTACGATTTTTCGATTTTGGTCATTTTCCCTAGTGGTACCCCTAGGGAAATACGTAAAAATCCGTCAGATTTTGACGAAGCCAATTCTCGATGCGTTGTGACCGGCAAGCTTCCAGTAGCTATTCTAATCGAGTTTTCCTGAATTATTGGACTCGGATCCAAAATTTCACCACTTTTTACGATTTTAGTCATTTTCCCTAGTGGTACCCCAAGGGAAATCCGTAAACATTCGTCGGATTCCGACGTAGCCAATTCTCGATGCGTTGTGACCGGCAAGCTTCCAGTAGCTATTCTAATCGAGTTTTCCTGAATTATTGGACTCGGATCCAAAATTTAACCACTTTTTACGATTTTTCGATTTTGGTCATTTTCCCTATTGGTACCCGTAGGGAAATCCGTAAAAATTCGTCGGATTCCGACGAAGCCAATTCTCGATGCATTGTGACCGGCAAGCTTCCAGTAGCTATTCCAATCGATTTTTCCTTAATTATTGGTCTCGGATCCAAAATTTTACCAATTTTACGATTTTTCGATTTTGGTCATTTTCCCTAGTGGTACCCCTAGGGATATCCGTAAAAATACGTCGGATTTCGACGAAGTCAATTCTCGATGCGTTGTGATCGGCAAGCTTCCAGTAGCTATTCCAATCGAGTTTTCCTGAATTATTGGACTCGGATTCAAAATTTCACCACTTTTTACGATTTTTCGATTTTAGTCATTTTCCCTAGTGGTACCCCTAGGGAAATCCGTAAAAATTCGTCGGATTCCGACGAAGCCAATTCTCGATGCGTTGTGACCGGCAAGCTTCCAGTAGCTATTCCAATCGAGTTTTCCTGAATTATTGGACACGAATAAAAAATTTCACCACTTTTTACGATTTTTCGATTTTAGTCATTTTCCCTAGTGGTACCCCTAGGGAAATCCGTAAAAATTCGTCGGGTTCCGACGAAGCCAATTCTCGATACGTTGTGACCGGAAAGCTTCCAGTAGCTATTCTAATCGAGTTTTCCTGAATTATTGGACTCGGATAAAAAATTTCACCACTTTTTACGATTTTTCGATTTTGGTCATTTTCCCAAGTGGTACCCCTAGGGAAATCCGTAAAAATTCGTCGGGATCCGACGAAGCCAATTCTCGATACGTTGTGACCGGAAAGCTTCCAGTAGCTATTCTAATCGAGTTTTCCTGAATTATTGGACTCGGATCCAAAATTTCACCACTTTTTACGATTTTTCGTTTTTATTCATTTTCCCGAGTGGTACCCTTAGGGAAATCCGTAAAAATTCGTCGGATTCCGACGAAGCAAATTCTCGATGCGTTGTGACCGGCAAGCTTCCAGTAGCTATTCCAATCGAGTTTTCCTGAATTATTGGACTCGGATTCAAAATTTCACCACTTTTTACGATTTTTCGATTTTAGTCATTTTCCCTAGTGGTACCCCTAGGGAAATCCGTAAAAATTCGTCGGATTCCGACGAAGCCAATTCTCGATGCGTTGTGACCGGCAAGCTTCCAGTAGCTATTCCAATCGAGTTTTCCTGAATTATTGAACACGAATAAAAAATTTCACCACTTTTTACGATTTTTCGATTTTGGTCATTTTCCCAAGTGGTACCCCTAGGGAAATCCGTAAAAATTCGTCGGGATCCGACGAAGCCAATTCTCGATACGTTGTGACCGGAAAGCTTCCAGTAGCTATTCTAATCGAGTTTTCCTGAATTATTGGACTCGGATCCAAAATTTCACCACTTTTTACGATTTTTCGTTTTTATTCATTTTCCCGAGTGGTACCCTTAGGGAAATCCGTAAAAATTCGTCGGATTCCGACGAAGCAAATTCTCGATGCGTTGTGACCGGCAAGCTTCCAGTAGCTATTCCAATCGAGTTTTCCTGAATTATTGGACTCGGATTCAAAATTTCACCACTTTTTACGATTTTTCGATTTTAGTCATTTTCCCTAGTGGTACCCCTAGGGAAATCCGTAAAAATTCGTCGGATTCCGACGAAGCCAATTCTCGATGCGTTGTGACCGGCAAGCTTCCAGTAGCTATTCCAATCGAGTTTTCCTGAATTATTGAACACGAATAAAAAATTTCACCACTTTTTACGATTTTTCGATTTTGGTCATTTTCCCTAGTGGTACCCCTAGGGAAATCCGTAAAAATTCGTCGGGTTCCGACGAAGCCAATTCTCGATGAGTTGTGACCGGAAAGCTTCCAGTAGCTATTCTAATCGAGTTTTCCTGAATTATTGGACTCGGATAAAAAATTTCACCACTTTTTACGATTTTTCGATTTTGGTCATTTTCCCTAGTGGTACCCCTAGGGAAATCCGTAAAAATACGTCGTATTTTGACGAAACCAATTCTCGATGCGTTGTGACCGGCAAGATTCCAGTAGCTATTCTAATCGAGTTTTCCTGAATTATTGGACTCGGATCCAAAATTTCACCACTTTTTACGATTTTTCGATTTTAGTCATTTTCCCTAGTGGTACCCCAAGGGAAATCCGTAAAAATTCGTCGTATTCCGACGTAGCCAATTCTCGATGCGTTGTGACCGGCAAGCTTCCAGTAGCTATTCTAATCGAGTTTTCCTGAATTATTGGACTCGGATCCAAAATTTAACCACTTTTTACGATTTTTCGATTTTGGTCATTTTCCCTATTGGTACCCGTAGGGAAATCCGTAAAAATTCGTCGGATTCCGACGAAGCCAATTCTCGATGCGTTGTGACCGGCAAGCTTCCAGTAGCTATTCCAATCGAGTTTTCCTTAATTATTTGTCTCGGATCCAAAATTTCACCAATTTTACTATTTTTCGATTTTGGTCATTTTCCCTAGTGGTACCCCTAGGGATATCCGTAAAAATACGTCGTATTTCGACGAAGCCAATTCTCGATGCGTTGTGATCGGCAAGCTTCCAGTAGCTATTCCAATCGAGTTTTCCTGAATTATTGGACTCGAATCCAAAATTTCACCACTTTTTACGATTTTTTCGATTTTAGTCATTTTCCCTAGTGGTACCCCTAGGGAAATCCGTAAAAATTCGTCGGATTCCGACAAAGCCAATTCTCGATGCGTTGTGACCGGCAAGCTTCCAGTAGCTATTCCAATCGAGTTTTCCTGAATTATTGGACTCGAATAAAAAATTTCACCACTTTTTACGATTTTTCGATTTTGGTCATTTTCCCTAGTGGTACCCCTAGGGAAATCCGTAAAAATTCGTCGGGTTCCGACGAAGCCAATTCTCGATGCGTTGTGTCCGGAAAGCTTTCAGTAGCTATTCTAATCGAGTTTTCCTAAATTATTGGACTCGGATAAAAAATTTCACCACTTTTTACGATTTTTCGATTTTGGTAATTTTCCCTAGTGGTACCCCTAGGGAAATCCGTAAAAATACGTCGGATTTTGACGAAGCCAATTCTCGATGCGTTGTGACCGGCAAGCTTCCAGTAGCTATTCCAATCGAGTTTTCCTGAATTATTGGAATCGGATCAAAATTTCACCACTTTTTACGATTTTTCGATTTGAGTCATTTTCCCTAGTGGTACCCCAAGGGAAATCCGTAAAAATTCGTCGGATTTCGACGTAGCCAATTCTCGATGCGTTGTGACCGGCAAGCTTCCATTAGCTATTCCAATCGAGTTTTCCTGAATTATTGGACACGAATAAAAAATTTCACCACTTTTTACGATTTTTCGATTTTGGTCATTTTCCCTAGTGGTACCCCTAGGGAAATCCGTAAAAATTCGTCGGGTTCCGACGAAGCCAATTCTCGATGCGTTGTGACCGGAAAGCTTCCAGTAGCTATTCTAATCGAGTTTTCCTGAATTATTGGACTCGGATAAAAAATTTCACCACTTTTTACGATTTTTCGATTTTGGTCATTTTCCCTAGTGGTACCCCTAGGGAAATCCGTAAAAATACGTCGTATTTTGACGAAACCAATTCTCGATGCGTTGTGACCGGCAAGATTCCAGTAGCTATTCTAATCGAGTTTTCCTGAATTATTGGACTCGGATCCAAAATTTCACCACTTTTTACGATTTTTCGATTTTAGTCATTTTCCCTAGTGGTACCCCAAGGGAAATCCGTAAAAATTCGTCGTATTCCGACGTAGCCAATTCTCGATGCGTTGTGACCGGCAAGCTTCCAGTAGCTATTCTAATCGAGTTTTCCTGAATTATTGGACTCGGATCCAAAATTTAACCACTTTTTACGATTTTTCGATTTTGGTCATTTTCCCTATTGGTACCCGTAGGGAAATCCGTAAAAATTCGTCGGATTCCGACGAAGCCAATTCTCGATGCGTTGTGACCGGCAAGCTTCCAGTAGCTATTCCAATCGAGTTTTCCTTAATTATTTGTCTCGGATCCAAAATTTCACCAATTTTACTATTTTTCGATTTTGGTCATTTTCCCTAGTGGTACCCCTAGGGATATCCGTAAAAATACGTCGTATTTCGACGAAGCCAATTCTCGATGCGTTGTGATCGGCAAGCTTCCAGTAGCTATTCCAATCGAGTTTTCCTGAATTATTGGACTCGAATCCAAAATTTCACCACTTTTTACGATTTTTCGATTTTAGTCATTTTCCCTAGTGGTACCCCTAGGGAAATCCGTAAAAATTCGTCGGATTCCGACAAAGCCAATTCTCGATGCGTTGTGACCGGCAAGCTTCCAGTAGCTATTCCAATCGAGTTTTCCTGAATTATTGGACTCGAATAAAAAATTTCACCACTTTTTACGATTTTTCGATTTTGGTCATTTTCCCTAGTGGTACCCCTAGGGAAATCCGTAAAAATTCGTCGGGTTCCGACGAAGCCAATTCTCGATGCGTTGTGTCCGGAAAGCTTTCAGTAGCTATTCTAATCGAGTTTTCCTAAATTATTGGACTCGGATAAAAAATTTCACCACTTTTTACGATTTTTCGATTTTGGTAATTTTCCCTAGTGGTACCCCTAGGGAAATCCGTAAAAATACGTCGGATTTTGACGAAGCCAATTCTCGATGCGTTGTGACCGGCAAGCTTCCAGTAGCTATTCCAATCGAGTTTTCCTGAATTATTGGAATCGGATCCAAAATTTCACCACTTTTTACGATTTTTCGATTTGAGTCATTTTCCCTAGTGGTACCCCAAGGGAAATCCGTAAAAATTCGTCGGATTTCGACGTAGCCAATTCTCGATGCGTTGTGACCGGCAAGCTTCCATTAGCTATTCCAATCGAGTTTTCCTGAATTATTGGACACGAATAAAAAATTTCACCACTTTTTACGATTTTTCGATTTTGGTCATTTTCCCTAGTGGTACCCCTAGGGAAATCCGTAAAAATTCGTCGGGTTCCGACGAAGCCAATTCTCGATGCGTTGTGACCGGAAAGCTTCCAGTAGCTATTCTAATCGAGTTTTCCTGAATTATTGGACTCGGATAAAAAATTTCACCACTTTTTACGATTTTTCGATTTTGGTCATTTTCCCTAGTGGTACCCCTAGGGAAATCCGTAAAAATACGTCGTATTTTGACGAAACCAATTCTCGATGCGTTGTGACGGCAAGATTCCAGTAGCTATTCTAATCGAGTTTTCCTGAATTATTGGACTCGGATCCAAAATTTCACCACTTTTTACGATTTTTCGATTTTAGTCATTTTCCCTAGTGGTACCCCAAGGGAAATCCGTAAAAATTCGTCGTATTCCGACGTAGCCAATTCTCGATGCGTTGTGACCGGCAAGCTTCCAGTAGCTATTCTAATCGAGTTTTCCTGAATTATTGGACTCGGATCCAAAATTTAACCACTTTTTACGATTTTTCGATTTTGGTCATTTTCCCTATTGGTACCCGTAGGGAAATCCGTAAAAATTCGTCGGATTCCGACGAAGCCAATTCTCGATGCGTTGTGACCGGCAAGCTTCCAGTAGCTATTCCAATCGAGTTTTCCTTAATTATTTGTCTCGGATCCAAAATTTCACCAATTTTACTATTTTTCGATTTTGGTCATTTTCCCTAGTGGTACCCCTAGGGATATCCGTAAAAATACGTCGTATTTCGACGAAGCCAATTCTCGATGCGTTGTGATCGGCAAGCTTCCAGTAGCTATTCCAATCGAGTTTTCCTGAATTATTGGACTCGAATCCAAAATTTCACCACTTTTTACGATTTTTCGATTTTAGTCATTTTCCCTAGTGGTACCCCTAGGGAAATCCGTAAAAATTCGTCGGATTCCGACAAAGCCAATTCTCGATGCGTTGTGACCGGCAAGCTTCCAGTAGCTATTCCAATCGAGTTTTCCTGAATTATTGGACTCGAATAAAAAATTTCACCACTTTTTACGATTTTTCGATTTTGGTCATTTTCCCTAGTGGTACCCCTAGGGAAATCCGTAAAAATTTGTCGGGTTCCGACGAAGCCAATTCTCGATGCGTTGTGTCCGAAAGCTTTCAGTAGCTATTCTAATCGAGTTTTCCTAAATTATTGGACTCGGATAAAAAATTTCACCACTTTTTACGAATTTTTCGATTTTGGTAATTTTCCCTAGTGGTACCCCTAGGGAAATCCGTAAAAATACGTCGGATTTTGACGAAGCCAATTCTCGATGCGTTGTGACCGGCAAGCTTCCAGTAGCTATTCCAATCGAGTTTTCCTGAATTATTGGAATCGGATCCAAAATTTCACCACTTTTTACGATTTTTCGATTTGAGTCATTTTCCCTAGTGGTACCCCAAGGGAAATCCGTAAAAATTCGTCGGATTTCGACGTAGCCAATTCTCGATGCGTTGTGACCGGCAAGCTTCCATTAGCTATTCCAATCGAGTTTTCCTGAATTATTGGACACGAATAAAAAATTTCACCACTTTTTACGATTTTTCGATTTTGGTCATTTTCCCTAGTGGTACCCCTAGGGAAATCCGTAAAAATTCGTCGGGTTCCGACGAAGCCAATTCTCGATGCGTTGTGACCGGAAAGCTTCCAGTAGCTATTCTAATCGAGTTTTCCTGAATTATTGGACTCGGATAAAAAATTTCACCACTTTTTACGATTTTTTCGATTTTGGTCATTTTCCCTAGTGGTACCCCTAGGGAAATCCGTAAAAATACGTCGTATTTTGACGAAACCAATTCTCGATGCGTTGTGACCGGCAAGATTCCAGTAGCTATTCTAATCGAGTTTTCCTGAATTATTGGACTCGGATCCAAAATTTCACCACTTTTTACGATTTTTCGATTTTAGTCATTTTCCCTAGTGGTACCCCAAGGGAAATCCGTAAAAATTCGTCGTATTCCGACGTAGCCAATTCTCGATGCGTTGTGACCGGCAAGCTTCCAGTAGCTATTCTAATCGAGTTTTCCTGAATTATTGGACTCGGATCCAAAATTTAACCACTTTTTACGATTTTTCGATTTTGGTCATTTTCCCTATTGGTACCCGTAGGGAAATCCGTAAAAATTCGTCGGATTCCGACGAAGCCAATTCTCGATGCGTTGTGACCGGCAAGCTTCCAGTAGCTATTCCAATCGAGTTTTCCTTAATTATTTGTCTCGGATCCAAAATTTCACCAATTTTACTATTTTTCGATTTTGGTCATTTTCCCTAGTGGTACCCCTAGGGATATCCGTAAAAATACGTCGTATTTCGACGAAGCCAATTCTCGATGCGTTGTGATCGGCAAGCTTCCAGTAGCTATTCCAATCGAGTTTTCCTGAATTATTGGACTCGAATCCAAAATTTCACCACTTTTTACGATTTTTCGATTTTAGTCATTTTCCCTAGTGGTACCCCTAGGGAAATCCGTAAAAATTCGTCGGATTCCGACAAAGCCAATTCTCGATGCGTTGTGACCGGCAAGCTTCCAGTAGCTATTCCAATCGAGTTTTCCTGAATTATTGGACTCGAATAAAAAATTTCACCACTTTTTACGATTTTTCGATTTTGGTCATTTTCCCTAGTGGTACCCCTAGGGAAATCCGTAAAAATTCGTCGGGTTCCGACGAAGCCAATTCTCGATGCGTTGTGTCCGGAAAGCTTTCAGTAGCTATTCTAATCGAGTTTTCCTAAATTATTGGACTCGGATAAAAAATTTCACCACTTTTTACGATTTTTCGATTTTGGTAATTTTCCCTAGTGGTACCCCTAGGGAAATCCGTAAAAATACGTCGGATTTTGACGAAGCCAATTCTCGATGCGTTGTGACCGGCAAGCTTCCAGTAGCTATTCCAATCGAGTTTTCCTGAATTATTGGAATCGGATCCAAAATTTTACCACTTTTTACGATTTTTCGATTTTGGTCATTTTCCCTAGTGGTACCCCTAGGGAAATCCGTAAAAATTCGTCGGATTCCGACGAAGCCAATTCTCGATGCCTTGCGACCGGCATGCTTCCAGTAGCTATTAAAATCGAGTTTTCCTAAATTATTGGACTCGGATCAAAAATTTTACCCCTTTTTACAATTTTTCGATTTTGGTGATTTTCCCTAGTGGTACCCCCTAGGGAAATCCTTAAAAATTCGTCGAATTTCGACGAAGCCAATTCTCGATGCGTTGTGACCGGCAAGCTTCCAGTAGCTATATCAATCGAGTTTTCCTGAATTATTGGACTCGGATAAAAAATTTCATCACTTTTTACGATTTTTCGATTTTGGTAATTTTCCCTAGTGGTACCCCTAGGGAAATCCGTAAAAATTCGTCGGATTTCGACGAAGCCAATTCTCGATGCCTTGCGATCGGCATGCTTCCAGTAGCTATTCATATCGAGTTTTCCTGAATTATTGGACTAGGATCAAAAATTTCACCAGTTTTTACGATTTTTCGATTTTGGTGATTTTCCCTAGTGGTACGACTAGGGATATCCGTAAAAATTCGTCGGATTCCGACGAAGCCAATTCTCGATGCGTTGTGACCGGCAAGCTTCCAGTAGCTATTCCAATCGAGTTTTCCTGAATTACTGGACTCGGATAAAAAATTTCACCAGTTTTTACGATTTTTCGATTTTGGTGATTTTCCCTAGTGGTACGACTAGGGAAATCCGTAAAAATTCGTCGGATTCCGACGAAGCCAGTTCTCAATGCGTTGTGACCGACAGGCTTCCAGTAGCTATTCCAATCGAGTTTTCCTGGATTATTGGACTAGGATCCAAAATTTCACCACTTTTTACGATTTTTCAATTTTGGTCAGTTTCCCTAGTGGTAACCCTAGGGAAATCCGTAAAAATTCGTCAGATACCGATGAAGCAAATTCTCGATGCCTTGCATCCGGCATGCTTCCAGTAGCTATTCCAATCGAGTTTTCCTGAATTATTGGACTCGGCTCAAAAATTTCACCACTTTTTACGATTTTTCGATTTTGGTGATTTTCCCTAGTGGTACCCCTAGGGAAATCCGTTAAAATTCGTCGAATTCCGACGAAGCCAATTCTCGATGCCTTGCAATCGGCCTGCTTCCAGTAGCTATTCAAATCGAGTTTTCCTGAATTATTGGACTCGGATAAAAAATTTCACCACTTTTTACGATTTTTTCGATTTTGGTAATTTTCCCTAGTGGTACCCCTAGGGAAATCCGTAAAAATTCGTCGAATTCCGACGAAAGCAATTCTCGATGTCTTGCGACCGGCAAGCTTTCAGTAGCTATTCCAATCGCGTTTTCCTGAATTATTGGACTCGGATAAAAAATTTCACCACTTTTTACGATTTATCGATTTTGGTGATTTTCCCTAGTGGTACCCCTAGGAAAATCAGTAAAAATTCGTCGGATTCCGACGAAGCCAATTCTCGATGCCTTGCGATCGGCATGCTTCAAGTAGCTATTCAAATCGAGTTTTCCTGAATTATTGGACTCGGATCCAAAATTTCACCACTTTTTACGATTTTTCGATTTTGGTGATTTTCCCTAGTGGTACCACTAGGGAAATCCGTAAAAATTCGTCGGATTCCGACGAAGCCAATTCTCGATGCATTGCGACCGGCATACTTCCAGTAGCTATTCCAATCGAGTTTTCCTGAATTATTGGACTCGGATAAAAAATTTCACCACTTTTTACGATTTTTCGATTTTTGTGATTTTTCCTAGTGGTACCCCTAGAGAAATCCGTAAAAATTCGTCGGATTTCGACGAAGCCAATTCTCGATGCCTTGCGATCGGCATGCTTCCAGTAGCTATTCAAATCGAGTTTTCCTGAATTATTGGACTAGGATCCAAAATTTCACCAGTTTTTACGATTTTTCGATTTTGGTGATTTTCCTTAGTGGTACGACTAGGGATATCCGTAAAAATTCGTCGGATTCCGACGAAGCCAATTCTCGATGCGTTGTGACCGGCAAGCTTCCAGTAGCTATTCCAATCTAGTTTTCCTGAATTACTGGACTCGGATCAAAAATTTCACCAGTTTTTACGATTTTTCGATTTTGATGATTTTCCCTAGTGGTACGACTAGGGAAATCCGTAAAAATTCGTCGGATTCCGACGAAGCCAGTTCTCAATGCGTTGTGACCGGCAAGCTTCCAGTAGCTATTCCAATCGAGTTTTCCTGGATTATTGGACTAGGATCCAAAATTTCACCACTTTTTACGATTTTCCAATTTTGGTCAGTTTCCCTAGTGGTAAACCTAGGGAAATCCGTAAAAATTCGTCAGATACCGATGAAGCAAATTCTCGATGCCTTGCATCCGGCATGCTTCCAGTAGCTATTCCAATCGAGTTTTCCTGAATTATTGGACTCGGCTCAAAAATTTCACCACTTTTTACGATTTTTCGATTTTGGTGATTTTCCCTAAAGGTGATTTAGGGAAATCCATAAAAATTCGTCGAATTCCGACGAAAGCAATTCTCGATGCCTTGCGACCGGCAAGCTTTCAATAGCTATTCCAATCGCGTTTTCCTGAATTATTGGATTCGGATAAAAAATTTCACCACTTTTTACGATTTTTCGATTTTGGTGATTTTCCCTAGTGGTACCACTAGGGAAATCCGTAAAAATTCGTCGGATTCCGACGAAGCCAATTCTCGATGCATTGCGACCGGCATACTTCCAGTAGCTATTCCAATCGAGTTCTCCTGAATTATTGGACTCGGATAAAAAATTTCACCACTTTTTACGATTTTTGGATTTTGGTGATTTTCCCTAGTGGTACCCCTAGGGAAATCCGTAAAAATTTTTCGAATTCCGACGAAAGCAATTCTCGATGCCTTGCGATCGGCATGCTTCCAGTAAGTATTCCAATCGAGTTTTCCTGAATTATTGGACTCGAATAAAAAATTTCACCACTTTTTACGATTTTTCGATTTTTGTGATTTTCCCTAGTGGTACCCCTAGAGAAATCCGTAAAAATTCATCGGATTTCGATGAAGACAATTCTCGATACCTTGCGACCGGCATGCTTCCAGTAGCTATTCCAATCGAGTTTTCCTGAATTATTGGTCTCCAATCAAAAATTTCACCACTTTTTACGATTTTTCGATTTTGGTGATTTTCCCTAGTAGTACCCCTAGGGAAATCCATCAAAATTCGTCGAATTCCGACGAAGCCAATTCTCGATGCGTTGTGACCGGCAAGTTTCCAGTAGCTATTCCAATCGAGTTTTCCTGAATTATTGGACTCGGATCCAAAATTTCACCACTTTTTACGATTTTTCGATTTTGGTGATTTTCCCTAGTGGTACCCCTAGGGAAATCAATAAAAATTAGTCGGATTCCGACGAAGCTAATTCTCGATGACTTGCGATCGGCATGCTTCCAGTAGCTATTCAAATCGAGTTTTCCTGAATTATTGAACTCGGATCCAAAATTTCACCACTTTTTACGATTTTTCGATTTTGATGATTTTCCCTAGTGGTACCACTAGGGAAATCCGTAAAAATTCGTCGGATTCCGACGAAGCCAATTCTCGATGCATTGTGACCGGCATGCTTCCAGTAGCTATTCCAATCGAGTTCTCCTGAATTATTGGACTCGGATAAAAAATTTCACCACTTTTTACGATTTTTCGATTTTGGTGATTTTCCCTAGCGGTACCCCTAGGGAAATCCGTAAAAATTCGTCAAATTCCGACGAAAGCAATTCTCGATGCCTTGCGATCGGCGTGCTTCCAGTAGCTATTCCAATCGAGTTTTCCTGAATTATTGGACTCGGATAAAAAATTTCACCACTTTTTACGATTTTTCGATTTTTGTGATTTTCCCTAGTGGTACCCCTAGAGAAATCCGTAAAAATTCATCGGATTTCGACGAAGAGAATTCTCGATATCTTACGACCGGCATGCTTCCAGTAGCTATTCCAATCAAGTTTTCCTGAATTATTGGACTAGGATCCAAAATTTCACCACTTTTTACGATTTTCCAATTTTGGTCAGTTTCCCTAGTGGTAACCCTAGGGAAATCCGTAAAAATTCGTCAGATACCGATGAAGCAAATTCTCGATGCCTTGCATCCGGCATGCTTCCAGTAGCTATTCCAATCGAGTTTTCCTGAATTATTGCACTCGGCTCAAAAATTTCACCACTTTTTACGATTTTTCGATTTTGGTGATTTTCCCTAGTGGTACCCCTAGGAAAATCCATAAAAATTCGTCGGATTCCGACGAAGCCAATTCTCGATGCCTTGCAATCGGCCGGCTTCCAGTAGCTATTCAAATCGAGTTTTCCTGAATTATTGGACTCGGATAAAAAATTTCACCACTTTTTACGATTTTTCGATTTTGGTGATTTTCCCTAGTGGTACCCCTAGGGAAATCCGTAAAAATTCGTCGAATTCCGACGAAAGCAATTCTCGATGCCTTGCGATCGGAATGCTTCCAGTAGCTCTTCCAATCGAGTTTTTCCTGAATTATTGGACTCGGATAAAAAATTTCACCACTTTTTACGATTTTTCGATTTTTGTGATTTTCCCTAGTGGTACCCCTAGAGAAATCCGTAAAAATTCATCGGATTTCGACGAAGACAATTCTCGATACCTTGCGACCGGCATGCTTCCAGTAGCTATTCCAATCGAGTTTTCCTCAATTATTGGACTCGGATAAAAAATTTCACCACTTTTTACGATTTTTCGATTTTTGTGATTTTCCCTAGTGGTACCCCTAGAGAAATCCGTAAAAATTCATCGGATTTCGACGAAGACAATTCTCGATGCCTTGCGGCCGGCATGCTTCCAGTAGCTATTGCAATCGAGTTTTCCTGAATTATTGGACTCGGATCAAAAATTTCACCACTTTTTACGATTTTTCGATTTTGGTTATTTTCCCTAGTGGTAACCCTAGGAAAATCCGTAAAAATTCGTCGGATTCTGACGAAGCCAATTCTCGAGGCATTGTGAACGGCAAGCTTCCAGTAGCTATTCCAATCGAGTTTTTCTGAATTATTGGACACGGATCAAAAATTTTACCACTTTTTACGATTTTTCGATTTTGGTGATTTTCCTTAGTGGTACCCCTAGAGAAATCCGTAAAAATTAGCCGGATTCCGACGAAGCCAATTCTCGATGCCTTGTGACCGGCATGCTTCCAGTAGCTATTCTAATCGAGTTTTCCTGAATTATTGGACTCGGATCAAAAATGTCACCACTTTTTACGATTTTTCGATTTTGGTGAATTTCCCTAATGGTACCCCTAGGGAAATCCGTAAAAATTCGTCGGATTCCGACGAAGCCAATTCTCGATGCGTTGGGACCGGCAAGCTTCCAGTTGCTATTCCAATCGAGTTTTCCTGAATTATTGGACTAGGATCCAAAATTTCACCACTTTTTACGATTTTTCAATTTTGGTCATTTTCCCTAGTGGTATCCCTAGGGAAATCCGTAAAAATTCGTCGGATTCCGACGAAACCAATTCTCGATGCCTTGCGACCGGCATGCTTCCAGTAGCTATTCCAATCGAGTTTTCCTGAATTATTGGACTCGGATCCAAAACTTCACCACTTTTTACGATTTTTTGATTTTGGTGATTTTCCCAAGTGGTACCCCTAGGGAAATCCGTAAAAATTCGTCGGATTCCGACGAAGCCAATTCTCGATGCGTTGTGACCGGCAAGCTTCCTGTAGCTATTCCAATCGAGTTTTCCTGAATTATTGGACTCGGATCAAAAATTTCACCACTTTTTACGATTTTTCGATTTTGGTTATTTTCCCTAGTGGTAACCCTAGGAAAATCCGTAAAAATTCGTCGGATTCTGACGAAGCCAATTCTCGAGGCATTGTGAACGGCAAGCTTCCAGTAGCTATTCCAATCGAGTTTTCCTGAATTATTGGACACGAATCAAAAATTTTACCACTTTTTACGATTTTTCGATTTTGGTGATTTTCCTTAGTGGTACCCCTAGAGAAATCCGTAAAAATTTGCCGGATTTCGACGAAGCCAATTCTCGATGCCTTGTGACCGGCATGCTTCCAGTAGCTATTCCAATCGAGTTTTCCTGAATTATTGGACTCGGATCAAAAATGTCACCACTTTTTACGATTTTTCGATTTTGGTGAATTTCCCTAGTGGTACCCCTAGGAAAATCCGTAAAAATTCGTCGGATTCCGACGAAGCCAATTCTCGATGCGTTGGGACCGGCAAGCTTCCAGTTGCTATTCCAATCGAGTTTTCCTGAATTATTGGACTAGGATCCAAAATTTCACCACTTTTTACGATTTTTCAATTTTGGTCATTTTCCCTAGTGGTATCCCTAGGGAAATCCGTAAAAATTCGTCGGATTCCGACGAAACCAATTCTCGATGCCTTGCGACCGGCATGCTTCCAGTAGCTATTCCAATCGAGTTTTCCTGAATTATTGGACTCGGATAAAAAATTTCACCACTTTTTACGATTTTTCGATTTTGGTGATTTTTCCTAGTGGTACCCTTATGGAAATCTGTAAAAATTCGTCGGATTCCGACGAAGCCAATTCTCGATGCGTTGGGACTGGCAAGCTTCCAGTAGCTATTCCAATCGAGTTTTCCTGAATTATTGGACTAGGATCCAAAATTTCACCACTTTTTACGATTTTTCAATTTTGGTCATTTTCCCTAGTTGTGCCCCTAGGGAAATCCGTAAAAATTCGTCGGATTCCGACGAAGCCAATTCTCGATGTGTTGGGACCGGCAAGCTTCCAGTAGCTATTCCAATCGAGTTTTCCTGAATTATTGGACTCGGATCCAAAATTTCACCACTTTTTGAAATTTTTCGATTTTGGTGATTTTCCCGAGTGGTACCCCTAGGGAAATCCGTAAAAATTCGTCGGATACGGACGAAGCCAATTCTCGATGCCTTGCGACCGGCATGCTTCCAGTAGCTATTCCAATCGAGTTTTCCCGAATTATTGGACTCGGATAAAAAATTTCACCACTTTTTACGATTTTTCGATTTTGGTGATTTTTCCTAGTGGTACCCCTAGGGAATTCCATAAAAATTCGTCGGATTCCGACTAACCTAATTCTCGATGCGTTGCGATCGGCATGCTTCCAGTAGCTATTCCAATCGAGTTTTACTGAATTATTGGTGACGGATAAAAAATTTCACCACTTTTTACGATTTTTCGATTTTGGTGATTTTCCCTAGTGGTACCCCTAGGGAAATCCATAAAAATTCGTCGGATTCCGACGAAGCCAATTCTCGATGCGTTGGGACCGGCAAGCGTCCAGTAGCTATTCAAATCGAGTTTTCCTGAATTATTGGACTAGGATCCAAAATTTCACCACTTTTTACGATTTTTTAATTTTGGTCATTTTCCCTAGTTGTAACCCTAGGGAAATCCGTAAAAATTCGTCGGATTCCGACGAAGCCAATTCTCGATGCCTTGCGATCGGCATGCTTCCAGTAGCTATTTCAATCGAGTTTTCCTGAATTATTGGACTCGGATAAAAAATTTCACTACTTTTTACGATTTTTCGATTTTGGTGATTTTCCCTAGTGGCACCCCTAGGGAAATCCATAAAAATTCGTCGGATTCCGACGAAGTAAATTCTCGATGCGTTGGCACCGGCATGCTTCCAGTAGCCATTCCAATCGAATTTTCCTTAATCATTGGACTCGGATCCAAAATTTCACCACTTTTTGAAATTTTTCGATTTTGGTGATTTTCACGAGTGGTACCCTTAGGGAAATTCGTAAAAATTCGTCGGATACGGACGAAGCCAATTGTCGATGCCTTGCGACCGGCATGCTTCCAGTAGCTATTCCAATCGAGTTTTCCTGAATTATTGGACTCGGATCAAAAATTTCACCACTTTTTACGATTTTTCGATTTTGGTGATTTTCCCTAGTGGTACCCCTAGAGAAATCCGTAAAAATTCGTCGGATTCCGACAAAGACAATTCTTGATGGCTTGCGACCGGCATGCTTCCAGTAGCTATTCCAATCGAGTTTTCCTTAATTATTGGACTCGGATCCAAAATTTCACCACTTTTTACGATTTTTCGATTTTGGTGATTTTCCCTAGTGGTACCCCTAGGGAAATCCGTAAAAATTCTTCGGATTCCGACGAAGCCAATTCTCGATGCGTTGTGACCGTCAAGCTTCCAGTAGCTATTCCAATCGAGTCTTCCTTAATTATTGGACTCGGATCAAAAATTTCACCACTTTTTACAATTTTTCAATTTGGTCATTTTCCCTAGTGGTAACCCTAGGAAAATCCGTAAAAATTCGTCCGATACCGACGAGGCCAATTCTCGATGCCTTGTGACCGGCATGCTTCAAGTAGCTATTCCAATCGAGTTTTCCTGAATTATTGGACTCGGATCAAAAATTTCACCACTTTTTACGATTTTTCGATTTTGGTGATTTTCCCTAGTGGTACCCCTAGGGAAATCCGTAAAAATTCGTCGGATTCCGACGAACCTAATTCTCGATGCCTCGCGATCGGCATGCTTCCAGTAGCTATTCCAATCGAGTTTTCCTGAATTATTGGACTCGGATAAAAAATTTCACCACTTTTACGATTTTTCGATTTTGGTGATTTTCTCTAGTGGTACCCCTAGGGAAATTCGTAAAAATTCGTCGAATTCTGACTAAGCCAATTCTCAATGCCTTGCGATCGGCATGCTTCCAGTAGCTATTCCAATCAAGTTTTCCTGATTTATTTGACTCGGATAAAAAACTTCACCACTTTTTACGATTTTTCGATTTTGGTGATTTTCCCTAGTGGCACCCCTAGGGAAATCCGTAAAAATTCGTCGGATTGCGACGAAGTAAATTCTCGATGCGTTGGCACCGGCATGCTTCCAGTAGCCATTCCAATCGAATTTTCCTTAATCATTGGACTCGAATCCAAAATTTCACCACTTTTTGAAATTTATCGATTTTGGTGATTTTCACGAGTGGTACCCCTAGGGAAATCCGTAAAAATTCATCGGATACGGACGAAGCCAATTCTCGATGCCTTGCGACCGGCATGCTTTAGTAGCTATTCCAATCGAGTTTTCCTGAATTATTGGACTCGGATAAAAATTTCACCACTTTTTACGATTTTTCGATTTTGGTGATTTTCCATAGTGGTACCCCTAGAGAAATCCGTAAAAATTCGTCGGATTCCGACGAAGACAATTCTTGATGGCTTGCGACCGGCATGCTTCCGGTAGCTATTCCAATCGAGTTTTCCTTAATTATTGGACTCGGATCCAAAATTTCACCACTTTTTACGATTTTTCGATTTTGGTGATTTTCCCTAGTGGTACCCCTAGGGAAATCCGTAAAAATTCTTCGGATTCCGACGAAGCCAATTCTCAATGCGTTGTGACCGTCAAGCTTCCAATAGCTATTCCAATCAAGTCTTCCTTAATTATTGGACTCGGATAAAAAATTTAACCACTTTTTACGATTTTTCAATTTTGGTCATTTTCCCTAGTGGTAACCCTAGGAAAATCCGTAAAAATTTGTCCGATACCGACGAGGCCAATTCTCGATGCCTTGTGACCGGCATGCTTCCAGTAGCTATTCCAATCGAGTTTTCCTGAATTATTGGACTCGGATAAAAAATTTCACCACTTTTTACGATTTTTCGATTTTGGTGATTTTTCCTAGTGGTACCCCTAGGAAAATCCGTAAAAATTCGTCGGATTGCGACGAAGCCAATTCTCGATGTCTTGCGATCGGCATGCTTCCAGTAGCTATTCCAATCAAGTTTTCCTGAATTATTTGACTCGGATCAAAAATTTCACCAGTTTTTACGATTTTTCAATTTTGGTGATTTTCCCTAGTGGTACCCCTAGGGAAATCCGTAAAAATTCGTCGGATTCCGACGAAGCCAATTCTAGATGCGTTGGGACCGGCAAGCTTCCAGTAGCTATTCCAATCGAGTTTTCCTGAATTATTGGACTAGGATAAAAAATTTCACCACTTTTTACGATTTTTCAATATTGGTGATTTTCCCTAGTGGTACCCCTAGGGAAATTCGTAAAAATTCGTCGGATTCCGACGAAGCCAATTCTCGATGCCTTGCGACCGGCATGCTTCCTGTAGCTATTCCAATCGAGTTTTCCTGAATTATTTGACTCGGATCAAAAATTTCACCACTTTTTACAATTTTTCGATTTTGGTGATTTTCCCTAGTGGTACCCCTAGAGAAATCCGTAAAAATTCGTCGGATTCCGACGAAGCTAATTCTCGATGCGTTGTGATCGGCAAGCTTCCAGTAGCTATCCCGATCGAGTTTTCCTGAATTATTGGACTCGGATCCGAAATTTCACCACTTTTTACGATTTCTCGATTTTGGTGATTTTCCCTTGTGGTACCCCTAGGGAAATCCGTAAAAATTCGTCGGATTCCGACGAAGCCAATTCTCGATGCGTTGTGACCGGCAAGCTTCCAGTAGCTAACCCGATCTAGTTTTCCTGAATTATTGGACTCGGATCCGAAATTTCACCACTTTTTACGATTTTTCGATTTTGGTGATTTTCCATAGTGGTACCCCTAGAGAAATCCGTAAAAATTCGTCGGATTCCGACGAAGACAATTCTTGATGGCTTGCGACCGGCATGCTTCCGGTAGCTATTCCAATCGAGTTTTCCTTAATTATTGGACTCGGATCCAAAATTTCACCACTTTTTACGATTTTTCGATTTTGGTGATTTTCCCTAGTGGTACCCCTAGGGAAATCCGTAAAAATTCTTCGGATTCCGACGAAGCCAATTCTCAATGCGTTGTGACCGTCAAGCATCCAATAGCTATTCCAATCAAGTCTTCCTTAATTATTGGACTCGGATAAAAAATTTCACCACTTTTTACGATTTTTCAATTTTGGTCATTTTCCCTAGTGGTAACCCTAGGAAAATCCGTAAAAATTTGTCCGATACCGACGAGGCCAATTCTCGATGCCTTGTGACCGGCATGCTTCCAGTAGCTATTCCAATCGAGTTTTCCTGAATTATTGGACTCGGATAAAAAATTTCACCACTTTTTACGATTTTTCGATTTTGGTGATTTTTCCTAGTGGTACCCCTAGGAAAATCCGTAAAAATTCGTCGGATTGCGACGAAGCCAATTCTCGATGTCTTGCGATCGGCATGCTTCCAGTAGCTATTCCAATCAAGTTTTCCTGAATTATTTGACTCGGATCAAAAATTTCACCAGTTTTTACGATTTTTCAATTTTGGTGATTTTCCCTAGTGGTACCCCTAGGGAAATCCGTAAAAATTCGTCGGATTCCGACGAAGCCAATTCTAGATGCGTTGGGACCGGCAAGCTTCCAGTAGCTATTCCAATCGAGTTTTCCTGAATTATTGGACTAGGATAAAAAATTTCACCACTTTTTACGATTTTTCAATATTGGTGATTTTCCCTAGTGGTACCCCTAGGGAAATTCGTAAAAATTCGTCGGATTCCGACGAAGCCAATTCTCGATGCCTTGCGACCGGCATGCTTCCTGTAGCTATTCCAATCGAGTTTTCCTGAATTATTTGACTCGGATCAAAAATTTCACCACTTTTTACAATTTTTCGATTTTGGTGATTTTCCCTAGTGGTACCCCTAGAGAAATCCGTAAAAATTCGTCGGATTCCGACGAAGCTAATTCTCGATGCGTTGTGATCGGCAAGCTTCCAGTAGCTATCCCGATCGAGTTTTCCTGAATTATTGGACTCGGATCCGAAATTTCACCACTTTTTACGATTTCTCGATTTTGGTGATTTTCCCTTGTGGTACCCCTAGGGAAATCCGTAAAAATTCGTCGGATTCCGACGAAGCCAATTCTCGATGCGTTGTGACCGGCAAGCTTCCAGTAGCTAACCCGATCTAGTTTTCCTGAATTATTGGACTCGGATCCGAAATTTCACCACTTTTTACGATTTCTCGATTTTGGTGATTTTCCATAGTGGTACCCCTAGAGAAATCCGTAAAAATTCGTCGGATTCCGACGAAGACAATTCTTGATGGCTTGCGACCGGCATGCTTCCGGTAGCTATTCCAATCGAGTTTTCCTTAATTATTGGACTCGGATCCAAAATTTCACCACTTTTTACGATTTTTCGATTTTGGTGATTTTCCCTAGTGGTACCCCTAGGGAAATCCGTAAAAATTCTTCGGATTCCGACGAAGCCAATTCTCAATGCGTTGTGACCGTCAAGCATCCAATAGCTATTCCAATCAAGTCTTCCTTAATTATTGGACTCGGATAAAAAATTTCACCACTTTTTACGATTTTTCAATTTTGGTCATTTTCCCTAGTGGTAACCCTAGGAAAATCCGTAAAAATTTGTCCGATACCGACGAGGCCAATTCTCGATGCCTTGTGACCGGCATGCTTCCAGTAGCTATTCCAATCGAGTTTTCCTGAATTATTGGACTCGGATAAAAAATTTCACCACTTTTTACGATTTTTCGATTTTGGTGATTTTTCCTAGTGGTACCCCTAGGAAAATCCGTAAAAATTCGTCGGATTGCGACGAAGCCAATTCTCGATGTCTTGCGATCGGCATGCTTCCAGTAGCTATTCCAATCAAGTTTTCCTGAATTATTTGACTCGGATCAAAAATTTCACCAGTTTTTACGATTTTTCAATTTTGGTGATTTTCCCTAGTGGTACCCCTAGGGAAATCCGTAAAAATTCGTCGGATTCCGACGAAGCCAATTCTAGATGCGTTGGGACCGGCAAGCTTCCAGTAGCTATTCCAATCGAGTTTTCCTGAATTATTGGACTAGGATAAAAAATTTCACCACTTTTTACGATTTTTCAATATTGGTGATTTTCCCTAGTGGTACCCCTAGGGAAATTCGTAAAAATTCGTCGGATTCCGACGAAGCCAATTCTCGATGCCTTGCGACCGGCATGCTTCCTGTAGCTATTCCAATCGAGTTTTCCTGAATTATTTGACTCGGATCAAAAATTTCACCACTTTTTACAATTTTTCGATTTTGGTGATTTTCCCTAGTGGTACCCCTAGAGAAATCCGTAAAAATTCGTCGGATTCCGACGAAGCTAATTCTCGATGCGTTGTGATCGACAAGCTTCCAGTAGCTATCCCGATCGAGTTTTCCTGAATTATTGGACTCGGATCCGAAATTTCACCACTTTTTACGATTTCTCGATTTTGGTGATTTTCCCTAGTGGTACCCCTAGGGAAATCCGTAAAAATTCGTCGGATTCCGACGAAGCCAATTCTCGATGCGTTGTGACCGGCAAGCTTCCAGTAGCTAACCCGATCTAGTTTTCCTGAATTATTGGACTCGGATCCGAAATTTCACCACTTTTTACGATTTCTCGATTTTGGTGATTTTCCATAGTGGTACCCCTAGAGAAATCCGTAAAAATTCGTCGGATTCCGACGAAGACAATTCTTGATGGCTTGCGACCGGCATGCTTCCGGTAGCTATTCCAATCGAGTTTTCCTTAATTATTGGACTCGGATCCAAAATTTCACCACTTTTTACGATTTTTCGATTTTGGTGATTTTCCCTAGTGGTACCCCTAGGGAAATCCGTAAAAATTCTTCGGATTCCGACGAAGCCAATTCTCAATGCGTTGTGACCGTCAAGCTTCCAATAGCTATTCCAATCAAGTCTTCCTTAATTATTGGACTCGGATAAAAAATTTCACCACTTTTTACGATTTTTCAATTTTGGTCATTTTCCCTAGTGGTAACCCTAGGAAAATCCGTAAAAATTTGTCCGATACCGACGAGGCCAATTCTCGATGCCTTGTGACCGGCATGCTTCCAGTAGCTATTCCAATCGAGTTTTCCTGAATTATTGGACTCGGATAAAAAATTTCACCACTTTTTACGATTTTTCGATTTTGGTGATTTTTCCTAGTGGTACCCCTAGGAAAATCCGTAAAAATTCGTCGGATTGCGACGAAGCCAATTCTCGATGTCTTGCGATCGGCATGCTTCCAGTAGCTATTCCAATCAAGTTTT
This sequence comes from Excoecaria cochinchinensis, assembly GCA_947683425.1. NCBI lineage: Eukaryota > Viridiplantae > Streptophyta > Magnoliopsida > Malpighiales > Euphorbiaceae > Excoecaria > Excoecaria cochinchinensis. The sequence continues at coordinate 24,169 of CANTUQ010000045.1, forward strand.
CCTGAATTATTTGACTCGGATCAAAAATTTCACCAGTTTTTACGATTTTTCAATTTTGGTGATTTTCCCTAGTGGTACCCCTAGGGAAATCCGTAAAAATTCGTCGGATTCCGACGAAGCCAATTCTAGATGCGTTGGGACCGGCAAGCTTCCAGTAGCTATTCCAATCGAGTTTTCCTGAATTATTGGACTAGGATAAAAAATTTCACCACTTTTTACGATTTTTCAATATTGGTGATTTTCCCTAGTGGTACCCCTAGGGAAATTCGTAAAAATTCGTCGGATTCCGACGAAGCCAATTCTCGATGCCTTGCGACCGGCATGCTTCCTGTAGCTATTCCAATCGAGTTTTCCTGAATTATTTGACTCGGATCAAAAATTTCACCACTTTTTACAATTTTTCGATTTTGGTGATTTTCCCTAGTGGTACCCCTAGAGAAATCCGTAAAAATTCGTCGGATTCCGACGAAGCTAATTCTCGATGCGTTGTGATCGGCAAGCTTCCAGTAGCTATCCCGATCGAGTTTTCCTGAATTATTGGACTCGGATCCGAAATTTCACCACTTTTTACGATTTCTCGATTTTGGTGATTTTCCCTAGTGGTACCCCTAGGGAAATCCGTAAAAATTCGTCGGATTCCGACGAAGCCAATTCTCGATGCGTTGTGACCGGCAAGCTTCCAGTAGCTAACCCGATCTAGTTTTCCTGAATTATTGGACTCGGATCCGAAATTTCACCACTTTTTACGATTTCTCGATTTTGGTGATTTTCCATAGTGGTACCCCTAGAGAAATCCGTAAAAATTCGTCGGATTCCGACGAAGACAATTCTTGATGGCTTGCGACCGGCATGCTTCCGGTAGCTATTCCAATCGAGTTTTCCTTAATTATTGGACTCGGATCCAAAATTTCACCACTTTTTACGATTTTTCGATTTTGGTGATTTTCCCTAGTGGTACCCCTAGGGAAATCCGTAAAAATTCTTCGGATTCCGACGAAGCCAATTCTCAATGCGTTGTGACCGTCAAGCTTCCAATAGCTATTCCAATCAAGTCTTCCTTAATTATTGGACTCGGATAAAAAATTTCACCACTTTTTACGATTTTTCAATTTTGGTCATTTTCCCTAGTGGTAACCCTAGGAAAATCCGTAAAAATTTGTCCGATACCGACGAGGCCAATTCTCGATGCCTTGTGACCGGCATGCTTCCAGTAGCTATTCCAATCGAGTTTTCCTGAATTATTGGACTCGGATAAAAAATTTCACCACTTTTTACGATTTTTCGATTTTGGTGATTTTTCCTAGTGGTACCCCTAGGAAAATCCGTAAAAATTCGTCGGATTGCGACGAAGCCAATTCTCGATGTCTTGCGATCGGCATGCTTCCAGTAGCTATTCCAATCAAGTTTTCCTGAATTATTTGACTCGGATCAAAAATTTCACCAGTTTTTACGATTTTTCAATTTTGGTGATTTTCCCTAGTGGTACCCCTAGGGAAATCCGTAAAAATTCGTCGGATTCCGACGAAGCCAATTCTAGATGCGTTGGGACCGGCAAGCTTCCAGTAGCTATTCCAATCGAGTTTTCCTGAATTATTGGACTAGGATAAAAAATTTCACCACTTTTTACGATTTTTCAATATTGGTGATTTTCCCTAGTGGTACCCCTAGGGAAATTCGTAAAAATTCGTCGGATTCCGACGAAGCCAATTCTCGATGCCTTGCGACCGGCATGCTTCCTGTAGCTATTCCAATCGAGTTTTCCTGAATTATTTGACTCGGATCAAAAATTTCACCACTTTTTACAATTTTTCGATTTTGGTGATTTTCCCTAGTGGTACCCCTAGAGAAATCCGTAAAAATTCGTCGGATTCCGACGAAGCTAATTCTCGATGCGTTGTGATCGGCAAGCTTCCAGTAGCTATCCCGATCGAGTTTTCCTGAATTATTGGACTCGGATCCGAAATTTCACCACTTTTTACGATTTCTCGATTTTGGTGATTTTCCCTAGTGGTACCCCTAGGGAAATCCGTAAAAATTCGTCGGATTCCGACGAAGCCAATTCTCGATGCGTTGTGACCGGCAAGCTTCCAGTAGCTAACCCGATCTAGTTTTCCTGAATTATTGGACTCGGATCCGAAATTTCACCACTTTTTACGATTTCTCGATTTTGGTGATTTTCCATAGTGGTACCCCTAGAGAAATCCGTAAAAATTCGTCGGATTCCGACGAAGACAATTCTTGATGGCTTGCGACCGGCATGCTTCCGGTAGCTATTCCAATCGAGTTTTCCTTAATTATTGGACTCGGATCCAAAATTTCACCACTTTTTACGATTTTTCGATTTTGGTGATTTTCCCTAGTGGTACCCCTAGGGAAATCCGTAAAAATTCTTCGGATTCCGACGAAGCCAATTCTCAATGCGTTGTGACCGTCAAGCTTCCAATAGCTATTCCAATCAAGTCTTCCTTAATTATTGGACTCGGATAAAAAATTTCACCACTTTTTACGATTTTTCAATTTTGGTCATTTTCCCTAGTGGTAACCCTAGGAAAATCCGTAAAAATTTGTCCGATACCGACGAGGCCAATTCTCGATGCCTTGTGACCGGCATGCTTCCAGTAGCTATTCCAATCGAGTTTTCCTGAATTATTGGACTCGGATAAAAAATTTCACCACTTTTTACGATTTTTCGATTTTGGTGATTTTTCCTAGTGGTACCCCTAGGAAAATCCGTAAAAATTCGTCGGATTGCGACGAAGCCAATTCTCGATGTCTTGCGATCGGCATGCTTCCAGTAGCTATTCCAATCAAGTTTTCCTGAATTATTTGACTCGGATCAAAAATTTCACCAGTTTTTACGATTTTTCAATTTTGGTGATTTTCCCTAGTGGTACCCCTAGGGAAATCCGTAAAAATTCGTCGGATTCCGACGAAGCCAATTCTAGATGCGTTGGGACCGGCAAGCTTCCAGTAGCTATTCCAATCGAGTTTTCCTGAATTATTGGACTAGGATAAAAAATTTCACCACTTTTTACGATTTTTCAATATTGGTGATTTTCCCTAGTGGTACCCCTAGGGAAATTCGTAAAAATTCGTTGGATTCCGACGAAGCCAATTCTCGATGCCTTGCGACCGGCATGCTTCCTGTAGCTATTCCAATCGATTTTTCCTGAATTATTTGACTCGGATCAAAAATTTCACCACTTTTTACAATTTTTCGATTTTGGTGATTTTCCCTAGTGGTACCCCTAGAGAAATCCGTAAAAATTCGTCGGATTCCGACGAAGCTAATTCTCGATGCGTTGTGATCGGCAAGCTTCCAGTAGCTATCCCGATCGAGTTTTCCTGAATTATTGGACTCGGATCCGAAATTTCACCACTTTTTACGATTTCTCGATTTTGGTGATTTTCCCTAGTGGTACCCCTAGGGAAATCCGTAAAAATTCGTCGGATTCCGACGAAGCCAATTCTCGATGCGTTGTGACCGGCAAGCTTCCAGTAGCTAACCCGATCTAGTTTTCCTGAATTATTGGACTCGGATCCGAAATTTCACCACTTTTTACGATTTCTCGATTTTGGTGATTTTCCATAGTGGTACCCCTAGAGAAATCCGTAAAAATTCGTCGGATTCCGACGAAGACAATTCTTGATGGCTTGCGACCGGCATGCTTCCGGTAGCTATTCCAATCGAGTTTTCCTTAATTATTGGACTCGGATCCAAAATTTCACCACTTTTTACGATTTTTCGATTTTGGTGATTTTCCCTAGTGGTACCCCTAGGGAAATCCGTAAAAATTCTTCGGATTCCGACGAAGCCAATTCTCAATGCGTTGTGACCGTCAAGCTTCCAATAGCTATTCCAATCAAGTCTTCCTTAATTATTGGACTCGGATAAAAAATTTCACCACTTTTTACGATTTTTCAATTTTGGTCATTTTCCCTAGTGGTAACCCTAGGAAAATCCGTAAAAATTTGTCCGATACCGACGAGGCCAATTCTCGATGCCTTGTGACCGGCATGCTTCCAGTAGCTATTCCAATCGAGTTTTCCTGAATTATTGGACTCGGATAAAAAATTTCACCACTTTTTACGATTTTTCGATTTTGGTGATTTTTCCTAGTGGTACCCCTAGGAAAATCCGTAAAAATTCGTCGGATTGCGACGAAGCCAATTCTCGATGTCTTGCGATCGGCATGCTTCCAGTAGCTATTCCAATCAAGTTTTCCTGAATTATTTGACTCGGATCAAAAATTTCACCAGTTTTTACGATTTTTCAATTTTGGTGATTTTCCCTAGTGGTACCCCTAGGGAAATCCGTAAAAATTCGTCGGATTCCGACGAAGCCAATTCTAGATGCGTTGGGACCGGCAAGCTTCCAGTAGCTATTCCAATCGAGTTTTCCTGAATTATTGGACTAGGATAAAAAATTTCACCACTTTTTACGATTTTTCAATATTGGTGATTTTCCCTAGTGGTACCCCTAGGGAAATTCGTAAAAATTCGTCGGATTCCGACGAAGCCAATTCTCGATGCCTTGCGACCGGCATGCTTCCTGTAGCTATTCCAATCGAGTTTTCCTGAATTATTTGACTCGGATCAAAAATTTCACCACTTTTTACAATTTTTCGATTTTGGTGATTTTCCCTAGTGGTACCCCTAGAGAAATCCGTAAAAATTCGTCGGATTCCGACGAAGCTAATTCTCGATGCGTTGTGATCGGCAAGCTTCCAGTAGCTATCCCGATCGAGTTTTCCTGAATTATTGGACTCGGATCCGAAATTTCACCACTTTTTACGATTTCTCGATTTTGGTGATTTTCCCTAGTGGTACCCCTAGGGAAATCCGTAAAAATTCGTCGGATTCCGACGAAGCCAATTCTCGATGCGTTGTGACCGGCAAGCTTCCAGTAGCTAACCCGATCTAGTTTTCCTGAATTATTGGACTCGGATCCGAAATTTCACCACTTTTTACGATTTCTCGATTTTGGTGATTTTCCATAGTGGTACCCCTAGAGAAATCCGTAAAAATTCGTCGGATTCCGACGAAGACAATTCTTGATGGCTTGCGACCGGCATGCTTCCGGTAGCTATTCCAATCGAGTTTTCCTTAATTATTGGACTCGGATCCAAAATTTCACCACTTTTTACGATTTTTCGATTTTGGTGATTTTCCCTAGTGGTACCCCTAGGGAAATCCGTAAAAATTCTTCGGATTCCGACGAAGCCAATTCTCAATGCGTTGTGACCGTCAAGCTTCCAATAGCTATTCCAATCAAGTCTTCCTTAATTATTGGACTCGGATAAAAAATTTCACCACTTTTTACGATTTTTCAATTTTGGTCATTTTCCCTAGTGGTAACCCTAGGAAAATCCGTAAAAATTTGTCCGATACCGACGAGGCCAATTCTCGATGCCTTGTGACCGGCATGCTTCCAGTAGCTATTCCAATCGAGTTTTCCTGAATTATTGGACTCGGATAAAAAATTTCACCACTTTTTACGATTTTTCGATTTTGGTGATTTTTCCTAGTGGTACCCCTAGGAAAATCCGTAAAAATTCGTCGGATTGCGACGAAGCCAATTCTCGATGTCTTGCGATCGGCATGCTTCCAGTAGCTATTCCAATCAAGTTTTCCTGAATTATTTGACTCGGATCAAAAATTTCACCAGTTTTTACGATTTTTCAATTTTGGTGATTTTCCCTAGTGGTACCCCTAGGGAAATCCGTAAAAATTCGTCGGATTCCGACGAAGCCAATTCTAGATGCGTTGGGACCGGCAAGCTTCCAGTAGCTATTCCAATCGAGTTTTCCTGAATTATTGGACTAGGATAAAAAATTTCACCACTTTTTACGATTTTTCAATATTGGTGATTTTCCCTAGTGGTACCCCTAGGGAAATTCGTAAAAATTCGTCGGATTCCGACGAAGCCAATTCTCGATGCCTTGCGACCGGCATGCTTCCTGTAGCTATTCCAATCGAGTTTTCCTGAATTATTTGACTCGGATCAAAAATTTCACCACTTTTTACAATTTTTCGATTTTGGTGATTTTCCCTAGTGGTACCCCTAGAGAAATCCGTAAAAATTCGTCGGATTCCGACGAAGCTAATTCTCGATGCGTTGTGATCGACAAGCTTCCAGTAGCTATCCCGATCGAGTTTTCCTGAATTATTGGACTCGGATCCGAAATTTCACCACTTTTTACGATTTCTCGATTTTGGTGATTTTCCCTAGTGGTACCCCTAGGGAAATCCGTAAAAATTCGTCGGATTCCGACGAAGCCAATTCTCGATGCGTTGTGACCGGCAAGCTTCCAGTAGCTAACCCGATCTAGTTTTCCTGAATTATTGGACTCGGATCCGAAATTTCACCACTTTTTACGATTTCTCGATTTTGGTGATTTTCCATAGTGGTACCCCTAGAGAAATCCGTAAAAATTCGTCGGATTCCGACGAAGACAATTCTTGATGGCTTGCGACCGGCATGCTTCCGGTAGCTATTCCAATCGAGTTTTCCTTAATTATTGGACTCGGATCCAAAATTTCACCACTTTTTACGATTTTTCGATTTTGGTGATTTTCCCTAGTGGTACCCCTAGGGAAATCCGTAAAAATTCTTCGGATTCCGACGAAGCCAATTCTCAATGCGTTGTGACCGTCAAGCTTCCAATAGCTATTCCAATCAAGTCTTCCTTAATTATTGGACTCGGATAAAAAATTTCACCACTTTTTACGATTTTTCAATTTTGGTCATTTTCCCTAGTGGTAACCCTAGGAAAATCCGTAAAAATTTGTCCGATACCGACGAGGCCAATTCTCGATGCCTTGTGACCGGCATGCTTCCAGTAGCTATTCCAATCGAGTTTTCCTGAATTATTGGACTCGGATAAAAAATTTCACCACTTTTTACGATTTTTCGATTTTGGTGATTTTTCCTAGTGGTACCCCTAGGAAAATCCGTAAAAATTCGTCGGATTGCGACGAAGCCAATTCTCGATGTCTTGCGATCGGCATGCTTCCAGTAGCTATTCCAATCAAGTTTTCCTGAATTATTTGACTCGGATCAAAAATTTCACCAGTTTTTACGATTTTTCAATTTTGGTGATTTTCCCTAGTGGTACCCCTAGGGAAATCCGTAAAAATTCGTCGGATTCCGACGAAGCCAATTCTAGATGCGTTGGGACCGGCAAGCTTCCAGTAGCTATTCCAATCGAGTTTTCCTGAATTATTGGACTAGGATAAAAAATTTCACCACTTTTTACGATTTTTCAATATTGGTGATTTTCCCTAGTGGTACCCCTAGGGAAATTCGTAAAAATTCGTCGGATTCCGACGAAGCCAATTCTCGATGCCTTGCGACCGGCATGCTTCCTGTAGCTATTCCAATCGAGTTTTCCTGAATTATTTGACTCGGATCAAAAATTTCACCACTTTTTACAATTTTTCGATTTTGGTGATTTTCCCTAGTGGTACCCCTAGAGAAATCCGTAAAAATTCGTCGGATTCCGACGAAGCTAATTCTCGATGCGTTGTGATCGACAAGCTTCCAGTAGCTATCCCGATCGAGTTTTCCTGAATTATTGGACTCGGATCCGAAATTTCACCACTTTTTACGATTTCTCGATTTTGGTGATTTTCCCTAGTGGTACCCCTAGGGAAATCCGTAAAAATTCGTCGGATTCCGACGAAGCCAATTCTCGATGCGTTGTGACCGGCAAGCTTCCAGTAGCTAACCCGATCTAGTTTTCCTGAATTATTGGACTCGGATCCGAAATTTCACCACTTTTTACGATTTCTCGATTTTGGTGATTTTCCATAGTGGTACCCCTAGAGAAATCCGTAAAAATTCGTCGGATTCCGACGAAGACAATTCTTGATGGCTTGCGACCGGCATGCTTCCGGTAGCTATTCCAATCGAGTTTTCCTTAATTATTGGACTCGGATCCAAAATTTCACCACTTTTTACGATTTTTCGATTTTGGTGATTTTCCCTAGTGGTACCCCTAGGGAAATCCGTAAAAATTCTTCGGATTCCGACGAAGCCAATTCTCAATGCGTTGTGACCGTCAAGCTTCCAATAGCTATTCCAATCAAGTCTTCCTTAATTATTGGACTCGGATAAAAAATTTCACCACTTTTTACGATTTTTCAATTTTGGTCATTTTCCCTAGTGGTAACCCTAGGAAAATCCGTAAAAATTTGTCCGATACCGACGAGGCCAATTCTCGATGCCTTGTGACCGGCATGCTTCCAGTAGCTATTCCAATCGAGTTTTCCTGAATTATTGGACTCGGATAAAAAATTTCACCACTTTTTACGATTTTTCGATTTTGGTGATTTTTCCTAGTGGTACCCCTAGGAAAATCCGTAAAAATTCGTCGGATTGCGACGAAGCCAATTCTCGATGTCTTGCGATCGGCATGCTTCCAGTAGCTATTCCAATCAAGTTTTCCTGAATTATTTGACTCGGATCAAAAATTTCACCAGTTTTTACGATTTTTCAATTTTGGTGATTTTCCCTAGTGGTACCCCTAGGGAAATCCGTAAAAATTCGTCGGATTCCGACGAAGCCAATTCTAGATGCGTTGGGACCGGCAAGCTTCCAGTAGCTATTCCAATCGAGTTTTCCTGAATTATTGGACTAGGATAAAAAATTTCACCACTTTTTACGATTTTTCAATATTGGTGATTTTCCCTAGTGGTACCCCTAGGGAAATTCGTAAAAATTCGTCGGATTCCGACGAAGCCAATTCTCGATGCCTTGCGACCGGCATGCTTCCTGTAGCTATTCCAATCGAGTTTTCCTGAATTATTTGACTCGGATCAAAAATTTCACCACTTTTTACAATTTTTCGATTTTGGTGATTTTCCCTAGTGGTACCCCTAGAGAAATCCGTAAAAATTCGTCGGATTCCGACGAAGCTAATTCTCGATGCGTTGTGATCGACAAGCTTCCAGTAGCTATCCCGATCGAGTTTTCCTGAATTATTGGACTCGGATCCGAAATTTCACCACTTTTTACGATTTCTCGATTTTGGTGATTTTCCCTAGTGGTACCCCTAGGGAAATCCGTAAAAATTCGTCGGATTCCGACGAAGCCAATTCTCGATGCGTTGTGACCGGCAAGCTTCCAGTAGCTAACCCGATCTAGTTTTCCTGAATTATTGGACTCGGATCCGAAATTTCACCACTTTTTACGATTTCTCGATTTTGGTGATTTTCCATAGTGGTACCCCTAGAGAAATCCGTAAAAATTCGTCGGATTCCGACGAAGACAATTCTTGATGGCTTGCGACCGGCATGCTTCCGGTAGCTATTCCAATCGAGTTTTCCTTAATTATTGGACTCGGATCCAAAATTTCACCACTTTTTACGATTTTTCGATTTTGGTGATTTTCCCTAGTGGTACCCCTAGGGAAATCCGTAAAAATTCTTCGGATTCCGACGAAGCCAATTCTCAATGCGTTGTGACCGTCAAGCTTCCAATAGCTATTCCAATCAAGTCTTCCTTAATTATTGGACTCGGATAAAAAATTTCACCACTTTTTACGATTTTTCAATTTTGGTCATTTTCCCTAGTGGTAACCCTAGGAAAATCCGTAAAAATTTGTCCGATACCGACGAGGCCAATTCTCGATGCCTTGTGACCGGCATGCTTCCAGTAGCTATTCCAATCGAGTTTTCCTGAATTATTGGACTCGGATAAAAAATTTCACCACTTTTTACGATTTTTCGATTTTGGTGATTTTTCCTAGTGGTACCCCTAGGAAAATCCGTAAAAATTCGTCGGATTGCGACGAAGCCAATTCTCGATGTCTTGCGATCGGCATGCTTCCAGTAGCTATTCCAATCAAGTTTTCCTGAATTATTTGACTCGGATCAAAAATTTCACCAGTTTTTACGATTTTTCAATTTTGGTGATTTTCCCTAGTGGTACCCCTAGGGAAATCCGTAAAAATTCGTCGGATTCCGACGAAGCCAATTCTAGATGCGTTGGGACCGGCAAGCTTCCAGTAGCTATTCCAATCGAGTTTTCCTGAATTATTGGACTAGGATAAAAAATTTCACCACTTTTTACGATTTTTCAATATTGGTGATTTTCCCTAGTGGTACCCCTAGGGAAATTCGTAAAAATTCGTCGGATTCCGACGAAGCCAATTCTCGATGCCTTGCGACCGGCATGCTTCCTGTAGCTATTCCAATCGAGTTTTCCTGAATTATTTGACTCGGATCAAAAATTTCACCACTTTTTACAATTTTTCGATTTTGGTGATTTTCCCTAGTGGTACCCCTAGAGAAATCCGTAAAAATTCGTCGGATTCCGACGAAGCTAATTCTCGATGCGTTGTGATCGACAAGCTTCCAGTAGCTATCCCGATCGAGTTTTCCTGAATTATTGGACTCGGATCCGAAATTTCACCACTTTTTACGATTTCTCGATTTTGGTGATTTTCCCTAGTGGTACCCCTAGGGAAATCCATAAAAATTCGTCGGATTTCGACGAAGCCAATTCTCGATGCGTTGTGACCGGCAAGCTTCCAGTAGCTAACCCGATCTAGTTTTCCTGAATTATTGGACTCGGATCCGAAATTTCACCACTTTTTACGATTTCTCGATTTTGGTGATTTTCCATAGTGGTACCCCTAGAGAAATCCGTAAAAATTCGTCGGATTCCGACGAAGACAATTCTTGATGGCTTGCGACCGGCATGCTTCCGGTAGCTATTCCAATCGAGTTTTCCTTAATTATTGGACTCGGATCCAAAATTTCACCACTTTTTACGATTTTTCGATTTTGGTGATTTTCCCTAGTGGTACCCCTAGGGAAATCCGTAAAAATTCTTCGGATTCCGACGAAGCCAATTCTCAATGCGTTGTGACCGTCAAGCTTCCAATAGCTATTCCAATCAAGTCTTCCTTAATTATTGGACTCGGATAAAAAATTTCACCACTTTTTACGATTTTTCAATTTTGGTCATTTTCCCTAGTGGTAACCCTAGGAAAATCCGTAAAAATTTGTCCGATACCGACGAGGCCAATTCTCGATGCCTTGTGACCGGCATGCTTCCAGTAGCTATTCCAATCGAGTTTTCCTGAATTATTGGACTCGGATAAAAAATTTCACCACTTTTTACGATTTTTCGATTTTGGTGATTTTTCCTAGTGGTACCCCTAGGAAAATCCGTAAAAATTCGTCGGATTGCGACGAAGCCAATTCTCGATGTCTTGCGATCGGCATGCTTCCAGTAGCTATTCCAATCAAGTTTTCCTGAATTATTTGACTCGGATCAAAAATTTCACCAGTTTTTACGATTTTTCAATTTTGGTGATTTTCCCTAGTGGTACCCCTAGGGAAATCCGTAAAAATTCGTCGGATTCCGACGAAGCCAATTCTAGATGCGTTGGGACCGGCAAGCTTCCAGTAGCTATTCCAATCGAGTTTTCCTGAATTATTGGACTAGGATAAAAAATTTCACCACTTTTTACGATTTTTCAATATTGGTGATTTTCCCTAGTGGTACCCCTAGGGAAATTCGTAAAAATTCGTCGGATTCCGACGAAGCCAATTCTCGATGCCTTGCGACCGGCATGCTTCCTGTAGCTATTCCAATCGAGTTTTCCTGAATTATTTGACTCGGATCAAAAATTTCACCACTTTTTACAATTTTTCGATTTTGGTGATTTTCCCTAGTGGTACCCCTAGAGAAATCCGTAAAAATTCGTCGGATTCCGACGAAGCTAATTCTCGATGCGTTGTGATCGACAAGCTTCCAGTAGCTATCCCGATCGAGTTTTCCTGAATTATTGGACTCGGATCCGAAATTTCACCACTTTTTACGATTTCTCGATTTTGGTGATTTTCCCTAGTGGTACCCCTAGGGAAATCCGTAAAAATTCGTCGGATTCCGACGAAGCCAATTCTCGATGCGTTGTGACCGGCAAGCTTCCAGTAGCTAACCCGATCTAGTTTTCCTGAATTATTGGACTCGGATCCGAAATTTCACCACTTTTTACGATTTCTCGATTTTGGTGATTTTCCATAGTGGTACCCCTAGAGAAATCCGTAAAAATTCGTCGGATTCCGACGAAGACAATTCTTGATGGCTTGCGACCGGCATGCTTCCGGTAGCTATTCCAATCGAGTTTTCCTTAATTATTGGACTCGGATCCAAAATTTCACCACTTTTTACGATTTTTCGATTTTGGTGATTTTCCCTAGTGGTACCCCTAGGGAAATCCGTAAAAATTCTTCGGATTCCGACGAAGCCAATTCTCAATGCGTTGTGACCGTCAAGCTTCCAATAGCTATTCCAATCAAGTCTTCCTTAATTATTGGACTCGGATAAAAAATTTCACCACTTTTTACGATTTTTCAATTTTGGTCATTTTCCCTAGTGGTAACCCTAGGAAAATCCGTAAAAATTTGTCCGATACCGACGAGGCCAATTCTCGATGCCTTGTGACCGGCATGCTTCCAGTAGCTATTCCAATCGAGTTTTCCTGAATTATTGGACTCGGATAAAAAATTTCACCACTTTTTACGATTTTTCGATTTTGGTGATTTTTCCTAGTGGTACCCCTAGGAAAATCCGTAAAAATTCGTCGGATTGCGACGAAGCCAATTCTCGATGTCTTGCGATCGGCATGCTTCCAGTAGCTATTCCAATCAAGTTTTCCTGAATTATTTGACTCGGATCAAAAATTTCACCAGTTTTTACGATTTTTCAATTTTGGTGATTTTCCCTAGTGGTACCCCTAGGGAAATCCGTAAAAATTCGTCGGATTCCGACGAAGCCAATTCTAGATGCGTTGGGACCGGCAAGCTTCCAGTAGCTATTCCAATCGAGTTTTCCTGAATTATTGGACTAGGATAAAAAATTTCACCACTTTTTACGATTTTTCAATATTGGTGATTTTCCCTAGTGGTACCCCTAGGGAAATTCGTAAAAATTCGTCGGATTCCGACGAAGCCAATTCTCGATGCCTTGCGACCGGCATGCTTCCTGTAGCTATTCCAATCGAGTTTTCCTGAATTATTTGACTCGGATCAAAAATTTCACCACTTTTTACAATTTTTCGATTTTGGTGATTTTCCCTAGTGGTACCCCTAGAGAAATCCGTAAAAATTCGTCGGATTCCGATGAAGCTAATTCTCGATGCGTTGTGATCGGCAAGCTTCCAGTAGCTATCCCGATCGAGTTTTCCTGAATTATTGGACTCGGATCCGAAATTTCACCACTTTTTACGATTTCTCGATTTTGGTGATTTTCCCTAGTGGTACCCCTAGGGAAATCCGTAAAAATTCGTCGGATTCCGACGAAGCCAATTCTCGATGCGTTGTGACCGGCAAGCTTCCAGTAGCTAACCCGATCTAGTTTTCCTGAATTATTGGACTCGGATCCGAAATTTCACCACTTTTTACGATTTCTCGATTTTGGTGATTTTCCATAGTGGTACCCCTAGAGAAATCCGTAAAAATTCGTCGGATTCCGACGAAGACAATTCTTGATGGCTTGCGACCGGCATGCTTCCGGTAGCTATTCCAATCGAGTTTTCCTTAATTATTGGACTCGGATCCAAAATTTCACCACTTTTTACGATTTTTCGATTTTGGTGATTTTCCCTAGTGGTACCCCTAGGGAAATCCGTAAAAATTCTTCGGATTCCGACGAAGCCAATTCTCAATGCGTTGTGACCGTCAAGCTTCCAATAGCTATTCCAATCAAGTCTTCCTTAATTATTGGACTCGGATAAAAAATTTCACCACTTTTTACGATTTTTCAATTTTGGTCATTTTCCCTAGTGGTAACCCTAGGAAAATCCGTAAAAATTTGTCCGATACCGACGAGGCCAATTCTCGATGCCTTGTGACCGGCATGCTTCCAGTAGCTATTCCAATCGAGTTTTCCTGAATTATTGGACTCGGATAAAAAATTTCACCACTTTTTACGATTTTTCGATTTTGGTGATTTTTCCTAGTGGTACCCCTAGGAAAATCCGTAAAAATTCGTCGGATTGCGACGAAGCCAATTCTCGATGTCTTGCGATCGGCATGCTTCCAGTAGCTATTCCAATCAAGTTTTCCTGAATTATTTGACTCGGATCAAAAATTTCACCAGTTTTTACGATTTTTCAATTTTGGTGATTTTCCCTAGTGGTACCCCTAGGGAAATCCGTAAAAATTCGTCGGATTCCGACGAAGCCAATTCTAGATGCGTTGGGACCGGCAAGCTTCCAGTAGCTATTCCAATCGAGTTTTCCTGAATTATTGGACTAGGATAAAAAATTTCACCACTTTTTACGATTTTTCAATATTGGTGATTTTCCCTAGTGGTACCCCTAGGGAAATTCGTAAAAATTCGTCGGATTCCGACGAAGCCAATTCTCGATGCCTTGCGACCGGCATGCTTCCTGTAGCTATTCCAATCGAGTTTTCCTGAATTATTTGACTCGGATCAAAAATTTCACCACTTTTTACAATTTTTCGATTTTGGTGATTTTCCCTAGTGGTACCCCTAGAGAAATCCGTAAAAATTCGTCGGATTCCGACGAAGCTAATTCTCGATGCGTTGTGATCGGCAAGCTTCCAGTAGCTATCCCGATCGAGTTTTCCTGAATTATTGGACTCGGATCCGAAATTTCACCACTTTTTACGATTTCTCGATTTTGGTGATTTTCCCTAGTGGTACCCCTAGGGAAATCCGTAAAAATTCGTCGGATTCCGACGAAGCCAATTCTCGATGCGTTGTGACCGGCAAGCTTCCAGTAGCTAACCCGATCTAGTTTTCCTGAATTATTGGACTCGGATCCGAAATTTCACCACTTTTTACGATTTCTCGATTTTGGTGATTTTCCCTAGTGGTACCCCTAGGGAAATCCGTAAAAATTCGTCGGATTCCGACGAAGCCAATTCTCGATGCGTTGTGACCGGCAAGCTTCCAGTAGCTAACCCGATCTAGTTTTCCTGAATTATTGGACTCGGATCTGAAATTTCAACACTTTTTACGATTTTTCGATATTGGTGATTTTCCCTAGTGAGACCCCTAGGGAAATCCGTAAAAATTCGTCGGATTCCGACGAAGCTAATTCTCGATGTCTTGCGACCGGCATGCTTCCTGTAGCTATTCCAATCGAGTTTTCCTGAATTATTTGACTCGGATCAAAAATTTCACCACCTTTTACAATTTTTCGATTTTGGTGATTTTCCCTAGTGGTACCCCTATAGAAATCCGTAAAAATTCGTCGGATTCCGACGAAGCTAATTCTCGATGCGTTGTGATCGGCAAGCTTCCAGTAGCTATCCCGATCGAGTTTTCCTGAATTATTGGACTCGGATCCGAAATTTTACCACTTTTTACGATTTCTCGATTTTGGTGATTTTCCCTAGTGGTACCCCTAGGGAATTCCGTAAAAATTCGTCGGATTCCGATGAAACCAATTCTCGAGGCGTTGTGACCGGCAAGCTTCCAGTAGCTATCCCGATCTAGTTTTTCTGAATTATTGGACTCGGATCTGAAATTTCACCACTTTTTACGATTTTTCGATTTTGGTGATTTTCCCTAATGGTACCCCTAGGGAAATCCATATAAATTCGTCGAATTCCGACGAAGCCAATTCTCGATGCGTTGTGACCGGCAAGCTTCCAGTAGCTATTCCAATCGAGTTTTCCTGAATTATTGGACTCGGATCAAAAATTTTACCACTTTTTTTGATTTTTCGATTTTGGTGATTTTCCCTAGTGGTACCCCTAGGAAAATCCGTAAAAATTTGTCGGAATCCGACGAAGCCAATTCTCGATGTGTTGGGACCGGCAAGCTTCCAGTAGCTATTCCAATCGAGTTTTCCTGAATTATTGGACTAGGATGAAAAATTTCACCACTTTTTACGATTTTTCAATTTTGGTCATTTTCCCTAGTGGTTCCCCTAGGAAAATCCGTAAAAATTCGTCGGATTCCGACGAAGCCAATTCTCGATGCCTTGCGACCGGCATGCTTCCAGTAGCTATTCCAATCGAGTTTTCCTGATTTTTTGGACTCGGATAAAAGATTTCACCACTTTTTACGATTTTTCGATTTTGGTGATTTTTTCTAGTCGTACCCCTAGGGAAATCCGTAAAAATTCGTCGGATTCCGACGAAGCCAATTCTCGATGCGTTGTGACCGGCAAGCTTCCAGTAGCTATTCCAATCGAGTTTTCTTGAATTATTGGACTCGGATCAAAAATTTCACCACTTTTTACGATTTTTCCATTTTGGTGATTTTCCCTAGTGGTACCCATAGGGAAATCCGTAAAAATTCGTCGGATTCCAACGAAACCAATTCTCGATGCATTGGGACCGGCAAGCTTCCAGTAGCTATTCCAATCGAGTTTTCCTGAATTATTAGACTAGGATCAAAAATTTCACCACTTTTTACGATTTTTCAATTTTGGTCATATTCCCTAGTGGTACCCCTAGGAAAATCCGTAAAAATTCGTCGGATTCCGACGAAGCCAATTCTCGATGCCTTGCGACCGGCAATCTTCCAGTAGCTATTCCAATCGAGTTTTCCTGAATTATTGGACTCGGATAAAAGATTTCACCACTTTTTACGATTTTTCGATTTTGGAGATTTTTCCTAGTCGTACCCCTAGGGAAATCCGTAAAAATTCGTCGTATTCTGACGAAGCCAATTCTCGATGCGTTGTGACCGGCAAGCTTCCAGTAGCTATTCCAATCGAGTTTTCCTGAATTATTGGACTCGGATCAAAAATTTTACCACTTTTTACAATTTTTCCATTTTGGTGATTTTCCCTAGTGGTACCCTTAGGGAAATCCGTAAAAATTCGTCGGATTCCGACGAAACCAATTCTCGATGCGTTGGGACCGGCAAGCTTCCAGTAGCTATTCCAATCGAGTTTTCCTGAATTATTAGACTAGGATCAAAAATTTCACCACTTTTTACGATTTTTCAATTTTGGTCATATTCCCTAGTGGTACCCCTAGGAAAATCCGTAAAAATTCGTCGGATTCCGACGAAGCCAATTCTCGATGCCTTGCGACTGGCATGCTTCCAGTAGCTATTCCAATCGAGTTTTCCTGAATTATTGGACTCGGATAAAAGATTTCACCACTTTTTACGATTTTTCGATTTTGGTGATTTTACCTAGTCGTACCCATAGGGAAATCCGTAAAAATTCGTCGGATTCCGACGAAGCCAATTCTCGATGCGTTGTGACCGGCAAGCTTCCAGTAGCTATTCCAATCAAGTTTTCCTGAATTATTGGACTGGGATAAAAAATTTTACCACTTTTTACGATTTTTCGATTTTGGTGATTTTCCCCCTAGGGAAATCCGTAAAAATAAGTCGGATTCCGTCGAAGCCAATTCTCGATGCGTTGTGACCGGCAAGCTTCCAGTAGCTATTCCAATCGAGTTTTCCCTAATTATTGGACTCGGATCAAAAATTTCACCACTTTTTACGATTTTTCCATTTTGGTGATTTTCCCTAGTGGTACCCCTAGGGAAATTCGTAAAAATTCGTCGGATTCCGAAAAAGCCAATTCTCGATGCGTTGGGACCGGCAAGCTTCCAGTAGCTATTCCAATCGAGTTTTCCTGAATTATTGGACTAGGATGAAAAATTTCACCACTTTTTATGATTTTTCAATTTTGGTCATTTTCCCTAGTGGTACCCCTAGGAAAATCCGTAAAAATTCGTCAGATTCCGACGAAGCCAATTCTCGATGCCTTGCGACCGGCATGCTTCCAGTAGCTATTCCAATCGAGTTTTCCTGAATTATTGGAATCGGATAAAAGATTTCACCACTTTTTACGATTTTTCGATTTTGGTGATTTTTCCTAGTCGTACCCCTAGGGAAATCCGTAAAAATTCATCGGATTCCGACGAAGCCAATTCTCGATGCGTTGTGACCGGCAAAATTCGTCTCTATTTTTCGTCTCTATTTATGCCGGGATCGATATCCTCCAAAATTTGAGACCGAAAATAGAGACGAAAATTTTTTCCGTCTCTAAATAGAGACGAAAAATATATTTCCGTCTCTAAATAGAGACCAAAACAATTCCGTCTCTATTTAGGGACGAAAAAATATTTCGGTCTCTAAATTTAGAGACGGAAAGCAATTTCCGTCTCTAAATTTAGAGACGGAATTAGTTTCCGTCTCTAAATTTAGAGACGAAAAATAAATTCCGTCTCTAAATAGAGAAGGAAAGTTTTCGGTCTCTATTTAGAGACGGAGTAATATTTGCGGTCTCTAAATAGAGACCGTAAAAATTATTCCATCTCTAAAAATAGAGACGGTAATTGATTTCCGTCTCTAAATATATAATTAGACATGTGAAAATAAAATAAAAGAAGAAAAAAGAAATAGAAAGGGGGAGGTAGAACACGGAAGGGAGGGAGACCGAAAGAGAAAGAAATTGGAGAGAGAGGGAGAGGGAGCGGCGGAAGGCTGCCGGTGACCACTGCCGGCGACTGGGGTGGCGATCGGACCGACACACGCAGCCGCACAGTTCCCGTAGCGTTCGCCTCCGATTCACCGCAACGCCGTTCCAGGAGAGCGAGAGAGGAACCGAAGCTTCTCTTGCGTTTTCCGGTGAGCTCCAACGACGAGAGGCGACACGAGCGGTGCGACTGGACTCACGGCGGCAAGGCGAAGCTTCCGGTGGCCGTGGATCCCCCTCAATCGCCGGCGACGAGCAGATCGGAGAGGGAGAAAACCGAACCTACCGGCGAAATGGAGGTCTCTCTATATATATTGATTTATTATAACATTATTATTAAGTAATAAAATAGTCATTATCTATAATTTCAGTGCTAAACGGACCCTAAGTAACTGAAATCGTTTTTCTTTCTGAAGTCCCTTTCTGCCTATCTCAAATTCCTCACAAATAATCCCTAATTTCCAAAGCTAATCACGATGTCCAGATCCATCCTATCTCAAAGTTAAATTTTGTCTCATGTCTTGCTCTGGTTTTTGATTTAGCTTAATTTTAATTTTGTATTTACAGATCCTGAAGATTTGCTCCTTTAAGCTTGAGTTCTAAATGTATATTTTATGATTTAGAACAGGATGAGAAATTGAGAACAGAACAATTTCTTACCAATTTCGATAGTGCTTCTGAAATTCTCTGTGTTCTTGGTTGTATTTTACAATCTATTTGAATTTTTTTGTATTATTTTATAATCTCTGTTCTCAGTTGTATTTTATTTCAATGCAGAATAAGCTTCCTTCCGATGGTCTCGGTGACTCCGGCGAAGCTCCAGCGAATCTCCGGCGACCGCGAAAAGACCCAAAATGTGCAAAAAAACCGGTATGTGGCCACCAAAATTACTTTTCTAAGTGATTTTTCTCATAAGTGAACTATATGTTTGTGGATTTTTGTTGGATTTTTGGCAGTGTTGTTATATTTGCTAAATTAAATGATAAATTTGGCCACATTAATTGAGTAATTAGTTTACATTAATGGAATTCTATTTTACTAATGTTATTTTTATGCTCATGGCTAGTTTGAAAACTATATATCAATCTTAGAGAATCAGATTTGCACTGGTTGTTTTTAGGTATGCAAATGGTCTTATTTTTGCCTAATATTGTGGTTGTTTTTCTTATTTTATTTCATTTTATTAATAAAACTAAGAATATGGCTATGTTTGGTTTTCAGAAGATGAACAAATATCATTTAAAGCAATTCCATATCTTCAAAGTTTAGTTTCTTTGAGTTTCTTTTCTTATTATTATTTTGACTAGTATGCTTGAAGGAGTTGCTTTTCTTGTTTTAATGTTTAGTGCCTTATATTGGTTTGGTTGATGAACATAGAAGAGCTATATATTATTCAAATTATGTTTCTTGAGAATAAGATTAAAGCATTAGTTTAAAAGTGACAGTTTTTGGTTTCAAAAATGATTTCAAGCTAATTGAGACTATTAAATGTTGTCACACTATTTGCAGTTTTTGGCTCAAGAGAATTTATTTTATTGCCTTGAATGTTAATTGATTGTTAATATGAATAAAAATGCCTTTTATTGTTAGATGACTTGTTAATTGGCTTGGATTCATAAATATTAGTTTACGGTAATGAATTGATCTTGAATATATTGTGGTCTAGTATCTTTTGTTGAGAAATTCGAATATTGGGAATAGCTATTATAAACGATACTGTATTAATGGAATATCACTTTAAGGGATAAATTTACAACTGTTGGTGATTTTATCCGTTAAATTTAGATGTTTGATGTGAATGGGTAAATTTCTTATTACAATGAGTTTGTTGTGGAGTTGCGATTGGTTGATATTTTACCGAAATGTTAAAATTGTTAATATTTGACAGGGGGATAGGGACCCGTATAGGGGGAACTCTGTCCGTTTTTTTACAAAATATTTATGATTTTAATTTAGGGAAATGAATCATTATGTAAAACTAATTAGGGATTAAACCGAAATAGTAGGCTAGAGAATTGTGTTCAAATTAAATACTAACTTCGATCTTATTATTTTTTCTACGCAGTTTAATATTAATGAGTAATATGGACAGAAGTTGGAGACGGTCGGCGTACTAATGAGGTCATTGAGCTACGCGGTACGGTCGACGTACTAATGGACCGTATCAATATGCTGGAGGACTTCATTAGCCGTAGATTACCTGCTGACCCGCAAACACCGTCTGCTGATCGTCCGCATTCTCCTCCATCTTAGTTATTATTTTTAGAATTTTTATCTTTTTTTATTTGTAATCTCACTACACTTTTTATATATTAATACATTCAATAATACAATATTTTCATAATTATTTATTGTTTATTTAATTTTTTTCATTATATAAAATTAAGAATAATTTAAATTTAATATTATTTATTTTTAATATATAAAAAAAAATCAATAAATTAGAGACGAAAATTCATTATATAAAATTAAGGAATATTTAAATTTAATATTATTTATTTTAATATATTAAAAAAAATTTCAAAAAAAAATAGAGACGGAATTGATTTTCCGTCTCTAAAAATAGAGACGGAATCGTTCTTTCCGTCTCTATTTTTAGAGACCGAAATGCTCCTTCCGTCTCTAAAAATAGAGACGGAAAGCACTATTCCGTCTCTATTTTTAGAGACGGAAACGTTCCTTCCGTCTCTAAAAATAGAGACGGAACATTTTGGTCTCTAATTTTTAGAGACCGACGAAATAGAGACGGAAAATTTCCGTCTCTATTTCCGTCTCTATTTTCAATTAGAGACGGAATTCCGTCTCTATTTCTCAGATTTCTTGTAGTGTATTCCAATCGAGTTTTCCTGAATTATTGGACTCGGATAGAAAATTTCACCACTTTTTACGATTTTTCGATTTTAGTGATTTTCCCTAGTGGTACCCCTAGGGTAATCCGTAAAAATTCGTCGAATTCCGACGAAGCCAATTCTCGATGCCTTGCGACCGGCATGCTTCCAGTAGCTATTCCAATCGAGTTTTCCGGAATTATTGGACTCGGATCAAAAATTTCACCGCTTTTTACGATTTTTTGATTTTGGTGATTTTCCCTAGTGGTACCCCTTGGGAAATCCGTAAAAATTAGTCGGATTCCGACGAAGCCAAATCGCGATGCCTTGCGATTGGCATGCTTCCAGTAGCTATTCCAATCGAGTTTTCCTGAATTATTGGACTCGAATCCAAAATTTCACCACTTTTTACGATTTTTCGATTTTGGTGATTTTCCCTAGTGGTAACCCTAGGGAAATTCGTAAAAATTCGTCAGATTCCGACGAAGCCAATTCTCGATGCGTTGTGACCGGCAAGCTTCCAGTAGCTATTCCAATCGAGTTGTCCTGAATTATTGGACTCGGATAAAAAATTTTACCACTTTTTACGATTTTTCGATTTTGGTGATTTTCCCTAGTGGTACCCCTAGGGAAATCCGTAAAAATTCGTCAAATTCCGACGAAGCCAATTCTCGATGCGTTGTGACCGGCAAGCTTTCAGTAGCTATTCCAATCGAGTTTTCCTGAATTATTGGACTCGGATCAAAAATTTTACCACTTTTTACGATTTTTCGATTTTGGTGATTTTCCCTAGTGGTACCCCTAGGGAAATCCGTAAAAATTCGTCGGATTCCGACGAAGCCAATTCTCGATGCGTTGTGACCGGCAAGCTTCCAGTAGCTATTCCAATCGAGTTTTCCCAAATTATTGGACTCGGATAAAAAATTTTACCACTTTTTACGATTTTTCGATTTTGGTGATTTTCCCTAGTGGTACCCCTAGGGAAATCCGTAAAAATTCGTCGGATTCCGACGAAGCCAATTCTCGATGTCTTGCGACCGGCATGCTTCCAGTAGCTATTCCAATCGAGTTTTCCTGAATTATTGGACTCGGATAAAAGATTTCACCACTTTTTACGATTTTTCGATTTTGGTGATTTTTCCAAGTCGTACACCTAGGGAAATCCGTAAAAATTCGTCGGATTCCGACGAAGCCAATTCTCGATGCGTTGTGACCGGCAAGCTTCCAGTAGCTATTCCAATCGAGTTTTCCTGAATTATTGTACTGGGATAAAAAATTTTACCACTTTTTACGATTTCTCCATTTTGGTGATTTTCCCTTGTGGTACCCCTAGTGAAATCCGTAAAAATTCGTCGGATTCCGATGAAACCAATTCTCGATGCGTTGGGACCGGCAAGCTTCCAGTAGCTATTCCAATCGAGTTTTCCTGAATTATTGGACTAGGATCAAAAATTTATCACTTTTTAAGATTTTTCAATTTTGGCCATTTTCCCTACTGGTACCCCGAGGAAAATCTGTAAAAATTCGTCGGATTCCGATGAAGACAATTCTCGATGCCTTGCGACCGGCATGCTTCCAGTAGCTATTCCAATCGAGTTTTCCTGAATTATTGGACTCGGATCAAAACTTTCACCACTTTTTACGATTTTTCGATTTTGGTCATTTTCCCTAGTGGTACCCCTATGGAAATCCGTAAAAATTCGTCGGATTCCGACGAAGCCAATTCTCGATGCCTTGCGACCGGCATGCTTCCAGTAGCTATTCCAATCGAGTTTTCCTGAATTATTGGACTAGGATCAAAAATTTCACCACTTTTTACGATTTTTCAATTTTGGTCATTTTCCCTAGTGGTACCCCTATGGAAATCCGTAAAAATTCGTCGGATTCCGACGAAGCCAATTCTTGATGCCTTGCGACCGGCATGCTTCCAGTAGCTATTCCAATCGAGTTTTCCTGAATTATTGGACTCGGATCAAGAATTTCACCACTTTTTACGATTTTTCGATTTTGGTGATTTTCCCTAGTGGTACCCCTACGGAAATCCGCAAAAATTCGTCGGATTCCGATGAAGACAATTCTCGATGCGTTGTGACCGGCAAGCTTCCAGTAGCTATTCCAATCGAGTTTTCCTGAATTATTGGACTCGGATCAAAAATTTCACCAGTTTTTACGATTTTTCAATTTTGGTGATTTTCCCTAGTGGTACCCCTAGGGAAATCCGTAAAAATTCGTCGGATTCCGACGAAGCCAATTCTCGATGCGTTGGGACCGGCAAGCTTCTAGTAGCTATTCCAATCGAGTTTTTTCTGAATTATTGGACTAGGATAAAAAATTTCACCACTTTTTACGATTTTTCAATTTTGGTCATTTTCCCTAGTGGTACCCTATGGAAATCCGTAAAAATTCGTCGGATTCCGACGAAGCCAATTCTCGATGCCTTGCGACCGGCATGCTTCCAGTAGCTTTTCCAATCGAGTTTTCCTGAATTATTGGACTCGGATAAAAAATTTCACCACTTTTTACGGTTTTTCGATTTTGGTGATTTTTCCTAGTGGTACCTCTAGGGAAATCAGTAAAAATTCGTCGGATTCCGACGAAGCCAATTCTCGATGCGTTGTGACCGGAAAGCTTCCAGTAGCTATTCCAATCGAGTTTTACTGAATTATTGGACACGGATCCAAAAGTTCACCACTTTTTACTATTTTTCGATTTTGGTGATTTTCCCTAGTGGTACCCCTAGGGAAATCCGTAAAAATTCGTCGGATTCCGACGAAGTAAATTCTCGATGCGTTGGCACCGGCATACTTCCAGTAGCTATTCCAATCGAGTTTTCCTTAATTATTGGACTCGGATCCAAAATTTCACCACTTTTTGAAATTTTTCTATTTTAGTGATTTTCCCTAGTGGTACCCCTATGGAAATCCATAAAAATTCATCGGATTCCGACGAAGCCAATTCTCGAGGCATTATGACCGGCAAGCTTCCAGTAGCTATTCCAATCGAGTTTTCCTGAATTATTGGACTCGGATAAAAAATTTTGCCACTTTTTACGATTTTTCGATTTTGGTGATTTTCCCTAGTGGTACCCCTTGGGAAATCCGTAAAAATTCGTCGGATTACGACGAAGCCAATTCTCGATGCCTTGCAACCGGCATGCTTCCAGTAGCTATTCCAATTGAGTTTTCCTGAATTATTGGACTCGGATCAAAAATTTCACCACCTTTTACGATTTTTCGATTTTGGTGATTTTCCCTAGTGGTACCCCTAGGAAAATCCGTAAAAATTTGTCGGATTCCGACGAAGACAATTCTCGATGCGTATGGACCGGCAAGCTTCCAGTAGCTATTCCAATCGAGTTTTCCTGAATTATTTGACTAGGATCAAAAATTTCACCACTATTTACGATTTTTCAATTTTGGTCATTTTCCCTAGTGGTACCCCTATGGAAATCCGTAAAAATTCCTCGGATTCCGACGAAGCCAATTCTCGATGCGTTGTGACCGGCAAGCTTCCAGTAGCTATTCCAATCGAGTTTTCCTGAATTATTGGACTCGGATCAAAAATATCACCACTTTTTACGAATTTTCCATTTTGGTAATTTTTCCTAGTGGTACCCCTAGGGAAATCCGTAAAAATTCGTCGGATTCCGACGAAGCCAATTCTCGATGCGTTGGGACCGGGAAGCTTCCAGTAGCTATTCCAATCGAGTTTTCCTGAATTATTTGACTAGGATCAAAAATTTCACCACTTTTTACGATTTTTCAATTTTGGTCATTTTCCCTAGTGGTACCCCTATGGAAATCCGTAAAAATTCGTCGGATTCTGACGAAGCCAATTCTCGATGCCTTGCGACTGGCATGCTTCCAGTAGCTATTCCAATTGAGTTTTCCTGAATTATTGGACTCGGATCAAAAATTTCACCACCTTTTACGATTTTTCGATTTTGGTGATTTTCCCTAGTGGTACCCCTACGGAAATCCGTAAAAATTCGTCGGATTCCGATGAAAACAATTCTCGATGCGTTGTGACCGGAAAGCTTCCAGTAGCTATTCCAATCGAGTTTTCCTGAATTATTGGACTCGGATAAAAAATTTTACCAATTTTTACGATTTTTCGATTTTGGTGATTTTCCCTAGTGGTACCCCTAGGGAAATCCGTAAAAATTCGTCGGATTCCGACAAAGCCAATTCTCGATGCGTTGTGACCGGCAAGCTTCCAGTAGCTATTCCAATCGAGTTTTCCTTAATTATTGGACTCGGATAAAAAATTTTACCACTTTTTACGATTTTTCGAATTTGGTGATTTTACCTAGTGGTACACCTAGGGAAATCAGTAAAAATTCGTCGGATTCCGACGAAACAAATTCTCGATGCCGTGCGACCGGCATGCTTCTAATAGCTATTCCAATCGAGTTTTCCTGAATTATTGGACTCGGATAAAAAATTTCACAACTTTTTACGATTTTTCGATTTTGGTGATTTTCCCTAGTGGTACCCCTAGGGAAATCCGTAAAAATTCGTCGGATTCCGACAAAGCCAATTCTGGATGCGTTGTGACCGGCAAGCTTCCAGTAGCTATTCCAATCGAGTTTTCCTAAATTATTGGACTCGGATAAAAAATTTTACCACTTTTTACGATTTTTCGAATTTGGTGATTTTACCTAGTGGTACCCCTAGGGAAATCCGTAAATATTCGTCGGATTCCGACGAAACAAATTCTCGATGCCGTGCGACCGGCATGCTTCTAATAGCTATTCCAATCGAGTTTTCCTGAATTATTGGACTCGGATAAAAAATTTCACAACTTTTTACGATTTTTCGATTTTGTTGATTTTCCCTAGTGGTACCCCTAGGGAAATCCGTAAAAATTCGTCGGATTCCGACGAAGCCAATTCTCGATGCCTTGCGACCGACATGCTTCTAGTAGCTATTCCAATCGAGTTTTCCTGAATTATTGGACTCGGATCCAAAATTTCACCACTTTTTACGATTTTTCGATTTTGGTGATTTTCCCTAGTGGTACCCCTAGGGAAATCCGTAAAAATTCGTCGGATTCCGACGAAGCCAATTCTCGATGCCTTGCGATCGGCATGCTTCCAGTAGCTATTCCAATCGAGTTTTCCTTAATTATTGGACTCGGATCAAAAATTTCACCACTTTTTACGATTTTTCGATTTTGGTGATTTTCCCTAGTGGTACCCCTAGGGAAATCCGTAAAAATTCGTCGGATTTCGAGGAAGCCAATTCTCGATGCCGTGTGACCGGCATGCTTCTACTAGCTATTCCAATCGAGTTTTCCTGAATTATTGGACTCGGATAAAAAATTTCACCACTTTTTACGATTTTTCAATTTTGGTGATTTTCCCTAGTGGTACCCCCAGGGAAATCCGTAAAAATTCGTCGGATTTCGACGAAGCCAATTCTTCATGCGTTGTGACCGGCAAACTTCCAGTAGCTATTCCAATCAAGTTTTACTGAATTATTGGACTCGGATCCAAAATTTCACCACTTTTTACGATTTTTCGATTTTGGTGATTTTCCCTAGTGGTACCCCTAGGGAAATCCGTAAAAATTCGTCGGATTCCGACGAAGCCAATTCTCGATGCGTTGGGACCGGCAAGCTTCCAGTAGCTATTCCAATCGAGTTTTCCTGAATTATTGGACTCGGATCAAAAATTTTACCACTTTTTACGATTTTTCGATTTTGGTGATTTTCCCTAGTGGTACCCCTAGGGAAATCCGTAAAAATTCGTGGGATTCCGACGAAGCCAATTCTTGATGTGTTGTGACCGGCAAGCTTCCAGTAGCTATTCCAATCGAGTGTTCCCAAATTATTTGACTCGGATAAAAAATTTTACCACTTTTTACGATTTTTCGATTTTGGTGATTTTCCCTAGTGGTACCCCTAGGAAAATCCGTAAAAATTCGTCGGATTCCGACGAAACCAATTCTCGATGTCGTGCGACCAGCATGCTTCTAATAGCTATTCCAATCGAGTTTTCCTGAATTATTGGACTCGGATAAAAAATTTCACCACTTTTTACGATTTTTCAATTTTGGTGATTTTCCCTAGTGGTACCCCTAGGGAAATCCGTAAAAATTCGTCGCATTCCGACGAATCCAATTCTCGATACCTTGCGACCGGCATGCTTCCAGTAGCTAGTCCAATCGAGTTTTCCTGAATTATTGGACTCGGATGCAAAATTTCACCACTTTTTACGATTTTTCGATTTTGGTGATTTTCCCTAGTGGTACCCCTAGGGAAATCCGTAAAAATTCGTCGGATTCGGACGAAGGCAATTCTCGATGCCTTGCGATCGGCATGCTTCCAGTAGCTATTCCAATCGAGTTTTCCTTAATTATTGGACTCGGATCAAAAATTTCACCACTTTTTACGATTTTTCGATTTTGGTGATTTTCCCTTGTGGTACCCCTAGGGAAATCCGTAAAAATTCGTCGGATTCCGACGAAGCCAATTCTCGATGTCGTGCGACCGGCAAGCTTCTACTAGCTATTCCAATCGAGTTTTCCTGAATTATTGGACTCGGATAAAAAATTTCACCACTTTTTACGATTTTTCGATTTTGGTGATTTTCCCTAGTGGTACCTCTATGAAAATCCGTAAAAATTCGTCAGATACCGACGAAACCAATTCTCGATGCCTTGCGACCGGCATGCTTCCAGTAGCTATTCCAATCAAGTTTTCCTGAATTATTGGACTCGGATCCAAAATTTCGCCATTTTTACGATTTTTCGATTTTGGTGATTTTCCCTAGTGGTACCCGTAGGGAAATCCGTAAAAATTCGTCGGATTCCGACGAAGACAATTCTCGATGCCTTGCATTCGGCATGCTTCCAGTAGCTATTCCAATCGAGTTTTCCTGAATTATTGGACTCGGGTCAAAAATTTCACCACTTTATATAATTTTTCGATTTTGGTGATTTTCCCTAGTGGTAACCCTAGGAAAATCCGTAAAAATTCGTCGGATTCCGACGAAGCCAATTCTCGATGCGTTGTGACCAGCGAGCTTCCAGTAGCTATTCCAATCGAGTTTTCCTGAATTATTGGACTCGGATCAAAAATTTCACCACTTTTTACGATTTTTCCATTTTGGTGATTTTCCCTAGTACACCTAGAGAAATCCGTAAAAATTCGTCGGATTCCGACGAAGCCAATTCTCGATACGTTGGGACCGGCAAGCTTCCAGTAGCTATTCCAATCGAGTTTTCCTGAATTATTGGACTAGGATAAAAAATTTCACCACTTTTTACGATTTTTCAATTTTGGTCATTTTCCCTAGTGGTACCCCTAGGGAAATCCGTAAAAATTCGTCGGATTCCAACGAAGCCAATTCTCGAGGCATTGTGACCGGCAAGCTTCCAGTAGCTATTCCAATCGAGTTTTCCTAAATTATTGGACTAGGATAAAAAATTTCACCACTTTTTACGATTTTTCAATTTTGGTCATTTTCCCTAGTGGTACCCCTATGGAAATCCGTAAAAATTCGTCGGATTCCGACGAAGCCATTTCTCGATGGCTTGCGACCGGCATGCTTCCAGTAGCTATTCCAATCAAGTTTTCCTGAATTATTGGACTCGGATAAAAAATTTCACTACTTTTTACGATTTTTCGATTTTGGTGATTTTTCCTAGTGGTACCCCTAGGGAAATCCGTAAAAATTCTCGATGCGTTGTGACCAGCAAGCTTCCAGTAGCTATTCCAATCGAGTTTTACTGAATTATTGGACTCGGATCCAAAATTTCACCACTTTTTACGATTTTTCGATTTTGGTGATTTTCCCTAGTGGTACCCCTAGGAAAATCCGTAAAAGTTCGTCGGATTCCGACGAAACAAATTCTGGATGCGTTGGCACCGGCATGCTTCCAGTAGCTATTCCAATCGAGTTTTCCTGAATTATTGGACTCGGATCCAAAATTTCACCTCTTTTTACGATTTTTCGATTTTGGTGATTTTTCCTAGTGGTACCCCTAGAGAAATCCGTAAAAATTCGTCGGATTCTGACGAAGACAATTCTCGATGCCTTGCCACCGGCATGCTTCCAGCAGCTATTCCAATCGAGTTTTCCTGAATTATTGGACTAGGATAAAAAATTTCACCACTTTTTACGATTTTTCAATTTTGGTCATTTTCCCTAGTGGTACCCCTATGGAAATCCGTAAAAATTCGTCGGATTCCGACGAAGCCAATTCTCGATGCCTTGTGACCGGCATGCTTCCAGTAGCTATTCCAATCGAGTTTTCCTGAATTATTGGACTCGGATAAAAAATTTCACCACTTTTTACGGTTTTTCGATTTTGGTGATTTTTCCTAGTGGTACCCCTAGGAAAATCCGTAAAAATTCGTCGGATTCCGACGAAGCCAATTCTCGATGCGTTGCGACCGGAAAGCTTCCAGTAGCTATTCCAATCGAGTTTTACTGAATTATTGGACCCGGATCCAAAATTTCACCACTTTTTACGATTTCTCGATTTTGGTGATTTTCCCTAGTGGTACCCCTAGGGAAATCCGTAAAAATTCGTCGGATTCCGACGAAGTAAATTCTCGATGCGTTTGCACCGGCATACTTCCAGTAGCTATTCCAATCGAGTTTTCCTTAATTATTGGACTCGGATCCAAAATTTCACCACTTTTTGAAATTTTTCGATTTTGGTGATTTTCCATAGTGGTACCCCTAGGGAAATCCGTAAAAATTCGTCGGATTCCGATGAAGCCAATTCTCGAGGCATTATGACCGGCAAGCTTCCAGTAGCTATTCCAATTGAGTTTTCCTAAATTATTGGACTCGGATAAAATATTTTGCCACTTTTTACGATTTTTCGATTTTGGTGATTTTCCCTAGTGGTACCCCTAGGGAAATCCGTAAAAATTCGTCGAATTCCGACGTAGCCAATTCTCGATGCGTTGTGACCGGAAAGCTTCCATTAGCTATTCCAATCGACTTTTACTGAATTATTGGACTCGGATCAAAAATTTCACCACTTTTTACGATTTTTCGATTTTGGTGATTTTCCCTAGTGGTACCCCTAGGGAAATCAGTAAAAATTCGTCGGATTCCGACGAAGTAAATTCTCGATGCGTTGGCACCGGCATGCTTCCAGTAGCTATTCCAATTGAGTTTTCCTTAATTATTGGACTCGGATCCAAAATTTCACCACTTTTTGAAATTTTTCGATTTTGGTGATTTTCCCTAGTGGTACCCCTAGGGAAATCCGTAAAAATTCGTCGGATTCCGATGAAGCCAATTCTCGATGCGTTGGGACCGGCAAGCTTCCAGTAGCTATTCCAATCGAGTTTTCCTGAATTATTAGACTAGGATCCAAAATTTCACCACTTTTTACGATTTTTCAATTTTGGTGATTTTCCTTAGTGGTACCCCTAGGGAAATCCATAAAAATTCGTCGGATTTCGACGAAGCTAATTCTCGATACCTTGCGACCGGCATGCTTCCAGTAGCTATTCCAATCGAGTTTTCCTGAATTATTGGACTCGGATAAAAAATTTCACTACTTTTTACGATTTTTCGATTTTGGTGATTTTTCCTAGTGGTACCCCTAGGGAAATCCGTAAAAATTCGTCGGATTCCGACGAAGCCAGTTCTCGATGCGTTGTGACCAGCAAGCTTCCAGTAGCTATTCCAATCGAGTTTTACTGAATTATTGAACTCGGATCCAAAATTTCACCACTTTTTACGATTTTTCGATTTTGGTGATTTTCCCTAGTGGTACCCCTAGGAAAATCCGTAAAAGTTCGTCGGATTCCGACGAAACAAATTCTGGATGCGTTGGCACCGGCATGCTTCCAGTAGCTATTCCAATCGAGTTTTCCTGAATTATTGGACTCGGATCTAAAATTTCACCTCTTTTTACGATTTTTTGATTTTGGTGATTTTTCCTAGTGGTACCCCTAGAGAAATCCGTAAAAATTCGTCGGATTCTGACGAAGACAATTCTCGATGCCTTGCCACCGGCATGCTTCCAGCAGCTATTCCAATCGAGTTTTCCTGAATTATTGGACTAGGATAAAAAATTTCACCACTTTTTACGATTTTTCAATTTTTGTCATTTTCCCTAGTGGTACCCCTATGGAAATCCGTAAAAATTCGTCGGATTCCGACGAAGCCAATTCTCGATGCCTTGCGACCGGCATGCTTCCAGTAGCTATTCCAATCGAGTTTTCCTGAATTATTGGACTCGGATAAAAAATTTCACCACTTTTTACGGTTTTTCGATTTTGGTGATTTTTCCTAGTGGTACCCCTAGGAAAATCCGTAAAAATTCGTCGGATTCCGACGAAGCCAATTCTCGATGCGTTGCGACCGGAAAGCTTCCAGTAGCTATTCCAATCGAGTTTTACTGAATTATTGGACCCGGATCCAAAATTTCACCACTTTTTACGATTTCTCGATTTTGGTGATTTTCCCTAGTGGTACCCCTAGGGAAATCCGTAAAAATTCGTCGGATTCCGACGAAGTAAATTCTCGATGCGTTTGCACCGGCATACTTCCAGTAGCTATTCTAATCGAGTTTTCCTTAATTATTGGACTCGGATCCAAAATTTCACCACTTTTTGAAATTTTTCGATTTTGGTGATTTTCCCTAGTGGTACCCCTAGGGAAATCCGTAAAAATTCGTCGGATTCCGATGAAGCCAATTCTCGAGGCATTATGACCGGCAAGCTTCCAGTAGCTATTCCAATTGAGTTTTCCTAAATTATTGGACTCGGATAAAAAATTTTGCCACTTTTTACGATTTTTCGATTTTGGTGATTTTCCCTAGTGGTACCCCTAGGGAAATCCGTAAAAATTCGTCGAATTCCGACGTAGC
This sequence comes from Excoecaria cochinchinensis, assembly GCA_947683425.1. Taxonomy (NCBI): domain Eukaryota; kingdom Viridiplantae; phylum Streptophyta; class Magnoliopsida; order Malpighiales; family Euphorbiaceae; genus Excoecaria; species Excoecaria cochinchinensis. The sequence continues at coordinate 56,278 of CANTUQ010000045.1, forward strand.
CAATTCTCGATGCGTTGTGACCGGTAAGCTTCCATTAGCTATTCCAATCGACTTTTACTGAATTATTGGACTCGGATCAAAAATTTCACCACTTTTTACGATTTTTCGATTTTGGTGATTTTCCCTAGTGGTACCCCTAGGGAAATCAGTAAAAATTCGTCGGATTCCGACGAAGTAAATTCTCGATGCGTTGGTACCGGCATGCTTCCAGTAGCTATTCCAATTGAGTTTTCCTTAATTATTGGACTCGGATCCAAAATTTCACCACTTTTTGAAATTTTTCGATTTTGGTGATTTTCCCTAGTGGTACCCCTAGGGAAATCCGTAAAAATTCGTCGGATTCCGATGAAGCCAATTCTCGATGCGTTGGGACCGGCAAGCTTCCAGTAGCTATTCCAATTGAGTTTTCCTGAATTATTGGACTCGGATAAAAAATTTCACTACTTTTTACGATTTTTCGATTTTGGTGATTTTTCCTAGTGGTACCCCTAGGGAAATCCGTAAAAATTCGTCGGATTCCGACGAAGCCAATTCTCGATGCGTTGTGACCAGCAAGCTTCCAGTAGCTATTCCAATCGAGTTTTACTGAATTATTGGACTCGGATCCAAAATTTCACCACTTTTTACGATTTTTCGATTTTGGTGATTTTCCCTAGTGGTACCCCTAGGAAAATCCGTAAAAGTTCGTCGGATTCCGACGAAACAAATTCTGGATGCGTTGGCACCGGCATGCTTCCAGTAGCTATTCCAATCGAGTTTTCCTGAATTATTGGACTCGGATCCAAAATTTCACCTCTTTTTACGATTTTTCGATTTTGGTGATTTTTCCTAGTGATACCCCTAGAGAAATCCGTAAAAATTCGTCGGATTCTGACGAAGACAATTCTCGATGCCTTGCCACCGGCATGCTTCCAGCAGCTATTCCAATCGAGTTTTCCTGAATTATTGGACTAGGATAAAAAATTTCACCACTTTTTACGATTTTTCAATTTTGGTCATTTTCCCTAGTGGTACCCCTATGGAAATCCGTAAAAATTCGTCGGATTCCGACGAAGCCAATTCTCGATGCCTTGCGACCGGCATGCTTCCAGTAGCTATTCCAATCGAGTTTTCCTGAATTATTGGACTCGGATAAAAAATTTCACCACTTTTTACGGTTTTTCGATTTTGGTGATTTTTCCTAGTGGTACCCCTAGGAAAATCCGTAAAAATTCGTCGGATTCCGACGAAGCCAATTCTCGATGCGTTGCGACCGGAAAGCTTCCAGTAGCTATTCCAATCGAGTTTTACTGAATTATTGGACCGGGATCCAAAATTTCACCACTTTTTACGATTTCTCGATTTTGGTGATTTTCCCTAGTGGTACCCCTAGGGAAATATGTAAAAATTCGTCGGATTCCGACGAAGTAAATTCTCGATGCGTTTGCACCGGCATACTTCCAGTAGCTATTCCAATCGAGTTTTCCTTAATTATTGGACTCGGATCCAAAATTTCACCACTTTTTGAAATTTTTCGATTTTGGTGATTTTCCCTAGTGGTACCCCTAGGGAAATCCGTAAAAATTCGTCGGATTCCGACGAAGCCAATTCTCGAGGCATTATGACCGGCAAGCTTCCAGTAGCTATTCCAATTGAGTTTTCCTAAATTATTGGACTCGGATCCAAAATTTCACCACTTTTTACGATTTTTCGATTTTGGTGATTTTCCCTAGTGGTACCCCTAGGAAAATCCGTAAAAGTTCGTCGGATTCCTACGAAACAAATTCTGGATGCGTTGGCACCGGCATGCTTCCAGTAGCTATTCCAATCGAGTTTTCCTGAATTATTGGACTCGGATCCAAAATTTCCCCTCTTTTTACGATTTTTCGATTTTGGTGATTTTTCCTAGTGGTACCCCTAGAGAAATCCGTAAAAATTCGTCGGATTCCGACGAAGACAATTCTCGATGCCTTGCCACCGGCATGCTTCCAGCAGCTATTCCAATCGAGTTTTCCTTAATTATTGGACTCGGATAAAAAATTTCACCACTTTTTACGATTTTTCGATTTTGGTGATTTTTCCTAGTGGTACCCCTAGGAAAATCCGTAAAAATTCGTCTGATTGCGACGAAGCCAATTCTCGATGCCTTGCGATCGGCATGCTTCCAGTAGCTATTCCAATCGAGTTTTCCTGAATTCTTGGACTCAGATAAAAAATTTCACCACTTTTTAAGATTTTTCGATTTTGATGATTTTTCCTAGTGGTACCCCTAGGGAAATCCGTAAAAATTCGTCGAATTTCGACGAAGCCAGTTCTCGATGCGTTGTGACAGGCAAGCTTCCAGTAGCTATTCCAATCGAGTTTTCCTGAATTATTGGACTCGGATCAAAAATTTCACCACTTTTTACAATTTTTCAATTTTTGTCATTTTCCCTAGTGGTAACCCTAGGGAAATCCATAAAAATTCGTCAGATACCGACGAAGCCAATTCTCGATTCCTTGCGACCGGCATGCTTCCAGTAGCTATTACAATCGAGTTTTCCTGAATTATTTGACTCGCATCAAAAATTTCACCACTTTTTACGATTTTTCAATTTTTGTCATTTTCCCTAGTGGTAACCCTAGGGAAATCAGTAAAAATTCGTCGGATTCCGACGAAGCCAATTCTCGATGCGTTGTGACCGGCAAGCTTCCAGTAGCTATTCCAATCGAGTTTTCCTTAATTATTGGACTCGGTTCCAAAATTTCACCACTTTTTGAAATTTTTCGATTTTGGTGATTTTCCCTAGTGGTACCCCTAGGGAAATCCGTAAAAATTCGTCGGATTCCGACGAAGCCAATTCTCGAGTCATTATGACCGGCAAGCTTCCAGTAGCTATTCCAATCGAGTTTTCCTGAATTATTGGACTCGGATCAAAAATTTCACCACTTTTTACGATTTTTCAATTTTGGTCATTTTCCCTAGTGGTAACCCTAGGGAAATCCATAAAAATTCGTCAGATACCGACGAAGCCAATTCTCGATTCCTTGCGACCGGCATGCTTCCAGTAGCTATTACAATCGAGTTTTCCTGAATTATTTGACTCGCATCAAAAATTTCACCACTTTTTACGATTTTTCAATTTTTGTCATTTTCCCTAGTGGTAACCCTAGGGAAATCAGTAAAAATTTGTCGGATTCCGACGAAGCCAATTCTCGATGCGTTGTGACCGGCAAGCTTCCAGTAGCTATTCCAATCGAGTTTTCCTTAATTATAGAACTCGGATCCAAAATTTCACCACTTTTTGAAATTTTTCGATTTTGGTGATTTTCCCTAGTGGTACACCTAGAGAAATCCGTAAAAATTCGTCGGATTTCGACGAAGCCAATTGTCGATACGTTGGGACCGGCAAGCTTCCAGTAGCTATTCCAATCGAGTTTTCCTGAATTATTGGACTCGGATCAAAAATTTCACCACTTTTTACGATTTTTTAATTTTGGTCATTTTCCCTAGTGGTAACCCTAGGGAAATCCATAAAAAATCGTCAGATACCGACGAAGCCAATTCTCGATTCCTTGCGACCGGCATGCTTCCAGTAGCTATTACAATCGAGTTTTCCTGAATTATTTGACTCGCATCAAAAATTTCACCACTTTTTACGATTTTTCAATTTTTGTCATTTTCCCTAGTGGTAACCCTAGGGAAATCAGTAAAAATTTGTCGGATTCCGACGAAGCCAATTCTCGATGCGTTGTGACCGGCAAGCTTCCAGTAGCTATTCCAATCGAGTTTTCCTTAATTATTGGACTCGGATCCAAAATTTCACCACTTTTTGAAATTTTTCGATTTTGGTGATTTTCCCTAGTGGTACCCCTAGGGAAATCCGTAAAAATTCGTCGGATTCCGACGAAGCCAATTCTCGAGGCATTGTGACCGGCAAGCTTCCAGTAGCTATTCCAATCGAGTTTTCCTGAATTATTGGACAAGGATAAAAAATTTCACCACTTTTTACGATTTTTCAATTTTGGTCATTTTCCCTAGTGGTACCCCTATGGAAATCCGTAAAAATTCGTCGGATTTCGACGAAGCCAATTCTCGATGCCTTTTTACCGGCAAGCTTCCAGTAGCTATTTCAATTGAGTTTTCCTGAATTATTGGACTCGGATAAAAAATTTTGCCACTTTTTACGATTTTGGTGATTTTCCCTAGTGGTACCCCTAGGGAAATCCGTAAAAATTCGTCGAATTTCGACGTAGCCAATTCTCGATGCGTTGTGACCGGAAAGCTTCCAGTAGCTATTCCAATCGACTTTTACTGAATTATTGGACTCGGATCCAAAATTTCACCACTTTTTACGATTTTTCGATTTTGGTGATTTTCCCTAGTGGTACCCCTAGGGAAATCCTTAAAAATTCGTCGGATTCCGACGAAGTAAATTCTCGATGCGTTGGCACCGGCATGCTTCCAGTAGCTATTCCAATTGAGTTTTCCTTAATTATTGGACTCGGATCCAAAATTTCACCAATTTTTGAAATGTTTCGATTTTGGTGATTTTTCCTAGTGGTACCCCTAGGGAAATCCGTAAAAATTCGTCGGATACCGACGAAGCAAATTCTCGATGGCTTGCGACCGGCATGCTTCCAGTAGCTATTCCAAACAAGTTTTCCTGAATTATTGGACTCGGATCAAAAATTTCTCCACTTTTTACGATTTTCAATTTTTGTCATTTTCCCTAGTGGTAACCCTAGGGAAATCAGTAAAAATTTGTCGGATTTCGACGAAGCCAATTCTCGATGCGTTGTGACCAGCGAGCTTCCAGTAGCTATTCCAATCGAGTTTTCCTGAATTATTGGACTCGGATCAAAAATTTCACCACTTTTTACGATTTTTCCATTTTGGTGATTTTCCCTAGTGGTACACCTAGAGAAATCCGTAAAAATTCGTCGGATTTCGACGAAGCCAATTGTCGATACGTTGGGACCGGCAAGCTTCCAGGAGCTATTCCAATCGAGTTTTCCTGAATTATTGGACTAGGATCAAAAATTTCACCACTTTTTACGATTTTTCAATTTTGGTCATTTTCCCTAGTGGTACCTCTAGGGAAATCCGTAAAAATTCGTCGGATTCCGACGAAGCCAATTCTCGAGGCATTGTGACCGGCAAGCTTCCAGCAGCTATTCCAATCGAGTTTTCCTGAATTATTGGACTAGGATAAAAAATTTCACCACTTTTTACGATTTTTCAATTTTGGTCATTTTCCCTAGTGGTACCCCTATGGAAATCCGTAAAAATTCGTCGGATTCCGACGAAGCCAATTCTCGATGCCTTGCGACCGGCATGCTTCCAGTAAATATTCCAATCGAGTTTTCCTGAATTATTGGACTCGGATAAAAAATTTCACCACTTTTTACGGTTTTTCGATTTTGGTGATTTTTCCTAGTGGTACCCCTAGGGAAATCCGTAAAAATTCGTCGGATTCCGACGAAGCCAATTCTCGATGCGTTGCGACTGGAAAGCTTCCAGTAGCTATTCCAATCGAGTTTTACTGAATTATTGGACCCGGATCCAAAATTTCACCACTTTTTACGATTTCTCGAATTTGGTGATTTTCCCTAGTGGTACCCCTAGGGAAATCCGTAAAAATTCGTTGGATTCCAACAAAGTAAATTCTCGATGCGTTTGCACCGGCATACTTCCAGTAGCTATTCCAATCGAGTTTTCCTTAATTATTGGACTCGGATCCAAAATTTCACCACTTTTTTAAATTTTTCGATTTTGGTGATTTTCCATAGTGGGTAACCCTAGGGAAATCCGTAAAAATTCGTCGGATTCCGACGAAGCCAATTCTCGAGGCATTATGACCGGCAAACTTCCAGTAGCTATTCCAATTGAGTTTTCCTAAATTATTGGACTCGGATAAAAAATTTTGCCACTTTTTACGATTTTTCGATTTTGGTGATTTTTCCTAGTGGTACCCCTAGGGAAATCCGTAAAAATTCATCGAATTCCGACGTAGCCAATTCTCGATGCGTTGTGACCGGAAAGCTTCCATTAGCTATTCCAATCGACTTTTACTGAATTATTGGACTCGGATCAAAAATTTCACCACTTTTTATGATTTTTCGATTTTGGTGATTTTCCCTAGTGGTACCCCTAGGGAAATCAGTAAAAATTCGTCGGATTCCGACGAAGTAAATTCTCGATGCGTTGGCACCGGCATGCTTCCAGTAGCTATTCCAATTGAGTTTTCCTTAATTATTGGACTCGGATCCAAAATTTCACTACTTTTTGAAATTTTTCGATTTTGGTGATTTTCTCTAGTGGTACCCCTAGGGAAATCCGTAAAAATTCGTCGGATTCCGATGAAGCCAATTCTCGATGCGTTGGGACCGGCAAGCTTCCAGTAGCTATTCCAATCGAGTTTTCCTGAATTATTAGACTAGGATCCAAAATTTCACCACTTTTTACGATTTTTCAATTTTGGTGATTTTCCTTAGTGGTACCCCTAGGGAAATCCGTAAAAATTCGTCGGATTTCGACGAAGCTAATTCTCGATGCCTTGCGACCGGCATGCTTCCAGTAGCTATTCCAATCGAGTTTTCCTGAATTATTGGACTCGGATAAAAAATTTCACCACTTTTTACGATTTTTCGATTTTAGTGATTTTTCCTAGTGGTAACCCTAGGGAAATCCGTAAAAATTCGTCGGATTCCGACGAAGCCAATTCTCGATGCGTTGTGACCAGCAAGCTTCCAGTAGCTATTCCAATCGAGTTTTACTGAATTATTGGACTCGGATCCAAAATTTCACCACTTTTTACGATTTTTCGATTTTGGTGATTTTCCCTAGTGGTACCCCTAGGAAAATCCGTAAAAGTTCGTCGGATTCCGACGAAACAAATTCTGGATGCGTTGGCACCGGCATGCTTCCAGTAGCTATTCCAATCGAGTTTTCCTGAATTATTGGACTCGGATCCAAAATTTCCCCTCTTTTTACGATTTTTCGATTTTGGTGATTTTTCCTAGTGGTACCCCTAGAGAAATCCGTAAAAATTCGTCGGATTCCGACGAAGACAATTCTCGATGCCTTGCCACCGGCATGCTTCCAGCAGCTATTCCAATCGAGTTTTCCTTAATTATTGGACTCGGATAAAAAATTTCACCACTTTTTACGATTTTTCGATTTTGGTGATTTTCCCTAGTGGTACCCCTAGGAAAATCCGTAAAAATTCGTCTGATTCCGACGAAGCCAATTCTCGATGCCTTGCGATCGGGATGCTTCCAGTAGCTATTCCAATCGAGTTTTCCTGAATTATTGGACTCGGATAAAAATTTCACCACTTTTTACGATTTTTAATTTTGGTCATTTTCCCCAGTGGTACCCCTATGGAAAATCCGTAAAAATTCGTCTGATTCCGACGAAGCCAATTCTCGATGCCTTGCGACCGGCATGCTTCCAGTAGCTATTCCAATCGAGTTTTCCTGAATTATTGGACTCGGATAAAAATTTCACCACTTTTTACGATTTTCAATTTTTGTCATTTTCCCTAGTGGTAACCCTAGGGAAATCAGTAAAAATTTGTCGGATTTCGACGAAGCCAATTCTCGATGCCTTGTGATCGGCATGCTTCCAGTAGCTATTCAAATCGAGTTTTCCTGAATTATTGGACTCGGATCAAAAATTTCACCACTTTTTACGATTTTTCGATTTTGGTGATTTTCCCTAGTGGTACCCCTAGGGAAATCCGTAAAAATTCGTCGGATTCCGACAAATCCAATTCTCGATGCGTTGTGACCGGCAAGCTTCCAGTAGCTATTCCAATCGAGTTTTCCTGAATTATTGGACTCGTATCCAAAATTTTACCACTTTTTTCGATTTTTCGATTTTGGTGATTTTCCCTAGTGGTACCCCTAGGGAAATCCGTAAAAACTCGTTGGATTCCGAGGAAGGCAATTGTCGATGCGTTGTGACCGGCAAGCTTCCAGTAGCTATTCCAATCGAGTTTTCCTGAATTATTGGACTCGGATCCAAAATTTCACCACTTTTTACGATTTTTCGATTTTGGTGATTTTCCATAGTGGTACCCCTAGGGAAATCCGTAAAAATTTGTCGGATTCCGACGAAGCCAATTCTCGATGCCTTGTGATCGGCATGCTTCCAGTAGCTATTCAAATCGAGTTTTCCTGAATTATTGGACTCGGATCAAAAATTTCACCACTTTTTACGATTTTTCGATTTTGGTAATTTTCCCTAGTGGTACCCCTAGGGAAATCCGTAAAAATTCGTCGGATTCCGACGAAACCAATTCTCGATGCCTTGCTATCGGCATGTAACACCCCGCCATCCCCGTTGGAAGGATACCGGAGTGCCACGCGGGCAAACATATAAACAAATCCAAATATATGCTAATAAAATAAAACAAAAGATAATATGTAAAGAAACTTTTAAATCGTTTATAGAAAAAAAAAACCTTTAACATATACATATACATATCAGTATCGTCTTACAAAAAGGGCTCGTAAGCAAATACATATACAAAAAGAATACTTTTTCCTTTACAAAAGATTCATTTTGCTAATTACAAGCCATATACAAAAATAATTACAGCGGAAGACTTCAAAAATATAACAACTTCATCCAAAAAGACTCCTAATGGCCGACCTGCAGATATCCGACTCTGAACTGCACTCGCCACCTGCACGGGAAAAGAGCCCGTGCTAAGCGATAACGCTTAGTGGGGAGGAACAAAACAAAATAACAATATACATATAACATTTGTGCAACAATACTATAATCAATATACAAGGTGCATATCATCAAGTTATACAGGAATTCATATGCATCATATCCATTTAATCTTGTTAATAAACATCTCAACCTATACAATACATATACACATATAAACACGTAGCCTGATTAGTCTGGTATAAACCTAAGAAGTGGATACGGTCATTTGGATACTGATAGAACACAATATCCCAAGCATATAGAGACATGAGTCTCAAACATGTATTTTTCATATAGAGACCGAGGTCTCGCTTTATTTCCATATAGACCAAACATGGTCGAAACAAGGATCCAAACGGACCCGCATATAACATTTTTATCATATAGCAGCTGCACACACACTCTGACCTAAGTAAGCGCTTACTTATCCACTACTATGACTTATACAGGCTCAAATGACACAACTCAGTAATTCATATACCAAATCATGAGAATTTCATATTGTATTAGCCTATAATTCATGTATACTTGTATACTGATCACATTCAGAACATTTAAACATATAAATATCAATACTGAAAGTAATAAGGACATATAGCTCACATTGAATTAATCCATGTCAAATAAATTATTAATCATGTATTCAAAACCCAATATTATTCAATTATTAACTACAATTCAGATTTTAAAAATAATTAGTTGTTATGCAGTGTAAAACCCTTAAAATCAGAAGTTTTAAACCTTGCTTTTAAGAAAACAGGCAGCTGGAGGAAGGCTGGTCACGTCGTGACCTCCAGTCACGTCGTGACTCCAACTTCACGCGAGCGCCAGGCAATCTCGTGACGCAGGCTTCACGCGAGCGCCAAGCAAGAACAGCAGGCAGTCACGGCGTGACCAACAGTCACGTCCCGTGACGCCTGAGAGGGAAGGAAGAGAGGTCACGAGATCTGTGTCGTGACACGCAGGAAGAGGAAGCAGATCACGGCGTGATGAGGCATCACGTCTCGTGACCTTCTTCAGAGAAGAGGTCACGGCGTGATGCTCCCTCACGTCACGTGATCTCTTCCCTCACTTCTGCTTCTTCCTTCTACCCAGAGAAGGGGATCACGGCGTGATGCCCCATCACGTCACGTGATCTTCTTCTCACACTCTTCATCTTCTCCAAACCAATCCTCAAAATTTCCCAGAAAAACGTGAAAACCAGAAAGTCCAGAAAACAGAGCACTCTCCAAATTCAAAACCCCATTTGTCTAAAACCATTTTTCATGCAAAAATCATTCATACGCGTACCTTTAAGTCTTCTGAACACATTTACAGCAATTTCATTCACATATTCACAATATCATATAATCACAGTAAATTAACAGAGAAAGTCACAACCCAGAATTTTACATTCAAACTCATACATATTCATCCTATTTACATACTCATCGATATTCATTTCCTCAGAATTCATGTATACACATTATATTTTTCATGCATATAAATAAACAAACACACATACTAACATCCACAGTAACATAGTAACTAGGATCCAAAAATGAGAAAAGAACAGACACTCCCAAACCTGTTGAAGTCCAAAAAGAACGACCACTGCACTTCTTCAGTCCAAAATCTTATCCTTTCCTTTGTCTTTTCTTTTATCTTCAGGAGCTTGCAAACAAGTAGAACCACAATTCATTAACCAAGAACAGAGTCTCTATAACCCATCAAAGAATGAGACGGAAATTAACCATAAAACCAAGAAAACTTCTGCCACTTACCTTCTGTAATTTCTTTTCCAAACTCAACCCTAGTTCCTCAACAGGAAAACACACATGCAAAAAGGAAAAGAATAGCAGATGGAGAAAAAGAACACAGTGAGGTTTACGTGAGAGGGAAAACCAAGAAGAGAGAACTTTCAGTCTTTGTTCAAACTAACTAATTTTCACAGCCTTTTCTTTTCCCTCACCACGTGTACACACACTGTTCTCCACCTGGCACACATGCACGATTACACATTTCACATAATCCTCTTTTACCAATTAAGTCCCTACCAAAATACCTTTTACTCACTTAACTAAAAAAAATATATAATTACTTCAATTAAATTCTTGCAGTTAAATCCTCCTTTCTACTTGAATATTACCCAATTAGCCTTAATTGTCCAATTAAAATCACTAATTCCAATTAGGCCACTTATGGGGTGTGACACGGCATGCTTCCAGTAGATATTCAAATCGAGTTTTCCTGAATTATTGGACTCGGATCAAAAATTTCACCACTTTTTACGATTTTTCGATTTTGGTGATTTTCCCTAGTGGTACCCTTAGGGAAATCCGTAAAAATTCGTCGGATTCCGACGAAGCCAATTCTCGATCGTTGTGACCGGCAAGCTTCCAGTAGCTATTCCAATCAAGTTTTCCTGAATTATTGGACTCAGATCCAAAATTTTACCACTTTTTACGATTTTTCGATTTTGGTGATTTTACCTAGTGGTACCCCTAGGAAAATCCGTAAAAATTTGTAAGATTCCGAGGAAGCCAATTGTCGATGCGTTGTGACCGGTAAGCTTCCAGTAGCTATTCCAATCGAGTTTTCCTGAATTATTGGACTCGGATCAAAAATTTCACCACTTTTTACGATTTTTCGATTTTGGTGATTTTCCCTAGTGGTACCCCTAGGGAAATCCGTAAAAATTCGTCGGATTCCGACGAAGCCAATTCTCGATACGTTGTGACCGGCAAGCTTCCAGTAGCTATTCCAATCAAGTTTTCCTGAATTATTGGACTCGGATCAAAAATTTTACCACTTTTTACGATTTTTCGATTTTGGTGATTTTACCTACTGGTACCCCTAGGGAAATCCGTAAAAATTCATTGGATTCCGAGGAAGCCAATTGTCGATGCGTTGTGACCGGCAAGCTTCCAGTAGCTATTCCAATCGAGTTTTCCTGTATTATTGGACTCGGATCCAAAATTTCACCACTTTTTACGATTTTTCGATTTTGGTGATTTTCCATAGTGGTACCCCTAGGGAAATCCGTAAAAATTCATCGGATTCCAACGAAGCCAATTCTCGATGCCTTACGACCGGCATGCTTCCAGTAGCTATTCCAATCGAGTTTTCCTTAATTATTTGACTCGGATACAAAATTTCACCACTTTTTACGATTTTTCGATTTTGGTGATTTTCCCTAGTGGTACCCCTAGGGAAATCCGTAAAAATTCGTCAGATTCCGACGAAGCCAATTCTCGATGCCTTGTGATCGGCATGCTTCCAGTAGCTATTCAAATCAAGTTTTCCTGAATTATTGGACTCGGATCAAAAATTTCACCACTTTTTACGATTTTTCGATTTTGGTGATTTTCCCTAGTGGTACCCCTAGGGAAATCCGTAAAAATTCGTCAGATTTCGACGAAGCCAATTTTCGATGCCTTGTGCTCGGCATGCTTCCAGTAGCTATTCAAATCGAGTTTTCCTGAATTATTGGACTCGGATCAAAAATTTCACCACTTTTTACGATTTTTCGATTTTGGTGATTTTCCCTAGTGGTACCCCTAGGGAAATCCGTAAAAATTCGTCGGATTCTGACGAAGCCAATTCTCGATGCGTTGTGACCGACAAGCTTTCAGTAGCTATTCCAATCAAGTTTTCCTGAATTATTGGACTCGGATCCAAAATTTTACCACTTTTTACGATTTTTCGATTTTGGTGATTTTCCCTAGTGGTACCCCTAGGGAAATCCGTAAAAATTCGTTGGATTATGAGGAAGCCAATTGTCGATGCGTTGTGACCGGCAAGCTTCCAGTAGCTATTCCAATCGAGTTTTCCTGAATTATTGGACTCGGATCCAAAATTTTACCACTTTTTACGATTTTTCGATTTTGGTGATTTTCCGTAGTGGTACCCCTAGGGAAATCCGTAAAAATTCGTCGGATTCCGACGAAGCCAATTCTCGATGCGTTGTGACCGGTAACCTTCCAGTAGCTATTCCAATCGAGTTTTCCTGAATTATTGGACTCGGATCTAAAATTTTACCACTTTTTACGATTTTTCGATTTTGGTGATTTTCCCTAGTCGTACCCCTAGGGAAATCCGTAAAAATTCGTCGGATTCCGACGAAGCCAATTGTCGATGTGTTGTGACCGGCAAGCTTCCAGTAGCTATTCCAATCGAGTTTTCCTGAATTATTGGACTCGGATCCAAAATTTCACCACTTTTTACTATTTTTTGATTTTGGTGATTTTCCCTAGTGGTACCCCTAGGGAAATCCGTAAAAATTCGTCGGATTTCGACGAAGCCAATTTTCGATGCCTTGTGATCGGCATGCTTCCAGTAGCTATTCAATTCGAGTTTTCCTGAATTATTGGACTCGGATCAAAAATTTCACCACTTTTTACGATTTTTCGATTTTGGTGATTTTCCCTAGTGGTACCCCTAGGAAAATCCGTAAAAATTCGTCGAATTCTGACGAAGCCAATTCTCGATGCCTTGCGATCGGCATGCTTCCAGTAGCTATTCAAATCGAGTTTTCCTGAATTATTTGACTCGGATCAAAAATATCACCACTTTTTATGATTTTTCGATTTTGGTGATTTTTCCTTGTGGTACCCCTAGGGGAATCCGTAAAAATTCATCGGATTTCGACGAAGCCAATGTCGATGCGTTGTGACCGGCAACCTTCCAGTAGCTATTCCAATCGAGTTTTCCTGAATTAACTGACTCGGATAAAAAATTTCGCCACTTTTTACGATTTTTCGATTTTGGTGATTTTCCTAGTGGTACCCCTAGGGAAATCCGTAAAAATTCGTCGGATTCCGACGAAGCCAATGTCGATGCGTTGTGACCGGCAACTTTCCAGTAGCTATTCCAATCGAGTTTTCCTGAATTATTGGACTCGGATCTAAAATTTTACCACTTTTTACGATTTTTCGATTTTGGTGATTTTCCCTAGTGGTACCCCTAGGGAAATCCGTAAAAATTCGTCGGATTCCGACGAAGCCAATTCTCGATGCGTTGGGACCGGCAAGCTTCCAGTAGCTATTCCAATCGAGTTTTTCTGAATTATTGGACTCGGATCCAAAATTTCACCACTTTTTACGATTTTTCGATTTTGGTGATTTTCCCTAGTGGTACCCCTAGGGAAATCCGTAAAAATTCGTCGGATTCCGACGAAGCCAATTCTCGATGCGTTGGGATCGGCAAGCTTCCAGTAGCTATTCCAATCGAGTTTTTTCTGAATTATTGGACTCGGATCCAAAATTTCACCACTTTTTACGATTTTTCAATTTTGGTGATTTTCCCTAGTGGTACCACTAGGGAAATCCGTAAAAATTCGTCGGATTCCGACGAAGCCAATTCTCGATGCGTTGGGACCGGCAAGCTTCCAGTAGCTATTCCAATCGAGTTTTTCTGAATTATTGGACTCGGATCCAAAATTTCACCACTTTTTACGATTTTTCGATTTTGGTGATTTTCCCTAGTGGTACCCCTAGGAAAATCCGTAAAAATTCGTCGGATTCCGACGAAGCCAATTCTCGATGCCTTACGACCGGCATGCTTCCAGTAGCTATTCCAATCGAGTTTTCCTGAATTATTGGACTCGGATCAAAAATTTCACCACTTTTTACGATTTTTCGATTTTGGTGATTTTCCCTAGTGGTACCCCTAGGGAAATCCGTAAAAATTCGTCGGATTCCGACGAAGCCAATTCTCGATACCATGCGATCGGCATGCTTCCAGTAGCTATTCCAATCGAGTTTTCCTGAATTAACAGACTCGGATAAAAAATTTCGCCACTCTTTACGATTTTTCGATTTTGGTGATTTTCCTAGTGGTACCCCTAGGGAAATCCGTAAAAATTCGTCGGATTCCGACGAACCCAATGTCGATGCGTTGTGACCGGCAACCTTCCAGTAGCTATTCCAATCGAGTTTTCCTGAATTATTGGACTCGGATCTAAAATTTTACCACTTTTTACGATTTTCCGATTTTGGTGATTTTCCCTAGTGGTACCCCTAGGGAAATCCGTAAAAATTCGTCGGATTCCGACGAAGCCAATTCTCGATGCGTTGGGACCGGCAAGCTTCCAGTAGCTATTCCAATCGAGTTTTTCTGAATTATTTGACTCGGATCCAAAATTTCACCACTTTTTACGATTTTCCGATTTTGGTGATTTTCCCTAGTGGTACCCCTAGGGAAATCCGTAAAAATTCGTCGCATTCCGAAGAAGCCAATTCTCGATGCGTTGGGACCGGCAAGCTTCCAGTAGCTATTCCAATCGAGTTTTTTCTGAATTATTGGACTCGGATCTAAAATTTCACCACTTTTTACGATTTTTCGATTTTGGTGATTTTCCCTAGTGGTACCCCTAGGGAAATCCGTAAAAATTCGTCGGATTCCGACGAAGCCAATTCTCGATGCGTTGGGACCGGCAAGCTTCCAGTAGCTATTCCAATCGAGTTTTTCTGAATTATTGGACTCGGATCCAAAATTTCACCATTTTTTATGATTTTTCGATTTTGGTGATTTTCCCTAGTGGTACTCCTAGGGAAATCCGTAAAAATTCGTCGGATTCCGACGAAGCCAATTCTCGATGCGTTGGGATCGGCAAGCTTCTAGTAGCTATTCCAATCGAGTTTTTTCTGAATTATTGGACTCGGATCCAAAATTTCACCACTTTTTACGATTTTTCGATTTTGGTGATTTTCCCTAGTGGTACCACTAGGGAAATCCGTAAAAATTCGTCGGATTCCGACGAAGCCAATTCTCGATGCCTTGGGACCGGCAAGCTTCCAGTAGCTATTCCAATCGAGTTTTTCTGAATTATTGGACTCGGATCCAAAATTTCACCACTTTTTACGATTTTTCGATTTTGGTGATTTTCCCTAATGGTACCCCTAGGGAAATCCGTAAAAATTCGTCGGATTCCGACGAAACCAATTCTCGATGCGTTGGGACCGGCAACCTTCCAGTAGCTATTCCAATCGAGTTTTCCTGAATTATTGGACTCGGATCTAAAATTTTACCACTTTTTACGATTTTTCGATTTTGGTGATTTTCCCTGTGGTACCCCTAGGGAAATCCGTAAAAATTCGTCGGATTCCGACGAAGCCAATGTCGATGCGTTGTGACCGGCAACCTTCCAGTAGCTATTCCAATCGAGTTTTCCTGAATTATTGGACTCGGATCTAAAATTTTACCACTTTTTACGATTTTTCGATTTTGGTTATTTTCCCTAGTGGTACCCCTAGGAAATCCGTAAAAATTCGTCGGATTCTGACGAAGCCAATTCTCGATGCCTTGCGATCGGCATGCTTCCAGTAGCTATTCAAATCGAGTTTTCCTTAATTATTTGACTCGGATCAAAAATTTCACCACTTTTTACGATTTTTCGATTTTGGTGATTTTCCCTAGTGGTACCCCTAGGGAAATCCGTAAAAATTCGTCGGATTCCGACGAAGCCAATTCTCGATGCCTTGCGATCGGCATGCTTCCAGTAGCTATTCCAATCGATTTTCCTGAATTATTGGATTCGGATAAAAAATTTCACCACATTTTACGATTTTTCGATTTTGGTGATTTTCCCTAGTGGTACCCCTAGGAAAATCCGTAAAAATTCGTCGGATTTCGACGAAGCCAATTCTCGATGCGTTGTGACCGGCAAGCTTCCAGTAGCTATTCCAATCGATTTTTCCTGAATTATTGGACTCGGATCAAAAATTTCACCACTTTTTACGATTTTTCGATTTTGGTGATTTTCCCTAGTGGTATCCCTAGGGAAATCCGTAAAAATTCGTCGAATTCCGACGAAGCCAATTCTCGATGCGTTGTGACCGGCAAGCTTCCAGTAGCTATTCCAATCGAGTTTTTCTGAATTATTGGACTCGGATCCAAAATTTCACCAATTTTTACGATTTTTCCATTTTGGTGATTTTCCCTAGTGGTACCCCTAGGGAAATCCGTAAAAATTAGTCGGATTCCGACGAAGTCAATTCTCGATGCCTTACGACCGGCATGCTTCTAGTAGCTATTCGAATCGAGTTTTCCTGAATTATTTGACTCGGATCAAAAATTTCACCACTTTTTACGATTTTTCGATTTTGGTGATTTTCCCTAGTGGTACCCCTAGGAAAATCCGTAAAAATTCGTCGAATTCTGACGAAGCCAATTCTCGATGCCTTGCGATCGGCATGCTTCCAGTAGCTATTCAAATCGAGTTTTCCTGAATTATTTGACTCGGATCAAAAATATCACCACTTTTTATGATTTTTCGATTTTGGTGATTTTTCCTAGTGGTACCCCTAGGGAAATCCGTAAAAATTCATCGGATTCCGACGAAGCCAATGTCGATGCGTTGTGACCGGCAACCTTCCAGTAGCTATTCCAATCGAGTTTTCCTGAATTAACTGACTCGGATAAAAAATTTCGCCACTTTTTACGATTTTTCGATTTTGGTGATTTTCCTAGTGGTACCCCTAGGGAAATCCGTAAAAATTCGTCGGATTCCGACGAAGCCAATGTCGATGCGTTGTGACCGGCAACTTTCCAGTAGCTATTCCAATCGAGTTTTCCTGAATTATTGGACTCGGATCTAAAATTTTACCACTTTTTACGATTTTTCGATTTTGGTGATTTTCCCTAGTGGTACCCCTAGGGAAATCCGTAAAAATTCGTCGGATTCCGACGAAGCCAATTCTCGATGCGTTGGGACCGGCAAGCTTCCAGTAGCTATTCCAATCGAGTTTTTCTGAATTATTGGACTCGGATCCAAAATTTCACCACTTTTTACGATTTTTCGATTTTGGTGATTTTCCATAGTGGTACCCCTAGGGAAATCCGTAAAAATTCGTCGGATTCCGACGAAGCCAATTCTCGATGCCTTATGACCGGCATGCTTCCAGTAGCTATTCCAATCGAGTTTTCCTGAATTATTGGACTCGGATCCAAAATTTCACCACTTTTTACTATTTTTCGATTTTGGTGATTTTCCCTAGTGGTACCCCTAGGAAAATCCGTAAAAATTCGTCGGATTCCGACGAAGCCAATTCTCGATGCCTTGCGAGCGGCATGCTTCCAGTAGCTATTCAAATCGAGTTTTCCTTAATTATTTGACTCGGATCAAAAATTTCACCACTTTTTACGATTTTTCGATTTTGGTGATTTTCCCTAGTGGTACCCCTAGGGAAATCCGTAAAAATTCGTCGGATTCCGACGAAGCCAATTCTCGATGCCTTGCGAGCGGCATGCTTCCAGTAGCTATTCAAATCGAGTTTTCCTTAATTATTTGACTCGGATCAAAAATTTCACCACTTTTTATGATTTTTCGATTTTGGTGATTTTTCCTAGTGGTACCCCTAGGGAAATCCGTAAAAATTTGTCGGATTCCGACGAAGCCAATTCTCGATGCCTTGCGAGCGGCATGCTTCCAGTAGCTATTCAAATCGAGTTTTCCTTAATTATTTGACTCGGATCAAAAATTTCACCACTTTTTATGATTTTTCGATTTTGGTGATTTTTCCTAGTGGTACCCCTAGGGAAATCCGTAAAAATTCGTCGGATTCCGACGAAGCCAGTTCTCGATGCCTTACGACCGGCATGCTTCCAGTAGCTATTCCAATTGAGTTTTCCTGAATTATTGGACTCGGATCAAAAATTTCACCACTTTTTACGATTTTTCGATTTTGGTGATTTTCCCTAGTGGTACCCCGAGGGAAATCCGTAAAAATTCGTCGTATTCCGACGAAGCCAATTCTCGATACCTTGCGATCGGCATGCTTCCAGTAGCTATTCCAATCGAGTTTTCCTGAATTAATTGACTCGGATAAAAAATTTCACCACTTATTACGATTTTTCGATTTTGGTGATTTTCCTAGTGGTACCCCTAGGGAA
Source organism: Excoecaria cochinchinensis (assembly GCA_947683425.1). Lineage (NCBI taxonomy): Eukaryota > Viridiplantae > Streptophyta > Magnoliopsida > Malpighiales > Euphorbiaceae > Excoecaria > Excoecaria cochinchinensis. Next base: position 74,837 of record CANTUQ010000045.1, read on the forward strand.
ATCCGTAAAAATTCGTCGGATTCCGACGAAGCCAATTCTTGATGCCTTGCGATAGGCATGCTTCTAGTAGCTATTCGAATCGAGTTTTCCTGAATTATTTGACTCGGATCAAAAATTTCACCACTTTTTACGATTTTTCGATTTTGGTGATTTTCCCTAGTGGTACCCCTAGGAAAATCCGTAAAAATTCGTCGGATTCCGACGAAGCCAATTCTCGATGCCTTGCGATCGGCATGCTTCCAGTAGCTATTCCAATCGAGTTTTCCTGAATTATTGGACTCGGATAAAAAATTTCACCACTTTTTACGATTTTTCGATTTTGGTGATTTTCCCTGGTGGTACCCCTAGGAAAATCCGTAAAAATTCGTCGGATTCCGACGAAACCAATTCTCGATGCCTTGCGATCGGCATGCTTCCAGTAGCTATTCCAATCGAGTTTTTCTGAATTATTGGACTCGGATAAAAAATTTCACCACTTTTTACAATTTTTCGATTTTGGTGATTTTCCCTAGTGGTACCCCTAGGGAAATCCGTAAAAATTCGTCGGATTTCGACGAAGCCAATTCTCGATGCGTTGTGACCGGCAAGCTTCCAGTAGCTATTCCAATCGAGTTTTCCTGAATTATTGGACTTGGATCCAAAATTTCACCACTTTTTACGATTTTTCGATTTTTGTGATTTTCCATAGTGGTACCCCTAGGGAAATCCGTAAAAATTCGTCGGATTCCGACGAAGCCAATTCTCGATGCCTTATGACCGGCATGCTTCCAGTAGCTATTCCAATCGAGTTTTCCTGAATTATTGGACTCGGATCCAAAATTTCACCACTTTTTACTATTTTTCGATTTTGGTGATTTTTCCTAGTGGTACCCCTAGGAAAATCCGTAAAAATTCGTCGGATTCCGACGAAGCCAATTCTCGATGCCTTGTGATCGGCATGCTTCCAGTAGCTATTCAATTCGAGTTTTCCTGAATTATTGGACTCGGATAAAAAATTTCACCATTTTTTACAATTTTTCGATTTTGGTGATTTTCCCTAGTGGTACCCCTAGGGAAATCCGTAAAAATTAGTCGGATTCCGACGAAGTCAATTCTCGATGCCTTACGACCGGCATGCTTCTAGTAGCTATTCGAATCGAGTTTTCCTGAATTATTTGACTCGGATCAAAAATTTCACCACTTTTTACGATTTTTCGATTTTGGTGATTTTCCCTAGTGGTACCCCTAGGAAAATCCGTAAAAATTCGTCGGATTCCGACGAAGCCAATTCTCGATGCCTTGCGATCGGCATGCTTCCAGTAGCTATTCCAATCGAGTTTTCCTTAATTATTGGACTCGGATCTAAAATTTCACCACTTTTTACGATTTTTCGATTTTGGTGATTTTCCATAGTGGTACCCCTAGGGAAATCCGTAAAAATTCGTCGGATTCCGACGAAGCCAATTCTCGATGCCTTACGACCGGCATGCTTCCAGTAGCTATTCCAATCGAGTTTTCCAGAATTATTGGACTCGGATCCAAATTTTCACCGCTTTTTACGATTTTTCGATTTTGGTTATTTTCCCTAGTGGTACCCCTAGGGAAATCCGTAAAAATTCGTCGGATTCCGACGAAGCCAATTCTCGATGCCTTGGGATCGGCATGCTTCCAGTAGCTATTCAATTCGAGTTTTCCTGAATTATTGGACTCGGATCAAAAATTTCACCACTTTTTACGATTTTTCGATTTTGGTGATTTTCCATAGTGGTACCCCTAGGAAAATCCGTAAAAATTCGTCGGATTCCGACGAAGCCAATTCTCGATGCCTTACGACCGGCATGCTTCCAGTAGCTATTCCAATCGAGTTTTCCTGAATTATTGGACTCGGATCCAAAATTTCACCGCTTTTTACGATTTTTCGATTTTGGTGATTTTTCCTAGTGGTACCCCTAGGGAAATCCGTAAAAATTCGTCGGATTTCGACGAAGCCAATTCTCGATGCCTTGCGATCGGCATGCTTCCAGTAGCTATTCAAATCGAGTTTTCCTGAATTATTGGACTCGGATCTAAAATTTCACCACTTTTTACGATTTTTCGATTTTGGTGATTTTCCATAGTGGTACCCCTAGGGAAATCCGTAAAAATTCGTCGGATTCCGACGAAGCCAATTCTCGATGCCTTGCGATCGGCATGCTTCCAGTAGTTATTCCAATCGAGTTTTTCTGAATTAACTGACTCGGATAAAAAATTTCACCACTTTTTACGATTTTTCGATTTTGGTGATTTTCCTAGTGGTACCCCTAGGGAAATCCGTAAAAATTCGTCGCATTCCGACGAAGCCAATTCTCGATACGTTGTGACCGGCAACCTTCCAGTAGCTATTCCAATCGAGTTTTCCTGAATTATTGGACTCGGATCTAAAATTTTACCACTTTTTACGATTTTTCGATTTTGGTGATTTTTCCTAGTGGTACCCCTAGGGAAATCCGTAAAAATTCGTTGGATTCCGACAAAGCCAATTGTCGATGCGTTGTGACCGGCAAGCTTCCAGTAGCTATTCCAATCGAGTTTTCCAGAATTATTGGACTCGGATCAAAAATTTCACCACTTTTTACGATTTTTCGATTTTGGTGATTTTCCATAGTGGTGCCCCTAGGGAAATCCGTAAAAATTCGTCGGATTCCGACGAAGCCAATTCTCGATGCCTTACGACCAGCATGCTTCCAGTAGCTATTCCAATCGAGTTTTCCTGAATTATTGGACTCGGATCCAAAATTTCACCGCTTTTTACGATTTTTCGATTTTGGTGATTTTCCCTAGTGGTACCCTAGGGAAATCCGTTAAAATTCGTCGGATTGCGACGAAGCCAATTCTCGATGCCTTGCGATCGGCATGCTTCCAGTAGCTATTCAAATCGAGTTTTCCTGAATTATTGGACTCGGATCTAAAATTTCACCACTTTTTACGATTTTTCGATTTTGGTGATTTTCCATAGTGGTACCCCTAGGGAAATCTGTAAAAATTCGTCGGATTCCGACGAAGCCAATTCTCGATGCCTTGCGATCGGCATGCTTCCAGTAGCTATTTCAATCGAGTTTTCCTGAATTAACTGACTCGGATAAAAAATTTCACCACTTTTTACGATTTTTCGATTTTGGTGATTTTCCTAGTGGTACCCCTAGGGAAATCCGTAAAAATTCGTCGCATTCCGACGAAGCCAATTCTCGATGCGTTGTGACCGGCAACCTTCCAGTAGCTATTCCAATCGAGTTTTCCTGAATTATTGGACTCGGATCTAAAATTTTACCACTTTTTACGATTTTTCGATTTTGGTGATTTTCCCTAGTGGTACCCCTAGGGAAATCCGTAAAATTTCGTTGGATTCCGACGAAGCCAATTGTCGATGCGTTGTGACCGGCAAGCTTCCAGTAGCTATTCCAATCGAGTTTTCCAGAATTATTGGACTCGGATCAAAAATTTCACCACTTTTTACGATTTTTCGATTTTGGTGATTTTCCATAGTGGTGCCCCTAGGGAAATCCGTAAAAATTCGTCGGATTCCGACGAAGCCAATTCTCGATGCCTTACGACCGGCATGCTTCCAGTAGCTATTCCAATCGAGTTTTCCTGAATTATTTGACTCGGATCCAAAATTTCACCACTTTTTACGATTTTTCGATTCTGGTGATTTTCCCTGGTGGTACCCCTAGGGAAATCCGTAAAAATTCGTCGGATTTCGACGAAGCCAATTCTCGATGCGTTGTGACCGGCAAGCTTCCAGTAGCTATTCCAATCGAGTTTTTCTGAATTATTGGACTCGGATCCAAAATTTCACCACTTTTTACGATTTTTCGATTTTTGTGATTTTCCCTAGTGGTACCCCTAGGGAAATCCGTAAAAATTCGTCGGATTCCGACGAAGCCAATTCTCGATGCCTTGCGATCGGCATGCTTCCAGTAGCTATTCAATTCGAGTTTTCCTGAATTATTGGACGCGGATTGAAAATTTCACCACTTTTTACGATTTTTCGATTTTGGTGATTTTCCCTAGTGGTAACCCTAGGGAAATCCGTAAAAATTCATCGGATTCCGACGAAGCCAATTCTCGATGCCTTGTGATCGGCATGGTTCCAGTAGCTATTCAAATCGAGTTTTCCTGAATTATTGGACTCGGATCAAAAATTTCACCACTTTTTACGATTTTTCGATTTTGGTGATTTTCCCTAGTGGTACCCCTAGGGAAATCCGTAAAAATTCGTCGGATGTCGACGAAGCCAATTCTCGATGCCTTGAGATCGGCATGCTTCCTGTAGCTATTCCAATCGAGTTTTTCTTAATTATTGGACTCGGATCTAAAATTTCACCACTTTTTACGATTTTTCGATTTTGGTGATTTTCCATAGTGGTACCCCTAGGGAAATCCGTAAAAATTCGTCGGATTCCGACGAAGCCAATTCTCGATGCCTTACGACCGGCATGCTTCCAGTAGCTATTCCAATCGAGTTTTCCTGAATTATTGGACTCGGATCAAAATTTTCACCGCTTTTTATGATTTTTCGATTTTGGTGATTTTCCCTAGTGGTACCCCTAGGGAAATCCGTAAAAATTCGTCGGATTCCGACGAAGCCAATTCTCGATGCCTTGGGATCGGCATGCTTCCAGTAGCTATTCAATTCGAGTTTTCCTGAATTATTGGACTCGGATAAAAAATTTCACCACTTTTTACGATTTTTCGATTTTGGTGATTTTCCAAAGTGATACCCCTAGGGAAATCCGTAAAAATTCGTCGGATTCCGACGAAGCTAATTCTCGATGCCTTACGACCGGCTTGCTTCCAGTAGCTATTCCAATCGAGTTTTCCTGAATTATTGGACTCGGATCCAAAATTTCACCGCTTTTTACGATTTTTCGATTTTGGTGATTTTCCCTAGTGGTACCCCTAGGAAAATTCGTAAAAATTCGTCGGATTTCGACGAAGCCAATTCTCGATGCCTTGCGATCGGCATGCTTCCAGTAGCTATTCCAATCGAGTTTTCCTGAATTATTGGACTCGGATCAAAAATTTCACCACTTTTTACGATTTTTCGATTTTGGTGATTTTCCCTAGTGGTACCCAGAGGAAAATCCGTAAAAATTCGTCGGATTCCGACGAAGCCAATTCTCGATACCTTGCGATCGCCATGCTTCCAGTAGCTATTCCAATCGAGTTTTCCTGAATTAACTGACTCGGATAAAAAATTTCACCACTTTTTACGATTTTTCGATTTTGGTGATTTTCCTAGTGGTACCCCTAGGAAATCCGTAAAAATTCGTCGGATTCCGACGAAGCCAATTCTTGATACCTTGCGATCGGCATGCTTCTAGTAGCTATTCGAATCGAGTTTTCCTGAATTATTTGACTCGGATCAAAAATTTCACCACTTTTTACGATTTTTCGATTTTGGTGATTTTCCCTAGTGGTACCCCTAGGAAAATCCGTAAAAATTCGTCGGATTCCGACGAAGCCAATTCTCGATGCCTTGTGATCGGCATGCTTCCAGTAGCTATTCCAATCGAGTTTTCCTGAATTATTGGACTCGGATAAAAAATTTCACCACTTTTTACGATTTTTCGATTTTGGTGATTTTCCCTAGTGGTACCCCTAGGAAAATCCGTAAAAATTCGTCGGATTCCGACGAAGCCAATTCTCGATGCCTTGCGATCGGCATGCTTCCAGTAGCTATTCCAATCGAGTTTTCCTGAATTATTGGACTTGGATAAAAAATTTCACCACTTTTTACGATTTTTCGATTTTGGTGATTTTCCTAGTGGTACCCCTAGGGAAATCCGTAAAAATTCGTCGCATTCCGACGAAGCCAATTCTCGATGCGTTGTGACCGGCAACCTTCCAGTAGCTATTCCAATCGAGTTTTCCTGAATTATTGGATTCGGATCTAAAATTTTACCACTTTTTACGATTTTTCGATTTTGGTGATTTTCCCTATTGGTACCCCTAGGGAAATCCGTAAAAATTCGTTGGATTCCGACGAAGCCAATTGTCGATGCGTTGTGACCGGCAAGCTTCCAGTAGCTATTCCAATCGAGTTTTCCAGAATTATTGGACTCGGATCAAAAATTTCACCACTTTTTACGATTTTTCGATTTTGGTGATTTTCCATAGTGGTGCCCCTAGGGAAATCCGTAAAAATTCGTCGGATTCCGACAAAGCAAATTCTCGATGCCTTACGACCGGCATGCTTCCAGTAGCTATTCCCATCGAGTTTTCCTGAATTATTTGACTCGGATCCAAAATTTAACCGCTTTTTACGATTTTTCGATTTTGGTGATTTTCCCTAGTGGTACCCCTAGGGAAATCCGTAAAAATTCGTCGGATTTCGACGAAGCCAATTCTCGATGCCTTGCGATCGGCATGCTTCCAGTAGCTATTCAAATCGAGTTTTCCTGAATTATTGGACTCGGATCTAAAATTTCACCACTTTTTACGATTTTTCGATTTTGGTGATTTTCCATAGTGGTACCCCTAGGGAAATCCGTAAAAATTCGTCGGATTCCGACGAAGCCAATTCTCGATGCCTTGCGATCGGCATGCTTCCAGTAGCTATTCCAATCGAGTTTTCCTGAATTAACTGACTCGGATAAAAAATTTCACCACTTTTTACGATTTTCCGATTTTGGTGATTTTCCTAGTGGTACCCCTAGGGAAATCCGTAAAAATTCGTCGCATTCCGACGAAGCCAATTCTCGATGCGATGTGACCGGCAACCTTCCAGTAGCTATTCCAATCGAGATTTCCTGAATTATTGGACTCGGATCTAAAATTTTACCACTTTTTACGATTTCTCGATTTTGGTGATTTTCCCTAATGGTACCCCTAGGGAAATCCGTAAAAATTCGTCGGATTCCGACGAAGCCAATTCTCGATGCGTTGTGACCGGCGAGCTTCCAGTAGATATTCCAATCGAGTTTCCCTGAATTATTGGGCTCGGATCCAAAATTTCACCACTTTTTATGATTTTTCGATTTTTGTGATTTTCCCTAGTGGTACCCCTAGGGAAATCCGTAAAAATTCGTCGGATTCCGACGAAGCAAATTCTCGATGCGTTGAGCTTCCATTAGCTATTCCAAATGAGTTTCCCTGAATTATTGGGCTCGGATCCAAAATTTCACCACTTTTTGCGATTTCTCGATTTTGGTGATTTTTCCTAGTGGTACCCCTAGGGAAATCCGTAAAAATTCGTCGGATTCCGACGAAGCCAATTCTCAATGCGTTGTGACCGGCGAGCTTCCAGTAGCTATTCCAATCGAGTTTCCCTGAATTATTGGGCTCGGATCCAAAATTTCACCACTTTTTGCGATTTCTCGATTTTGGTGATTTTCCCTAGTGGTACCCCTAGGGAAATCCGTAAAAATTCATCGGATTCCGACGAAGCCAATTCTCGATGCGTTGTGACCGGCGAGCTTCCAGTAGCTATTCCAAACGAGTTTCCCTGAATTATTGGGCTCGGATCCAAAATTTTACCACTTTTTGCGATTTCTCGATTTTGGTGATTTTCCCTAGTGGTACCCCTAGGGAAATCCGTAAAAATTCGTCGGATTCCGACGAAGCCAATTCTCAATGCATTGTGACCCGCGAGCTTCCAGTAGATATTCCAATCGAGTTTCCCTGAATTATTGGGCTCGGATCCAAAATTTCACCACTTTTTGCGATTTCTCGATTTTGGTGATTTTCCCTAGTGGTACCCCTAGGGAAATCCGTAAAAATTGGTCGGATTCCGACGAAGTCAATTCTCGATGCGTTGTGACCGGCGAGCTTCCAGTAGCTATTCCAATCGAGTTTCCCTGAATTATTGGGCTCGGATCCAAAATTTTACCACTTTTTGCGATTTCTCGATTTTGGTGATTTTTCCTAGTGGTACCCCTAGGGAAATCCGTAAAAATTCGTCGGATTCTGACGAAGCCAATTCTCGATGCGTTGTGACCGGCGAGCTTCCAGTAGCTATTCCAATCGAGTTTCCCTGAATTATTGGGCTCGGATCCAAAATTTCATCACTTTTTGCGATTTCTCGATTTTGGTGATTTTCCCAAGTGGTACCCCTAGGGAAATCCGTAAAAATTCGTCGGATTCCAACGAAGCCAATTCTCAATGCGTTGAGCTTCCAGTAGCTATTCCAATCGAGTTTCCCTGAATTATTGGGCTCGGATCAAAAATTTCACCACTTTTTGCGATTTCTTGATTTTGGTGGTTTTTCCTAGTGGTACCCCTAGGGAAATCCGTAAAAATTCGTCGGATTCCGACGAAGCCAATTCTCGATACGTTGTGACCGGCGAGCTTCCAGTAGCTATTCCAATCGAGTTTCCCTGAATTATTGGGCTCGAATCCAAAATTGCACCACTTTTTGCGATTTCTCGATTTTGGTGATTTTCCCTAGTGGTACCCCTAGGGAAATCCGTAAAAATTCGTCGTATTCCGACGAAGCCAATTCTCGATGCGTTGTGACCGGCGAGCTTCCAGTAGCTATTCCAATCGAGTTTCCCTGAATTATTGTGCTCGGATCCAAAATTTTACCACTTTTTGCGATTTCTCGATTTTGGTGATTTTCCCTAGTGGTATCCCCTAGGGAAATCCGTAAAAATTCGTCGGATTCCGACGAAGCCAATTCTCAATGCGTTGTGACCGGCGAGCTTCCAGTAGCTATTCCAATCGAGTTTCCCTGAATTATTGGGCTCGGATCCAAAATTTCAACACTTTTTGCGATTTCTCGATTTTGGTGATTTTCCCTAGTGGTACCCCTAGGGAAATCCGTAAAAATTCGTCGGATTCCGACGAAGCCAATTCTGGATGCGTTGAGGTTCCAATAGCTATTCCAATCGAGTTTCACTAAATTGTTGGGCTCGGATACAAAATTTCACCACTTTTTGCGATTTCTCGATTTTGGTGATTTTCCCTAGTGGTACCCCTAGGGAAATCCGTAAAAATTCGTCGGATTCCGACGAAGCAAATTCTCGATGCGTTGAGCTTCCATTAGCTATTCCAAACGAGTTTCCCTGAATTATTGGGCTCGGATCCAAAATTTCACCACTTTTTGCGATTTCTCGATTTTGGTGATTTTCCCTAGTGGTACCCCTAGGAAAATCCGTAAAAATTCGTCGGATTCCGACGAAGCCAATTCTCAATGGATTGTGACCGGCGAGCTTCCAGTAGCTATTCCAATTGCGTTTCCCTGAATTATTGGGCTTGGATCCAAAATTTCACCACTTTTTACGATTTCTCGATTTTGGTGATTTTTCCTAGTGGTACCCCTAGAGAAATCTGTAAAAATTCATCTGATTCCGACGATGCCAATTCTCGATGCGTTGTGACCGGCGAGCTTCCAGTAGCTATTCCAATCGAGTTTCCCTGAATTATTGGGCTCGGATCCAAAATTTCACCACTTTTTGCGATTTCTCGATTTTGGTGATTTTCCCTAGTGGTACCCCTAGGGAAATCCGTAAAAATTCGTCGGATTCCGACGAAGCCAATTCTCGATGCGTTGTGACCGGCGAGCTTCCAGTAGCTATTCCAATCGAGTTTCCCTGAATTATTGGGCTCGGATCCAAAATTTCACCACTTTTTGCGATTTCTCGATTTTGGTGATTTTCCCTAGTGGTACCCCAAAGGAAATCCGTAAAAATTCGTCGGATTCCGACGAAGCCAATTCTCGATGCGTTGTGACCGGCGAGCTTCCAGTAGCTATTCCAATCGAGTTTCCCTGAATTATTGGGCTCGGATCCAAAATATTGCCACTTTTTACGATTTCTTGATTTTGGTGATTTTCCCTAGTGGTACCCCTAGGGAAATCCATAAAAATTCGTCGGATTCCGACGAAGCCAATTCTCGATGCGTTGAGCTTCCAGTAGCTATTCCAATCGAGTTTCCCTGAATTATTGGGCTCGGATCCAAAATTTCACCACTTTTTGCGATTTCTTTATTTTGGTGATTTTCCCTAGTGGTACCCCTAGGGTAATCCGTAAAAATTCGTCGGAATCCGACGAAGCCAATTCTCGATGCGTTGAGCTTCCAGTAGCTATTCCAATCGAGTTTCCCTGAATTATTGGGCTCGGATCCAAAATTTCACCACTTTTTGCGATTTCTCGATTTTGGTGATTTTCCCTAGTGGTACCCCTAGGGAAATCCGTAAAAATTCGTCGGATTCCGACGAAGCCAATTCTCGATGCGTTGAGCTTCCAGTAGCTCTTCCAATCGAGTTTTCCTGAATTATTGGGCTCGAATGAAAAATTTCACCACTTTTTGCGATTTCTCGATTTTGGTGATTTTCCCTGGTGGTACCCCTTGGGAAATCCGTAAAAATTCGTCGGATTCCGACGAAGCAAATTCTCGATGCGTTGTGACCGGCGAGCTTCCAGTAGCTATTCCAATCGATTTTCCCTGAATTATTGGTCTCGGATCCAAAATTTCACCACTTTTTGCGACTTCTCGATTTTGGTGATTTTCCCTAGCGGTACCCTAGGGAAATCCGTAAAAATTCGTCGGATTCCGACGAAACCAATTCTCGATGCGTTGTGACCGGCGAGCTTCCAGTAGCTATTCCAATCGAGTTTCCCCGAATTATTGGGCTCGTATCCAAAATTTCACCACTTTTTGTGAGTTCTCGATTTTGGTGATTTTCCCTAGTGATACCCCTAGGGAAATCCGTAAAAATTCGTCGGATTCCGACGAAACCAATTCTCGATGCGTTGTGACCGGCGAGCTTACAGTAGCTATTCCAATCGAGTTTCCCTGAATTATTGGGCTCGGATCCAAAATTTTACCACTTTTTGCGATTTCTCGATTTTGGTGATTTTCCCTAGTGGTACCCCTAGGGAAATCCGTAAAAATTCGTCGGATTCCGACGAAGCCAATTCTCGATGCGTTGTGACCGGCGAGCCCCCAGTAGCAATTCCAATCGAGTTTTCCTGAATTATTGGGCTCGGATCCAAAATTTCACCACTTTTTGCGATTTCTCGATTTTGGTGATTTTCCCTAGTGGTACCCCTAGGGAAATCCGTAAAAATTCGTCGGATTCCGACGAAGCCAATTCTCGATGCATTGTGACCGGCGAGCTTCAAGTTTCTATTCCAATCGAGTTTCCCTGAATTATTGGGCTCGGATCCAAAATTTCATCACTTTTTGCGAGTTCTCGATTTTGGTGATTTTCCCTAGTGGTACCCCTAGGGAAATCCGTAAAAATTCGTCGGATTCCGACGAAGCCAATTATCGATGCGTTGAGCTTCCAGTAGCTATTCCAATCGAGTTTCTCTGAATTATTGGGCTCGGATCCAAAATTTCACCACTTTTTGCGATTTCTCGATTTTGGTGATTTTCCCTAGTGGTACCCCAAGGGAAATCCGTAAAAATTCATCGGATTCCGACGAAGCCAATTCTCGATGCGTTGAGCTTCCAGTAGCTATTCCAATCGAGTTTCCCTGAATTATTGGGCTCGGATCCAAAATTTCACCACTTTTTGCGATTTCTCGATTTTGGTGATTTTCCGTAGTGGTACCCCTAGGGAAATCCGTAAAAATTCGTCGGATTCCGACGAAGTCAATTCTCGATACGTTGTGACCGGCGAGCTTCCAGTAGCTATTCCAATCGAGTTTCCCTGAATTATTGGGCTCGGATCCAAAATTTCACCGCTTTTTGCGATTTCTTGATTTTGGTTATTTTCCCTAGTGGTACCCCTAGGAAAATCCGTAAAAATTCGTCGGATTTCGACGAAGCCAATTCTCGATGCGTTGTGACCGGCGAGCCTCCAGTAGCTATTCCAATCGAGTTTTCCTGAATTATTGGGCTCGGATCCAAAATTTCACCACTTTTTGCGATTTCTCGATTTTGGTGATTTTCCCTAGTGGTACCCCTAGGGAAATCCGTAAAAATTCGTAGACGAAGCCAATTCTCGATGCGTTGAGCTTCCAGTAGCTATTCCAATCGAGTTTCCCTAAATTATTGGGCTCGGATCAAAAATTTCACCACTTTTTGCGATTTCCCGATTTTGGTGATTTTCCCTAGTGGTACCCCTAGGGAAATCCGTAAAAATTCGTCGGATTCCGACGAAGCCAATTCTCGATGCGTTGTGACCGGCGAGCTTCCAGTAGCTATTCCAATCGAGTTTCTCTGAATTATTGGGCTCGGATCCAAAATTTCACCACTTTTTGCGATTTCTTGATTTTGGTGATTTTCCCTAGTGGTACCCCTAGGGAAATCCGTAAAAATTCATCGGATTCCGACGAAGCCAATTCTCGATGCGTTGTGACCGGCGACCTTCCAGTAGCTATTCCAATCGAGTTTTCCTCAATTATTGGGCTCGGATCCATAATTTCACCACTTTTTGCGATTTCTCGATTTTGTTGATTTTCCCTAGTGGTACCCCTAGGGAAATCCGTAAAAATTCGTCGGACTCCGACGAAGCCAATTCTCGATGCGTTGAGCTTCCAGTAGATATTCCAATCGAGTTTCCCTGAATTATTGGGCTCGGATCCAAAATTTCACCACTTTTTACGATTTCTTGATTTTGGTGATTTTCCCTAGTGGTACCCCTAGGTAAATCCGTAAAAATTCGTCGGATTCCGACGAAGCCAATTCTCGATGCGTTTATCGGATCCAAAATTTCACCACTTTTTGCGATTTCTCGATTTTGGTGATTTTCCTTAGTGATACCCCTAGGGAAATCCGTAAAAATTCGTCGGATTCCGACGAAGCCAATTCTCGATGCGTTGTGACCGGCGAGCTTCCAGTAGCTATTCCAATCGAGTTTCCCTGAATTATTGGGCTCGGATCCAAAATTTCACCACTTTTTGAGATTTCTCGATCTTGGTGATTTTCCCTAGTGGTACCCCTAGGGAAATCCGTAAAAATTCGTCGGATTCCGACGAAGCCAATTCTCGATGCGTTGTGACTGGCGAGCTTCCAGTAGCTATTCCAATCGAGTTTTCCTAAATTATTGGGCTCGGATCAAAAATTTCACCACTTTTTGCGATTTCTCGATTTCGGTGATTTTCCCTAGTGGTACCCCTAGGGAAATCCGTAAAAATTCGTCGGATTCCGACGAAGCCAATTCTCGATGCGTTGAGCTTCTAGTAGCTATTCCAATCGAGTTTCCCTGAATTATTGGGCTAGGAACAAAAATTTCACCACTTTTTGCGATTTCTCGATTTTGGTGATTTTCCCTAGTGGTACCCCTAGGAAAATCCGTAGAAATTCCGACGAAGCCAACTCTCGATGCGTTGTGACCGGCGAGCTTTCAGTAGCTATTCCAATCGATTTTCCCTGAATTATTGGGCTCGGATCCAAAATTTCACCACTTCTTGCGATTTCTCGATTTTGGTGATTTTCCCTAGTGGTACCCCTAGGGAAATCCGTAAAAATTCGTCGGATTCCGACGAAGCCAATTCTCGATGCGTTGTGACCGGCGAGCTTCAAGTTGCTATTCTAATCGAGTTTCCCTGAATTATTGGGCTCGGATCCAAAATTTCACCACTTTTTGCGAGTTCTCGATTTTGGTGATTTTCCCTAGTGGTACCCCTAGGGAAATCCGTAAAAATTCGTCGGATTCCGACGAATTCAATTCTCAATGCGTTGTGACCGGCGAGCTTCTAGTAGCTATTCCAATCGAGTTTCCCTGAATTATTGGGCTCGGATCCAAAATTTTACCACTTTTTGCGATTTCTCGATTTTGGTGATTTTCCCTAGTGGTACCCCTAGGGAAATCCATAAAAATTCGTCGGATTCCGACGAAGCCAATTCTCGATGCGTTGTGACCGGCGAGCTTCCAGTAGCTATTCCAATTGAGTTTCTCTGAATTATTTGGCTCGGATCCAAAATTTCACCACTTTTTGCGATTTCTCGATTTATGTGATTTTCCCTAGTGGTACCCCTAGGGAAATCCGTAAAAATTCGTTGGATTCCGACGAAGCCAATTCTCGATGCGTTGTGACCGGCGAGCTTCCAGTAGCTATTCCAATCGAGTTTCCCTGAATTATTGGGCTCGGATCCAAAATTTCACCACTTTTTGCGATTTCTCGATTTTGGTGATTTTCCCTAGTGGTACTCCTAGGGAAATCCGTAAAAATTCGTCGGACTCCGACGAAGCCAATTCTCGATGCGTTGAGCTTCCAGTAGCTATTCCAATCGAGTTTCCCTGAATTATTGGGCTCGGATCCAAAATTTCACCACTTTTTGCGATTTCTTGATTTTGGTGATTTTCTCTAGTGGTACCCCTAGGGAAATCCGTAAAAATTCGTCGGATTCCGACGAAGCCAATTCTCGATGCGTTTATCGGATCCAAAATTTCACCACTTTTTGCAATTTCTCGATTTTGGTGATTTTCCTTAGTGGTACCCCTAGGGAAATCCGTAAAAATTCGTCGGATTCTGACGAAGCCAATTCTCGATGCGTTGTGACCGGCGAGCTTCCAGTAGCTATTCCAATCGAGTTTCCCTGAATTATTGGGCTCGGATCCAAAATTTCACCACTTTTTGCGATTTCCCGATTTTGGTGATTTTCCCTAGTGGTACCCCTAGGGAAATCCGTAAAAATTCGTCGGATTCCGACGAAGCCAATTCTCGATGCGTTGTGACCGGCGAGCTTCCAGTAGCTATTCCAATCGAGTTTCCCTGAATTATTGGGCTCGAATCCAAAATTTCACCACTTTTTGAGATTTCTCGATTTTGGTGATTTTCCCTAGTGGTACCCCTAGGGAAATCCATAAAAATTCGTCAGATTCCGACGAAGCCAATTCTCGATGCGTTGTGACCGGAGAGCTTCCAGTAGCTATTCCAATCGAGTTTCCCTAAATTATTGGGCTCGGATCCAAAATTTCACCACTTTTTGCGATTTCTCGATATCGGTGATTTTTCCTAGTGGTACCCCTAGGGAAATCCGTAAAAATTCGTCGGATTCCGACGAAGCCAATTCTCGATGCGTTGAGCTTCCAGTAGCTATTCCAATCGAGTTTCCCTGAATTATTGGGCTCGGAACCAAAATTTCATCACTTTTTGCGATTTCTCGATTTTGGTAATTTTTCCTAGTGGTACCCCTAGAAAAATCCGTAAAAACTCCGACGAAGCCAATTCTATATGCGTTGTGACCGGCGAGCTTCCAGTAGCTATTCCAATCGATTTTCCCTAAATTATTGGGCTCGGATCCAAAATTTCACCACTTTTTGCGATTTCTCGATTTTGGTGATTTTCCCTAGTGGTACCCCTAGGGAAATCCGTAAAAATTCGTCGGATTCCGACGAAGCCAATTCTCGATGCGTTGTAACCGGCGAGCTTCAAGTTGCTATTCCAATCGAGTTTCCCTGAATTATTGGGCTCGGATCCAAAATTTTACCACTTTTTGCGAGTTCTCGATTTTGGTGATTTTCCCTAGTGGTACCCTTAGGGAAATCTGTAAAAATTCATCGGATTCGGACGAAGCCAATTCTCGATGCGTTGTGACCGGCGAGCTTCCAGTAGCTATTCCAATCGAGTTTCCCTGAATTATTGGGCTCGGATCCAAAATTTTACCTCTTTTTGCGATTTCTCGATTTTGGTGATTTTCCCTAGTGGTACCCCTAGGGAAATCCATAAAAATTCGTCGGATTCCGACGAAGCCAATTCTCGATGCGTTGTGACCGGCGAGCTTCCAGTAGCTATTCCAATCGAGTTTCTCTGAATTATTGGGCTCGGATCCAAAATTTCACCACTTTTTGCGCTTTCTCGATTTTGGTGATTTTCCCTAGTGGTACCCCTAGGGAAATCCGTAAAAATTCGTCGGATTCCGACGAAGCCAATTCTCGATGCGTTGAGCTTCCAGTAGCTATTCCAGTCGAGTTTCCCTGAATTATTGGGCTCGAATCTAAAATTTCACCACTTTTTGCGATTTCTCAATTTTTATGATTTTCCCTAGTGGTACCCCTAGGGAAATCCGTAAAAATTCGTCGGATTTCGACGAAACCAATTCTCGATGCGTTGAGCTTCCAGTAGCTATTCCAATCGAGTTTCCATTAATTATTGGGCTCGGATCCAAAATTTCACCACTTTTTGCTATTTCTCGATTTTGGTGATTTTCCCTAGTGGCACCCCTAGGGAAATCCGTAAAAATTCGTCGGATTCCGACGAAGCCAATTCTTGATGCGTTGTGACCGGTGATCTTCCAGTAGCTATTCCAATCGAGTTTCCCTAAATTATTGGGCTCAGATCACAAATTTCACCACTTTTTGCGATTTCTCGATTTTGGTGATTTTCCCTAGTGGTACCAATAGGAAAATCCGTAAAAATTCGTCGGATTCCGACGAAGCCAATTCTCGATGCGTTGTGACCGGCGAGCTTCCAGTAGCTATTCCAATCGAGTTTTCCTGAATTATTGGGCTCGGATCCAAAATTTCACCACTTTTTGCGATTTCTCGATTTTGGTGATTTTCCCTAGTGGTAATTCGTCGGATTCCGACGAAGCCAATTCTCGATGCGTTGTGACCGGCGAGCTTCCAGTAGCTATTCCAATCGAGTTTCCCTAAATTATTGGGTTCGGATCCAATATTTCACCACTTTTTGCGATTTCTCGATTTTGGTGATTTTCCCTAGTGGTACCCCTAGGGAAATCCGTAAAAATTCCGACGGAGCCAATTCTCGATGCGTTGTGACCGGCGAGCTTCCAGTAGCTATTCCAATCGAGTTTCCCTGAATTATTGGGCTCGGATCAAAAATTTCACCACTTTTTGCGATTTCTCGATTTTGGTGATTTTCCCTAGTGGTACCCCTAGGGAAATCCGTAAAAATTCGTCGGATTCCGACGAAGCCAATTCTCGATGCGTTGTGACCGGCGAGCTTCCAGTAGCAATTCCAATTGAGTTTCCCTGAATTATTGGGCTCGGATCAGAAATTTCACAACTTTTTGCGATTTCTCGATTTTGGTGATTTTCCCTAGTGGTACCCCTAGGGAAATCCGTAAAAATTCAGTTGAAGCCAATTCTCGATGCGTTGTGACCGGCGAGCTTCCAGTAGCTATTCCAATCGACTTTCCCTGAATTATTGGGCTCGGATCCAAAATTTTACCACTTTTTGCGATTTCTCGATTTTTGTGATTTTCCCTAGTGGTACCCCTAGGGAAATCCGTAAAAATTCCGACGAAGCCAATTCTCGATGCGTTGTGACCGGCGAGCTTCCAGTAGCTATTCCAATCGAGTTTCCCTGAATTATTGGGATCGGATCCAAAATTTCACTACTTTTTGCGAATTCTCGATTTTGGTGATTTTCCCTAGTGGTACCCCTAGGGAAATCCGTAAAAATTCGTCGGATTTCGACGAAGCCAATTCTCGATGCGTTGTGACCGGCGAGCTTCCAGTAGCTATTCCAATTGAGTTTCCCTGAATTATTGGGCTCGGATCAGAAATTTCACAACTTTTTGCGATTTCTCGATTTTGGTGATTTTCCCTAGTGGTACCCCTAGGGAAATCCGTAAAAATTCAGTTGAAGCCAATTCTCGATGCGTTGTGACCGGCGAGCTTCCAGTAGCTATTCCAATCGACTTTCCCTGAATTATTGGGCTCGGATCCAAAATTTTACCACTTTTTGCGATTTCTCGATTTTTGTGATTTTCCCTAGTGGTACCCCTAGGGAAATCCGTAAAAATTCCGACGAAGCCAATTCTCGATGCGTTGTGACCGGCGAGCTTCCAGTAGCTATTCCAATCAAGTTTCCCTGAATTATTGGGCTCGGATCCAAAATTTCACCACTTTTTGCGATTTCTCGATTTTGGTGATTTTCCCTAGTGGTACCCCTAGGGAAATCCGTAAAAATTCGTCGGATTCCGACGAAGCCAAGTCTCGATGCGTTGTGACCGGCGAGCTTCCAGTAGCTATTCCAATCAAGTTTCCCTGAATTATTGGGCTCGGATCCAAAATTTCACCACTTTTTGCGATTTCTCGATTTTGGTGATTTTCCCTAGTGGTACCCCTAGGAAAATCCGTAAAAATTCGTCGGATTCCGACGAAGCCAATTCTCGATGCATTGTGACCGACGAGCTTCCAGTAGCTATTGCAATCGAGTTTCCCTGAATTATTGGGCTCGGATCCAAAATTTCACCACTTTTTGCGATTTCTCGATTTTTGTGATTTTCCCTTGTGGTACCCCTAGGGAAATCCGTAAAAATTCGTCGGATTCCGACGAAGCCAATTCTTGATGCGTTGTGACCGGCGAGCTTCCAGTAGCTATTCCAATCGAGTTTCCCTGAATTATTGGGCTCGGATCCAAAATTTCACCACTTTTTGCGATTTCTCGATTTTGGTGATTTTCCCTAGTGGTACCCCTAGGGAAATCCGTAAGAATTCGTCGGATTGCAACGAAGCCAATTCTCGATGCGTTGAGCTTCCAGTAACTATTCCAATCGAGTTTCCCTGAATTATTGGGCTCGGATCCAAAATTTCACCACTTTTTGCGATTTCTCGATTTTGGTGATTTTCCCTAGTGGTACCCCTAGGAAAATCCGTAAAAATTCGTCGGATTCCGACGAAGCCAATTCTCGTTGCGTTGTGACCGGCGAGCTTCCAGTAGCTTTTCCAATCGAGTTTCCCTGAATTATTGGGCTCGGATCAGAAATTTCACAACTTTTTGCGATTTCTCGATTTTGGTGATTTTCCCTAGTGGTACCCCTAGGGAAATCCGTAAAAATTCAGATGAAGCCAATTCTCGATGCGTTGTGACCGGCGAGCTTCCTGTAGCTATTCCAATCGACTTTCCCTGAATTATTGGGTTCGGATCCAAAATTTCACCACTTTTTGCGATTTCTCGATTTTGGTGATTTTCCCTAGTGGTACCCCTAGGGAAATCCGTAAAAATTCCGACGAAGCCAATTCTCGATGCGTTGTGACCGGCGAGCTTCCAGTAGCTATTCCAATCAAGTTTCCCTGAATTATTGGGCTCGGATCCAAAATTTCACCACTTTTTGCGATTTCTCGATTTTGGTGATTTTCCCTAGTGGTACCCCTAGGGAAATCCGTAAAAATTCGTCGGATTCCGACGAAACCAAGTCTCGATGCGTTGTGACCGGCGAGCTTCCAGTAGCTATTCCAATCAAGTTTCCCTGAATTATTGGGCTCGGATCCAAAATTTCACCACTTTTTGCGATTTCTCGATTTTGGTGATTTTCCCTAGTGGTACCCCTAGGAAAATCCGTAAAAATTCGTCGGATTCCGACGAAGCCAATTCTCGATGCATTGTGACCGACGAGCTTCCAGTAGCTATTCCAATCGAGATTCCCTGAATTATTGGGCTCGGATCCAAAATTTCACCACTTTTTGCGATTTCTCGATTTTTGTGATTTTCCCTTGTGGTACCCCTAGGGAAATCCGTAAAAATTCGTCGGATTCCGACGAAGCCAATTCTCGATTCGTTGTGACCTGCGAGCTTCCAGTAGCTATTCCAATCGAGTTTCCCTGAATTATTGGGCTCGGATCCAAATTTCACCACTTTTTGCGATTTCTCGATTTTGGTGATTTTCCCTAGTGGTACCCCTAGGAAAATCCGTAAAAATTCGTCGGATTCCGACGAAGCCAATTCTCGATGCATTGTGACCGACGAGCTTCCAGTAGCTATTCCAATCGAGTTTCCCTGAATTATTGGGCTCGGATCCAAAATTTCACCACTTTTTGCGATTTCTCGATTTTTGTGATTTTCCCTTGTGGTACCCCTAGGGAAATCCGTAAAAATTCGTCGGATTCCGACGAAGTCAATTCTCGATTCGTTGTGACCGGCGAGCTTCCAGTAGCTATTCCAATCGAGTTTCCCTGAATTATTGGGCTCGGATCCAAAATTTCACAACTTTTTGCGATTTCTCGATTTTGGTGATTTTCCCTAGTGGTACCCCTAGGGAAATCCGTAAAAATTCAGTTGAAGCCAATTCTCGATGCGTTGTGACCGGCGAGCTTCCAGTAGCTATTCCAATCGACTTTCCCTGAATTATTGGGCTCGGATCCAAAATTTCATCACTTTTTGCGATTCCTCGATTTTGGTGATTTTCCCTAGTGGTACCCCTAGGGAAATCCGTAAAAATTCCGACGGAGCCAATTCTCGATGCGTTGTGACCGGCGAGCTTCCAGTAGCTATTCCAATCGAGTTTCCCTGAATTATTGGGCTCGGATCCAAAATTTCACCACTTTTTGCGATTTCTCGATTTTGGTGATTTTCCCTAGTGGTACCCCTAGGGAAATCCGTAAAAATTCAGATGAAGCCAATTCTCGATGCGTTGTGACCGGCGAGCTTCCAGTAGCTATTCCAATCGAGTTTCCCTGAATTATTGGGCTCGGATCAGAAATTTCACAACTTTTTGCGATTTCTCGATTTTGGTGATTTTCCCTAGTGGTACCCCTAGGGAAATCCGTAAAAATTCAGATGAAGCCAATTCTCGATGCGTTGTGACCGGCGAGCTTCCAGTAGCTATTCCAATCGAGTTTCCCTGAATTATTCGGCTCGGATCCAAAATTTCACCACTTTTTGCGATTTCTCGATTTTAGTGATTTTCCCTAGTGGTACCCCTAGGGAAATTCGTCGGATTTCGACGAAGCCAATTCTCGATGCGTTGTGACCGGCGAGCTTCCAGTAGCTATTCCAATCGAGTTTCCCTGAATTATTGGGCTCGAATCAAAAAATTTCACCACTTTTTGCGATTTCTCAATTTTTGTGATTTTCCCTAGTGGTACCCCTAGGGAAATCCGTAAAAATTCGTCGGATTTCGACGAAGCCAATTCTCGATGCGTTGAGCTTCCAGTAGCTATCCCAATCGAATTTCCCTTTATTATTGGGCTCGGATCCAAAATTTCACCACTTTTTGCGATTTCTCGATTTTGGTGATTTTCCCTAGTGGCACCCCTAGGGAAATCCGTAAAAATTCGTCGGATTCCGACGAAGCCAATTCTTTATGCGTTGTGACCGGCGATCTTCCAGTATCTATTCCAATCGAGTTTCCCTAAATTATTGGGCTCAGATCCAAAATTTCACCACTTTTTGCGATTTCTCGATTTTGGTGATTTTCCCTAGTGGTACCAATAGGAAAATCCGTAAAAATTCGTCGGATTCCGACGAAGCCAATTCTCGATGCGTTGTGACCGGCGAGCTTCCAGTAGCTATTCCAATCGAGTTTTCCTGAATTATTGGGCTCGGATCAAAAATTTCACCACTTTTTGCGATTTCTCGATTTTGGTGATTTTCCCTAGTGGTAATTCGTCGGATTCCGACGAAGCCAATTCTCGATGCGTTGTGACCGGCGAGCTTCCAGTAGCTATTCCAATCGAGTTTCCCTGAATTATTGGGTTCGGATCCAATATTTCACCACTTTTTGCGATTTCTCGATTTTGGTGATTTTCCCTAGTGGTACCCTTAGGGAAATCCGTAAAAATTCCGACGGAGCCAATTCTCGATGTGTTGTGACCGGCGAGCTTCCAGTAGCTATTCCAATCGAGTTTCCCTGAATTATTGGGCTCGGATAAAAAATTTCACCACTTTTTGCGATTTCTCGATTTTGGTGATTTTCCCTAGTGGTACCCCTAGGAAAATCCGTAAAAATTCGTCGGATTCCGACGAAGCCAATTCTCGATGCGTTGTGACCGGCGAGCTTCCAGTAGCTATTCCAATCGAGTTTACCTGAATTATTGGGCTCGGATCAGAAATTTCACAACTTTTTGCGATTTCTCGATTTTGGTGATTTTCCCTAGTGGTACCCCTAGGGAAATCCGTAAAAATTCAGATGAAGCCAATTCTCGATGCGTTGTGACCGGCGAGCTTCCAGTAGCTATTCCAATCGAGTTTCCCTGAATTATTGGGCTCGGATCAGAAATTTCACAACTTTTTGCGATTTCTCGATTTTGGTGATTTTCCCTAGTGGTACCCCTAGGGAAATCCGTAAAAATTCAGATGAAGCCAATTCTCGATGCGTTGTGACCGGCGAGCTTCCAGTAGCTATTCCAATCGAGTTTCCCTGAATTATTGGGCTCGGATCCAAAATTTCACCACTTTTTGCGATTTCTCGATTTTGGTGATTTTCCCTAGTGTTACCCCTAGGGAAATCCGTAAAAATTCGTCGGATTCCGATGAATCCAATTCTCGATGCGTTGTGACCGGCGAGCTTCCAGTAGCTATTCCAATCGAGTTTCCCTGAATTATTGGGCTCGGATCCAAAATTTCACCACTTTTTGCGATTTCTCGATTTTGGTGATTTTCCCTAGTGGTACCCCTAGGGAAATCCGTAAAAATTCCGACGGAGCCAATTCTCGATGCGTTGTGACCGGCGAGCTTCCAGTAGCTATTCCAATCGAGTTTCCCTGAATTATTGGGCTCGGATCAAAAATTTCACCACTTTTTGCGATTTCTCGATTTTGGTGATTTTCCCTAGTGGTACCCCTAGGGAAATCCGTAAAAATGCGTCGGATTCCGACGAAGCCAATTCTTGATGCGTTGTGACCGGCGAGCTTCCAGTAGCTATTCCAATCGAGTTTCCCTGAATTATTGGGCTCGGATCAGAAATTTCACAACTTTTTGCGATTTCTCGATTTTGGTGATTTTCCCTAGTGGTACCCCTAGGGAAATCCGTAAAAATTCAGATGAAGCCAATTCTCGATGCGTTGTGACCGGCGAGCTTCCAGTAGCTATTCCAATCGAGTTTTCCTGAATTATTGGGCTCGGATCAAAAATTTCACCACTTTTTGCGATTTCTCGATTTTGGTGATTTTCCCTAGTGGTACCCCTAGGGAAATCAGTAAAAATTCGTCGGATTTCGATGAAGCCAATTCTCGATGCGTTGTGATCGGTGAGCTTCCAGTAGCTATTCCAATCGAGTTTCCCTGAATTATTGGGCTCGGATCCAAAATTTCACCACTTTTTGCGATTTCTTGATTTTGGTGATTTTCCCTAGTGGTATCCCTAGGAAAATCTGTAAAAATTCGTCGGATTCCGACGAAGCCAATTCTCGATGCGTTGTGATCGTCGAGCTTCCTGTAGCTATTCCAATCGAGTTTCCCTGAATTATTGGGCTCGGATCCAAAATTTCACTACTTTTTGCGATTTCTCGATTTTAGTGATTTTCCCTTGTGGTACCCCTAGGGAAAGTCGTCGGATTCCGACGAAGCCAATTCTCGATGCGTTGTGACCGGCGAGCTTCCAGTAGCTATTCCGATTGAGTATCCCTGAATTATTGGGCTCGGATCCAAAATTTCACCACTTTTGCGATTTCTCGATTTTGGTGATTTTCTCTAGTGGTACCCCTCGGAAAATCCGTAAAAATTCCGACGGAGCCAATTCTCGATGCGTTGTGACCGGCGAGCTTCCAGTAGCTATTCCAATCGAGTTTCCCTGAATTATTGGGCTCGGATCCAAAATTTCACCACTTTTTGCGATTTCTCGATTTTGGTGATTTTCCCTAGTGGTACCCCTAGGGAAATCCGTAAAAATTCGTCGGATTGCAACGAAGCCAATTCTCGATGCGTTGAGCTTACAGTAGCTATTCCAATCGAGTTTTCCTGAATTATTGGGCTCGGATCCAAAATTTCACCACTTTTTGCGATTTCTCAATTTTTGTGATTTTCCCTAGTGGTACCCCTAGGGAAATCCGTAAAAATTCGTCGGATTTCGACGAAGCCAATTCTCGATGCGTTGAGCTTCCAGTAGCTATTCCAATCGAGTTTCCCTTAATTATTGGGCTCGGATCCAAAATTTCACCACTTTTTGCGATTTCTCGATTTTGATGATTTTCCCTAGTGGCACCCCTAGGGAAATCCGTAAAAAATCATCGAATTCCGACGAAGCCAATT
Source organism: Excoecaria cochinchinensis (assembly GCA_947683425.1). Classification (NCBI taxonomy): domain Eukaryota; kingdom Viridiplantae; phylum Streptophyta; class Magnoliopsida; order Malpighiales; family Euphorbiaceae; genus Excoecaria; species Excoecaria cochinchinensis. Next base: position 98,628 of record CANTUQ010000045.1, read on the forward strand.
CTTGATGCGTTGTGACCGGCGATCTTCCAGTAGCTATTCCAATCGAGTTTCCCTGAATTATTGGGCTCAGATCCAAAATTTCACCACTTTTTGCGATTTCTCGATTTTGGTGATTTTCCCAAGTGGTACCAATAGGAAAATCCGTAAAAATTCGTCGGATTCCGAAGAAGTCAATTCTCGATGCGTTGTGACCGGCGAGCTTCCAGTAGCTATTCCAATCGAGTTTTCCTGAATTATTGGGCTCGGATCCAAAATTTCACCACTTTTTGCGATTTCTCGATTTTGGTGATTTTTCCTAGTGGTAATTCGTCGGATTCCGACTAAGTCAATTCTCGATGCGTTGTGACCGGCGAGCTTCCAGTAGCTATTTGAATCGAGTTTCCCTGAATTATTTGGCTCGGATCCAAAATTTCATCACTTTTTGCGATTTCTCGATTTTGGTGATTTTCCCTAGTGGTACCCCTAGGGAAATCCGTAAAAATTCCGACGGAGCCAATTCTCGATGCGTTGTGACCGACGAGCTTCCAGTAGCTATTCCAATCGAGTTTCCCTGAATTATTGGGCTCGGATCCAAAATTTCACCACTTTTTGTGATTTCTCGATTTTGGTGATTTTCTCTAGTGGTACCCCTAGGGAAATCCGTAAAAATTCGTCGGATTCCGACGAAGCCAATTCTCGATGCGTTGTGACCGGCGAGCTTCCAGTAGCTATTCCAATCGAGTTTCCCTGAATTATTGGGCTCGGATCAGAAATTTCACAACTTTTTGCGATTTCTCGATTTTGGTGATTTTCCCTAGTGGTACCCCTAGGGAAATCCGTAAAAATTCAGATGAAGCCAATTCTCGATGCGTTGTGACCGGCGAGCTTCCAGTAGCTATTCCAATCGAGTTTCCCTGAATTATTGGGCTCGGATCCAAAATTTCACCACTTTTTGCGATTTCTCGATTTTGGTGATTTTCCCTAGTGTTACCCCTAGGGAAATCCGTAAAAATTCGTCGGATTCCGATGAAGCCAATTCTCGATACGTTGTGACCGGCGAGCTTCCAGTAGCTATTCCAATCGAGTTTCCCTGAATTATTGGGCTCGGATCCAAAATTTCACCACTTTTTGCGATTTCTCGATTTTGGTGATTTTCCCTAGTGGTACCCCTAGGGAAATCCGTAAAAATTCCGACGGAGCCAATTCTCGATGCGTTGTGACCGGTGAGCTTCCAGTAGCTATTCCAATCGAGTTTCCCTGAATTATTGGGCTCGGATCAAAAATTTCACCACTTTTTGCGATTTCTCGATTTTGGTGATTTTCCCTAGTGGTACCCCTAGGAAAATCCGTAAAAATGCGTCGGATTCCGACGAAGCCAATTCTCGATGCGTTGTGACCGGCGAGCTTCCAGTAGCTATTCCAATCGAGTTTCCCTGAATTATTGGGTTCGGATCAGAAATTTCACAACTTTTTGCGATTTCTCGATTTTGGTGATTTTCCCTAGTGGTACCCCTAGGGAAATCCGTAAAAATTCAGATGAAGCCAATTCTCGATGCGTTGTGACCGGCGAGCTTCCAGTAGCTATTCCAATCGAGTTTCCCTGAATTATTGGGCTCGGATCAAAAATTTCACCACTTTTTGCGATTTCTCGATTTTGGTGATTTTCCCTAGTGGTACCCCTAGGGAAATCCGTAAAAATTCGTCGGATTTTGATGAAGCCAATTCTCGATGCGTTGTGACCGGTGAGCTTCCAGTAGCTATTCCAATCGAGTTTCCCTGAATTATTGGGCTCGGATCCAAAATTTCACCACTTTTTGCGATTTCTTGATTTTGGTGATTTTCCCTAGTGGTATCCCTAGGAAAATCCGTAAAAATTCGTCGGATTCCGACGAAGCCAATTCTCGATGCGTTGTGATCGGCGAGCTTCCTGTAGTTATTCCAATCGAGTTTCCCTGAATTATTGGGCTCGGATCCAAAATTTCACCACTTTTTGCGTTTTCTCGATTTTAGTGATTTTCCCTTGTGGTACCCCTAGGGAAAGTCGTCGGATTCCGACGAAGCCAATTCTCGATGCGTTGTGACCAGCGAGCTTCCAGTAGCTATTCCGATTGAGTATCCCTGAATTATTGGGCTCGGATCAAAAATTTCACCACTTTTGCGATTTCTCGATTTTGGTGATTTTCTCTAGTGGTACCCCTCGGAAAATCCGTAAAAATTCCGACGGAGCCAATTCTCGATGCGTTGTGACCGGCGAGCTTCCAGTAGCTATTCCAATCGAGTTTCCCTGAATTATTGGGCTCGGATCCAAAATTTCACCACTTTTTGCTATTTCTCAATTTTGGTGATTTTCCCTAGTGGTACTCCTAGGGAAATTCGTCGGATTCCGACGAAGCCAATTCTCGATGCGTTGTGACCGGCGAGCTTCCAGTAGCTATTCCAATCGAGTTTCCCTGAATTAAGGGGCTCTGATCCAAAATTTCACCACTTTTTGCGATTTCTCGATTTTGGTGATTTTCCCTAGTGGTACCCCTAGGGAAATTCGTCGGATTCCGACGAAGCCAATTCTCGATGCGTTGTGACCGGCGAGTTTCCAGTAGCTATTCCAATCGAGTTTCCCTGAATTATTGGGCTCGGATCCAAAATTTCACCACTTTTTGCGATTTCTCGATTTTGGTGATTTTCCCTAGTGGTACCCCTAGGGAAATTCGTCGGATTCCGACGAAGCCAATTCTCGATGCGTTGTGACCGGCGAGCTTCCAGTAGCTATTCCAATCGAGTTTCCCTGAATTATTGGGCTCGGATCCAAAATTTCACCACTTTTTGCGATTTCTCGATTTTGGTGATTTTCCCTAGTGGTACCCCTAGGGAAATCCGTAAAAATTCAGATGAAGCCAATTCTCGATGCGTTGTGACCGGCAAGCTTCCAGTAGCGATTCTTATCGAGTTTCCCTGAATTATTGGGCTCGGATCCAAAATTTCACCACTTTTTGCGATTTCTCTATTTTGGTGATTTTCCCTAGTGGTACCCCTAGGGAAATCCGTAAAAATTCGTCGGATTCCGACGAAGCCAATTCTCGATGCGTTGTGACCGGCGAGCTTCCAGTAGCTATTCCAATCGAGTTTCCCTGAATTATTGGGCTCGGATCCAAAATTTCACCACTTTTTGCGATTTCTCGATTTTGGTGATTTTCCCTAGTGGTACCCCTAGGGAAATCCGTAAAAATTCCGACGCAGCCAATTCTCGATGCGTTGTGACCGGCGAGCTTCCAGTAGCTATTCCAATCTAGTTTCCCTGAATTATTGGGCTCGGATCCAAAATTTCACCACTTTTTGCTATTTCTCAATTTTGGTGATTTTCCCTAGTGGTACTCCTAGGGAAATTCGTCGGATTCCGACGAAGCCAATTCTCGATGCGTTGTGACCGGCGAGCTTCCAGTAGCTATTCCAATCGAGTTTCCCTGAATTAATTGGCTCTGATCCAAAATTTCACCACTTTTTGCGATTTCTCGATTTTGGTGATTTTCCCTAGTGGTACCCCTAGGGAAATTCGTCGGATTCCGACGAAGCCAATTCTCGATGCGTTGTGACCGGCGAGTTTCCAGTAGCTATTCCAATCGAGTTTCCCTGAATTATTGGGCTCGGATCCAAAATTTCACCACTTTTTGCGATTTCTCGATTTTGGTGATTTTCCCTAGTGGTACCCCTAGGGAAATTCGTCGGATTCCGACGAAGCCAATTCTCGATGCGTTGTGACCGGCGAGCTTCCAGTAGCTATTCCAATCGAGTTTCCCTGAATTATTGGGCACGGATCCAAAATTTCACCACTTTTTGCGATTTCTCGATTTTGGTGATTTTCCCTAGTGGTACCCCTAGGGAAATCCGTAAAAATTCCGACGAAGCCAATTCTCGATGCGTTGTGACCGGCGAGCTTCCAGTAGCTATTCCAATCGAGTTTACCTGAATTATTGGGCTCGGATCCAAAATTTCACCACTTTTTGCGTTTTCTCGATTTTGGTGATTTTCCCTAGTGGTACCCCTAGGGAAATCCGTAAAAATTTGTCAGATTCTGACGAAGCCAATTCTCGATGCGTTGTGACCGGCGACCTTCCAGTAGCTATTCCAATCGAGTTTCCCTGAATTATTGGGCTTGGATCCAAAATTTCACCACTTTTTGCGATTTCTCGATTTTGGTGATTTTCTCTTGTGGTACCCCTAGGGAAATCCGTAAAAATGCGTCGGATTCCGACGAAGCCAATTCTCGATGCGTTGTGACCGGCGAGCTTCCAGTAGCTATTCCAATCGAGTTTCCCTGAATTATTGGGCTCGGATCAGAAATTTCACAACTTTTTGCGATTTCTCGATTTTGGTGATTTTCCCTAGTGGTACCCTAGGGAAATCCGTAAAAATTCAGATGAAGCCAATTCTCGATGCGTTGTGACCGGCGAGCTTCCAGTAGCTATTCCAATCGAGTTTCCCTGAATTATTGGGCTCGGATCAAAAATTTCACCACTTTTTGCGATTTCTCGATTTTGGTGATTTTCCCTAGTGCTACCCCTAGGGAAATCCGTAAAAATTCGTCGGATTTCGATGAAGCCAATTCTTGATGCGTTGTGACCGGTGAGCTTCCAGTATATATTCCAATCGAGTTTCCCTGAATTACTGGGCTCGGATCCAAAATTTCACCACTTTTTGCGATTTCTTGATTTTGGTGATTTTCCCTAGTGGTATCCCTAGGAAAATCCGTAAAAATTCGTCGGATTCCGACGAAGCCAATTCTCGATGCGTTGTGATCGGCGAGCTTCCTGTAGCTATTCCAATCGAGTTTCCCTGAATTATTGCGCTCGGATCCAAAATTTCACCACTTTTTGCGATTTCTCGATTTTAGTGATTTTCCATTGTGGTAACCCTAGGGAAAGTCGTCGGATTCCGACGAAGCCAATTCTCGATGCGTTGTGACCGGCGAGCTTCCAGTAGCTATTCCAATCGAGTTTCCCTGAATTATTGGGCTCGGATCAAAAATTTCACCACTTTTTGCGATTTCTCGATTTTTGTGATTTTCCCTAGTGGTACCCCTAGGAAAATCCGTAAAAATTCGTCGGATTCCGACGAAGCCAAGTCTCGATGCGTTGTGAACGGCGAGCTTCCAGTAGCTATTCCAATCGAGTTTCCCTGAATTATTGGGCTTGGATCCAAAATTTCACCACTTTTTGCGATTTCTCGATTTTGGTGATTTTCCCTAGTGGTGCCCCTAGGAAATCCGTAAAAATTCGTTGGATTCCGACGAATCCGATTCTTGATGCATTGTGACCGACGAACTTCCAGTAGCTATTCCAATCGAGTTTCCCTGAATTATTGGGCTCGGATCAGAAATTTCACAACTTTTTGCGATTTCTCGATTTTGGTGATTTTCCCTAGTGGTACCCCTAGGGAAATCCGTAAAAATTCAGATGAAGCCAATTCTCGATGCGTTGTGACCGGCGAGCTTCCAGAAGCGATTCCAATCGAGTTTCCCTGAATTATTGGGCTCGGATCCAAAATTTCACCACTTTTTGCGATTTCTCTATTTTGGTGATTTTCCCTAGTGGTACCCCTAGGGAAATCCGTAAAAATTCGTCGGATTCCGACGAAGCCAATTCTCGATGCGTTGTGACCGGCGAGCTTCCAGTAGCTATTCCAATCGAGTTTCCCTGAATTATTGGGCTCGGATCCAAAATTTCACCACTTTTTCGATTTCTCGATTTTAGTGATTTTCCCTAGTGGTACCCCTAGGGAAATCCGTAAAAATTCCGACGAAGCCAATTCTCGATGCGTTGTGACCGGCGAGCTTCCAGTAGCTATTCCAATCGAGTTTCCATGAATTATTGGGCTCGGATTCAAAATTTCACCACTTTTTGCTATTTCTCAATTTTGGTGATTTTCCCTAGTGGTACTCCTAGGGAAATTCGTCGGATTCCGACGAAGCCAATTCTCGATGCGTTGTGACCGGCGAGCTCCCAGTAGCTATTCCAATCGAGTTTCCCTGAATTAATGGGCTCTGATCCAAAATTTCACCACTTTTTGCGATTTCTCTATTTTGGTGATTTTCCCTAGTGGTACCCCTAGGCAAATTCGTCGGATTCCGACGAAGCCAATTCTCGATGCGTTGTGACCGGCGAGTTTCCAGTAGCTATTCCAATCGAGTTTCCCTGAATTATTGGGCTCGGATCCAAAATTTCACCACTTTTTGCGATTTCTCGATTTTGGTGATTTTCCCTAGTGGTACCCCTAGGGAAATTCGTCGGATTCCGACGAAGCCAATTCTCGATGCGTTGTGACCGGCGAGCTTCCAGTAGCTATTCCAATCGAGTTTCCTTGAATTATTGGGCTCGGATCCAAAATTTCATCACTTTTTGCGATTTCTCGATTTTGGTGATTTTCCCTAGTGGTACCCCTAGGGAAATCCGTAAAAATTCCGACGAAGCCAATTCTCAATGCGTTGTGACCGGCGAGCTTCCAGTAGCTATTCCAATCGAGTTTCCCTGAATTATTGGGCTCGGATCCAAAATTTCACCACTTTTTGCGTTTTCTCGATTTTGGTGATTTTCCCTAGTGGTACCCCTAGGGAAATCCGTAAAAATTTGTCAGATTCTGACGAATCCAATTATCGATGCGTTGTGACCGGCGACCTTCCAGTAGCTATTCCAATCGAGTTTCCCTGAATTATTGGGCTCGGATCCAAAATTTCACCACTTTTTGCGATTTCTCGATTTTGGTGATTTTCCCTAGTGGTACCCCTAAGGAAATCCGTAAAAATGCGTCGGATTCCGACGAAGCCAATTCTCGATGCGTTGTGACTGGCGAGCTTCCAGTAGCTATTCCAATCGAGTTTCCCTGAATTATTGGGCTCGGATCATAAATTTCACAACTTTTTGCGATTTCTCGATTTTGGTGATTTTCCCTAGTGGTACCCTAGGGAAATCCGTAAAAATTCAGATGAAGCCAATTCTCGATGCGTTGTGACCGGCGAGCTTCCAGTAGCTATTCCAATCGAGTTTTCCTGAATTATTGGGCTCGGATCAAAAATTTCACCACTTTTTGCGATTTCTCGATTTTGGTGATTTTCCCTAGTGGTACCCCTAGGGAAATCCGTAAAAATTCGTCGGATTTCGATGAAGCCAATTCTCGATGCGTTGTGACCGGTGAGCTTCCAGTAGCTATTCCAATCGAGTTTCCCTGAATTATTTGGCTCGGATCCAAAATTTCACCACTTTTTGCGATTTCTTGATTTTGGTGATTTTCCCTAGTGGTATCCCTAGGAAAATCCGTAAAAATTCGTCGGATTCCGACGAAGCCAATTCTCGATGCGTTGTGATCGGCGAGCTTCCTGTAGCTATTCAAATCGAGTTTCCCTGAATTATTGGGCTCGGATCCAAAATTTCACCACTTTTTGCGATTTTTTGATTTTAGTGATTTTCCCTTGTGGTAACCCTAGGGAAAGTCGTCGGATTCCGACGAAGCCAATTCTCGATGCGTTGTGACCGGCGAGCTTCCAGTAGCTATTCCGATTGAGTATCCCTGAATTATTGGGCTCGGATCCAAAATTTCACCACTTTTGCGATTTCTCGATTTTGGTGATTTTCCCTAGTGGTACCCCTAGGAAAATCCGTAAAAATTCTGACGGAGCCAATTCTCGATGCGTTGTGACCGGCGAGCTTCCAGTAGCTATTCCAACCGAGTTTCCCTGAATTATTGGGCTCGGATCCAAAATTTCACCACTTTTTGCGATTTCTCGATTTTGGTGATTTTCCCTAGTGGTACCCCTAGGGAAATCCGTAAAAAATCGTCGGATTCCGACGAAGCCAATTCTCGATGCGTTGTGACCGGCGTGCTTCCAGTAGCTTTTCCAATCGAGTTTCCCTGAATTATTGGGCTCGGAACCAAAATTTCACCACTTTTTGCGATTTCTCGATTTTAGTGATTTTCCCTAGTGGTACCCTTAGGGAAAGTCGTCGGATTCTGACGAAGCCAATTCTCGATGCGTTGTGACCGGCGAGCTTCCAGTAGCTATTCCGATCGAGTTTCCCTGAATTATTGGGCTCGGATCCAAAATTTCACCACTTTTTGCGATTTCTTGATTTTGGTAATTTTCCCTAGTGGTACCCCTAGGGAAATCCTAGGGAAATCCGTCGGATTCCGACGAAGCCAATTCTCGATGCGTTGTGACCGGCGAGCTTCCAGTAGCTATTCCAAATGAGTTTCCCTGAATTATTGTTCTCGGATCCAAAATTTCACCACTTTTTGCGATTTCTCGATTTTGGTGATTTTCCCTAGTGGTACCCCTAGGGAAATCCGTAAAAATTTGTCGGATTCCGACGAAGCCAAGTCTCGATGCGTTGTGAACGGCGAGCTTCCAGTAGCTATTCCAATCGAGTTTCCCTGAATTATTGGGCTTGGATCCAAAATTTCATCACTTTTTGCGATTTCTCGATTTTGGTGATTTTCCCTAGTGGTACCCCTAGAAAAATCCATAAAAATCCGTAAAAATTCGTTGGATTCCGACGAATCCGATTCTTGATGCATTGTGACCGACGAACTTCCAGTAGCTATTGCAATCGAGTTTCCCTGAATTATTGGGCTCGGATCAGAAATTTCACAACTTTTTGCGATTTCTCGATTTTGGTGATTTTCCCTAGTAGTACCCCTAGGGAAATCCGTAAAAATTCAGATGAAGACAATTCTCGATGCGTTGTGACCGGCGAGCTTCCAGTAGCGATTCCAATCGAGTTTCCCTGAATTATTGGGCTCGGATCCAAAATTTCACCACTTTTTGCGATTTCTCTATTTTGGTGATTTTCCCTAGTGGTACCCCTAGGGAAATCCGTAAAAATTCCAACGAAGCCAATTCTCGATGCGTTGTGACCGGCGAGATTCCAGTAGCTATTCCAATCGAGTTTCCCTGAATTATTGGGCTCGGATCCAAAATTTCACCACTTTTTGCGATTTCTTTATTTTGGTGATTTTCCCTAGTGGTACCCCTAGGGAAATCCGTAAAAATTCGTCGGATTCCGATGAAGCCAATTCTCGATGCGTTGTGACCGGCGAGATTCCAGTAGCTATTCCAATCGAGTTTCCCTGAATTATTGGGCTCGGATCCAAAATTTCACCACTTTTTGCGATTTCTCGATTTTGGTGATTTTCCCTAGTGGTACCCCTAGGGAAATCCGTAAAAATTCCGACGAAGCCAATTCTCGATGCGTTGTGACCGGCGAGCTTCCAGTAGCTATTCCAATCGAGTTTCCCTGAATTATTGGGCTCGGATCCAAAATTTCACCACTTTTTGCGATTTCTCGATTTTGGTGATTTTCCCTAGTGGTACTCCTAGGGAAATTCGTCGGATTCCGACGAAGCCAATTCTCGATGCGTTGTGACCGGCGAGCTTCCAGTAGCTATTCCAATCGAGTTTCCCTGAATTAATGGGCTCTGATCCAAAATTTCACTACTTTTTGTGATTTCTCGATTTTGGTGATTTTCCCTAGTGGTACCCCTAGGAAAATTCGTCGGATTCCGACGAAGCCAATTCTCGATGCGTTGTGACCGGCGAGTTTCCAGTAGCTATTCCAATCGAGTTTCCCTGAATTATTGGGCTCGGATCCAAAATTTCACCACTTTTTGCGATTTCTCGATTTTGGTGATTTTCCCTAGTGGTACCCCTAGGGAAATTCGTCGGATTCCGATGAAGCCAATTCTCGATGCGTTGTGACCGGCGAGCTTCCAGTAGCTATTCCAATCGAGTTTCCCTGAATTATTGGGCTCGGATCCAAAATTTCACCACTTTTTGCGATTTCTCGATTTTGGTGATTTTCCCTAGTGGTACCCCTAGGGAAATCCGTAAAAATTCCGACGAAGCCAATTCTCGATGCGTTGTGACCGGCGAGCTTCCAGTAGCTATTCCAATCGAGTTTCCCTGAATTATTGGGCTCGGATCCAAAATTTCACCACTTTTTGCGTTTTCTCGATTTTGGTGATTTTCCCTAGTGGTACCCCTAGGGAAATCCGTAAAAATTTGTCAGATTCTGACGAAGCCAATTCTCGATGCGTTGTGACCGGCGACCTTCCAGTAGCTATTCCAATCGAGTTTCCCTGAATTATTGGGCTCGGATCCAAAATTTCACCACTTTTTGCGATTTCTCGATTTTGGTGATTTTCCCTAGTGGTACCCCTAGAGAAATTCGTCGGATTCCGACGAAGCGAATTCTCGATGCGTTGTGACCGGCCAACTTCCAGTAGCTATTCCAATCGAGTTTCCCTGAATTATTGGGCTTGGATCAAAAATTTCACCACTTTTTGCGATTTCTCGATTTTGGTGATTTTCCCTAGTGGTACCCCTAGAGAAATCCGTAAAAATTCCGATGAAGCCAATTCTCGATGCGTTGTGACCGGCGAGTTTCCAGTAGCTATTCCAATCGAGTTTCCCTGAATTATTGGGCTCGGATCCAAAATTTCAACACTTTTTGCGATTTCTCGATTGTGGTGATTTTCCCTAGTGGTACCCCTAAGGAAATCCGTAAAAATTCGTCGGATTCCGACGAAGCCAAGTCTCGATGCGTTGTGACCGGCGAGCTTCCAGTAGCTATTCCAATCGAGTTTCCCTGAATTATTGGGCTCGGATCCAAAATTTCACCACTTTTTGCGATTTCTCGATTTTGGTGATTTTCCCTAGTGGTACCCCTAGGGAAATCCGTAAAAATTCGTCGGATTCCGTCGAAGCCAAGTCTCAATGCGTTGTGACCGGCGAGCTTCCAGTAGCTATTCCAATCGAGTTTCCCTAAATTATTGGGCTCGGATCAAAAATTTCACCAATTTTTGCGATTTCTCGATTTTGGTGATTTTCCCTAGTGGTACCCATAGGGAAATCCGTAAAAATTCGTCGGATTCCGACGAAGCCAATTCTCGATGCGTTGAGCTTTCAGTAGCTATTCCAATCGAGTTTCCCTGAATTATTGGGCTCGAATCCAAAATTTCACCACTTTTTGCGATTTCTCGATTTTGGTGATTTTCCCTAGTGGTACCCCTAGGGAAATCCGTAAAAATTCGTCGGATTTCGACGAAGCCGATTCTTGATGCATTGTGACCGACGAGCTTCCAGTAGCTATTCTAATTGAGTTTCCCTGAATTATTGGGCTCGGATCCAAAATTTCACCACTTTTTGCGATTTCTCGATGTTTGTGATTTTCCCTTGTGGTACCACTAGGGAAATCCGTAAAAATTCGTCGGATTCCGACGAAGCCAATTCTCGATGCGTTGTGACCGGCGAGCTTCCAGTAGCTATTCCAATCGAGTTTCCCTAAATTATTGGGCTCGGATCCAAAATTTCACCAATTTTTGCGATTTCTCGATTTTGGTGATTTTCCCTAGTGGTACCCATAGGGAAATCCGTAAAAATTCGTCGGATTCCAACGAAGCCAATTCTCGATGCGTTGAGCTTTCAGTAGCTATTCCAATCGAGTTTCCCTGAATTATTGGGCTCGAATCCAAAATTTCACCACTTTTTGCGATTTCTCGATGTTTGTGATTTTCCCTAGTGGTACCCCTAGGGAAATCCGTAAAAATTCGTCGGATTTCGACGAAGCCAATTCTCGATGCGTTGTGACCGGCGACCTTCCAGTAGCTATTCCAATCGAGTTTCCCTAAATTATTGGGCTCGGATCCAAAATTTCACCACTTTTTGCGATTTCTTGATTTTTGTGATTTTCCCTAGTGGTACCCCTAGGGAAATCCTAGGGAAATTCGTCGGATTCCGACGAAGCCAATTCTCAATGCGTTGTGACCGGCGAGCTTCCAGTAGATATTCCAATCGAGTTTCCCTGAATTATTGGGCTCGGATCCAAAATTTCACCACTTTTTGCGATTTCTCGATTTTAGTGATTTTCCCTAGTGGTACCCCTAGGAAAATCCGTAAAAATTCGTGGGATTCCGACGAAGCCAATTCTAGATGCGTTGTGACCGGCGAGCTTCCAGTAGCTATTCCAATCGAGTTTCCCTGAATTATTGGGCTCGGATCCAAAATTTCACCACTTTTTGCGATTTCTCGATTTTGGTGATTTTCCCTAGTGGTACCCCTAAGGAAATCCGTAAAAATTCGTCGGATTCCGACGAAGCCAAGTCTCGATGCGTTGTGACCGGCGAGCTTCCAGTAGCTATTCCAATCGAGTTTCCCTGAATTATTGGGCTCGGATCAAAAATTTCACCACTTTTTGCGATTTCTCGATTTTGGTGATTTTCCCTAGTGGTACCCCTAGGGAAATCCGTAAAAATTCGTCGGATTCCGACGAAGCCAAGTCTCGATGCGTTGTGACCGGCGAGCTTCCAGTAGCTATTCCAATCGAGTTTCCCTGAATTATTGGGCTCGGATCCAAAATTTCACCACTTTTTGCTATTTCTCAATTTTGGTGATTTTCCCTAGTGGTACTCCTAGGGAAATTCGTCGGATTCCGACGAAGCCAATTCTCGATGCGTTGTGACCGGCGAGCTTCCAGTAGCTATTCCAATCGAGTTTCCCTGAATTAATGGGCTCTGATCCAAAATTTCACCACTTTTTGCGATTTCTCGATTTTGGTGATTTTCCCTAGAGGTACCCCTAGGGAAATTCGTCGGATTCCGACGATGCCAATTCTCGATGCGTTGTGACCGGCGAGTTTCCAGTAGCTATTCCAATCGAGTTTCCCTGAATTATTGGGCTCGGATCCAAAATTTCACCACTTTTTGCGATTTCTCGATTTTGGTGATTTTCCCTAGTGGTACCCCTAGGGAAATTCGTCGGATTCCGACGAAGACAATTCTCGATGCGTTGTGACCGGCGAGCTTCCAGTAGCTATTCCAATCGAGTTTCCCTGAATTATTGGGCTCGGATCCAAAATTTCACCACTTTTTGCGATTTCTCGATTTTATTGATTTTCCCTAGTGGTACCCCTAGGAAAATCCGTAAAAATTCGTCGGATTCCGACGAAGCCAATTCTAGATGCGTTGTGACCGGCGAGCTTCCAGTAGCTATTCCAATCGAGTTTCCCTGAATTATTGGGCTCGGATCCAAAATTTCACCACTTTTTGCGATTTCTCGATTTTGGTGATTTTCCCTAGTGGTACCCCTAGGGAAATCCGTAAAAATTCCGACGAAGCCAATTCTCGATGCGTTGTGACCGGCGAGCTTCCAGTAGCTATTCCAATCGAGTTTCCCTGAATTATTGGGCTCGGATCCAAAATTTCACCACTTTTTGCTATTTCTCAATTTTGGTGATTTTCCCTAGTGGTACTCCTAGGGAAATTCGTCGGATTCCGACGAAGCCAATTCTCGATGCGTTGTGACCGGCGAGCTTCCAGTAGCTATTCCAATCGAGTTTCCCTGAATTAATGTGCTCTGATCCAAAATTTCACCACTTTTTGCGATTTCTCGATTTTGGTGATTTTCCCTAGTGGTACCCCTAGGGAAATTCGTCGGATTCCGAAGAAGCCAATTCTCAATGCGTTGTGACCGGCGAGCTTCCAGTAGCTATTCCAATCGAGTTTCCCTGAATTATTGGGCTCGGATCCAAAATTTCACCACTTTTTGCGATTTCTCGATTTTGGTGATTTTCCCTAGTGGTACCCCTAGGGAAATCCGTAAAAATTCCGACGAAGCCAATTCTCGATGCGTTGTGACCGGCGAGCTTCCAGTAGCTATTCCAATCGAGTTTCCCTGAATTATTGGGCTCGGATCCAAAATTTCACCACTTTTTGCGTTTTCTCGATTTTGGTGATTTTCCCTAGTGGTACCACTAGGGAAATCCGTAAAAATTTGTCGGATTCTGACGAAGCCAATTCTCGATGCGTTGTGACCGGCGACCTTCCAGTAGCTATTCCAATCGAGTTTCCCTGAATTATTGGGCTCGGATCCAAAATTTCACCACTTTTTGCGATTTCTCGATTTTGGTGATTTTCCCTAGTGGTACCCCTAGGGAAATCCGTAAAAATTCGTCGGATTCCGACGAAGCCAATTCTCGATGCGTTGTGACCGGCGAGCTTCCAGTAGCTATTCCAATCGAGTTTCCCGGAATTATTGGGCTCGGATCAAAAATTTCACCACTTTTTGCGATTTCTCGATTTTGGTGATTTTCCGTAGTGGTACCCCTAGTAAAATCCGTAAAAATTTGTCGGATTCCGACGAAGCCAATTCTCAATTCGTTGTGACCGGCGAGCTTCCAGTAGCTATTCCAATCGAGTTTCCCTGAATTATTGGGCTCGGATCCAAAATTTCACCACTTTTTGCGATTTCTCGATTTTGGTGATTTTCCCTAGTGGTACCCCTAGGGAAATCCGTAAAAATTCCGACGAAGCCAATTCTCGATGCGTTGTGACCGGCGAGCTTCCAGTAGCTATTCCAATCGAGTTTCCCTGAATTATTGGGCTCGGATCCAAAATTTCACCACTTTTTGCGATTTCTCGATTTTGGTGATTTTCCCTAATGGTACCCCTAGGGAAATCCGTAAAAATTCGTCGGATTCTGACGAAGCCAATTCTCGAAGCGTTGTGACCGGCGAGCTTCCAGTAGCTATTCCTATCGATTTTCCCTGAATTATTGGGCTCGGATCCAAAATTTCACCACTTTTTGCGATTTCTCGATTTTGGTGATTTTCCCTAGTGGTACCCCTAGGGAAATTCGTCGGATTCCGACGAAGCCAATTCTCGATGCGTTGTGACCGGCGAGTTTCCAGTAGCTATTCCAATCGAGTTTCCCTGAATTATTGGGCTCGGATCCAAAATTTCACCACTTTTTGCGATTTCTCGATTTTGGTGATTTTCCCTAGTGGTACCCCTAGGGAAATTCGTCGGATTCCGACGAAGCCAATTCTCGATGCGTTGTGACCGGCGAGCTTCCAGTAGCTATTCCAATCGAGTTTCCCTGAATTATTGGGCTCGGATCCAAAATTTCACCACTTTTTGCGATTTCTCGATTTTGGTGATTTTCCCTAGTGGTACCCCTAGGGAAATCCGTAAAAATTCAGATGAAGCCAATTCTCGATGCGTTGTGACCGGCGAGCTTCCAGTAGCGATTCTTATCGAGTTTCCCTGAATTATTGGGCTCGGATCCAAAATTTCACCACTTTTTGCGATTTCTCTATTTTGGTGATTTTCCCTAGTGGTACCCCTAGGGAAATCCGTAAAAATTCGTCGGATTCCGACGAAGCCAATTCTCGATGCGTTGTGACCGGCGAGCTTCCAGTAGCTATTCCAATCGAGTTTCCCTGAATTATTGGGCTCGGATCCAAAATTTCACCACTTTTTGCGATTTCTCGATTTTGGTGATTTTCCCTAGTGGTACCCCTAGGGAAATCCGTAAAAATTCCGACGCAGCCAATTCTCGATGCGTTGTGACCGGCGAGCTTCCAGTAGCTATTCCAATCGAGTTTCCCTGAATTATTGGGCTCGGATCCAAAATTTCACCACTTTTTGCTATTTCTCAATTTTGGTGATTTTCCCTAGTGGTACTCCTAGGGAAATTCGTCGGATTCCGACGAAGCCAATTCTCGATGCGTTGTGACCGGCGAGCTTCCAGTAGCTATTCCAATCGAGTTTCCCTGAATTAATGGGCTCTGATCCAAAATTTCACCACTTTTTGCGATTTCTCGATTTTGGTGATTTTCCCTAGTGGTACCCCTAGGGAAATTCGTCGGATTCCGACGAAGCCAATTCTCGATGCGTTGTGACCGGCGAGTTTCCAGTAGCTATTCCAATCGAGTTTCCCTGAATTATTGGGCTCGGATCCAAAATTTCACCACTTTTTGCGATTTCTCGATTTTGGTGATTTTCCCTAGTGGTACCCCTAGGGAAATTCGTCGGATTCCGACGAAGCCAATTCTCGATGCGTTGTGACCGGCGAGCTTCCAGTAGCTATTCCAATCGAGTTTCCTTGAATTATTGGGCTCGGATCCAAAATTTCATCACTTTTTGCGATTTCTCGATTTTGGTGATTTTCCCTAGTGGTACCCCTAGGGAAATCCGTAAAAATTCCGACGAAGCCAATTCTCAATGCGTTGTGACCGGCGAGCTTCCAGTAGCTATTCCAATCGAGTTTCCCTGAATTATTGGGCTCGGATCCAAAATTTCACCACTTTTTGCGTTTTCTCGATTTTGGTGATTTTCCCTAGTGGTACCCCTAGGGAAATCCGTAAAAATTTGTCAGATTCTGACGAATCCAATTATCGATGCGTTGTGACCGGCGACCTTCCAGTAGCTATTCCAATCGAGTTTCCCTGAATTATTGGGCTCGGATCCAAAATTTCACCACTTTTTGCGATTTCTCGATTTTGGTGATTTTCCCTAGTGGTACCCCTAAGGAAATCCGTAAAAATGCGTCGGATTCCGACGAAGCCAATTCTCGATGCGTTGTGACTGGCGAGCTTCCAGTAGCTATTCCAATCGAGTTTCCCTGAATTATTGGGCTCGGATCA
This sequence comes from Excoecaria cochinchinensis, assembly GCA_947683425.1. Taxonomy (NCBI): domain Eukaryota; kingdom Viridiplantae; phylum Streptophyta; class Magnoliopsida; order Malpighiales; family Euphorbiaceae; genus Excoecaria; species Excoecaria cochinchinensis. The sequence continues at coordinate 115,070 of CANTUQ010000045.1, forward strand.
TAAATTTCACAACTTTTTGCGATTTCTCGATTTTGGTGATTTTCCCTAGTGGTACCCTAGGGAAATCCGTAAAAATTCAGATGAAGCCAATTCTCGATGCGTTGTGACCGGCGAGCTTCCAGTAGCTATTCCAATCGAGTTTTCCTGAATTATTGGGCTCGGATCAAAAATTTCACCACTTTTTGCGATTTCTCGATTTTGGTGATTTTCCCTAGTGGTACCCCTAGGGAAATCCGTAAAAATTCGTCGGATTTCGATGAAGCCAATTCTCGATGCGTTGTGACCGGTGAGCTTCCAGTAGCTATTCCAATCGAGTTTCCCTGAATTATTTGGCTCGGATCCAAAATTTCACCACTTTTTGCGATTTCTTGATTTTGGTGATTTTCCCTAGTGGTATCCCTAGGAAAATCCGTAAAAATTCGTCGGATTCCGACGAAGCCAATTCTCGATGCGTTGTGATCGGCGAGCTTCCTGTAGCTATTCAAATCGAGTTTCCCTGAATTATTGGGCTCGGATCCAAAATTTCACCACTTTTTGCGATTTTTTGATTTTAGTGATTTTCCCTTGTGGTAACCCTAGGGAAAGTCGTCGGATTCCGACGAAGCCAATTCTCGATGCGTTGTGACCGGCGAGCTTCCAGTAGCTATTCCGATTGAGTATCCCTGAATTATTGGGCTCGGATCCAAAATTTCACCACTTTTGCGATTTCTCGATTTTGGTGATTTTCCCTAGTGGTACCCCTAGGAAAATCCGTAAAAATTCTGACGGAGCCAATTCTCGATGCGTTGTGACCGGCGAGCTTCCAGTAGCTATTCCAACCGAGTTTCCCTGAATTATTGGGCTCGGATCCAAAATTTCACCACTTTTTGCGATTTCTCGATTTTGGTGATTTTCCCTAGTGGTACCCCTAGGGAAATCCGTAAAAAATCGTCGGATTCCGACGAAGCCAATTCTCGATGCGTTGTGACCGGCGTGCTTCCAGTAGCTTTTCCAATCGAGTTTCCCTGAATTATTGGGCTCGGAACCAAAATTTCACCACTTTTTGCGATTTCTCGATTTTAGTGATTTTCCCTAGTGGTACCCTTAGGGAAAGTCGTCGGATTCTGACGAAGCCAATTCTCGATGCGTTGTGACCGGCGAGCTTCCAGTAGCTATTCCGATCGAGTTTCCCTGAATTATTGGGCTCGGATCCAAAATTTCACCACTTTTTGCGATTTCTTGATTTTGGTAATTTTCCCTAGTGGTACCCCTAGGGAAATCCTAGGGAAATTCGTCGGATTCCGACGAAGCCAATTCTCGATGCGTTGTGACCGGCGAGCTTCCAGTAGCTATTCCAAATGAGTTTCCCTGAATTATTGTTCTCGGATCCAAAATTTCACCACTTTTTGCGATTTCTCGATTTTGGTGATTTTCCCTAGTGGTACCCCTAGGGAAATCCGTAAAAATTTATCGGATTCCGACGAAGCCAAGTCTCGATGCGTTGTGAACGGCGAGCTTCCAGTAGCTATTCCAATCGAGTTTCCCTGAATTATTGGGCTTGGATCCAAAATTTCATCACTTTTTGCGATTTCTCGATTTTGGTGATTTTCCCTAGTGGTACCCCTAGAAAAATCCATAAAAATCCGTAAAAATTCGTTGGATTCCGACGAATCCGATTCTTGATGCATTGTGACCGACGAACTTCCAGTAGCTATTGCAATCGAGTTTCCCTGAATTATTGGGCTCGGATCAGAAATTTCACAACTTTTTGCGATTTCTCGATTTTGGTGATTTTCCCTAGTGGTACCCCTAGGGAAATCCGTAAAAATTCAGATGAAGACAATTCTCGATGCGTTGTGACCGGCGAGCTTCCAGTAGCGATTCCAATCGAGTTTCCCTGAATTATTGGGCTCGGATCCAAAATTTCACCACTTTTTGCGATTTCTCTATTTTGGTGATTTTCCCTAGTGGTACCCCTAGGGAAATCCGTAAAAATTCCAACGAAGCCAATTCTCGATGCGTTGTGACCGGCGAGATTCCAGTAGCTATTCCAATCGAGTTTCCCTGAATTATTGGGCTCGGATCCAAAATTTCACCACTTTTTGCGATTTCTTTATTTTGGTGATTTTCCCTAGTGGTACCCCTAGGGAAATCCGTAAAAATTCGTCGGATTCCGATGAAGCCAATTCTCGATGCGTTGTGACCGGCGAGATTCCAGTAGCTATTCCAATCGAGTTTCCCTGAATTATTGGGCTCGGATCCAAAATTTCACCACTTTTTGCGATTTCTCGATTTTGGTGATTTTCCCTAGTGGTACCCCTAGGGAAATCCGTAAAAATTCCGACGAAGCCAATTCTCGATGCGTTGTGACCGGCGAGCTTCCAGTAGCTATTCCAATCGAGTTTCCCTGAATTATTGGGCTCGGATCCAAAATTTCACCACTTTTTGCGATTTCTCGATTTTGGTGATTTTCCCTAGTGGTACTCCTAGGGAAATTCGTCGGATTCCGACGAAGCCAATTCTCGATGCGTTGTGACCGGCGAGCTTCCAGTAGCTATTCCAATCGAGTTTCCCTGAATTAATGGGCTCTGATCCAAAATTTCACTACTTTTTGTGATTTCTCGATTTTGGTGATTTTCCCTAGTGGTACCCCTAGGAAAATTCGTCGGATTCCGACGAAGCCAATTCTCGATGCGTTGTGACCGGCGAGTTTCCAGTAGCTATTCCAATCGAGTTTCCCTGAATTATTGGGCTCGGATCCAAAATTTCACCACTTTTTGCGATTTCTCGATTTTGGTGATTTTCCCTAGTGGTACCCCTAGGGAAATTCGTCGGATTCCGATGAAGCCAATTCTCGATGCGTTGTGACCGGCGAGCTTCCAGTAGCTATTCCAATCGAGTTTCCCTGAATTATTGGGCTCGGATCCAAAATTTCACCACTTTTTGCGATTTCTCGATTTTGGTGATTTTCCCTAGTGGTACCCCTAGGGAAATCCGTAAAAATTCCGACGAAGCCAATTCTCGATGCGTTGTGACCGGCGAGCTTCCAGTAGCTATTCCAATCGAGTTTCCCTGAATTATTGGGCTCGGATCCAAAATTTCACCACTTTTTGCGTTTTCTCGATTTTGGTGATTTTCCCTAGTGGTACCCCTAGGGAAATCCGTAAAAATTTGTCAGATTCTGACGAAGCCAATTCTCGATGCGTTGTGACCGGCGACCTTCCAGTAGCTATTCCAATCGAGTTTCCCTGAATTATTGGGCTCGGATCCAAAATTTCACCACTTTTTGCGATTTCTCGATTTTGGTGATTTTCCCTAGTGGTACCCCTAGAGAAATTCGTCGGATTCCGACGAAGCGAATTCTCGATGCGTTGTGACCGGCCAACTTCCAGTAGCTATTCCAATCGAGTTTCCCTGAATTATTGGGCTTGGATCAAAAATTTCACCACTTTTTGCGATTTCTCGATTTTGGTGATTTTCCCTAGTGGTACCCCTAGAGAAATCCGTAAAAATTCCGATGAAGCCAATTCTCGATGCGTTGTGACCGGCGAGTTTCCAGTAGCTATTCCAATCGAGTTTCCCTGAATTATTGGGCTCGGATCCAAAATTTCAACACTTTTTGCGATTTCTCGATTGTGGTGATTTTCCCTAGTGGTACCCCTAAGGAAATCCGTAAAAATTCGTCGGATTCCGACGAAGCCAAGTCTCGATGCGTTGTGACCGGCGAGCTTCCAGTAGCTATTCCAATCGAGTTTCCCTGAATTATTGGGCTCGGATCCAAAATTTCACCACTTTTTGCGATTTCTCGATTTTGGTGATTTTCCCTAGTGGTACCCCTAGGGAAATCCGTAAAAATTCGTCGGATTCCGTCGAAGCCAAGTCTCAATGCGTTGTGACCGGCGAGCTTCCAGTAGCTATTCCAATCGAGTTTCCCTAAATTATTGGGCTCGGATCAAAAATTTCACCAATTTTTGCGATTTCTCGATTTTGGTGATTTTCCCTAGTGGTACCCATAGGGAAATCCGTAAAAATTCGTCGGATTCCGACGAAGCCAATTCTCGATGCGTTGAGCTTTCAGTAGCTATTCCAATCGAGTTTCCCTGAATTATTGGGCTCGAATCCAAAATTTCACCACTTTTTGCGATTTCTCGATTTTGGTGATTTTCCCTAGTGGTACCCCTAGGGAAATCCGTAAAAATTCGTCGGATTTCGACGAAGCCGATTCTTGATGCATTGTGACCGACGAGCTTCCAGTAGCTATTCTAATTGAGTTTCCCTGAATTATTGGGCTCGGATCCAAAATTTCACCACTTTTTGCGATTTCTCGATGTTTGTGATTTTCCCTTGTGGTACCACTAGGAAAATCCGTAAAAATTCGTCGGATTCCGACGAAGCCAATTCTCGATGCGTTGTGACCGGCGAGCTTCCAGTAGCTATTCCAATCGAGTTTCCCTAAATTATTGGGCTCGGATCCAAAATTTCACCAATTTTTGCGATTTCTCGATTTTGGTGATTTTCCCTAGTGGTACCCATAGGGAAATCCGTAAAAATTCGTCGGATTCCAACGAAGCCAATTCTCGATGCGTTGAGCTTTCAGTAGCTATTCCAATCGAGTTTCCCTGAATTATTGGGCTCGAATCCAAAATTTCACCACTTTTTGCGATTTCTCGATGTTTGTGATTTTCCCTAGTGGTACCCCTAGGGAAATCCGTAAAAATTCGTCGGATTTCGACGAAGCCAATTCTCGATGCGTTGTGACCGGCGACCTTCCAGTAGCTATTCCAATCGAGTTTCCCTAAATTATTGGGCTCGGATCCAAAATTTCACCACTTTTTGCGATTTCTTGATTTTTGTGATTTTCCCTAGTGGTACCCCTAGGGAAATCCTAGGGAAATTCGTCGGATTCCGACGAAGCCAATTCTCAATGCGTTGTGACCGGCGAGCTTCCAGTAGATATTCCAATCGAGTTTCCCTGAATTATTGGGCTCGGATCCAAAATTTCACCACTTTTTGCGATTTCTCGATTTTAGTGATTTTCCCTAGTGGTACCCCTAGGAAAATCCGTAAAAATTCGTGGGATTCCGACGAAGCCAATTCTAGATGCGTTGTGACCGGCGAGCTTCCAGTAGCTATTCCAATCGAGTTTCCCTGAATTATTGGGCTCGGATCCAAAATTTCACCACTTTTTGCGATTTCTCGATTTTGGTGATTTTCCCTAGTGGTACCCCTAAGGAAATCCGTAAAAATTCGTCGGATTCCGACGAAGCCAAGTCTCGATGCGTTGTGACCGGCGAGCTTCCAGTAGCTATTCCAATCGAGTTTCCCTGAATTATTGGGCTCGGATCAAAAATTTCACCACTTTTTGCGATTTCTCGATTTTGGTGATTTTCCCTAGTGGTACCCCTAGGGAAATCCGTAAAAATTCGTCGGATTCAGACGAAGCCAAGTCTCGATGCGTTGTGACCGGCGAGCTTCCAGTAGCTATTCCAATCGAGTTTCCCTGAATTATTGGGCTCGGATCCAAAATTTCACCACTTTTTGCTATTTCTCAATTTTGGTGATTTTCCCTAGTGGTACTCCTAGGGAAATTCGTCGGATTCCGACGAAGCCAATTCTCGATGCGTTGTGACCGGCGAGCTTCCAGTAGCTATTCCAATCGAGTTTCCCTGAATTAATGGGCTCTGATCCAAAATTTCACCACTTTTTGCGATTTCTCGATTTTGGTGATTTTCCCTAGAGGTACCCCTAGGGAAATTCGTCGGATTCCGACGATGCCAATTCTCGATGCGTTGTGACCGGCGAGTTTCCAGTAGCTATTCCAATCGAGTTTCCCTGAATTATTGGGCTCGGATCCAAAATTTCACCACTTTTTGCGATTTCTCGATTTTGGTGATTTTCCCTAGTGGTACCCCTAGGGAAATTCGTCGGATTCCGACGAAGACAATTCTCGATGCGTTGTGACCGGCGAGCTTCCAGTAGCTATTCCAATCGAGTTTCCCTGAATTATTGGGCTCGGATCCAAAATTTCACCACTTTTTGCGATTTCTCGATTTTATTGATTTTCCCTAGTGGTACCCCTAGGAAAATCCGTAAAAATTCGTCGGATTCCGACGAAGCCAATTCTAGATGCGTTGTGACCGGCGAGCTTCCAGTAGCTATTCCAATCGAGTTTCCCTGAATTATTGGGCTCGGATCCAAAATTTCACCACTTTTTGCGATTTCTCGATTTTGGTGATTTTCCCTAGTGGTACCCCTAGGGAAATCCGTAAAAATTCCGACGAAGCCAATTCTCGATGCGTTGTGACCGGCGAGCTTCCAGTAGCTATTCCAATCGAGTTTCCCTGAATTATTGGGCTCGGATCCAAAATTTCACCACTTTTTGCTATTTCTCAATTTTGGTGATTTTCCCTAGTGGTACTCCTAGGGAAATTCGTCGGATTCCGACGAAGCCAATTCTCGATGCGTTGTGACCGGCGAGCTTCCAGTAGCTATTCCAATCGAGTTTCCCTGAATTAATGTGCTCTGATCCAAAATTTCACCACTTTTTGCGATTTCTCGATTTTGGTGATTTTCCCTAGTGGTACCCCTAGGGAAATTCGTCGGATTCCGAAGAAGCCAATTCTCAATGCGTTGTGACCGGCGAGCTTCCAGTAGCTATTCCAATCGAGTTTCCCTGAATTATTGGGCTCGGATCCAAAATTTCACCACTTTTTGCGATTTCTCGATTTTGGTGATTTTCCCTAGTGGTACCCCTAGGGAAATCCGTAAAAATTCCGACGAAGCCAATTCTCGATGCGTTGTGACCGGCGAGCTTCCAGTAGCTATTCCAATTGAGTTTCCCTGAATTATTGGGCTCGGATCCAAAATTTCACCACTTTTTGCGTTTTCTCGATTTTGGTGATTTTCCCTAGTGGTACCACTAGGGAAATCCGTAAAAATTTGTCGGATTCTGACGAAGCCAATTCTCGATGCGTTGTGACCGGCGACCTTCCAGTAGCTATTCCAATCGAGTTTCCCTGAATTATTGGGCTCGGATCCAAAATTTCACCACTTTTTGCGATTTCTCGATTTTGGTGATTTTCCCTAGTGGTACCCCTAGGGAAATCCGTAAAAATTCGTCGGATTCCGACGAAGCCAATTCTCGATGCGTTGTGACCGGCGAGCTTCCAGTAGCTATTCCAATCGAGTTTCCCGGAATTATTGGGCTCGGATCATAAATTTCACCACTTTTTGCGATTTCTCGATTTTGGTGATTTTCCGTAGTGGTACCCCTAGTAAAATCCGTAAAAATTTGTCGGATTCCGACGAAGCCAATTCTCAATTCGTTGTGACCGGCGAGCTTCCAGTAGCTATTCCAATCGAGTTTCCCTGAATTATTGGGCTCGGATCCAAAATTTCACCACTTTTTGCGATTTCTCGATTTTGGTGATTTTCCCTAGTGGTACCCCTAGGGAAATCCGTAAAAATTCCGACGAAGCCAATTCTCGATGCGTTGTGACCGGCGAGCTTCCAGTAGCTATTCCAATCGAGTTTCCCTGAATTATTGGGCTCGGATCCAAAATTTCACCACTTTTTGCGATTTCTCGATTTTGGTGATTTTCCCTAATGGTACCCCTAGGGAAATCCGTAAAAATTCGTCGGATTCTGACGAAGCCAATTCTCGAAGCGTTGTGACCGGCGAGCTTCCAGTAGCTATTCCTATCGATTTTCCCTGAATTATTGGGCTCGGATCCAAAATTTCACCACTTTTTGCGATTTCTCGATTTTGGTGATTTTCCCTAGTGGTACCCCTAGGGAAATTCGTCGGATTCCGACGAAGCCAATTCTCGATGCGTTGTGACCGGCGAGTTTCCAGTAGCTATTCCAATCGAGTTTCCCTGAATTATTGGGCTCGGATCCAAAATTTCACCACTTTTTGCGATTTCTCGATTTTGGTGATTTTCCCTAGTAGTACCCCTAGGGAAATTCGTCGGATTCCGACGAAGCCAATTCTCGATGCGTTGTGACCGGCGAGCTTCCAGTAGCTATTCCAATCGAGTTTCCCTGAATTATTGGGCTCGGATCCAAAATTTCACCACTTTTTGCGATTTCTCGATTTTGGTGATTTTCCCTAGTGGTACCCCTAGGGAAATCCGTAAAAATTCAGATGAAGCCAATTCTCGATGCGTTGTGACCGGCGAGCTTCCAGTAGCGATTCTTATCGAGTTTCCCTGAATTATTGGGCTCGGATCCAAAATTTCACCACTTTTTGCGATTTCTCTATTTTGGTGATTTTCCCTAGTGGTACCCCTAGGGAAATCCGTAAAAATTCGTCGGATTCCGACGAAGCCAATTCTCGATGCGTTGTGACCGGCGAGCTTCCAGTAGCTATTCCAATCGAGTTTCCCTGAATTATTGGGCTCGGATCCAAAATTTCACCACTTTTTGCGATTTCTCGATTTTGGTGATTTTCCCTAGTGGTACCCCTAGGGAAATCCGTAAAAATTCCGACGCAGCCAATTCTCGATGCGTTGTGACCGGCGAGCTTCCAGTAGCTATTCCAATCGAGTTTCCCTGAATTATTGGGCTCGGATCCAAAATTTCACCACTTTTTGCTATTTCTCAATTTTGGTGATTTTCCCTAGTGGTACTCCTAGGGAAATTCGTCGGATTCCGACGAAGCCAATTCTCGATGCGTTGTGACCGGCGAGCTTCCAGTAGCTATTCCAATCGAGTTTCCCTGAATTAATGGGCTCTGATCCAAAATTTCACCACTTTTTGCGATTTCTCGATTTTGGTGATTTTCCCTAGTGGTACCCCTAGGGAAATTCGTCGGATTCCGACGAAGCCAATTCTCGATGCGTTGTGACCGGCGAGTTTCCAGTAGCTATTCCAATCGAGTTTCCCTGAATTATTGGGCTCGGATCCAAAATTTCACCACTTTTTGCGATTTCTCGATTTTGGTGATTTTCCCTAGTGGTACCCCTAGGGAAATTCGTCGGATTCCGACGAAGCCAATTCTCGATGCGTTGTGACCGGCGAGCTTCCAGTAGCTATTCCAATCGAGTTTCCCTGAATTATTGGGCACGGATCCAAAATTTCACCACTTTTTGCGATTTCTCGATTTTGGTGATTTTCCCTAGTGGTACCCCTAGGGAAATCCGTAAAAATTCCGACGAAGCCAATTCTCGATGCGTTGTGACCGGCGAGCTTCCAGTAGCTATTCCAATCGAGTTTACCTGAATTATTGGGCTCGGATCCAAAATTTCACCACTTTTTGCGTTTTCTCGATTTTGGTGATTTTCCCTAGTGGTACCCCTAGGGAAATCCGTAAAAATTTGTCAGATTCTGACGAAGCCAATTCTCGATGCGTTGTGACCGGCGACCTTCCAGTAGCTATTCCAATCGAGTTTCCCTGAATTATTGGGCTTGGATCCAAAATTTCACCACTTTTTGCGATTTCTCGATTTTGGTGATTTTCTCTTGTGGTACCCCTAGGGAAATCCGTAAAAATGCGTCGGATTCCGACGAAGCCAATTCTCGATGCGTTGTGACCGGCGAGCTTCCAGTAGCTATTCCAATCGAGTTTCCCTGAATTATTGGGCTCGGATCAGAAATTTCACAACTTTTTGCGATTTCTCGATTTTGGTGATTTTCCCTAGTGGTACCCTAGGGAAATCCGTAAAAATTCAGATGAAGCCAATTCTCGATGCGTTGTGACCGGCGAGCTTCCAGTAGCTATTCCAATCGAGTTTCCCTGAATTATTGGGCTCGGATCAAAAATTTCACCACTTTTTGCGATTTCTCGATTTTGGTGATTTTCCCTAGTGCTACCCCTAGGGAAATCCGTAAAAATTCGTCGGATTTCGATGAAGCCAATTCTTGATGCGTTGTGACCAGTGAGCTTCCAGTATATATTCCAATCGAGTTTCCCTGAATTACTGGGCTCGGATCCAAAATTTCACCACTTTTTGCGATTTCTTGATTTTGGTGATTTTCCCTAGTGGTATCCCTAGGAAAATCCGTAAAAATTCGTCGGATTCCGACGAAGCCAATTCTCGATGCGTTGTGATCGGCGAGCTTCCTGTAGCTATTCCAATCGAGTTTCCCTGAATTATTGCGCTCGGATACAAAATTTCACCACTTTTTGCGATTTCTCGATTTTAGTGATTTTCCCTTGTGGTAACCCTAGGGAAAGTCGTCGGATTCCGACGAAGCCAATTCTCGATGCGTTGTGACCGGCGAGCTTCCAGTAGCTATTCCAATCGAGTTTCCCTGAATTATTGGGCTCGGATCAAAAATTTCACCACTTTTTGCGATTTCTCGATTTTTGTGATTTTCCCTAGTGGTACCCCTAGGGAAATCCGTAAAAATTCGTCGGATTCCGACGAAGCCAAGTCTCGATGCGTTGTGAACGGCGAGCTTCCAGTAGCTATTCCAATCGAGTTTCCCTGAATTATTGGGCTTGGATCCAAAATTTCACCACTTTTTGCGATTTCTCGATTTTGGTGATTTTCCCTAGTGGTGCCCCTAGGAAATCCGTAAAAATTCGTTGGATTCCGACGAATCCGATTCTTGATGCATTGTGACCGACGAACTTCCAGTAGCTATTCCAATCGAGTTTCCCTGAATTATTGGGCTCGGATCAGAAATTTCACAACTTTTTGCGATTTCTCGATTTTGGTGATTTTCCCTAGTGGTACCCCTAGGGAAATCCGTAAAAATTCAGATGAAGCCAATTCTCGATGCGTTGTGACCGGCGAGCTTCCAGAAGCGATTCCAATCGAGTTTCCCTGAATTATTGGGCTCGGATCCAAAATTTCACCACTTTTTGCGATTTCTCTATTTTGGTGATTTTCCCTAGTGGTACCCCTAGGGAAATCCGTAAAAATTCGTCGGATTCCGACGAAGCCAATTCTCGATGCGTTGTGACCGGCGAGCTTCCAGTAGCTATTCCAATCGAGTTTCCCTGAATTATTGGGCTCGGATCCAAAATTTCACCACTTTTTCGATTTCTCGATTTTAGTGATTTTCCCTAGTGGTACCCCTAGGGAAATCCGTAAAAATTCCGACGAAGCCAATTCTCGATGCGTTGTGACCGGCGAGCTTCCAGTAGCTATTCCAATCGAGTTTCCATGAATTATTGGGCTCGGATTCAAAATTTCACCACTTTTTGCTATTTCTCAATTTTGGTGATTTTCCCTAGTGGTACTCCTAGGGAAATTCGTCGGATTCCGACGAAGCCAATTCTCGATGCGTTGTGACCGGCGAGCTCCCAGTAGCTATTCCAATCGAGTTTCCCTGAATTAATGGGCTCTGATCCAAAATTTCACCACTTTTTGCGATTTCTCTATTTTGGTGATTTTCCCTAGTGGTACCCCTAGGCAAATTCGTCGGATTCCGACGAAGCCAATTCTCGATGCGTTGTGACCGGCGAGTTTCCAGTAGCTATTCCAATCGAGTTTCCCTGAATTATTGGGCTCGGATCCAAAATTTCACCACTTTTTGCGATTTCTCGATTTTGGTGATTTTCCCTAGTGGTACCCCTAGGGAAATTCGTCGGATTCCGACGAAGCCAATTCTCGATGCGTTGTGACCGGCGAGCTTCCAGTAGCTATTCCAATCGAGTTTCCTTGAATTATTGGGCTCGGATCCAAAATTTCATCACTTTTTGCGATTTCTCGATTTTGGTGATTTTCCCTAGTGGTACCCCTAGGGAAATCCGTAAAAATTCCGACGAAGCCAATTCTCAATGCGTTGTGACCGGCGAGCTTCCAGTAGCTATTCCAATCGAGTTTCCCTGAATTATTGGGCTCGGATCCAAAATTTCACCACTTTTTGCGTTTTCTCGATTTTGGTGATTTTCCCTAGTGGTACCCCTAGGGAAATCCGTAAAAATTTGTCAGATTCTGACGAATCCAATTATCGATGCGTTGTGACCGGCGACCTTCCAGTAGCTATTCCAATCGAGTTTCCCTGAATTATTGGGCTCGGATCCAAAATTTCACCACTTTTTGCGATTTCTCGATTTTGGTGATTTTCCCTAGTGGTACCCCTAAGGAAATCCGTAAAAATGCGTCGGATTCCGACGAAGCCAATTCTCGATGCGTTGTGACTGGCGAGCTTCCAGTAGCTATTCCAATCGAGTTTCCCTGAATTATTGGGCTCGGATCATAAATTTCACAACTTTTTGCGATTTCTCGATTTTGGTGATTTTCCCTAGTGGTACCCTAGGGAAATCCGTAAAAATTCAGATGAAGCCAATTCTCGATGCGTTGTGACCGGCGAGCTTCCAGTAGCTATTCCAATCGAGTTTTCCTGAATTATTGGGCTCGGATCAAAAATTTCACCACTTTTTGCGATTTCTCGATTTTGGTGATTTTCCCTAGTGGTACCCCTAGGGAAATCCGTAAAAATTCGTCGGATTTCGATGAAGCCAATTCTCGATGCGTTGTGACCGGTGAGCTTCCAGTAGCTATTCCAATCGAGTTTCCCTGAATTATTTGGCTCGGATCCAAAATTTCACCACTTTTTGCGATTTCTTGATTTTGGTGATTTTCCCTAGTGGTATCCCTAGGAAAATCCGTAAAAATTCGTCGGATTCCGACGAAGCCAATTCTCGATGCGTTGTGATCGGCGAGCTTCCTGTAGCTATTCAAATCGAGTTTCCCTGAATTATTGGGCTCGGATCCAAAATTTCACCACTTTTTGCGATTTTTTGATTTTAGTGATTTTCCCTTGTGGTAACCCTAGGGAAAGTCGTCGGATTCCGACGAAGCCAATTCTCGATGCGTTGTGACCGGCGAGCTTCCAGTAGCTATTCCGATTGAGTATCCCTGAATTATTGGGCTCGGATCCAAAATTTCACCACTTTTGCGATTTCTCGATTTTGGTGATTTTCCCTAGTGGTACCCCTAGGAAAATCCGTAAAAATTCTGACGGAGCCAATTCTCGATGCGTTGTGACCGGCGAGCTTCCAGTAGCTATTCCAACCGAGTTTCCCTGAATTATTGGGCTCGGATCCAAAATTTCACCACTTTTTGCGATTTCTCGATTTTGGTGATTTTCCCTAGTGGTACCCCTAGGGAAATCCGTAAAAAATCGTCGGATTCCGACGAAGCCAATTCTCGATGCGTTGTGACCGGCGTGCTTCCAGTAGCTTTTCCAATCAAGTTTCCCTGAATTATTGGGCTCGGAACCAAAATTTCACCACTTTTTGCGATTTCTCGATTTTAGTGATTTTCCCTAGTGGTACCCTTAGGGAAAGTCGTGGGATTCTGACGAAGCCAATTCTCGATGCGTTGTGACCGGCGAGCTTCCAGTAGCTATTCCGATCGAGTTTCCCTGAATTATTGGGCTCGGATCCAAAATTTCACCACTTTTTGCGATTTCTTGATTTTGGTAATTTTCCCTAGTGGTACCCCTAGGGAAATCCTAGGGAAATTCGTCGGATTCCGACGAAGCCAATTCTCGATGCGTTGTGACCGGCGAGCTTCCAGTAGCTATTCCAAATGAGTTTCCCTGAATTATTGGGCTCGGATCCAAAATTTCACCACTTTTTGCGATTTCTCGATTTTGGTGATTTTCCCTAGTGGTACCCCTAGGGAAATCCGTAAAAATTTGTCGGATTCCGACGAAGCCAAGTCTCGATGCGTTGTGAACGGCGAGCTTCCAGTAGCTATTCCAATCGAGTTTCCCTGAATTATTGGGCTTGGATCCAAAATTTCATCACTTTTTGCGATTTCTCGATTTTGGTGATTTTCCCTAGTGGTACCCCCATAAAAATCCGTAAAAATTCGTTGGATTCCGACGAATCCGATTCTTGATGCATTGTGACCGACGAACTTCCAGTAGCTATTGCAATCGAGTTTCCCTGAATTATTGGGCTCGGATCAGAAATTTCACAACTTTTTGCGATTTCTCGATTTTGGTGATTTTCCCTAGTGGTACCCCTAGGGAAATCCGTAAAAATTCAGATGAAGACAATTCTCGATGCGTTGTGACCGGCGAGCTTCCAGTAGCGATTCCAATCGAGTTTCCCTGAATTATTGGGCTCGGATCCAAAATTTCACCACTTTTTGCGATTTCTCTATTTTGGTGATTTTCCCTAGTGGTACCCCTAGGGAAATCCGTAAAAATTCCAACGAAGCCAATTCTCGATGCGTTGTGACCGGCGAGATTCCAGTAGCTATTCCAATCGAGTTTCCCTGAATTATTGGGCTCGGATCCAAAATTTCACCACTTTTTGCGATTTCTTTATTTTGGTGATTTTCCCTAGTGGTACCCCTAGGGAAATCCGTAAAAATTCGTCGGATTCCGATGAAGCCAATTCTCGATGCGTTGTGACCGGCGAGATTCCAGTAGCTATTCCAATCGAGTTTCCCTGAATTATTGGGCTCGGATCCAAAATTTCACCACTTTTTGCGATTTCTCGATTTTGGTGATTTTCCCTAGTGGTACCCCTAGGGAAATCCGTAAAAATTCCGACGAAGCCAATTCTCGATGCGTTGTGACCGGCGAGCTTCCAGTAGCTATTCCAATCGAGTTTCCCTGAATTATTGGGCTCGGATCCAAAATTTCACCACTTTTTGCGATTTCTCGATTTTGGTGATTTTCCCTAGTGGTACTCCTAGGGAAATTCGTCGGATTCCGACGAAGCCAATTCTCGATGCGTTGTGACCGGCGAGCTTCCAGTAGCTATTCCAATCGAGTTTCCCTGAATTAATGGGCTCTGATCCAAAATTTCACTACTTTTTGTGATTTCTCGATTTTGGTGATTTTCCCTAGTGGTACCCCTAGGAAAATTCGTCGGATTCCGACGAAGCCAATTCTCGATGCGTTGTGACCGGCGAGTTTCCAGTAGCTATTCCAATCGAGTTTCCCTGAATTATTGGGCTCGGATCCAAAATTTCACCACTTTTTGCGATTTCTCGATTTTGGTGATTTTCCCTAGTGGTACCCCTAGGGAAATTCGTCGGATTCCGATGAAGCCAATTCTCGATGCGTTGTGACCGGCGAGCTTCCAGTAGCTATTCCAATCGAGTTTCCCTGAATTATTGGGCTCGGATCCAAAATTTCACCACTTTTTGCGATTTCTCGATTTTGGTGATTTTCCCTAGTGGTACCCCTAGGGAAATCCGTAAAAATTCCGACGAAGCCAATTCTCGATGCGTTGTGACCGGCGAGCTTCCAGTAGCTATTCCAATCGAGTTTCCCTGAATTATTGGGCTCGGATCCAAAATTTCACCACTTTTTGCGTTTTCTCGATTTTGGTGATTTTCCCTAGTGGTACCCCTAGGGAAATCCGTAAAAATTTGTCAGATTCTGACGAAGCCAATTCTCGATGCGTTGTGACCGGCGACCTTCCAGTAGCTATTCCAATCGAGTTTCCCTGAATTATTGGGCTCGGATCCAAAATTTCACCACTTTTTGCGATTTCTCGATTTTGGTGATTTTCCCTAGTGGTACCCCTAGAGAAATTCGTCGGATTCCGACGAAGCGAATTCTCGATGCGTTGTGACCGGCCAACTTCCAGTAGCTATTCCAATCGAGTTTCCCTGAATTATTGGGCTTGGATCAAAAATTTCACCACTTTTTGCGATTTCTCGATTTTGGTGATTTTCCCTAGTGGTACCCCTAGAGAAATCCGTAAAAATTCCGATGAAGCCAATTCTCGATGCGTTGTGACCGGCGAGTTTCCAGTAGCTATTCCAATCGAGTTTCCCTGAATTATTGGGCTCGGATCCAAAATTTCAACACTTTTTGCGATTTCTCGATTGTGGTGATTTTCCCTAGTGGTACCCCTAAGGAAATCCGTAAAAATTCGTCGGATTCCGACGAAGCCAAGTCTCGATGCGTTGTGACCGGCGAGCTTCCAGTAGCTATTCCAATCGAGTTTCCCTGAATTATTGGGCTCGGATCCAAAATTTCACCACTTTTTGCGATTTCTCGATTTTGGTGATTTTCCCTAGTGGTACCCCTAGGGAAATCCGTAAAAATTCGTCGGATTCCGTCGAAGCCAAGTCTCAATGCGTTGTGACCGGCGAGCTTCCAGTAGCTATTCCAATCGAGTTTCCCTAAATTATTGGGCTCGGATCAAAAATTTCACCAATTTTTGCGATTTCTCGATTTTGGTGATTTTCCCTAGTGGTACCCATAGGGAAATCCGTAAAAATTCGTCGGATTCCGACGAAGCCAATTCTCGATGCGTTGAGCTTTCAGTAGCTATTCCAATCGAGTTTCCCTGAATTATTGGGCTCGAATCCAAAATTTCACCACTTTTTGCGATTTCTCGATTTTGGTGATTTTCCCTAGTGGTACCCCTAGGGAAATCCGTAAAAATTCGTCGGATTTCGACGAAGCCGATTCTTGATGCATTGTGACCGACGAGCTTCCAGTAGCTATTCTAATTGAGTTTCCCTGAATTATTGGGCTCGGATCCAAAATTTCACCACTTTTTGCGATTTCTCGATGTTTGTGATTTTCCCTTGTGGTACCACTAGGGAAATCCGTAAAAATTCGTCGGATTCCGACGAAGCCAATTCTCGATGCGTTGTGACCGGCGAGCTTCCAGTAGCTATTCCAATCGAGTTTCCCTAAATTATTGGGCTCGGATCCAAAATTTCACCAATTTTTGCGATTTCTCGATTTTGGTGATTTTCCCTAGTGGTACCCATAGGGAAATCCGTAAAAATTCGTCGGATTCCAACGAAGCCAATTCTCGATGCGTTGAGCTTTCAGTAGCTATTCCAATCGAGTTTCCCTGAATTATTGGGCTCGAATCCAAAATTTCACCACTTTTTGCGATTTCTCGATGTTTGTGATTTTCCCTAGTGGTACCCCTAGGGAAATCCGTAAAAATTCGTCGGATTTCGACGAAGCCAATTCTCGATGCGTTGTGACCGGCGACCTTCCAGTAGCTATTCCAATCGAGTTTCCCTAAATTATTGGGCTCGGATCCAAAATTTCACCACTTTTTGCGATTTCTTGATTTTTGTGATTTTCCCTAGTGGTACCCCTAGGGAAATCCTAGGGAAATTCGTCGGATTCCGACGAAGCCAATTCTCAATGCGTTGTGACCGGCGAGCTTCCAGTAGATATTCCAATCGAGTTTCCCTGAATTATTGGGCTCGGATCCAAAATTTCACCACTTTTTGCGATTTCTCGATTTTAGTGATTTTCCCTAGTGGTACCCCTAGGAAAATCCGTAAAAATTCGTGGGATTCCGACGAAGCCAATTCTAGATGCGTTGTGACCGGCGAGCTTCCAGTAGCTATTCCAATCGAGTTTCCCTGAATTATTGGGCTCGGATCCAAAATTTCACCACTTTTTGCGATTTCTCGATTTTGGTGATTTTCCCTAGTGGTACCCCTAAGGAAATCCGTAAAAATTCGTCGGATTCCGACGAAGCCAAGTCTCGATGCGTTGTGACCGGCGAGCTTCCAGTAGCTATTCCAATCGAGTTTCCCTGAATTATTGGGCTCGGATCAAAAATTTCACCACTTTTTGCGATTTCTCGATTTTGGTGATTTTCCCTAGTGGTACCCCTAGGGAAATCCGTAAAAATTCGTCGGATTCCGACGAAGCCAAGTCTCGATGCGTTGTGACCGGCGAGCTTCCAGTAGCTATTCCAATCGAGTTTCCCTGAATTATTGGGCTCGGATCCAAAATTTCACCACTTTTTGCTATTTCTCAATTTTGGTGATTTTCCCTAGTGGTACTCCTAGGGAAATTCGTCGGATTCCGACGAAGCCAATTCTCAATGCGTTGTGACCGGCGAGCTTCCAGTAGCTATTCCAATCGAGTTTCCCTGAATTAATGGGCTCTGATCCAAAATTTCACCACTTTTTGCGATTTCTCGATTTTGGTGATTTTCCCTAGAGGTACCCCTAGGGAAATTCGTCGGATTCCGACGATGCCAATTCTCGATGCGTTGTGACCGGCGAGTTTCCAGTAGCTATTCCAATCGAGTTTCCCTGAATTATTGGGCTCGGATCCAAAATTTCACCACTTTTTGCGATTTCTCGATTTTGGTGATTTTCCCTAGTGGTACCCCTAGGGAAATTCGTCGGATTCCGACGAAGACAATTCTCGATGCGTTGTGACCGGCGAGCTTCCAGTAGCTATTCCAATCGAGTTTCCCTGAATTATTGGGCTCGGATCCAAAATTTCACCACTTTTTGCGATTTCTCGATTTTATTGATTTTCCCTAGTGGTACCCCTAGGAAAATCCGTAAAAATTCGTCGGATTCCGACGAAGCCAATTCTAGATGCGTTGTGACCGGCGAGCTTCCAGTAGCTATTCCAATCGAGTTTCCCTGAATTATTGGGCTCGGATCCAAAATTTCACCACTTTTTGCGATTTCTCGATTTTGGTGATTTTCCCTAGTGGTACCCCTAGGGAAATCCGTAAAAATTCCGACGAAGCCAATTCTCGATGCGTTGTGACCGGCGAGCTTCCAGTAGCTATTCCAATCGAGTTTCCCTGAATTATTGGGCTCGGATCCAAAATTTCACCACTTTTTGCTATTTCTCAATTTTGGTGATTTTCCCTAGTGGTACTCCTAGGGAAATTCGTCGGATTCCGACGAAGCCAATTCTCGATGCGTTGTGACCGGCGAGCTTCCAGTAGCTATTCCAATCGAGTTTCCCTGAATTAATGTGCTCTGATCCAAAATTTCACCACTTTTTGCGATTTCTCGATTTTGGTGATTTTCCCTAGTGGTACCCCTAGGGAAATTCGTCGGATTCCGAAGAAGCCAATTCTCAATGCGTTGTGACCGGCGAGCTTCCAGTAGCTATTCCAATCGAGTTTCCCTGAATTATTGGGCTCGGATCCAAAATTTCACCACTTTTTGCGATTTCTCGATTTTGGTGATTTTCCCTAGTGGTACCCCTAGGGAAATCCGTAAAAATTCCGACGAAGCCAATTCTCGATGCGTTGTGACCGGCGAGCTTCCAGTAGCTATTCCAATCGAGTTTCCCTGAATTATTGGGCTCGGATCCAAAATTTCACCACTTTTTGCGTTTTCTCGATTTTGGTGATTTTCCCTAGTGGTACCACTAGGGAAATCCGTAAAAATTTGTCGGATTCTGACGAAGCCAATTCTCGATGCGTTGTGACCGGCGACCTTCCAGTAGCTATTCCAATCGAGTTTCCCTGAATTATTGGGCTCGGATCCAAAATTTCACCACTTTTTGCGATTTCTCGATTTTGGTGATTTTCCCTAGTGGTACCCCTAGGGAAATCCGTAAAAATTCGTCGGATTCCGACGAAGCCAATTCTCGATGCGTTGTGACCGGCGAGCTTCCAGTAGCTATTCCAATCGAGTTTCCCGGAATTATTGGGCTCGGATCAAAAATTTCACCACTTTTTGCGATTTCTCGATTTTGGTGATTTTCCGTAGTGGTACCCCTAGTAAAATCCGTAAAAATTTGTCGGATTCCGACGAAGCCAATTCTCAATTCGTTGTGACCGGCGAGCTTCCAGTAGCTATTCCAATCGAGTTTCCCTGAATTATTGGGCTCGGATCCAAAATTTCACCACTTTTTGCGATTTCTCGATTTTGGTGATTTTCCCTAGTGGTACCCCTAGGGAAATCCGTAAAAATTCCGACGAAGCCAATTCTCGATGCGTTGTGACCGGCGAGCTTCCAGTAGCTATTCCAATCGAGTTTCCCTGAATTATTGGGCTCGGATCCAAAATTTCACCACTTTTTGCGATTTCTCGATTTTGGTGATTTTCCCTAATGGTACCCCTAGGGAAATCCGTAAAAATTCGTCGGATTCTGACGAAGCCAATTCTCGATGCGTTGTGACCGGCGAGCTTCCAGTAGCTATTCCTATCGATTTTCCCTGAATTATTGGGCTCGGATCCAAAATTTCACCACTTTTTGCGATTTCTCGATTTTGGTGATTTTCCCTAGTGGTACCCCTAGGGAAATCCATAAAAATTCTGACGAAGCCAATTCTCGATGCGTTGTGACCGGAGAGATTCCAGTAGCTATTCCAATCGAGTTTCCCTGAATTATTGGGCTCGGATCCAAAATTTCACAACTTTTTGCGATTTCTCGATTTTGGTGATTTTCCCTAGTGGTACCCCTAGGGAAATCTGTAAAAATTCCTCGGATTCCGACAAAGCCAATTCTCGATGCGTTGTGACCGGCGAGTTTCCAGTAGCTATTCCAATCGAGTTTCCCTGAATTATTGGGCTCGGATCCAAAATTTCACCACTTTTTGCGATTTCTCGATTTTGGTGATTTTCCCTAGTGGTACCCCTAGAGAAATTTATCGGATTCCGACGAAGCCAATTCTCGATACGTTGTGACCGGCGAGCTTCCAGTAGCTATTCCAATCGAGTTTCCCTGAATTATTGGGCTCGGATCCAAAATTTCACAACTTTTTGCGATTTCTCGATTTTGGTGATTTTCCCTAGTGGTACCCCTATGGAAATCCGTAAAAATTCGTCGGATTCCGACGAAGCCAAGTCTCGATGCGTTGTGACCGGCGAGCTTCCAGTAGCTATTCCAATCGAGTTTCCCTGAATTATTGGGCTCGGATCCAAAATTTCAGCACTTTTTGCGATTTCTCGATTTTGGTGATTTTCCCTAGTGGTACCCCTAGGGAAATCCGTAAAAATTCGTCGGATTCCGACGAAGCCAATTCTCGATGCGTTGTGACCGGCGAGCTTCCAGTAGCTATTCCAATCGAGTTTCCCGGAATTATTGGGCTCGGATCAAAAATTTCACCACTTTTTGCGATTTCTCGATTTTGGTGATTTTCCGTAGTGGTACCCCTAGTAAAATCCGTAAAAATTTGTCGGATTCCGACGAAGCCAATTCTCAATTCGTTGTGACCGGCGAGCTTCCAGTAGCTATTCCAATCGAGTTTCCCTGAATTATTGGGCTCGGATCCAAAATTTCACCACTTTTTGCGATTTCTCGATTTTGGTGATTTTCCCTAGTGGTACCCCTAGGGAAATCCGTAAAAATTCCGACGAAACCAATTCTCGATGCGTTGTGACCGGCGAGCTTCCAGTAGCTATTCCAATCGAGTTTCCCTGAATTATTGGGCTCGGATCCAAAATTTCACCACTTTTTGCGATTTCTCGATTTTGGTGATTTTCCCTAATGGTACCCCTAGGGAAATCCGTAAAAATTCGTCGGATTCTGACGAAGCCAATTCTCGATGCGTTGTGACCGGCGAGCTTCCAGTAGCTATTCCTATCGATTTTCCCTGAATTATTGGGATCGGATCCAAAATTTCACCACTTTTTGCGATTTCTCGATTTTGGTGATTTTCCCTAGTGGTACCCCTAGGGAAATCCGTAAAAATTCTGACGAAGCCAATTCTCGATGCGTTGTGACCGGAGAGATTCCAGTAGCTATTCCAATCGAGTTTCCCTGAATTATTGGGCTCGGATCCAAAATTTCACAACTTTTTGCGATTTCTCGATTTTGGTGATTTTCCCTAGTGGTACCCCTAGGAAAATCCGTAAAAATTCGTCGGATTCCGACAAAGCCAATTCTCGATGCGTTGTGACCGGCGAGTTTCCAGTAGCTATTCCAATCGAGTTTCCCTGAATTATTGGGCCCGGATCCAAAATTTCACCACTTTTTGCGATTTCTCGATTTTGGTGATTTTTCCTAGTGGTACCCCTAGAGAAATTCATCGGATTCCGACGAAGCCAATTCTCGATACGTTGTGACCGGCGAGCTTCCAGTAGCTATTCCAATCGAGTTTCCCTGAATTATTGGGCTCGGATCCAAAATTTCACAACTTTTTGCGATTTCTCGATTTTGGTGATTTTCCCTAGTGGTACCCCTAGGGAAATCCGTAAAAATTCGTCGGATTCCGACGAAGCCAAGTCTCGATGCGTTGTGACCGGCGAGCTTCCAGTAGCTATTCCAATCGAGTTTCCCTGAATTATTGGGCTCGGATCCAAAATTTCACCACTTTTTGCGATTTCTCGATTTTGGTGATTTTCCCTAGTGGTACCCCTAGGGAAATCCGCAAAAATTCGTCGAATTTCGACGAAGCCAATTCTCGATGCGTTGAGCTTCCAGTAGCTATTCCAATTGAGTTTCCCTGAATTATTGGGCTCGGATCCAAAATTTCACCACTTTTTGCGATTTCTCGATTTTGGTGATTTTCCCTAGTGGTACCCCTAGGGAAATCCGTAAAAATTCGTCGGATTTCGACGAAGCCAATTCTCGATGCGTTGTGACCGGCGAGCTTCCAGTAGCTATTCCAATCGAGTTTTCCTGAATTATTGGGCTCGGATCCAAAATTTCACCACTTTTTGCGATTTCTCGATTTTGGTGATTTTCCGTAGTGGTACCCCTAGTAAAATCCGTAAAAATTCGTCGGATTCCGACGAAGCCCATTCTCAATTCGTTGTGACCGGCGAGCTTCCAGTAGCGATTCCAATCGAGTTTCCCTGAATTATTGGGCTCGGATTAAAAATTTCACAACTTTTTGCGATTTCTCGATTTTGGTGATTTTCCCTAGTGGTACCCCTAGGGAAATCCGTAAAAATTCGTCGGATTCCCACGAAGCCAATTCTCGATGCGTTGAGCTTCCAGTAGCTATTCCAATTGAGTTTCCCTGAATTATTGGGCTCGGATTCAAAATTTCACCACTTTTTGCGATTTCTCGATTTTGGTGATTTTCCCTAGTGGTACCCCTAGGGAAATCCGTAAAAATTCGTCGGATTTCGACGAAGCCAATTCTCGATGCGTTGAGCTTCCAGTAGCTATTCCAATCGAGTTTCCCTGAATTATTGGGCTCGGATCCAAAATTTCACCACTTTTTGCGATTTCTCGATTTTGGTGATTTTCCCTAGTGGTAATTCGTCGGATTCCGACGAAGCCAATTCTCGATGCGTTGTGACCGGCGAGCTTCCAGTAACTATTCCAATCGAGTTTCCCTGAATTATTGGGCTCGGATCCAAAATTTCACCACTTTTTGCGATTTCTCGATTTTGGTGATTTTCCCTAGTGGTACCCGTAGGGAAATCCGTAAAAATTCCGACGGAGCCAATTCTAGATGCGTTGTGACCGGCGAGCTTCCAGTAGCTATTCCAATCGAGTTTCCCTGAATTATTGGGCTCGGATCCAAAATTTCACCACTTTTTGCGATTTCTCGATTTTGGTGATTTTCCCTAGTGGTACCCCCTAGGGAAATCCGTAAAAATTCGTCGCATTTCGACGAAGCCAATTCTCGATGCGTTGTGACCGGCGAGCTTCCAGTAGCTATTCCAATCGAGTTTCCCTGAATTATTGGGCTTGGATCCAAAATTTCACCACTTTTTGCGATTTCTCGATTTTGGTGATTTTCCCTAGTGGTACCCCTAGGGAAATCTGTAAAAATTCGTCGGATTCTGACGAAGCCAAGTCTCGATGCGTTGTGACCAGCGAGCTTCCAGTAGCTATTCCAATCGAGTTTCCCTGAATTATTGGGCTCGGATCCAAAATTTCACCACTTTTTGCGATTTCTCGATTTTGGTGATTTTCCCTAGTGGTACCCCTAGGGAAATCCGTAAAAATTCGTCGCATTTCGACGAAGCCAATTCTCGATGCGTTGAGCTTCCAGTAGCTATTCCAATCGAGTTTCCCTGAATTATTGGGCTCGGATCCAAAATTTCACCACTTTTTGCGATTTCACGATTTTGGTGATTTTCCCTAGTGGTACCCCTAGGGAAATCCGTAAAAATTCGTCGGATTCCGACGAAACCAATTCTCGATGCGTTGTGACCGGCGAGCTTCCAGTAGCTATTCCAATCGAGTTTTCCTGAATTATTGGGCTCGGATCCAAAATTTCACCACTTTTTGCGATTTCTCGATTTTGGTGATTTTCCGTAGTGGTACCCCTAGTAAAATCCGTAAAAATTCGTCGGATTCCGACGAAGCCAATTCTCAATTCGTTGTGACCGGCGAGCTTCCAGTAGCGATTCCAATCGAGTTTTCCTGAATTATTGGGCTTGGATCAAAAATTTCACCACTTTTTGCGATTTCTCGATTTTGGTGATTTTCCCTAGTGGTACCCATTGGGAAATCCGTAAAAATTCGTCGGATTCCCACGAAGCCAATTCTCGATGCGTTGAGCTTCCAGTAGCAATTCCAATCGAGTTTCCCTGAATTATTGGGCTCGGATCCAAAATTTCACCACTTTTTGCGATTTCTCGATTTTGGTGATTTTTCCTAGTGGTACCCCTAGGGAAATCCGTAAAAATTCGTCGGATTTCGACGAAGCCAATTCTCGATGCGTTGAGCTTCCAGTAGCTATTCCAATCGAGTTTCCCTGAATTATTGGGCTCGGATCCAAAATTTCACCACTTTTTGCGATTTCTCGATTTTGGTGATTTTCCCTAGTGGTAATTCGTCGGATTCCGACGAAGCCAATTCTTGATGCGTTGTGACCGGCGAGCTTCCAGTAGCTATTCCAATCGAGTTTCCCTGAATTATTGGGCTCGGATCCAAAATTTCACCACTTTTTGCGATTTCTCGATTTTGGTGATTTTCCCTAGTGGTACCCCTAGGGAAATCCGTAAAAATTCCGACGGAGCCAATTCTAGATGCGTTGTGACCGGCGAGCTTCCAGTAGCTATTCCAATCGAGTTTCCCTGAATTATTGGGCTCGGATCCAAAATTTCACCACTTTTTGCGATTTCTCGATTTTGGTGATTTTCCCTAGTGGTACCCACTAGGGAAATCCGTAAAAATTCGTCGCATTTCGACGAAGCCAATTCTCGATGCGTTGTGACCGGCGAGCTTCCAGTAGCTATTCCAATCGAGTTTCCCTGAATTATTGGGCTCGGATCCAAAATTTCACCACTTTTTGCGATTTCTCGATTTTGGTGATTTTCCCTAGTGGTACCCCTAGGGAAATCCGTAAAAATTCCGACGAAGCCAATTCTCGATGCGTTGTGACCGGCGAGCTTCCAATAGCTATTCCAATCGAGTTTCCCTGAATTATTGGGCTCGGATCCAAAATTTCACCACTTTTTGTGATTTCTCGATTTTGGTGATTTTCCCTAGTGGTACCCCTAGGGAAATCCGTAAAAATTCGTCGGATTCCGACGAAGCCAAGTCTCGATGCGTTGTGACCGGCGAGCTTCCAGTAGCTATTCCAATCGAGTTTCCCTGAATTATTGGGCTCGGATCCAAAATTTCACCACTTTTTGCGATTTCTCGATTTTGGTGATTTTTTCTAGTGGTACCCCTAGGGAAATCCGTAAAAATTCGTCGGATTCCGACGAAGCCAATTCTCGATGCATTGTGACCGACGAGCTTCCAGTAGCTATTCCAATCGAGTTTCCCTGAATTATTGGGCTCGGATCCAAAATTTCACCACTTTTTGCGATTTCTCGATTTTTGTGATTTTTCCTTGTGGTACCCTAGGGAAATCCGTAAAAATTCGTCGGATTCCGACGAAGCCAATTCTCGATGCGTTGTGATCGGCGAGCTTCCAGTAGCTATTCCAATCGATTTTCCCTGAATTATTGGGCTCGGATCCAAAATTTCACCACTTTTTGCGATTTCTCGATTTTGGTGATTTTCCCTAGTGGTACCCCTAGGGAAATCCGTAAAAATTCCGACGAAGCCAATTCTCGATGCGTTGTGACCGGCGAGATTCCAGTAGCTATTCCAATCGAGTTTCCCTAAATTATTGGGCTCGGATCGAAAATTTCATAACTTTTTGCGATTTCTCGATTTTGGTGATTTTCCCTAGTGGTACCCCTAGGGAAATTCGTCGGATTCCGACGAAGCCAATTCTCGATGCGTTGTGACCGGCGAGGTTCCAGTAGCTATACCAATCGAGTTTCCCTGAATTATTGGGCTCGGATCATAAATTTCACCACTTTTTGCGATTTCTCGATTTTGGTGATTTTCCCTAGTGGTACCCCTAGGAAAATCCGTAAAAATTCATCGGATACCGACGAAGCCAATTCTCGATGCGTTGTGACCGGCGAGCTTCCAGTAGCTATTCCAATCGAGTTTCCCTCAATTATTGGGCTCGGATCCAAAATTTCACCACTTTTTGCGATTTCTCGATTTTAGTGATTTTCCCTAGTGGTACCCCTAGGGAAAGTCGTCGGATTTCGACGAAGCCAATTCTCGATGCGTTGTGACCGGCGAGCTTCCAGTAGCTATTCCGATCGAGTTTCCCTGAATTATTGGGCTCGGATCCAAAATTTCACCACTTTTTGCGATTTCTCGATTTTGGTGATTTTCCCTAGTGGTACCCCTAGGAAAATCCGTAAAAATTCAGACGGAGCCAATTCTCGATGCGTTGTGACCGGCGAGCTTCCAGTACCTATTCTAATCGAGTTTCCCTGAATTATTGGGCTCGAATCCAAAATTTCACCACTTTTTGCGATTTCTCGATTTTGGTGATTTTCCCTAGTGGTACCCCTAGGGAAATCCGTAAAAATTCGTCGGATTCCAATGAAGCCAATTCTCGATGCGTTGTGACCGGCGAGCTTCCAGTAGCTATTCCAATCGAGTTTCCCAGAATTATTGGGCTCGGATAAAAAATTTCACCACTTTTTGCGATTTCTCGATTTTGGTGATTTTCCCTAGTGGTACCCCTAGGAAAATCCGTAAAAATTCATCGTATTCCAACGAAGCCAATTCTCGATGCGTTGTGACCGGCGAGCTTCCAGTAGCTATTCCAATCGAGTTTCCCTGAATTATTGGGCTCGGATCCAAAATTTCACCACTCTTTGCGATTTCTCGATTTTAGTGATTTTCCCTAGTGGTACCCCTAGGAAAATTCGTCGGATTCCGACGAAGCCAATTCTCGATGCGTTGTGACCGGCGAGCTTCCAGTAGCTATTCCAATCGAGTTTCCCTGAATTATTGGGCTCGGATCCAAAATTTCACCACTTTTTGCGATTTCTCGATTTTGGTGATTTTCCCTAATGGTACCCCTAGCGAAATCCGTAAAAATTCCGACGAAGCCAATTCTCGATGCGTTGTGACCGGCGAGCTTCAAGTAGCTATTCCAATCGAGTTTCCCTGAATTATTGGGCTCGGATCCAAAATTTCACCACTTTTTGCGTTTTCTCGATTTTGGTGATTTTCCCTAGTGGTACCCCTAGGTAAATCCGTAAAAATTTGTCAGATTCTGACGAAGCCAATTCTCGATGCGTTGTGACCGGCGACCTTCCAGTAGCTATTCCAATCGAGTTTCCCTGAATTATTGGGCTCGGATCCAAAATTTCACCACTTTTTGCGATTTCTCGATTTTGGTGATTTTCCCTAGTGGTACCCCTAGGGAAATCCGTAAAAATTCGTCGGATTCCGACGAAGCCAATTCTCGATGCGTTGTGACCGGCGAGCTTCCAGTAGCTATTCCAATCGAGTTTCCCTGAATTATTGGGCTCGGATCAAAAATTTCACCACTTTTTGCGATTTCTCGATTTTGGTGATTTTCCGTAGTGGTACCCCTAGTAAAATCCGTAAAAATTCGTCGGATTCCGACGAAACCAATTCTCGATTCGTTGTGACCGGCGTGCTTCCAGTAGCTATTCCAATCGAGTTTCCCTGAATTATTGGGCTCAGATCCAAAATTTCACCACTTTTTGCGATTACTCGATTTTGGTGATTTTCCCTTGTGGTAATTCGTCGGATTCCGACGAAGCCAATTCTCGATACGTTGTGACCGGCGAGCTTCCAGTAGCTATTCCAATTGAGTTTCCCTGAATTATTGGGCTCGGATCCAAAATTTCACCACTTTTTGCGATTTCTCGATTTTGGTGATTTTCCCTAGTGGTACCCCTAGGGAAATCCGTAAAAATTCCAACGGAGCCAATTCTAGATGCGTTGTGACCGGCGAGCTTCCAGTAGCTATTCCAATCGAGTTTCCCTGAATTATTGGGCTCGGATCCAAAATTTCACCACTTTTTGCGATTTCTCGATTTTGGTGATTTTCCCTAGTGGTACCCCCTAGGGAAATCCGTAAAAATTCGTCGCATTTCGACGAAGCCAATTCTCGATGCGTTGTGACCGGCGAGCTTCCAGTAGCTATTCCAATCGAGTTTCCCTGAATTATTGGGCTCGGATCCAAAATTTCACCACTTTTTGCGATTTCTCGATTTTGGTGATTTTCCCTAGTGGTACCCCTAGGGAAATCCGTAAAAATTCCGACGAAGCCAATTCTCGATGCGTTGTGACCGGCGAGCTTCCAGTAGCTATTCCAATCGAGTTTCCCTGAATTATTGGGCTCGGATCCAAAATTTCACCACTTTTTGCGATTTCTCGATTTTGGTGATTTTCCCTAGTGGTACCCCTAGGGAAATCCGTAAAAATTCGTCGGATTCCGACGAAGCCAAGTCTCGATGCGTTGTGACCGGCGAGCTTTCAGTAGCTATTCCAATCGAGTTTCCCTGAATTATTGGGCTCGGATCCAAAATTTCACCACTTTTTGCGATTTCTCGATTTTGGTGATTTTCCCTAGTGGTACCCGTAGGGAAATCCGTAAAAATTCCGACGGAGCCAATTCTAGATGCGTTGTGACCGGCGAGCTTCCAGTAGCTATTCCAATCGAGTTTCCCTGAATTATTGGGCTCGGATCCAAAATTTCACCACTTTTTGCGATTTCTCGATTTTGGTGATTTTCCCTAGTGGTACCCCCTAGGGAAATCCGTAAAAATTCGTCACATTTCGACGAAGCCAATTCTCGATGCGTTGTGACCGGCGAGCTTCCAGTAGCTATTCCAATCGAGTTTCCCTGAATTATTGGGCTTGGATCCAAAATTTCACCACTTTTTGCGATTTCTCGATTTTGGTGATTTTCCCTAGTGGTACCCCTAGGGAAATCCGTAAAAATTCGTCGGATTCTGACGAAGCCAAGTCTCGATGCGTTGTGACCAGCGAGCTTCCAGTAGCTATTCCAATCGAGTTTCCCTGAATTATTGGGCTCGGATCCAAAATTTCACCACTTTTTGCGATTTCTCGATTTTGGTGATTTTCCCTAGTGGTACCCCTAGGGAAATCCGTAAAAATTCGTCGCATTTCGACGAAGCCAATTCTCGATGCGTTGAGCTTCCAGTAGCTATTCCAATCGAGTTTCCCTGAATTATTGGGCTCGGATCCAAAATTTCACCACTTTTTGCGATTTCACGATTTTGGTGATTTTCCCTAGTGGTACCCCTAGGGAAATCCGTAAAAATTCGTCGGATTCCGACGAAACCAATTCTCGATGCGTTGTGACCGGCGAGCTTCCAGTAGCTATTCCAATCGAGTTTCCCTGAATTATTGGGCTCGGATCAAAAATTTCACCACTTTTTGCGATTTCTCGATTTTGGTGATTTTCCGTAGTGGTACCCCTAGTAAAATCCGTAAAAATTCGTCGGATTCCGACGAAACCAATTCTCGATTCGTTGTGACCGGCGTGCTTCCAGTAGCTATTCCAATCGAGTTTCCCTGAATTATTGGGCTCAGATCCAAAATTTCACCACTTTTTGCGATTACTCGATTTTGGTGATTTTCCCTTGTGGTAATTCGTCGGATTCCGACGAAGCCAATTCTCGATACGTTGTGACCGGCGAGCTTCCAGTAGCTATTCCAATTGAGTTTCCCTGAATTATTGGGCTCGGATCCAAAATTTCACCACTTTTTGCGATTTCTCGATTTTGGTGATTTTCCCTAGTGGTACCCCTAGGGAAATCCGTAAAAATTCCAACGGAGCCAATTCTAGATGCGTTGTGACCGGCGAGCTTCCAGTAGCTATTCCAATCGAGTTTCCCTGAATTATTGGGCTCGGATCCAAAATTTCACCACTTTTTGCGATTTCTCGATTTTGGTGATTTTCCCTAGTGGTACCCCCTAGGGAAATCCGTAAAAATTCGTCGCATTTCGACGAAGCCAATTCTCGATGCGTTGTGACCGGCGAGCTTCCAGTAGCTATTCCAATCGAGTTTCCCTGAATTATTGGGCTCGGATCCAAAATTTCACCACTTTTTGCGATTTCTCGATTTTGGTGATTTTCCCTAGTGGTACCCCTAGGGAAATCCGTAAAAATTCCGACGAAGCCAATTCTCGATGCGTTGTGACCGGCGAGCTTCCAGTAGCTATTCCAATCGAGTTTCCCTGAATTATTGGGCTCGGATCCAAAATTTCACCACTTTTTGCGATTTCTCGATTTTGGTGATTTTCCCTAGTGGTACCCCTAGGGAAATCCGTAAAAATTCGTCGGATTCCGACGAAGCCAAGTCTCGATGCGTTGTGACCGGCGAGCTTTCAGTAGCTATTCCAATCGAGTTTCCCTGAATTATTGGGCTCGGATCCAAAATTTCACCACTTTTTGCGATTTCTCGATTTTGGTGATTTTCCCTAGTGGTACCCCTAGGGAAATCCGTAAAAATTCCAACGGAGCCAATTCTAGATGCGTTGTGACCGGCGAGCTTCCAGTAGCTATTCCAATCGAGTTTCCCTGAATTATTGGGCTCGGATCCAAAATTTCACCACTTTTTGCGATTTCTCGATTTTGGTGATTTTCCCTAGTGGTACCCCCTAGGAAAATCCGTAAAAATTCGTCGCATTTCGACGAAGCCAATTCTCGATGCGTTGTGACCGGCGAGCTTCCAGTAGCTATTCCAATCGAGTTTCCCTGAATTATTGGGCTCGGATCCAAAATTTCACCACTTTTTGCGATTTCTCGATTTTGGTGATTTTCCCTAGTGGTACCCCTAGGGAAATCCGTAAAAATTCCGACGAAGCCAATTCTCGATGCGTTGTGACCGGCGAGCTTCCAGTAGCTATTCCAATCGAGTTTCCCTGAATTATTGGGCTCGGATCCAAAATTTCACCACTTTTTGCGATTTCTCGATTTTGGTGATTTTCCCTAGTGGTACCCCTAGGGAAATCCGTAAAAATTCGTCGGATTCCGACGAAGCCAAGTCTCGATGCGTTGTGACCGGCGAGCTTTCAGTAGCTATTCCAATCGAGTTTCCCTGAATTATTGGGCTCGGATCCAAAATTTCACCACTTTTTGCGATTTCTCGATTTTGGTGATTTTCCCTAGTGGTACCCGTAGGGAAATCCGTAAAAATTCCGACGGAGCCAATTCTAGATGCGTTGTGACCGGCGAGCTTCCAGTAGCTATTCCAATCGAGTTTCCCTGAATTATTGGGCTCGGATCCAAAATTTCACCACTTTTTGCGATTTCTCGATTTTGGTGATTTTCCCTAGTGGTACCCCCTAGGGAAATCCGTAAAAATTCGTCACATTTCGACGAAGCCAATTCTCGATGCGTTGTGACCGGCGAGCTTCCAGTAGCTATTCCAATCGAGTTTCCCTAAATTATTGGGCTTGGATCCAAAATTTCACCACTTTTTGCGATTTCTCGATTTTGGTGATTTTCCCTAGTGGTACCCCTAGGGAAATCCGTAAAAATTCGTCGGATTCTGACGAAGCCAAGTCTCGATGCGTTGTGACCAGCGAGCTTCCAGTAGCTATTCCAATCGAGTTTCCCTGAATTATTGGGCTCGGATCCAAAATTTCACCACTTTTTGCGATTTCTCGATTTTGGTGATTTTCCCTAGTGGTACCCCTAGGGAAATCCGTAAAAATTCGTCGCATTTCGACGAAGCCAATTCTCGATGCGTTGAGCTTCCAGTAGCTATTCCAATCGAGTTTCCCTGAATTATTGGGCTCGGATCCAAAATTTCACCACTTTTTGCGATTTCACGATTTTGGTGATTTTCCCTAGTGGTACCCCTAGGGAAATCCGTAAAAATTCGTCGGATTCCGACGAAACCAATTCTCGATGCGTTGTGACCGGCGAGCTTCCAGTAGCTATTCCAATCGAGTTTTCCTGAATTATTGGGCTCGGATCCAAAATTTCACCACTTTTTGCGATTTCTCGATTTTGGTGATTTTCCGTAGTGGTACCCCTAGTAAAATCCGTAAAAATTCGTCGGATTCCGACGAAGCCAATTCTCAATTCGTTGTGACCGGCGAGCTTCCAGTAGCGATTCCAATCGAGTTTTCCTGAATTATTGGGCTTGGATCAAAAATTTCACCACTTTTTGCGATTTCTCGATTTTGGTGATTTTCCCTAGTGGTACCCATTGGGAAATCCGTAAAAATTCGTCGGATTCCCACGAAGCCAATTCTCGATGCGTTGAGCTTCCAGTAGCAATTCCAATCGAGTTTCCCTGAATTATTGGGCTCGGATCCAAAATTTCACCACTTTTTGCGATTTCTCGATTTTGGTGATTTTCCCTAGTGGTACCCCTAGGGAAATCCGTAAAAATTCGTCGGATTTCGACGAAGCCAATTCTCGATGCGTTGAGCTTCCAGTAGCTATTCCAATCGAGTTTCCCTGAATTATTGGGCTCGGATCCAAAATTTCACCACTTTTTGCGATTTCTCGATTTTGGTGATTTTCCCTAGTGGTAATTCGTCGGATTCCGACGAAGCCAATTCTTGATGCGTTGTGACCGGCGAGCTTCCAGTAGCTATTCCAATCGAGTTTCCCTGAATTATTGGGCTCGGATCCAAAATTTCACCACTTTTTGCGATTTCTCGATTTTGGTGATTTTCCCTAGTGGTACCCCTAGGGAAATCCGTAAAAATTCCGACGGAGCCAATTCTAGATGCGTTGTGACCGGCGAGCTTCCAGTAGCTATTCCAATCGAGTTTCCCTGAATTATTGGGCTCGGATCCAAAATTTCACCACTTTTTGCGATTTCTCGATTTTGGTGATTTTCCCTAGTGGTACCCACTAGGGAAATCCGTAAAAATTCGTCGCATTTCGACGAAGCCAATTCTCGATGCGTTGTGACCGGCGAGCTTCCAGTAGCTATTCCAATCGAGTTTCCCTGAATTATTGGGCTCGGATCCAAAATTTCACCACTTTTTGCGATTTCTCGATTTTGGTGATTTTCCCTAGTGGTACCCCTAGGGAAATCCGTAAAAATTCCGACGAAGCCAATTCTCGATGCGTTGTGACCGGCGAGCTTCCAATAGCTATTCCAATCGAGTTTCCCTGAATTATTGGGCTCGGATCCAAAATTTCACCACTTTTTGTGATTTCTCGATTTTGGTGATTTTCCCTAGTGGTACCCCTAGGGAAATCCGTAAAAATTCGTCGGATTCCGACGAAGCTAAGTCTCGATGCGTTGTGACCGGCGAGCTTCCAGTAGCTATTCCAATCGAGTTTCCCTGAATTATTGGGCTCGGATCCAAAATTTCACCACTTTTTGCGATTTCTCGATTTTGGTGATTTTTTCTAGTGGTACCCCTAGGGAAATCCGTAAAAATTCGTCGGATTCCGACGAAGCCAATTCTCGATGCATTGTGACCGACGAGCTTCCAGTAGCTATTCCAATCGAGTTTCCCTGAATTATTGGGCTCGGATCCAAAATTTCACCACTTTTTGCGATTTCTCGATTTTTGTGATTTTCCCTTGTGGTACCCTAGGGAAATCCGTAAAAATTCGTCGGATTCCGACGAAGCCAATTCTCGATGCGTTGTGATCGGCGAGCTTCCAGTAGCTATTCCAATCGATTTTCCCTGAATTATTGGGCTCGGATCCAAAATTTCACCACTTTTTGCGATTTCTCGATTTTGGTGATTTTCCCTAGTGGTACCCCTAGGGAAATCCGTAAAAATTCCGACGAAGCCAATTCTCGATGCGTTGTGACCGGCGAGATTCCAGTAGCTATTCCAATCGAGTTTCCCTAAATTATTGGGCTCGGATCGAAAATTTCATAACTTTTTGCGATTTCTCGATTTTGGTGATTTTCCCTAGTGGTACCCCTAGGGAAATTCGTCGGATTCCGACGAAGCCAATTCTCGATGCGTTGTGACCGGCGAGGTTCCAGTAGCTATACCAATCGAGTTTCCCTGAATTATTGGGCTCGGATCAAAAATTTCACCACTTTTTGCGATTTCTCGATTTTGGTGATTTTCCCTAGTGGTACCCCTAGGAAAATCCGTAAAAATTCATCGGATACCGACGAAGCCAATTCTCGATGCGTTGTGACCGGCGAGCTTCCAGTAGCTATTCCAATCGAGTTTCCCTCAATTATTGGGCTCGGATCCAAAATTTCACCACTTTTTGCGATTTCTCGATTTTAGTGATTTTCCCTAGTGGTACCCCTAGGGAAAGTCGTCGGATTTCGACGAAGCCAATTCTCGATGCGTTTTGACCGGCGAGCTTCCAGTAGCTATTCCGATCGAGTTTCCCTGAATTATTGGGCTCGGATCCAAAATTTCACCACTTTTTGCGATTTCTCGATTTTGGTGATTTTCCCTAGTGGTACCCCTAGGAAAATCCGTAAAAATTCAGACGGAGCCAATTCTCGATGCGTTGTGACCGGCGAGCTTCCAGTACCTATTCTAATCGAGTTTCCCTGAATTATTGGGCTCGAATCCAAAATTTCACCACTTTTTGCGATTTCTCGATTTTGGTGATTTTCCCTAGTGGTACCCCTAGGGAAATCCGTAAAAATTCGTCGGATTCCAATGAAGCCAATTCTCGATGCGTTGTGACCGGCGAGCTTCCAGTAGCTATTCCAATCGAGTTTCCCAGAATTATTGGGCTCGGATAAAAAATTTCACCACTTTTTGCGATTTCTCGATTTTGGTGATTTTCCCTAGTGGTACCCCTAGGAAAATCCGTAAAAATTCATCGTATTCCAACGAAGCCAATTCTCGATGCGTTGTGACCGGCGAGCTTCCAGTAGCTATTCCAATCGAGTTTCCCTGAATTATTGGGCTCGGATCCAAAATTTCACCACTTTTTGCGATTTCTCGATTTTAGTGATTTTCCCTAGTGGTACCCCTAGGAAAATTCGTCGGATTCCGACGAAGCCAATTCTCGATGCGTTGTGACCGGCGAGCTTCCAGTAGCTATTCCAATCGAGTTTCCCTGAATTATTGGGCTCGGATCCAAAATTTCACCACTTTTTGCGATTTCTCGATTTTGGTGATTTTCCCTAATGGTACCCCTAGCGAAATCCGTAAAAATTCCGACGAAGCCAATTCTCGATGCGTTGTGACCGGCGAGCTTCAAGTAGCTATTCCAATCGAGTTTCCCTGAATTATTGGGCTCGGATCCAAAATTTCACCACTTTTTGCGTTTTCTCGATTTTGGTGATTTTCCCTAGTGGTACCCCTAGGTAAATCCGTAAAAATTTGTCAGATTCTGACGAAGCCAATTCTCGATGCGTTGTGACCGGCGACCTTCCAGTAGCTATTCCAATCGAGTTTCCCTGAATTATTGGGCTCGGATCCAAAATTTCACCACTTTTTGCGATTTCTCGATTTTGGTGATTTTCCCTAGTGGTACCCCTAGGGAAATCCGTAAAAATTCGTCGGATTCCGACGAAGCCAATTCTCGATGCGTTGTGACCGGCGAGCTTCCAGTAGCTATTCCAATCGAGTTTCCCTGAATTATTGGGCTCGGATCAAAAATTTCACCACTTTTTGCGATTTCTCGATTTTGGTGATTTTCCGTAGTGGTACCCCTAGTAAAATCCGTAAAAATTCGTCGGATTCCGACGAAACCAATTCTCGATTCGTTGTGACCGGCGTGATTCCAGTAGCTATTCCAATCGAGTTTCCCTGAATTATTGTGCTCAGATCCAAAATTTCACCACTTTTTGCGATTTCTCGATTTTGGTGATTTTCCCTTGTGGTAATTCGTCGGATTCCGACGAAGCCAATTCTCGATACGTTGTGACCGGCGAGCTTCCAGTAGCTATTCCAATCGAGTTTCCCTGAATTATTGGGCTCGGATCCAAAATTTCACCACTTTTTGCGATTTCTCGATTTTGGTGATTTTCCCTAGTGGTACCCCTAGGGAAATCCGTAAAAATTCCAACGGAGCCAATTCTAGATGCGTTGTGACCGGCGAGCTTCCAGTAGCTATTCCAATCGAGTTTCCCTGAATTATTGGGCTCGGATCCAAAATTTCACCACTTTTTGCGATTTCTCGATTTTGGTGATTTTCCCTAGTGGTACCCCCTAGGGAAATCCGTAAAAATTCGTCGCATTTCGACGAAGCCAATTCTCGATGCGTTGTGACCGGCGAGCTTCCAGTAGCTATTCCAATCGAGTTTCCCTGAATTATTGGGCTCGGATCCAAAATTTCACCACTTTTTGCGATTTCTCGATTTTGGTGATTTTCCCTAGTGGTACCCCTAGGGAAATCCGTAAAAATTCCGACGAAGCCAATTCTCGATGCGTTGTGACCGGCGAGCTTCCAGTAGCTATTCCAATCGAGTTTCCCTGAATTATTGGGCTCGGATCCAAAATTTCACCACTTTTTGCGATTTCTCGATTTTGGTGATTTTCCCTAGTGGTACCCCTAGGGAAATCCGTAAAAATTCGTCGGATTCCGACGAAGCCAAGTCTCGATGCGTTGTGACCGGCGAGCTTTCAGTAGCTATTCCAATCGAGTTTCCCTGAATTATTGGGCTCGGATCCAAAATTTCACCACTTTTTGCGATTTCTCGATTTTGGTGATTTTCCCTAGTGGTACCCCTAGGGAAATCCGTAAAAATTCGTTGAATTTCGACGAAGCCAATTCTCGATGCGTTGAGCTTCCAGTAGCTATTCCAATCGAGTTTCCCTGAATTATTGGGCTCGGATCCAAAATTTCACCACTTTTTGCGATTTCTCGATTTTGGTGATTTTCCCTAGTGGTACCCCTAGGGAAATCCGTAAAAATTCGTCGGATTCCGACGAAGCCAATTCTCGATGCGTTGTGACCGGCGAGCTTCCAGTAGCTATTCCAATCGAGTTTCCCTGAATTATTGGGCTCGGATCAAAAATTTCACCATTTTTTGCGATTTCTCGATTTTGGTGATTTTCCGTAGTGGTACCCCTAGTAAAATCCGTAAAAATTCGTCGGATTCCGACGAAACCAATTCTCGATTCGTTGTGACCGGCGAGCTTCCAGTAGCTATTCCAATCGAGTTTCCCTGAATTATTGGGCTCGGATCCAAAATTTCACCACTTTTTGCGATTTCTCGATTTTGGTGATTTTCCCTTGTGGTAATTCGTCGGATTCCGACGAAGCCAATTCTCGATGCGTTGTGACCGGCGAGCTTCCAGTAGCTATTCCAATCGAGTTTCCCTGAATTATTGGGCTCGGATCCAAAATTTCACCACTTTTTGCGATTTCTCGATTTTGGTGATTTTCCCTAGTGGTACCCCTAGGGAAATCCGTAAAAATTCCAACGGAGCCAATTCTAGATGCGTTGTGACCGGCGAGCTTCCAGTAGCTATTCCAATCGAGTTTCCCTGAATTATTGGGCTCGGATCCAAAATTTCACCACTTTTTGCGATTTCTCGATTTTGGTGATTTTCCCTAGTGGTACCCCCTAGGGAAATCCGTAAAAATTCGTCGCATTTCGACGAAGCCAATTCTCGATGCGTTGTGAACGGCGAGCTTCCAGTAGCTATTCCAATCGAGTTTCCCTGAATTATTGGGCTCGGATCCAAAATTTCACCACTTTTTGCGATTTCTCGATTTTGGTGATTTTCCCTAGTGGTACCCCTAGGGAAATCCGTAAAAATTCCGACGAAGCCAATTCTCGATGCGTTGTGACCGGCGAGCTTCCAGAAGCTATTCCAATCGAGTTTTCCTGAATTATTGGGCTCGGATCAAAAATTTCACCACTTTTTACGATTTCTCGATTTTGGTGATTTTCCCTAGTGGTACCCCTAGGGAAATCCGTAAAAATTCGTCGGATTCCGACGAAGCCAAGTCTCGATGCGTTGTGACCGGCGAGCTTTCAGTAGCTATTCCAATCGAGTTTCCCTGAATTATTGGGCTCGGATCCAAAATTTCACCACTTTTTGCGATTTCTCGATTTTGGTGATTTTCCCTAGTGGTACCCCTAGGGAAATCCGTAAAAATTCGTTGGATTTCGACGAAGCCAATTCTCGATGCGTTGAGCTTCCAGTAGCTATTCCTATCGAGTTTCCCTGAATTATTGGGCTCGGATCCAAAATTTCACCACTTTTTGCGATTTCTCGATTTTGGTGATTTTCCCTAGTGGTACCCCTAGGGAAATCCGTAAAAATTCCGACGAAGCCAATTCTCGATGCGTTGTGACCGGCGAGCTTCCAGTAGCTATTCCAATCGAGTTTCCCTGAATTATTGGGCTCGGATCCAAAATTTCACCACTTTTTGCGATTTCTCGATTTTGGTGATTTTCCCTAATGGTACCCCTAGGGAAATCCGTAAAAATTCGTCGGATTCTGACGAAGCCAATTCTCGATGCGTTGTGACCGGCGAGCTTCCAGTAGCTATTCCTATTTATTTTCCCTGAATTATTGGGCTCGGATCCAAAATTTCACCACTTTTTGCGATTTCTCGATTTTGGTGATTTTCCCTAGTGGTACCCCTAGGGAAATCCGTAAAAATTCTGACGAAGCCAATTCTCGATGCGTTGTGACCGGAGAGATTCCAGTAGCTATTCCAATCGAGTTTCCCTGAATTATTGGGCTCGGATCCAAAATTTCACAACTTTTTGCGATTTCTCGATTTTGGTGATTTTCCCTAGTGGTACCCCTAGGGAAATCCGTAAAAATTCGTCGGATTCCGACAAAGCCAATTCTCGATGCGTTGTGACCGGCGAGTTTCCAGTAGCTATTCCAATCGAGTTTCCCTAAATTATTGGGCTCGGATCCAAAATTTCACCACTTTTTGCGATTTCTCGATTTTGGTGATTTTCCCTAGTGGTACCCCTAGGGAAATTCATCGGATTCCGACGAAGCCAATTCTCGATACGTTGTGACCGGCGAGCTTCCAGTAGCTATTCCAATCGAGTTTCCCTGAATTATTGGGCTCGGATCCAAAATTTCACCACTTTTTGCGATTTCTCGATTTTGGTGATTTTCCCTAGTGGTACCCCTAGGAAAATCCGTAAAAATTCCGACGGAGCCAATTCTAGATGCGTTGTGACCGGCGAGCTTCCAGTAGCTATTCCAATCGAGTTTCCCTAAATTATTGGGCTCGGATCCAAAATTTCACCACTTTTTGCGATTTCTCGATTTTGGTGATTTTCCCTAGTGGTACCCCCTAGGGAAATCCGTAAAAATTCGTCGCATTTCGACGAAGCCAATTCTCGATGCGTTGTGACCGGCGAGCTTCCAGTAGCTATTCCAATCGAGTTTCCCTGAATTATTGGGCTCGGATCCAAAATTTCACCACTTTTTGCGATTTCTCGATTTTGGTGATTTTCCCTAGTGGTACCCCTAGGGAAATCCGTAAAAACTCCGACGAAGCCAATTCTCGATGCGTTGTGACCGGCGAGCTTCCAATAGCTATTCCAATCGAGTTTCCCTGAATTATTGGGCTCGGATCCAAAATTTCACCACTTTTTGTGATTTCTCGATTTTGGTGATTTTCCCTAGTGGTACCCCTAGGGAAATCCGTAAAAATTCGTCGGATTCCGACGAAGCCAAGTCTCGATGCGTTGTGACCGGCGAGCTTCCAGTAGCTATTCCAATCGAGTTTCCCTGAATTATTGGGCTCGGATCCAAAATTTCACCACTTTTTGCGATTTCTCGATTTTGGTGATTTTTCCTAGTGGTACCCCTAGGGAAATCCGTAAAAATTCGTCGGATTCCGACGAAGCCAATTCTCGATGCATTGTGACCGACGAGCTTCCAGTAGCTATTCCAATCGAGTTTCCCTGAATTATTGGGCTCGGATCCAAAATTTCACCACTTTTTGCGATTTCTCGATTTTTGTGATTTTCCCTTGTGGTACCCTAGGGAAATCCGTAAAAATTCGTCGGATTCCGACGAAGCCAATTCTCGATGCGTTGTGACCGGCGAGCTTCCAGTAGCTATTCCAATCGATTTTCCCTGAATTATTGGGCTCGGATCCAAAATTTCACCACTTTTTGCGATTTCTCGATTTTGGTGATTTTCCCTAGTGGTACCCCTAGGGAAATCCGTAAAAATTCCGACGAAGCCAATTCTCGATGCGTTGTGACCGGCGAGATTCCAGTAGCTATTCCAATCGAGTTTCCCTGAATTATTGGGCTCGGATCGAAAATTTCACAACTTTTTGCGATTTCTCGATTTTGGTGATTTTCCCTAGTGGTACCTCTAGGGAAATTCGTCGGATTCCGACGAAGCCAATTCTCGATGCGTTGTGACCGGCGAGGTTCCAGTAGCTATACCAATCGAGTTTCCCTGAATTTTTGGGCTCGGATCAAAAATTTCACCACTTTTTGCGATTTCTCGATTTTGGTGATTTTCCCTAGTGGTACCCCTAGGAAAATCCGTAAAAATTCATCGGATTCCGACGAAGCCAATTCTCGATGCGTTGTGACCGGCGAGCTTCCAGTAGCTATTCCAATCGAGTTTCCCTGAATTATTGGGCTCGGATCCAAAATTTCACCACTTTTTGCGATTTCTCGATTTTAGTGATTTTCCCTAGTGGTACCCCTAGGGAAAGTCGTCGGATTCCGACGAAGCCAATTCTCGATGCGTTGTGACCGGCGAGCTTCCAGTAGCTATTCCGATCGAGTTTTCCTGAATTATTGGGCTCGGATCCAAAATTTCACCACTTTTTGCGATTTCTCGATTTTGGTGATTTTACCTAGTGGTACCCCTAGGAAAATCCGTAAAAATTCAGACGGAGCCAATTCTCGATGCGTTGTGACCGGCGAGCTTCCAGTAGCTATTCTAATCGAGTTTCCCTGAATTATTGGGCTCGGATCCAAAATTTCACCACTTTTTGCGATTTCTCGATTTTGGTGATTTTCCCTAGTGGTACCCCTAGGGAAATCCGTAAAAATTCGTCGGATTCCAATGAAGCCAATTCTCGATGCGTTGTGACCGGCGAGCTTCCAGTAGCTATTCCAATCGAGTTTCCCTGAATTATTGGGCTCGGATCCAAAATTTCACCACTTTTTGCGATTTCTCGATTTTGGTGATTTTTCCTAGTGGTACCCCTAGGGAAATCCGTAAAAATTCGTCGGATTCCGACGAAGCCAATTCTCGATGCATTGTGACCGACGAGCTTCCAGTAGCTATTCCAATCGAGTTTCTCTGAATTATTGGGCTCAGATCCAAAATTTCACCACTTTTTGCGATTTCTCGATTTTTGTGATTTTCCCTTGTGGTACCCTAGGGAAATCCGTAAAAATTCGTCGGATTCCGACGAAGCCAATTCTCGATGCGTTGTGACCGGCGAGCTTCCAGTAGCTATTCCAATCGATTTTCCCTGAATTATTGGGCTCGGATCCAAAATTTCACCACTTTTTGCGATTTCTCGATTTTGGTGATTTTCCCTAGTGGTACCCCTAGGGAAATCCGTAAAAATTCCGACGAAGCCAATTCTCGATGCGTTGTGACCGGCGAGATTCCAGTAGCTATTCCAATCGAGTTTCCCTGAATTATTGGGCTCGGATCGAAAATTTCACAACTTTTTGCGATTTCTCGATTTTGGTGATTTTCCCTAGTGGTACCCCTAGGGAAATTCGTCGGATTCCGACGAAGCCAATTCTCGATGCGTTGTGACCGGCGAGGTTCCAGTAGCTATTCCAATCGAGTTTCCCTGAATTATTGGGCTCGGATCAAAAATTTCACCACTTTTTGCGATTTCTCGATTTTGGTGATTTTCCCTAGTGGTACCCCTAGGAAAATCCGTAAAAATTCATCGGATTCCGACGAAGCCAATTCTCGATGCGTTGTGACCGGCGAGCTTCCAGTAGCTATTCCAATCGAGTTTCCCTCAATTATTTGGCTCGGATCCAAAATTTCACCACTTTTTGCGATTTCTCGATTTTAGTGATTTTCCCTAGTGGTACCCCTAGGGAAAGTCGTCGGATTTCGACGAAGCCAATTCTCGATGCGTTGTGACCGGCGAGCTTCCAGTAGCTATTCCGATCGAGTTTCCCTGAATTATTG
Organism: Excoecaria cochinchinensis; assembly: GCA_947683425.1. Lineage (NCBI taxonomy): Eukaryota > Viridiplantae > Streptophyta > Magnoliopsida > Malpighiales > Euphorbiaceae > Excoecaria > Excoecaria cochinchinensis. The sequence continues at coordinate 156,922 of CANTUQ010000045.1, forward strand.
GGCTCGGATCCAAAATTTCACCACTTTTTGCGATTTCTCGATTTTGGTGATTTTCCCTAGTGGTACCCCTAGGAAAATCCGTAAAAATTCAGACGGAGCCAATTCTCGATGCGTTGTGACCGGCGAGCTTCCAGTAGCTATTCTAATCGAGTTTCCCTGAATTATTGGGCTCGAATCCAAAATTTCACCACTTTTTGCGATTTCTCGATTTTGGTGATTTTCCCTAGTGGTACCCCTAGGGAAATCCGTAAAAATTCGTCGGATTCCAATGAAGCCAATTCTCGATGCGTTGTGACCGGCGAGCTTCCAGTAGCTATTCCAATCGAGTTTCCCATAATTATTGGGCTCGGATCAAAAATTTCACCACTTTTTGCGATTTCTCGATTTTGGTGATTTTCCCTAGTGGTACCCCTAGGAAAATCCGTAAAAATTCATCGGATTCCAACGAAGCCAATTCTCGATGCGTTGTGACCGGCGAGCTTCCAGTAGCTATTCCAATCGAGTTTTCCTGAATTATTGGGCTCGGATCCAAAATTTCACCACTTTTTGCGATTTCTCGATTTTAGTGATTTTCCCTAGTGGTACCCCTAGGGAAATTCGTCGGATTCCGACGAAGCCAATTCTCGATGCGTTGTGACCGGCGAGCTTCCAGTAGCTATTCCAATCGAGTTTCCCTGAATTATTGGGCTCGGATCCAAAATTTCACCACTTTTTGCGATTTCTCGATTTTGGTGATTTTCCCTAATGGTACCCCTAGCGAAATCCGTAAAAATTCCGACGAAGCCAATTCTCGATGCGTTGTGACCGGCGAGCTTCCAGTAGCTATTCCAATCGAGTTTCCCTGAATTATTGGGCTCGGATCAAAAATTTCACCACTTTTTGCGATTTCTCGATTTTGGTGATTTTCCCTAGTGGTACCCCTAGGAAAATCCGTAAAAATTCATCGGATTCCGACGAAGCCAATTCTCGATGCGTTGTGACCGGCGAGCTTCCAGTAGCTATTCCAATCGAGTTTCCCTCAATTATTGGGCTCGGATCCAAAATTTCACCACTTTTTGCGATTTCTCGATTTTAGTGATTTTCCCTAGTGGTACCCCTAGGGAAAGTCGTCGGATTTCGACGAAGCCAATTCTCGATGCGTTGTGACCGGCGAGCTTCCAGTAGCTATTCCGATCGAGTTTCCCTGAATTATTGGGCTCGGATCCAAAATTTCACCACTTTTTGCGATTTCTCGATTTTGGTGATTTTCCCTAGTGGTACCCCTAGGAAAATCCGTAAAAATTCAGACGGAGCCAATTCTCGATGCGTTGTGACCGGCGAGCTTCCAGTAGCTATTCTAATCGAGTTTCCCTGAATTATTGGGCTCGAATCCAAAATTTCACCACTTTTTGCGATTTCTCGATTTTGGTGATTTTCCCTAGTGGTACCCCTAGGGAAATCCGTAAAAATTCGTCGGATTCCAATGAAGCCAATTCTCGATGCGTTGTGACCGGCGAGCTTCCAGTAGCTATTCCAATCGAGTTTCCCATAATTATTGGGCTCGGATCAAAAATTTCACCACTTTTTGCGATTTCTCGATTTTGGTGATTTTCCCTAGTGGTACCCCTAGGAAAATCCGTAAAAATTAATCGGATTCCAACGAAGCCAATTCTCGATGCGTTGTGACCGGCGAGCTTCCAGTAGCTATTCCAATCGAGTTTCCCTGAATTATTGGGCTCGGATCCAAAATTTCACCACTTTTTGCGATTTCTCGATTTTAGTGATTTTCCCTAGTGGTACCCCTAGGGAAATTCGTCGGATTCCGACGAAGCCAATTCTCGATGCGTTGTGACCGGCGAGCTTCCAGTAGCTATTCCAATCGAGTTTCCCTGAATTATTGGGCTCGGATCCAAAATTTCACCACTTTTTGCGATTTCTCGATTTTGGTGATTTTCCCTAATGGTACCCCTAGCGAAATCCGTAAAAATTCCGACGAAGCCAATTCTCGATGCGTTGTGACCGGCGAGCTTCCAGTAGCTATTCCAATCGAGTTTCCCTGAATTATTGGGCTCGGATCCAAAATTTCACCACTTTTTGCGTTTTCTCGATTTTGGTGATTTTCCCTAGTGGTACCCCTAGGTAAATCCGTAAAAATTTGTCAGATTCTGACGAAGCCAATTCTCGATGCGTTGTGACCGGCGACCTTCCAGTAGCTATTCCAATCGAGTTTCCCTGAATTATTGGGCTCGGATCCAAAATTTCACCACTTTTTGCGATTTCTCGATTTTGGTGATTTTCCCTAGTGGTACCCCTAGGGAAATCCGTAAAAATTCGTCGGATTCCGACGAAGCCAATTCTCGATGCGTTGTGACCGGCGAGCTTCCAGTAGCTATTCCAATCGAGTTTCCCTGAATTATTGGGCTCGGATCAAAAATTTCACCACTTTTTGCGATTTCTCGATTTTGGTGATTTTCCGTAGTGGTACCCCTAGTAAAATCCGTAAAAATTCGTCGGATTCCGACGAAACCAATTCTCGATTCGTTGTGATCGGCGTGCTTCCAGTAGCTATTCCAATCGAGTTTCCCTGAATTATTGGGCTTGGATCCAAAATTTCACCACTTTTTGCGATTTCTCGATTTTGGTGATTTTCCCTTGTGGTAATTCGTCGGATTCCGACGAAGCCAATTCTCGATGCGTTGTGACCGGCGAGCTTCCAGTAGCTATTCCAATCGAGTTTCCCTGAATTATTGGGCTCGGATCCAAAATTTCACCACTTTTTGCGATTTCTCGATTTTGGTGATTTTCCCTAGTGGTACCCCTAGGGAAATCCGTAAAAATTCCAACGGAGCCAATTCTAGATGCGTTGTGACCGGCGAGCTTCCAGTAGCTATTCCAATCGAGTTTCCCTGAATTATTGGGCTCGGATCCAAAATTTCACCACTTTTTGCGATTTCTCGATTTTGGTGATTTTCCCTAGTGGTACCCCCTAGGGAAATCCGTAAAAATTCGTCGCATTTCGACGAAGCCAATTCTCGATGCGTTGTGACCGGCGAGCTTCCAGTAGCTATTCCAATCGAGTTTCCCTGAATTATTGGGCTCGGATCCAAAATTTCACCACTTTTTGCGATTTCTCGATTTTGGTGATTTTCCCTAGTGGTACCCCTAGGGAAATCCGTAAAAATTCCGACGAAGCCAATTCTCGATGCGTTGTGACCGGCGAGCTTCCAGTAGCTATTCCAATCGCGTTTCCCTGAATTATTGGGCTCGGATCCAAAATTTCACCACTTTTTGCGATTTCTCGATTTTGGTGATTTTCCCTAGTGGTACCCCTAGGGAAATCCGTAAAAATTCGTCGGATTCCGACGAAGCCAAGTCTCGATGCGTTGTGACCGGCGAGCTTTCAGTAGCTATTCCAATCGAGTTTCCCTGAATTATTGGGCTCGGATCCAAAATTTCACCACTTTTTGCGATTTCTCGATTTTGGTGATTTTCCCTAGTGGTACCCCTAGGGAAATCCGTAAAAATTCGTTGGATTTCGACGAAGCCAATTCTCGATGCGTTGAGCTTCCAGTAGCTATTCCAATCGAGTTTCCCTGAATTATTGGGCTCGGATCCAAAATTTCACCACTTTTTGCGATTTCTCGATTTTGGTGATTTTCCCTAGTGGTACCCCTAGGGAAACCCGTAAAAATTCGTCGGATTCCGACGAAGCCAATTCTCGATGCGTTGTGACCGGCGAGCTTCCAGTAGCTATTCCAATCGAGTTTCCCTGAATTATTGGGCTCGGATCAAAAATTTCACCACTTTTTGCGATTTCTCGATTTTGGTGATTTTCCGTAGTGGTACCCCTAGTAAAATCCGTAAAAATTCGTCGGATTCCGACGAAACCAATTCTCGATTCGTTGTGACCGGCGAGCTTCCAGTAGCTATTCCAATCGAGTTTCCCTGAATTATTGGGCTCGGATCCAAAATTTCACCACTTTTTGCGATTTCTCGATTTTGGTGATTTTCCCTTGTGGTAATTCGTCGGATTCCGACGAAGCCAATTCTCGATGCGTTGTGACCGGCGAGCTTCCAGTAGCTATTCCAATCGAGTTTCCCTGAATTATTGGGCTCGGATCCAAAATTTCACCACTTTTTGCGATTTCTCGATTTTGGTGATTTTCCCTAGTGGTACCCCTAGGGAAATCCGTAAAAATTCCAACGGAGCCAATTCTAGATGCGTTGTGACCGGCGAGCTTCCAGTAGCTATTCCAATCGAGTTTCCCTGAATTATTGGGCTCGGATCCAAAATTTCACCACTTTTTGCGATTTCTCGATTTTGGTGATTTTCCCTAGTGGTACCCCCTAGGGAAATCCGTAAAAATTCGTCGCATTTCGACGAAGCCAATTCTCGATGCGTTGTGACCGGCGAGCTTCCAGTAGCTATTCCAATCGAGTTTCCCTGAATTATTGGGCTCGGATCCAAAATTTCACCACTTTTTGCGATTTCTCGATTTTGGTGATTTTCCCTAGTGGTACCCCTAGGGAAATCCGTAAAAATTCCGACGAAGCCAATTCTCGATGCGTTGTGACCGGCGAGCTTCCAGAAGCTATTCCAATCGAGTTTTCCTGAATTATTGGGCTCGGATCAAAAATTTCACCACTTTTTGCGATTTCTCGATTTTGGTGATTTTCCCTAGTGGTACCCCTAGGGAAATCCGTAAAAATTCGTCGGATTCCGACGAAGCCAAGTCTCAATGCGTTGTGACCGGCGAGCTTTCAGTAGCTATTCCAATCGAGTTTCCCTGAATTATTGGGCTCGGATCCAAAATTTCACCACTTTTTGCGATTTCTCGATTTTGGTGATTTTCCCTTGTGGTACCCCTAGTAAAATCCATAAAAATTCGTCGGATTCCAACGAAACCAATTCTCGATTCGTTGTGACCGGCGAGCTTCCAGTAGCTATTCCAATCGAGTTTCTCTGAATTATTGGGCTCGGATCCAAAATTTCACCACTTTTTGCGATTTCTCGATTTTGGTGATTTTCCCTTGTGGTAATTCGTCGGATTCCGACGAAGCCAATTCTCGATGCGTTGTGACCGGCGAGCTTCCAGTAGCTATTCCAATCGAGTTTCCCTGAATTATTGGTCTCGGATCCAAAATTTCACCACTTTTTGCGATTTCTCGATTTTGGTGATTTTCCCTAGTGGTACCCCTAGGGAAATCCGTAAAAATTCCAACGGAGCCAATTCTAGATGCGTTGTGACCGGCGAGCTTCCAGTAGCTATTCCAATCGAGTTTCCCTGAATTATTGGGCTCGGATCCAAAATTTCACCACTTTTTGCGATTTCTCGATTTTGGTGATTTTCCCTAGTGGTACCCCCTAGGGAAATCCGTAAAAATTCGTCGCATTTCGACGAAGCCAATTCTCGATGCGTTGTGACCGGCGAGCTTCCAGTAGCTATTCCAATCGAGTTTCCCTGAATTATTGGGCTCGGATCCAAAATTTCCCCACTTTTTGCGATTTCTCGATTTTGGTGATTTTCCCTAGTGGTACCCCTAGGGAAATCCGTAAAAATTCCGACGAAGCCAATTCTCGATGCGTTGTGACCGGCGAGCTTCCAGTAGCTATTCCAATCGAGTTTCCCTGAATTATTGGGCTCGGATCCAAAATTTCACCACTTTTTGCGATTTCTCGATTTTGGTGATTTTCCCTAGTGGTACCCCTAGGGAAATCCGTAAAAATTCGTCGGATTCCGACGAAGCCAAGTCTCGATGCGTTGTGACCGGCGAGCTTTCAGTAGCTATTCCAATCGATTTTCCCTGAATTATTGGGCTCGGATCCAAAATTTCACCACTTTTTGCGATTTCTCGATTTTTGTGATTTTCCCTAGTGGTACCCCTAGGGAAATCCATAAAAATTCGTTGGATTTCGACGAAGCCAATTCTCGATGCGTTGAGCTTCCAGTAGCTATTCCAATCGAGTTTCCCTGAATTATTGGGCTCGGATCCAAAATTTCACCACTTTTTGCGATTTCTCGATTTTGGTGATTTTCCCTAGTGGTACCCCTAGGGAAATCCGTAAAAATTCGTCGGATTCCGACGAAGCCAATTCTAGATGCGTTGTGACCGGCGAGCTTCCAGTAGCTATTCCAATCGAGTTTTCCTGAATTATTGGGCTCGGATCCAAAATTTCACCACTTTTTGCGATTTCTCGATTTTGGTGATTTTCCGTAGTGGTACCCCTAGTAAAATCCGTAAAAATTCGTCGGATTCCGACGAAGCCAATTCTCGATTCGTTGTGACCGGCGAGCTTCCAGTAGCGATTCCAATCGAGTTTCCCTGAATTATTGGGCTCGGATCAAAAATTTCACCACTTTTTGCGATTTCTCGATTTTGGTGATTTTCCCTAGTGGTACCCCTAGGGAAATCCGTAAAAATTCGTCGGATTCCCACGAAGCCAATTCTCGATGCGTTGAGCTTCCAGTAGCTATTCCAATCGAGTTTCCCTGAATTATTGGGCTTGGATCCAAAATTTCACCACTTTTTGCGATTTCTCGATTTTGGTGATTTTCCCTAGTGGTAATTCGTCGGATTCCGACGAAACCAATTCTCGATGCGTTGTGACCGGCGAGCTTCCAGTAGCTATTCCAATCGAGTTTCCCTGAATTATTGGGCTCGGATCCAAAATTTCACCACTTTTTGCGATTTCTCGATTTTGGTGATTTTCCCTAGTGGTACCCCTAGGGAAATCCGTAAAAATTCGTCGGATTCCGACGAAGCCAATTCTCGATGCGTTGTGACCGGCGAGCTTCCAGTAGCTATTCCAATCGAGTTTCTCTGAATTATTGGGCTCGGATCAAAAATTTCACCACTTTTTGCGATTTCTCGATTTTGGTGATTTTCCGTAGTGGTACCCCTAGTAAAATCCGTAAAAATTCGTCGGATTCCGACGAAACCAATTCTCGATTCGTTGTGACCGGCGAGCTTCCAGTAGCTATTCCAATCGAGTTTCCCTGAATTATTGGGCTCGGATCCAAAATTTCACCACTTTTTGCGATTTCTCGATTTTGGTGATTTTCCCTTGTGGTAATTCGTCGGATTCCGACGAAGCCAATTCTCGATGCGTTGTGACCGGCGAGCTTCCAGTAGCTATTCCAATCGAGTTTCCCTGAATTATTGGGCTCGGATCCAAAATTTCACCACTTTTTGCGATTTCTCGATTTTGGTGATTTTCCCTAGTGGTACCCCTAGGGAAATCCGTAAAAATTCAAACGGAGCCAATTCTAGATGCGTTGTGACCGGCGAGCTTCCAGTAGCTATTCCAATCGAGTTTCCCTGAATTATTGGGCTCGGATCCAAAATTTCACCACTTTTTGCGATTTCTCGATTTTGGTGATTTTCCCTAGTGGTACCCCCTAGGGAAATCCGTAAAAATTCGTCGCATTTCGACGAAGCCAATTCTCGATGCGTTGTGACCGGCGAGCTTCCAGTATCTATTCCAATCGAGTTTCCCTGAATTATTGGGCTCGGATCCAAAATTTCACCACTTTTTGCGATTTCTCGATTTTGGTGATTTTCCCTAGTGGTACCCCTAGGGAAATCCATAAAAATTCGTTGGATTTCGACGAAGCCAATTCTCGATGCGTTGAGCTTCCAGTAGCTATTCCAATCGAGTTTCCCTGAATTATTGGGCTCGGATCCAAAATTTCACCACTTTTTGCGATTTCTCGATTTTGGTGATTTTCCCTAGTGGTACCCCTAGGGAAATCCGTAAAAATTCGTCGGATTCCGACGAAGCCAATTCTCGATGCGTTGTGACCGACGAGCTTCCAGTAGCTATTCCAATCGAGTTTTGCTGAATTATTGGGCTCGGATCCAAAATTTCACCACTTTTTGCGATTTCTCGATTTTGGTGATTTTCCCTAGTGGTACCCCTAGGGAAATCCGTAAAAATTCGTCGGATTCCAATGAAGCCAATTCTCGATGCGTTGTGACCGGCGAGCTTCCAGTAGCTATTCCAATCGAGTTTCCCATAATTATTGGGCTCGGATCAAAAATTTCACCACTTTTTGCGATTTCTCGATTTTGGTGATTTTCCCTAGTGGTACCCCTAGGAAAATCCGTAAAAATTCATCGGATTCCAACGAAGCCAATTCTCGATGCGTTGTGACCGGCGAGCTTCCAGTAGCTATTCCAATCGAGTTTTCCTGAATTATTGGGCTCGGATCCAAAATTTCACCACTTTTTGCGATTTCTCGATTTTAGTGATTTTCCCTAGTGGTACCCCTAGGGAAATTCGTCGGATTCCGACGAAGCCAATTCTCGATGCGTTGTGACCGGCGAGCTTCCAGTAGCTATTCCAATCGAGTTTCCCTGAATTATTGGGCTCGGATCCAAAATTTCACCACTTTTTGCGATTTCTCGATTTTGGTGATTTTCCCTAATGGTACCCCTAGCGAAATCCGTAAAAATTCCGACGAAGCCAATTCTCGATGCGTTGTGACCGGCGAGCTTCCAGTAGCTATTCCAATCGAGTTTCCCTGAATTATTGGGCTCGGATCAAAAATTTCACCACTTTTTGCGATTTCTCGATTTTGGTGATTTTCCCTAGTGGTACCCCTAGGAAAATCCGTAAAAATTCATCGGATTCCGACGAAGCCAATTCTCGATGCGTTGTGACCGGCGAGCTTCCAGTAGCTATTCCAATCGAGTTTCCCTCAATTATTGGGCTCGGATCCAAAATTTCACCACTTTTTGCGATTTCTCGATTTTAGTGATTTTCCCTAGTGGTACCCCTAGGGAAAGTCGTCGGATTTCGACGAAGCCAATTCTCGATGCGTTGTGACCGGCGAGCTTCCAGTAGCTATTCCGATCGAGTTTCCCTGAATTATTGGGCTCGGATCCAAAATTTCACCACTTTTTGCGATTTCTCGATTTTGGTGATTTTCCCTAGTGGTACCCCTAGGAAAATCCGTAAAAATTCAGACGGAGCCAATTCTCAATGCGTTGTGACCGGCGAGCTTCCAGTAGCTATTCTAATCGAGTTTCCCTGAATTATTGGGCTCGAATCCAAAATTTCACCACTTTTTGCGATTTCTCGATTTTGGTGATTTTCCCTAGTGGTACCCCTAGGGAAATCCGTAAAAATTCGTCGGATTCCAATGAAGCCAATTCTCGATGCGTTGTGACCGGCGAGCTTCCAGTAGCTATTCCAATCGAGTTTCCCATAATTATTGGGCTCGGATCAAAAATTTCACCACTTTTTGCGATTTCTCGATTTTGGTGATTTTCCCTAGTGGTACCCCTAGGAAAATCCGTAAAAATTAATCGGATTCCAACGAAGCCAATTCTCGATGCGTTGTGACCGGCGAGCTTCCAGTAGCTATTCCAATCGAGTTTCCCTGAATTATTGGGCTCGGATCCAAAATTTCACCACTTTTTGCGATTTCTCGATTTTAGTGATTTTCCCTAGTGGTACCCCTAGGGAAATTCGTCGGATTCCGACGAAGCCAATTCTCGATGCGTTGTGACCGGCGAGCTTCCAGTAGCTATTCCAATCGAGTTTCCCTGAATTATTGGGCTCGGATCCAAAATTTCACCACTTTTTGCGATTTCTCGATTTTGGTGATTTTCCCTAATGGTACCCCTAGCGAAATCCGTAAAAATTCCGACGAAGCCAATTCTCGATGCGTTGTGACCGGCGAGCTTCCAGTAGCTATTCCAATCGAGTTTCCCTGAATTATTGGGCTCGGATCCAAAATTTCACCACTTTTTGCGTTTTCTCGATTTTGGTGATTTTCCCTAGTGGTACCCCTAGGTAAATCCGTAAAAATTTGTCAGATTCTGACGAAGCCAATTCTCGATGCGTTGTGACCGGCGACCTTCCAGTAGCTATTCCAATCGAGTTTCCCTGAATTATTGGGCTCGGATCCAAAATTTCACCACTTTTTGCGATTTCTCGATTTTGGTGATTTTCCCTAGTGGTACCCCTAGGGAAATCCGTAAAAATTCGTCGGATTCCGACGAAGCCAATTCTCGATGCGTTGTGACCGGCGAGCTTCCAGTAGCTATTCCAATCGAGTTTCCCTGAATTATTGGGCTCGGATCAAAAATTTCACCACTTTTTGCGATTTCTCGATTTTGGTGATTTTCCGTAGTGGTACCCCTAGTAAAATCCGTAAAAATTCGTCGGATTCCGACGAAACCAATTCTCGATTCGTTGTGACCGGCGAGCTTCCAGTAGCTATTCCAATCGAGTTTCCCTGAATTATTGGGCTCGGATCCAAAATTTCACCACTTTTTGCGATTTCTCGATTTTGGTGATTTTCCCTTGTGGTAATTCGTCGGATTCCGACGAAGCCAATTCTCGATGCGTTGTGACCGGCGAGCTTCCAGTAGCTATTCCAATCGAGTTTCCCTGAATTATTGGGCTCGGATCCAAAATTTCACCACTTTTTGCGATTTCTCGATTTTGGTGATTTTCCCTAGTGGTACCCTTAGGGAAATCCGTAAAAATTCCAACGGAGCCAATTCTAGATGCGTTGTGACCGGCGAGCTTCCAGTAGCTATTCCAATCGAGTTTCCCTGAATTATTGGGCTCGGATCCAAAATTTCACCACTTTTTGCGATTTCTCGATTTTGGTGATTTTCCCTAGTGGTACCCCCTAGGGAAATCCGTAAAAATTCGTCGCATTTCGACGAAGCCAATTCTCGATGCGTTGTGACCGGCGAGCTTCCAGTAGCTATTCCAATCGAGTTTCCCTGAATTATTGGGCTCGGATCCAAAATTTCACCACTTTTTGCGTTTTCTCGATTTTGGTGATTTTCCCTAGTGGTACCCCTAGGTAAATCCGTAAAAATTCGTCGGATTCCAATGAAGCCAATTCTCGATGCGTTGTGACCGGCGAGCTTCCAGTAGCTATTCCAATCGAGTTTCCCATAATTATTGGGCTCGGATCAAAAATTTCACCACTTTTTGCGATTTCTCGATTTTGGTGATTTTCCCTAGTGGTACCCCTAGGAAAATCCGTAAAAATTCATCGGATTCCAACGAAGCCAATTCTCGATGCGTTGTGACCGGCGAGCTTCCAGTAGCTATTCCAATCGAGTTTTCCTGAATTATTGGGCTCGGATCCAAAATTTCACCACTTTTTGCGATTTCTCGATTTTAGTGATTTTCCCTAGTGGTACCCCTAGGGAAATTCGTCGGATTCCGACGAAGCCAATTCTCGATGCGTTGTGACCGGCGAGCTTCCAGTAGCTATTCCAATCGAGTTTCCCTGAATTATTGGGCTCGGATCCAAAATTTCACCACTTTTTGCGATTTCTCGATTTTGGTGATTTTCCCTAATGGTACCCCTAGCGAAATCCGTAAAAATTCCGACGAAGCCAATTCTCGATGCGTTGTGACCGGCGAGCTTCCAGTAGCTATTCCAATCGAGTTTCCCTGAATTATTGGGCTCGGATCAAAAATTTCACCACTTTTTGCGATTTCTCGATTTTGGTGATTTTCCCTAGTGGTACCCCTAGGAAAATCCGTAAAAATTCATCGGATTCCGACGAAGCCAATTCTCGATGCGTTGTGACCGGCGAGCTTCCAGTAGCTATTCCAATCGAGTTTCCCTCAATTATTGGGCTCGGATCCAAAATTTCACCACTTTTTGCGATTTCTCGATTTTAGTGATTTTCCCTAGTGGTACCCCTAGGGAAAGTCGTCGGATTTCGACGAAGCCAATTCTCGATGCGTTGTGACCGGCGAGCTTCCAGTAGCTATTCCGATCGAGTTTCCCTGAATTATTGGGCTCGGATCCAAAATTTCACCACTTTTTGCGATTTCTCGATTTTGGTGATTTTCCCTAGTGGTACCCCTAGGAAAATCCGTAAAAATTCAGACGGAGCCAATTCTCGATGCGTTGTGACCGGCGAGCTTCCAGTAGCTATTCTAATCGAGTTTCCCTGAATTATTGGGCTCGAATCCAAAATTTCACCACTTTTTGCGATTTCTCGATTTTGGTGATTTTCCCTAGTGGTACCCCTAGGGAAATCCGTAAAAATTCGTCGGATTCCAATGAAGCCAATTCTCGATGCGTTGTGACCGGCGAGCTTCCAGTAGCTATTCCAATCGAGTTTCCCATAATTATTGGGCTCGGATCAAAAATTTCACCACTTTTTGCGATTTCTCGATTTTGGTGATTTTCCCTAGTGGTACCCCTAGGAAAATCCGTAAAAATTCATCGGATTCCAACGAAGCCAATTCTCGATGCGTTGTGACCGGCGAGCTTCCAGTAGCTATTCCAATCGAGTTTTCCTGAATTATTGGGCTCGGATCCAAAATTTCACCACTTTTTGCGATTTCTCGATTTTAGTGATTTTCCCTAGTGGTACCCCTAGGGAAATTCGTCGGATTCCGACGAAGCCAATTCTCGATGCGTTGTGACCGGCGAGCTTCCAGTAGCTATTCCAATCGAGTTTCCCTGAATTATTGGGCTCGGATCCAAAATTTCACCACTTTTTGCGATTTCTCGATTTTGGTGATTTTCCCTAATGGTACCCCTAGCGAAATCCGTAAAAATTCCGACGAAGCCAATTCTCGATGCGTTGTGACCGGCGAGCTTCCAGTAGCTATTCCAATCGAGTTTCCCTGAATTATTGGGCTCGGATCAAAAATTTCACCACTTTTTGCGATTTCTCGATTTTGGTGATTTTCCCTAGTGGTACCCCTAGGAAAATCCGTAAAAATTCATCGGATTCCGACGAAGCCAATTCTCGATGCGTTGTGACCGGCGAGCTTCCAGTAGCTATTCCAATCGAGTTTCCCTCAATTATTGGGCTCGGATCCAAAATTTCACCACTTTTTGCGATTTCTCGATTTTAGTGATTTTCCCTAGTGGTACCCCTAGGGAAAGTCGTCGGATTTCGACGAAGCCAATTCTCGATGCGTTGTGACCGGCGAGCTTCCAGTAGCTATTCCGATCGAGTTTCCCTGAATTATTGGGCTCGGATCCAAAATTTCACCACTTTTTGCGATTTCTCGATTTTGGTGATTTTCCCTAGTGGTACCCCTAGGAAAATCCGTAAAAATTCAGACGGAGCCAATTCTCGATGCGTTGTGACCGGCGAGCTTCCAGTAGCTATTCTAATCGAGTTTCCCTGAATTATTGGGCTCGAATCCAAAATTTCACCACTTTTTGCGATTTCTCGATTTTGGTGATTTTCCCTAGTGGTACCCCTAGGGAAATCCGTAAAAATTCGTCGGATTCCAATGAAGCCAATTCTCGATGCGTTGTGACCGGCGAGCTTCCAGTAGCTATTCCAATCGAGTTTCCCATAATTATTGGGCTCGGATCAAAAATTTCACCACTTTTTGCGATTTCTCGATTTTGGTGATTTTCCCTAGTGGTACCCCTAGGAAAATCCGTAAAAATTCATCGGATTCCAACGAAGCCAATTCTCGATGCGTTGTGACCGGCGAGCTTCCAGTAGCTATTCCAATCGAGTTTTCCTGAATTATTGGGCTCGGATCCAAAATTTCACCACTTTTTGCGATTTCTCGATTTTAGTGATTTTCCCTAGTGGTACCCCTAGGGAAATTCGTCGGATTCCGACGAAGCCAATTCTCGATGCGTTGTGACCGGCGAGCTTCCAGTAGCTATTCCAATCGAGTTTCCCTGAATTATTGGGCTCGGATCCAAAATTTCACCACTTTTTGCGATTTCTCGATTTTGGTGATTTTCCCTAATGGTACCCCTAGCGAAATCCGTAAAAATTCCGACGAAGCCAATTCTCGATGCATTGTGACCGGCGAGCTTCCAGTAGCTATTCCAATCGAGTTTCCCTGAATTATTGGGCTCGGATCAAAAATTTCACCACTTTTTGCGATTTCTCGATTTTGGTGATTTTCCCTAGTGGTACCCCTAGGAAAATCCGTAAAAATTCATCGGATTCCGACGAAGCCAATTCTCGATGCGTTGTGACCGGCGAGCTTCCAGTAGCTATTCCAATCGAGTTTCCCTCAATTATTGGGCTCGGATCCAAAATTTCACCACTTTTTGCGATTTCTCGATTTTAGTGATTTTCCCTAGTGGTACCCCTAGGGAAAGTCGTCGGATTTCGACGAAGCCAATTCTCGATGCGTTGTGACCGGCGAGCTTCCAGTAGCTATTCCGATCGAGTTTCCCTGAATTATTGGGCTCGGATCCAAAATTTCACCACTTTTTGCGATTTCTCGATTTTGGTGATTTTCCCTAGTGGTACCCCTAGGAAAATCCGTAAAAATTCAGACGGAGCCAATTCTCGATGCGTTGTGACCGGCGAGCTTCCAGTAGCTATTCTAATCGAGTTTCCCTGAATTATTGGGCTCGAATCCAAAATTTCACCACTTTTTGCGATTTCTCGATTTTGGTGATTTTCCCTAGTGGTACCCCTAGGGAAATCCGTAAAAATTCGTCGGATTCCAATGAAGCCAATTCTCGATGCGTTGTGACCGGCGAGCTTCCAGTAGCTATTCCAATCGAGTTTCCCATAATTATTGGGCTCGGATCAAAAATTTCACCACTTTTTGCGATTTCTCGATTTTGGTGATTTTCCCTAGTGGTACCCCTAGGAAAATCCGTAAAAATTAATCGGATTCCAACGAAGCCAATTCTCGATGCGTTGTGACCGGCGAGCTTCCAGTAGCTATTCCAATCGAGTTTCCCTGAATTATTGGGCTCGGATCCAAAATTTCACCACTTTTTGCGATTTCTCGATTTTAGTGATTTTCCCTAGTGGTACCCCTAGGGAAATTCGTCGGATTCCGACGAAGCCAATTCTCGATGCGTTGTGACCGGCGAGCTTCCAGTAGCTATTCCAATCGAGTTTCCCTGAATTATTGGGCTCGGATCCAAAATTTCACCACTTTTTGCGATTTCTCGATTTTGGTGATTTTCCCTAATGGTACCCCTAGCGAAATCCGTAAAAATTCCGACGAAGCCAATTCTCGATGCGTTGTGACCGGCGAGCTTCCAGTAGCTATTCCAATCGAGTTTCCCTGAATTATTGGGCTCGGATCCAAAATTTCACCACTTTTTGCGTTTTCTCGATTTTGGTGATTTTCCCTAGTGGTACCCCTAGGTAAATCCGTAAAAATTTGTCAGATTCTGACGAAGCCAATTCTCGATGCGTTGTGACCGGCGACCTTCCAGTAGCTATTCCAATCGAGTTTCCCTGAATTATTGGGCTCGGATCCAAAATTTCACCACTTTTTGCGATTTCTCGATTTTGGTGATTTTCCCTAGTGGTACCCCTAGGGAAATCCGTAAAAATTCGTCGGATTCCGACGAAGCCAATTCTCGATGCGTTGTGACCGGCGAGCTTCCAGTAGCTATTCCAATCGAGTTTCCCTGAATTATTGGGCTCGGATCAAAAATTTCACCACTTTTTGCGATTTCTCGATTTTGGTGATTTTCCGTAGTGGTACCCCTAGTAAAATCCGTAAAAATTCGTCGGATTCCGACGAAACCAATTCTCGATTCGTTGTGACCGGCGAGCTTCCAGTAGCTATTCCAATCGAGTTTCCCTGAATTATTGGGCTCGGATCCAAAATTTCACCACTTTTTGCGATTTCTCGATTTTGGTGATTTTCCCTTGTGGTAATTCGTCGGATTCCGACGAAGCCAATTCTCGATGCGTTGTGACCGGCGAGCTTCCAGTAGCTATTCCAATCGAGTTTCCCTGAATTATTGGGCTCGGATCCAAAATTTCACCACTTTTTGCGATTTCTCGATTTTGGTGATTTTCCCTAGTGGTACCCTTAGGGAAATCCGTAAAAATTCCAACGGAGCCAATTCTAGATGCGTTGTGACCGGCGAGCTTCCAGTAGCTATTCCAATCGAGTTTCCCTGAATTATTGGGCTCGGATCCAAAATTTCACCACTTTTTGCGATTTCTCGATTTTGGTGATTTTCCCTAGTGGTACCCCCTAGGGAAATCCGTAAAAATTCGTCGCATTTCGACGAAGCCAATTCTCGATGCGTTGTGACCGGCGAGCTTCCAGTAGCTATTCCAATCGAGTTTCCCTGAATTATTGGGCTCGGATCCAAAATTTCACCACTTTTTGCGATTTCTCGATTTTGGTGATTTTCCCTAGTGGTACCCCTAGGGAAATCCGTAAAAATTCCGACGAAGCCAATTCTCGATGCGTTGTGACCGGCGAGCTTCCAGAAGCTATTCCAATCGAGTTTTCCTGAATTATTGGGCTCGGATCAAAAATTTCACCACTTTTTGCGATTTCTCGATTTTGGTGATTTTCCCTAGTGGTACCCCTAGGGAAATCCGTAAAAATTCGTCGGATTCCGACGAAGCCAAGTCTCGATGCGTTGTGACCGGCGAGCTTTCAGTAGCTATTCCAATCGAGTTTCCCTGAATTATTGGGCTCGGATCCAAAATTTCACCACTTTTTGCGATTTCTCGATTTTGGTGATTTTCCCTTGTGGTACCCCTAGTAAAATCCATAAAAATTCGTCGGATTCCAACGAAACCAATTCTCGATTCGTTGTGACCGGCGAGCTTCCAGTAGCTATTCCAATCGAGTTTCTCTGAATTATTGGGCTCGGATCCAAAATTTCACCACTTTTTGCGATTTCTCGATTTTGGTGATTTTCCCTTGTGGTAATTCGTCGGATTCCGACGAAGCCAATTCTCGATGCGTTGTGACCGGCGAGCTTCCAGTAGCTATTCCAATCGAGTTTCCCTGAATTATTGGTCTCGGATCCAAAATTTCACCACTTTTTGCGATTTCTCGATTTTGGTGATTTTCCCTAGTGGTACCCCTAGGGAAATCCGTAAAAATTCCAACGGAGCCAATTCTAGATGCGTTGTGACCGGCGAGCTTCCAGTAGCTATTCCAATCGAGTTTCCCTGAATTATTGGGCTCGGATCCAAAATTTCACCACTTTTTGCGATTTCTCGATTTTGGTGATTTTCCCTAGTGGTACCCCCTAGGGAAATCCGTAAAAATTCGTCGCATTTCGACGAAGCCAATTCTCGATGCGTTGTGACCGGCGAGCTTCCAGTAGCTATTCCAATCGAGTTTCCCTGAATTATTGGGCTCGGATCCAAAATTTCCCCACTTTTTGCGATTTCTCGATTTTGGTGATTTTCCCTAGTGGTACCCCTAGGGAAATCCGTAAAAATTCCGACGAAGCCAATTCTCGATGCGTTGTGACCGGCGAGCTTCCAGTAGCTATTCCAATCGAGTTTCCCTGAATTATTGGGCTCGGATCCAAAATTTCACCACTTTTTGCGATTTCTCGATTTTGGTGATTTTCCCTAGTGGTACCCCTAGGGAAATCCGTAAAAATTCATCGGATTCCGACGAAGCCAAGTCTCGATGCGTTGTGACCGGCGAGCTTTCAGTAGCTATTCCAATCGATTTTCCCTGAATTATTGGGCTCGGATCCAAAATTTCACCACTTTTTGCGATTTCTCGATTTTTGTGATTTTCCCTAGTGGTACCCCTAGGGAAATCCATAAAAATTCGTTGGATTTCGACGAAGCCAATTCTCGATGCGTTGAGCTTCCAGTAGCTATTCCAATCGAGTTTCCCTGAATTATTGGGCTCGGATCCAAAATTTCACCACTTTTTGCGATTTCTCGATTTTGGTGATTTTCCCTAGTGGTACCCCTAGGGAAATCCGTAAAAATTCGTCGGATTCCGACGAAGCCAATTCTAGATGCGTTGTGACCGGCGAGCTTCCAGTAGCTATTCCAATCGAGTTTTCCTGAATTATTGGGCTCGGATCCAAAATTTCACCACTTTTTGCGATTTCTCGATTTTGGTGATTTTCCGTAGTGGTACCCCTAGTAAAATCCGTAAAAATTCGTCGGATTCCGACGAAGCCAATTCTCGATTCGTTGTGACCGGCGAGCTTCCAGTAGCGATTCCAATCGAGTTTCCCTGAATTATTGGGCTCGGATCAAAAATTTCACCACTTTTTGCGATTTCTCGATTTTGGTGATTTTCCCTAGTGGTACCCCTAGGGAAATCCGTAAAAATTCGTCGGATTCCCACGAAGCCAATTCTCGATGCGTTGAGCTTCCAGTAGCTATTCCAATCGAGTTTCCCTGAATTATTGGGCTTGGATCCAAAATTTCACCACTTTTTGCGATTTCTCGATTTTGGTGATTTTCCCTAGTGGTAATTCGTCGGATTCCGACGAAGCCAATTCTCGATGCGTTGTGACCGGCGAGCTTCCAGTAGCTATTACAATCGAGTTTCCCTGAATTATTGGGCTCGGATCCAAAATTTCACCACTTTTTGCGATTTCTCGATTTTTGTGATTTTCCCTAGTGGTACCCCTAGGGAAATCCGTAAAAATTCGTCGGATTCCGACGAAGCCAATTCTCGATGCGTTGTGACCGGCGAGCTTCCAGTAGCTATTCCAATCGAGTTTCTCTGAATTATTGGGCTCGGATCAAAAATTTCACCACTTTTTGCGATTTCTCGATTTTGGTGATTTTCCGTAGTGGTACCCCTAGTAAAATCCGTAAAAATTCGTCGGATTCCGACGAAACCAATTCTCGATTCGTTGTGACCGGCGAGCTTCCAGTAGCTATTCCAATCGAGTTTCCCTGAATTATTGGGCTCGGATCCAAAATTTCACCACTTTTTGCGATTTCTCGATTTTGGTGATTTTCCCTTGTGGTAATTCGTCGGATTCCGACGAAGCCAATTCTCGATGCGTTGTGACCGGCGAGCTTCCAGTAGCTATTCCAATCGAGTTTCCCTGAATTATTGGGCTCGGATCCAAAATTTCACCACTTTTTGCGATTTCTCGATTTTGGTGATTTTCCCTAGTGGTACCCCTAGGGAAATCCGTAAAAATTCAAACGGAGCCAATTCTAGATGCGTTGTGACCGGCGAGCTTCCAGTAGCTATTCCAATCGAGTTTCCCTGAATTATTGGGCTCGGATCCAAAATTTCACCACTTTTTGCGATTTCTCGATTTTGGTGATTTTCCCTAGTGGTACCCCCTAGGGAAATCCGTAAAAATTCGTCGCATTTCGACGAAGCCAATTCTCGATGCGTTGTGACCGGCGAGCTTCCAGTATCTATTCCAATCGAGTTTCCCTGAATTATTGGGCTCGGATCCAAAATTTCACCACTTTTTGCGATTTCTCGATTTTGGTGATTTTCCCTAGTGGTACCCCTAGGGAAATCCATAAAAATTCGTTGGATTTCGACGAAGCCATTTCTCGATGCGTTGAGCTTCCAGTAGCTATTCCAATCGAGTTTCCCTGAATTATTGGGCTCGGATCCAAAATTTCACCACTTTTTGCGATTTCTCGATTTTGGTGATTTTCCCTAGTGGTACCCCTAGGGAAATCCGTAAAAATTCGTCGGATTCCGACGAAGCCAATTCTCGATGCGTTGTGACCGGCGAGCTTCCAGTAGCTATTCCAATCGAGTTTTGCTGAATTATTGGGCTCGGATCCAAAATTTCACCACTTTTTGCGATTTCTCGATTTTGGTGATTTTCCGTAGTGGTACCCCTAGTAAAATCCGTAAAAATTCGTCGGATTCCGACGAAGCCAATTCTCGATTCGTTGTGACCGGCGAGCTTCCAGTAGCGATTCCAAACGAGTTTCCCTGAATTATTGGGCTCGGATCAAAAATTTCACCACTTTTTGCGATTTCTCGATTTTGGTGATTTTCCCTAGTGGTACCCCTAGGGAAATCCGTAAAAATTCGTCGGATTCCCACGAAGCCAATTCTCGATGCGTTGAGCTTCCAGTAGCTATTCCAATCGAGTTTCCCTGAATTATTGGGCTTGGATCCAAAATTTCACCACTTTTTGCGATTTCTCGATTTTGGTGATTTTCCCTAGTGGTAATTCGTCGGATTCCGACGAAGCCAATTCTCGATGCGTTGTGACCGGCGAGCTTCCAGTAGCTATTCCAATCGAGTTTCCCTGAATTATTGGGCTCGGATCCAAAATTTCACAACTTTTTGCGATTTCTCGATTTTGGTGATTTTCCCTAGTGGTACCCCTAGGGAATTCCGTAAAAATTCCGACGAAGCCAATTCTCGATGAGTTGTGACCGGCGAGCTTCAAGTAGCTATTCCAATCGAGTTTCCCTGAATTATTGGGCTCGGATCCAAAATTTCACCACTTTTTGCGATTTCTCGATTTTGGTGATTTTTCCTAGTGGTACCCCTAGGGAAATCCGTAAAAATTCGTCGGATTCCGACGAAGCCAAGTCTCGATGCGTTGTGACCGGCGAGCTTCCAGTAGCTATTCCAATCGAGTTTCCCTGAATTATTGGGCTCGGATCCAAAATTTCACCACTTTTTGCGATTTCTCGATTTTGGTGATTTTTCCTAGTAGTACCCCTAGGGAAATCCGTAAAAATTCGTCGGATTCCGACGAAGCCAATTCTCGATGCATTGTGACCGACGAGCTTCCAGTAGCTATTCCAATCGAGTTTCCCTGAATTATTGGGCTCGGATCCAAAATTTCACCACTTTTTGCGATTTCTCGATTTTTGTGATTTTCCCTTGTGGTACCCTAGGGAAATCCGTAAAAATTCGTCAGATTCCGACGAAGCCAATTCTCGATGCGTTGTGACTGGCGAGCTTCCAGTAGCTATTCCAATCGATTTTCCTTGAATTATTGGGCTCGGATCCAAAATTTCACCACTTTTTGCGATTTCTCGATTTTGGTGATTTTCCCTAGTGGTACCCCTAGGGAAATCCGTAAAAATTCCGACGAAGCCAATTCTCGATGCGTTGTGACCAGCGAGATTCCAGTAGCTATTCCAATCGAGTTTCCCTGAATTATTGGGCTCGGATCGAAAATTTCACAACTTTTTGCGATTTCTCGATTTTGGTGATTTTCCCTAGTGGTACCGCTAGGGAAATCCGTAAAAATTCGTCGGATTCCGACAAAGCCAATTCTCGATGCGTTGTGACCGGCGAGTTTCCAGTAGCTATTCCAATCGAGTTTCCCTGAATTATTGGGCTCGGATCCAAAATTTTACCACTTTTTGCGATTTCTCGATTGTGGTGATTTTCCCTAATGGTACCCCTAGGGAAATCCGTAAAAATTCGTCGGATTCTGACGAAGCCAATTCTCGATGCGTTGTGACCGGCGAGCTTCCAATAGCTATTCCTATCGATTTTCCCTGAATTATTGGGCTCGGATCCAAAATTTCACCACTTTTTGCGATTTCTCGATTTTGGTGATTTCTCCTAGTGGTACCCCTAGGGAAATCCGTAAAAATTCCGACGAAGCCAATTCTCGATGCGTTGTGACCGGCGAGATTCCAGTAGCTATTCTAATCGAGTTTCCCTGAATTATTGGGCTCGGATCCAAAATTTCACAACTTTTTGCGATTTCTCGATTTTCCCTAGTGGTACCCCTAGGGAAATCCGTAAAAATTCGTCGGATTCCGACAAAGCCAATTCTCGATGCGTTGTGACCGGCGAGTTTCCAGTAGCTATTCCAATCGAGTTTCCCTGAATTATTGGGCTCGGATCCAAAATTTCACCACTTTTTACGATTTCTCGATTTTGGTGATTTTCCCTATTGGTACCCCTAGGGAAATTCATCGGATTCCGACGAAGCCAATTCTCGATGCGTTGTGACCGGCGAGCTTCCAGTAGCTATTCCAATCGAGTTTCCCTGAATTATTGGGCTCGGATCCAAAATTTCACCACTTTTTGCGATTTCTCGATTTTGGTGATTTTCCCTAGTGGTACCCCTAGGGAAATTCGTCGGATTCCGACGAAGCCAATTCTCGATGCGTTGTGACCGGCGAGTTTCCAGTAGCTATATCAATCGAGTTTCCCTGAATTATTGGGCTCGGATCCAAAATTTCACCACTTTTTGCGATTTCTCGATTTTGGTGATTTTTCCTAGTGGTACCCCTAGGAAAATCCGTAAAAATTCGTCGGATTCCAACGAAGCCAATTCTCGATGCGTTGAGCTTCCAGTAGCTATTCCAATCGAGTTTCCCTGAATTATTGGGCTCGGATCCAAAATTTCACCACTTTTTGCGATTTGTCGATTTTGGTGATTATCCCTAGTGGTACCCCTAGGGAAATTTGTAAAAATTCGTCGGATTCCGACGAAGCCATTCTCGATGCGTTGTGACCGACGAGCTTCCAGTAGCTATTCCAATCGAGTTTCCCTGAATTATTGGGCTCGGATCCAAAATTTCACCACTTTTTGCGATTTCTCGATTTTGGTGATTTTCCCTAATGGTACCCCTAGGGAAATCCGTAAAAATTCGTCGGATTCCGACGAAGCCAATTCTCGATGCGTTGTGACCGGCGAGCTTCCAGTAGCTATTATAATCGATTTTCCCTGAATTATTGGGCTCGGATCCAAAATTTCACCACTTTTTGCGATTTCTCGATTTTGGTGATTTTCCCTAGTGGTACCCCTAGGGAAATCCGTAAAAATTCCGACGAAGCCAATTCTCGATGCGTTGTGACCGGCGAGATTCCAGTAGCTATTCCAATCGAGTTTCCCTGAATTATTGGGCTCGGATCCAAAATTTCATAACTTTTTGCGATTTCTCGATTTTGGTGATTTTCTCTAGTGGTACCCCTAGGGAAATCCGTAAAAATTTGTCGGATTCCGACAAAGCCAATTCTCGATGCGTTGTGACCGGCGAGCTTCCAGTAGCTATTCCAATCGAGTTTCCCTGAATTATTGGGCTCGGACCCAAAATTTCACCACTTTTTGCGATTTCTCGATTTTGGTGATTTTACCTAGTGGTACCCCTAGGGAAATTCGTCGGATTCCGACGAAGCCAATTCTCGATGCGTTGTGACCGGCGAGCTTCCAGTAGCTATTCCAATCGAGTTTCCCTGAATTATTGGGCTCGGATCCAAAATTTCACCACTTTTTGCGATTTCTCGATTTTGGTGATTTTCCCTAGTGGTACCCCTAGGGAAATTCGTCGGATTCCGACGAAGCCAATTCTCGATGCGTTGTGACCTGCGAGCTTCCAGTAGCTATTCCAATCGAGTTTCCCTGAATTATTGGGCTCGGATCCAAAATTTCACCACTTTTTGCGATTTCTCGATTTTGGTGATTTTCCCTAGTGGTACCCCTAGGGAAATCCGTAAAAATTCCGACGAAGCCAATTCTCGATGCGTTGTGACCGGCGAGCTTCCAGTAGCTATTCCAATCGAGTTTCCCTGAATTATTGGGCTCGGATCCAAAATTTCACAACTTTTTGCGATTTCTCGATTTTGGTGATTTTCCCTAGTGGTACCCCTAGGGAAATTCGTAAAAATTCGTCGGATTCCGACGAAGCCAATTCTCGATGCGTTGTGACCGGCGAGTTTCCAGTAGCTATTCCAATCGAGTTTCCCTGAATTATTGGGCTCGGATCCAAAATTTCACCACTTTTTGCGATTTCTCGATTTTGGTGATTTTCCCTAGTGGTACCCATAGGGAAATCCGTAAAAATTCCGACGAAGCCAATTCTCGATGCGTTGTGACCGGCGAGCTTCCAGTAGCTATTCCAATCGAGTTTCCCTGAATTATTGGGCTCGGATCCAAAATTTCACCACTTTTTGCGATTTCTCGATTTTGGTGATTTTCCCTAGTGGTACCCCTAGGGAAATCCGTAAAAATTCCGACGAAGCCAATTCTCGATGCGTTGTGACCAGCGAGATTCCAGTAGCTATTCCAATCGAGTTTCCCTGAATTATTGGGCTCGGATCGAAAATTTCACAACTTTTTGCGATTTCTCGATTTTGGTGATTTTCCCTAGTGGTACCGCTAGGGAAATCCGTAAAAATTCGTCGGATTCCGACAAAGCCAATTCTCGATGCGTTGTGACCGGCGAGTTTCCAGTAGCTATTCCAATCGAGTTTCCCTGAATTATTGGGCTCGGATCCAAAATTTTACCACTTTTTGCGATTTCTCGATTGTGGTGATTTTCCCTAATGGTACCCCTAGGGAAATCCGTAAAAATTCGTCGGATTCTGACGAAGCCAATTCTCGATGCGTTGTGACCGGCGAGCTTCCAATAGCTATTCCTATCGATTTTCCCTGAATTATTGGGCTCGGATCCAAAATTTCACCACTTTTTGCGATTTCTCGATTTTGGTGATTTCTCCTAGTGGTACCCCTAGGGAAATCCGTAAAAATTCCGACGAAGCCAATTCTCGATGCGTTGTGACCGGCGAGATTCCAGTAGCTATTCTAATCGAGTTTCCCTGAATTATTGGGCTCGGATCCAAAATTTCACAACTTTTTGCGATTTCTCGATTTTCCCTAGTGGTACCCCTAGGGAAATCCGTAAAAATTCGTCGGATTCCGACAAAGCCAATTCTCGATGCGTTGTGACCGGCGAGTTTCCAGTAGCTATTCCAATCGAGTTTCCCTGAATTATTGGGCTCGGATCCAAAATTTCACCACTTTTTACGATTTCTCGATTTTGGTGATTTTCCCTATTGGTACCCCTAGGGAAATTCATCGGATTCCGACGAAGTCAATTCTCGATGCGTTGTGACCGGCGAGCTTCCAGTAGCTATTCCAATCGAGTTTCCCTGAATTATTGGGCTCGGATCCAAAATTTCACCACTTTTTGCGATTTCTCGATTTTGGTGATTTTCCCTAGTGGTACCCCTAGGGAAATTCGTCGGATTCCGACGAAGCCAATTCTCGATGCGTTGTGACCGGCGAGTTTCCAGTAGCTATATCAATCGAGTTTCCCTGAATTATTGGGCTCGGATCCAAAATTTCACCACTTTTTGCGATTTCTCGATTTTGGTGATTTTTCCTAGTGGTACCCCTAGGAAAATCCGTAAAAATTCGTCGGATTCCAACGAAGCCAATTCTCGATGCGTTGAGCTTCCAGTAGCTATTCCGATCGAGTTTCCCTGAATTATTGGGCTCGGATCCAAAATTTCACCACTTTTTGCGATTTGTCGATTTTGGTGATTATCCCTAGTGGTACCCCTAGGGAAATTTGTAAAAATTCGTCGGATTCCGACGAAGCCATTCTCGATGCGTTGTGACCGACGAGCTTCCAGTAGCTATTCCAATCGAGTTTCCCTGAATTATTGGGCTCGGATCCAAAATTTCACCACTTTTTGCGATTTCTCGATTTTGGTGATTTTCCCTAATGGTACCCCTAGGGAAATCCGTAAAAATTTGTCGGATTCCGACAAAGCCAATTCTCGATGCGTTGTGACCGGCGAGCTTCCAGTAGCTATTCCAATCGAGTTTCCCTGAATTATTGGGCTCGGATCCAAAATTTCACCACTTTTTGCGATTTCTCGATTTTGGTGATTTTACCTAGTGGTACCCCTAGGGAAATTCGTCGGATTCCGACGAAGCCAATTCTCGATGCGTTGTGACCGGCGAGCTTCCAGTAGCTATTCCAATCGAGTTTCCCTCAATTATTTGGCTCGGATCCAAAATTTCACCACTTTTTGCGATTTCTCGATTTTAGTGATTTTCCCTAGTGGTACCCCTAGGGAAAGTCGTCGGATTTCGACGAAGCCAATTCTCGATGCGTTGTGACCGGCGAGCTTCCAGTAGCTATTCCGATCGAGTTTCCCTGAATTATTGGGCTCGGATCCAAAATTTCACCACTTTTTGCGATTTCTCGATTTTGGTGATTTTCCCTAGTGGTACCCCTAGGAAAATCCGTAAAAATTCAGACGGAGCCAATTCTCGATGCGTTGTGACCGGCGAGCTTCCAGTAGCTATTCTAATCGAGTTTCCCTGAATTATTGGGCTCGAATCCAAAATTTCACCACTTTTTGCGATTTCTCGATTTTGGTGATTTTCCCTAGTGGTACCCCTAGGGAAATCCGTAAAAATTCGTCGGATTCCAATGAAGCCAATTCTCGATGCGTTGTGACCGGCGAGCTTCCAGTAGCTATTCCAATCGAGTTTCCCATAATTATTGGGCTCGGATCAAAAATTTCACCACTTTTTGCGATTTCTCGATTTTGGTGATTTTCCCTAGTGGTACCCCTAGGAAAATCCGTAAAAATTCATCGGATTCCAACGAAGCCAATTCTCGATGCGTTGTGACCGGCGAGCTTCCAGTAGCTATTCCAATCGAGTTTTCCTGAATTATTGGGCTCGGATCCAAAATTTCACCACTTTTTGCGATTTCTCGATTTTAGTGATTTTCCCTAGTGGTACCCCTAGGGAAATTCGTCGGATTCCGACGAAGCCAATTCTCGATGCGTTGTGACCGGCGAGCTTCCAGTAGCTATTCCAATCGAGTTTCCCTGAATTATTGGGCTCGGATCCAAAATTTCACCACTTTTTGCGATTTCTCGATTTTGGTGATTTTCCCTAATGGTACCCCTAGCGAAATCCGTAAAAATTCCGACGAAGCCAATTCTCGATGCGTTGTGACCGGCGAGCTTCCAGTAGCTATTCCAATCGAGTTTCCCTGAATTATTGGGCTCGGATCAAAAATTTCACCACTTTTTGCGATTTCTCGATTTTGGTGATTTTCCCTAGTGGTACCCCTAGGAAAATCCGTAAAAATTCATCGGATTCCGACGAAGCCAATTCTCGATGCGTTGTGACCGGCGAGCTTCCAGTAGCTATTCCAATCGAGTTTCCCTCAATTATTGGGCTCGGATCCAAAATTTCACCACTTTTTGCGATTTCTCGATTTTAGTGATTTTCCCTAGTGGTACCCCTAGGGAAAGTCGTCGGATTTCGACGAAGCCAATTCTCGATGCGTTGTGACCGGCGAGCTTCCAGTAGCTATTCCGATCGAGTTTCCCTGAATTATTGGGCTCGGATCCAAAATTTCACCACTTTTTGCGATTTCTCGATTTTGGTGATTTTCCCTAGTGGTACCCCTAGGAAAATCCGTAAAAATTCAGACGGAGCCAATTCTCGATGCGTTGTGACCGGCGAGCTTCCAGTAGCTATTCTAATCGAGTTTCCCTGAATTATTGGGCTCGAATCCAAAATTTCACCACTTTTTGCGATTTCTCGATTTTGGTGATTTTCCCTAGTGGTACCCCTAGGGAAATCCGTAAAAATTCGTCGGATTCCAATGAAGCCAATTCTCGATGCGTTGTGACCGGCGAGCTTCCAGTAGCTATTCCAATCGAGTTTCCCATAATTATTGGGCTCGGATCAAAAATTTCACCACTTTTTGCGATTTCTCGATTTTGGTGATTTTCCCTAGTGGTACCCCTAGGAAAATCCGTAAAAATTAATCGGATTCCAACGAAGCCAATTCTCGATGCGTTGTGACCGGCGAGCTTCCAGTAGCTATTCCAATCGAGTTTCCCTGAATTATTGGGCTCGGATCCAAAATTTCACCACTTTTTGCGATTTCTCGATTTTAGTGATTTTCCCTAGTGGTACCCCTAGGGAAATTCGTCGGATTCCGACGAAGCCAATTCTCGATGCGTTGTGACCGGCGAGCTTCCAGTAGCTATTCCAATCGAGTTTCCCTGAATTATTGGGCTCGGATCCAAAATTTCACCACTTTTTGCGATTTCTCGATTTTGGTGATTTTCCCTAATGGTACCCCTAGCGAAATCCGTAAAAATTCCGACGAAGCCAATTCTCGATGCGTTGTGACCGGCGAGCTTCCAGTAGCTATTCCAATCGAGTTTCCCTGAATTATTGGGCTCGGATCCAAAATTTCACCACTTTTTGCGTTTTCTCGATTTTGGTGATTTTCCCTAGTGGTACCCCTAGGTAAATCCGTAAAAATTTGTCAGATTCTGACGAAGCCAATTCTCGATGCGTTGTGACCGGCGACCTTCCAGTAGCTATTCCAATCGAGTTTCCCTGAATTATTGGGCTCGGATCCAAAATTTCACCACTTTTTGCGATTTCTCGATTTTGGTGATTTTCCCTAGTGGTACCCCTAGGGAAATCCGTAAAAATTCGTCGGATTCCGACGAAGCCAATTCTCGATGCGTTGTGACCGGCGAGCTTCCAGTAGCTATTCCAATCGTGTTTCCCTGAATTATTGGGCTCGGATCAAAAATTTCACCACTTTTTGCGATTTCTCGATTTTGGTGATTTTCCGTAGTGGTACCCCTAGTAAAATCCGTAAAAATTCGTCGGATTCCGACGAAACCAATTCTCGATTCGTTGTGATCGGCGTGCTTCCAGTAGCTATTCCAATCGAGTTTCCCTGAATTATTGGGCTCGGATCCAAAATTTCACCACTTTTTGCGATTTCTCGATTTTGGTGATTTTCCCTTGTGGTAATTCGTCGGATTCCGACGAAGCCAATTCTCGATGCGTTGTGACCGGCGAGCTTCCAGTAGCTATTCCAATCGAGTTTCCCTGAATTATTGGGCTCGGATCCAAAATTTCACCACTTTTTGCGATTTCTCGATTTTGGTGATTTTCCCTAGTGGTACCCCTAGGGAAATCCGTAAAAATTCCAACGGAGCCAATTCTAGATGCGTTGTGACCGGCGAGCTTCCAGTAGCTATTCCAATCGAGTTTCCCTGAATTATTGGGCTCGGATCCAAAATTTCACCACTTTTTGCGATTTCTCGATTTTGGTGATTTTCCCTAGTGGTACCCCCTAGGGAAATCCGTAAAAATTCGTCGCATTTCGACGAAGCCAATTCTCGATGCGTTGTGACCGGCGAGCTTCCAGTAGCTATTCCAATCGAGTTTCCCTGAATTATTGGGCTCGGATCCAAAATTTCACCACTTTTTGCGATTTCTCGATTTTGGTGATTTTCCCTAGTGGTACCCCTAGGGAAATCCGTAAAAATTCCGACGAAGCCAATTCTCGATGCGTTGTGACCGGCGAGCTTCCAGTAGCTATTCCAATCGCGTTTCCCTGAATTATTGGGCTCGGATCCAAAATTTCACCACTTTTTGCGATTTCTCGATTTTGGTGATTTTCCCTAGTGGTACCCCTAGGGAAATCCGTAAAAATTCGTCGGATTCCGACGAAGCCAAGTCTCGATGCGTTGTGACCGGCGAGCTTTCAGTAGCTATTCCAATCGAGTTTCCCTGAATTATTGGGCTCGGATCCAAAATTTCACCACTTTTTGCGATTTCTCGATTTTGGTGATTTTCCCTAGTGGTACCCCTAGGGAAATCCGTAAAAATTCGTTGGATTTCGACGAAGCCAATTCTCGATGCGTTGAGCTTCCAGTAGCTATTCCAATCGAGTTTCCCTGAATTATTGGGCTCGGATCCAAAATTTCACCACTTTTTGCGATTTCTCGATTTTGGTGATTTTCCCTAGTGGTACCCCTAGGGAAATCCGTAAAAATTCGTCGGATTCCGACGAAGCCAATTCTCGATGCGTTGTGACCGGCGAGCTTCCAGTAGCTATTCCAATCGAGTTTCCCTGAATTATTGGGCTCGGATCAAAAATTTCACCACTTTTTGCGATTTCTCGATTTTGGTGATTTTCCGTAGTGGTACCCCTAGTAAAATCCGTAAAAATTCGTCGGATTCCGACGAAACCAATTCTCGATTCGTTGTGACCGGCGAGCTTCCAGTAGCTATTCCAATCGAGTTTCCCTGAATTATTGGGCTCGGATCCAAAATTTCACCACTTTTTGCGATTTCTCGATTTTGGTGATTTTCCCTTGTGGTAATTCGTCGGATTCCGACGAAGCCAATTCTCGATGCGTTGTGACCGGCGAGCTTCCAGTAGCTATTCCAATCGAGTTTCCCTGAATTATTGGGCTCGGATCCAAAATTTCACCACTTTTTGCGATTTCTCGATTTTGGTGATTTTCCCTAGTGGTACCCCTAGGGAAATCCGTAAAAATTCCAACGGAGCCAATTCTAGATGCGTTGTGACCGGCGAGCTTCCAGTAGCTATTCCAATCGAGTTTCCCTGAATTATTGGGCTCGGATCCAAAATTTCACCACTTTTTGCGATTTCTCGATTTTGGTGATTTTCCCTAGTGGTACCCCCTAGGGAAATCCGTAAAAATTCGTCGCATTTCGACGAAGCCAATTCTCGATGCGTTGTGACCGGCGAGCTTCCAGTAGCTATTCCAATCGAGTTTCCCTGAATTATTGGGCTCGGATCCAAAATTTCACCACTTTTTGCGATTTCTCGATTTTGGTGATTTTCCCTAGTGGTACCCCTAGGGAAATCCGTAAAAATTCCGACGAAGCCAATTCTCGATGCGTTGTGACCGGCGAGCTTCCAGAAGCTATTCCAATCGAGTTTTCCTGAATTATTGGGCTCGGATCAAAAATTTCACCACTTTTTGCGATTTCTCGATTTTGGTGATTTTCCCTAGTGGTACCCCTAGGGAAATCCGTAAAAATTCGTCGGATTCCGACGAAGCCAATTCTCGATGCGTTGTGACCGGCGAGCTTTCAGTAGCTATTCCAATCGATTTTTCCTGAATTATTGGGCTCGGATCCAAAATTTCACCACTTTTTGCGATTTCTCGATTTTTGTGATTTTCCCTAGTGGTACCCCTAGGGAAATCCATAAAAATTCGTTGGATTTCGACGAAGCCAATTCTCGATGCGTTGAGCTTCCAGTAGCTATTCCAATCGAGTTTCCCTGAATTATTGGGCTCGGATCCAAAATTTCACCACTTTTTGCGATTTCTCGATTTTGGTGATTTTCCCTAGTGGTACCCCTAGGGAAATCCGTAAAAATTCGTCGGATTCCGACGAAGCCAATTCTAGATGCGTTGTGACCGGCGAGCTTCCAGTAGCTATTCCAATCGAGTTTTCCTGAATTATTGGGCTCGGATCCAAAATTTCACCACTTTTTGCGATTTCTCGATTTTGGTGATTTTCCCTAGTGGTACCCCTAGGGAAATCCGTAAAAATTCGTCGGATTCCGACGAAACCAAGTCTCGATGCGTTGTGACCGGCGAGCTTTCAGTAGCTATTCCAATCGAGTTTCCCTGAATTATTGGGCTCGGATCCAAAATTTCACCACTTTTTGCGATTTCTCGATTTTGGTGATTTTCCCTTGTGGTACCCCTAGTAAAATCCATAAAAATTCGTCGGATTCCAACGAAACCAATTCTCGATTCGTTGTGACCGGCGAGCTTCCAGTAGCTATTCCAATCGAGTTTCTCTGAATTATTGGGCTCGGATCCAAAATTTCACCACTTTTTGCGATTTCTCGATTTTGGTGATTTTCCCTTGTGGTAATTCGTCGGATTCCGACGAAGCCAATTCTCGATGCGTTGTGACCGGCGAGCTTCCAGTAGCTATTCCAATCGAGTTTCCCTGAATTATTGGTCTCGGATCCAAAATTTCACCACTTTTTGCGATTTCTCGATTTTGGTGATTTTCCCTAGTGGTACCCCTAGGGAAATCCGTAAAAATTCCAACGGAGCCAATTCTAGATGCGTTGTGACCGGCGAGCTTCCAGTAGCTATTCCAATCGAGTTTCCCTGAATTATTGGGCTCGGATCCAAAATTTCACCACTTTTTGCGATTTCTCGATTTTGGTGATTTTCCCTAGTGGTACCCCCTAGGGAAATCCGTAAAAATTCGTCGCATTTCGACGAAGCCAATTCTCGATGCGTTGTGACCGGCGAGCTTCCAGTAGCTATTCCAATCGAGTTTCCCTGAATTATTGGGCTCGGATCCAAAATTTCCCCACTTTTTGCGATTTCTCGATTTTGGTGATTTTCCCTAGTGGTACCCCTAGGGAAATCCGTAAAAATTCCGACGAAGCCAATTCTCGATGCGTTGTGACCGGCGAGCTTCCAGTAGCTATTCCAATCGAGTTTCCCTGAATTATTGGGCTCGGATCCAAAATTTCACCACTTTTTGCGATTTCTCGATTTTGGTGATTTTCCCTAGTGGTACCCCTAGGGAAATCCGTAAAAATTCGTCGGATTCCGACGAAGCCAAGTCTCGATGCGTTGTGACCGGCGAGCTTTCAGTAGCTATTCCAATCGATTTTTCCTGAATTATTGGGCTCGGATCCAAAATTTCACCACTTTTTGCGATTTCTCGATTTTTGTGATTTTCCCTAGTGGTACCCCTAGGGAAATCCATAAAAATTCGTTGGATTTCGACGAAGCCAATTCTCGATGCGTTGAGCTTCCAGTAGCTATTCCAATCGAGTTTCCCTGAATTATTGGGCTCGGATCCAAAATTTCACCACTTTTTGCGATTTCTCGATTTTGGTGATTTTCCCTAGTGGTACCCCTAGGGAAATCCGTAAAAATTCGTCGGATTCCGACGAAGCCAATTCTAGATGCGTTGTGACCGGCGAGCTTCCAGTAGCTATTCCAATCGAGTTTTCCTGAATTATTGGGCTCGGATCCAAAATTTCACCACTTTTTGCGATTTCTCGATTTTGGTGATTTTCCGTAGTGGTACCCCTAGTAAAATCCGTAAAAATTCGTCGGATTCCGAGGAAGCCAATTCTCGATTCGTTGTGACCGGCGAGCTTCCAGTAGCGATTCCAATCGAGTTTCCCTGAATTATTGGGCTCGGATCAAAAATTTCACCACTTTTTGCGATTTCTCGATTTTGGTGATTTTCCCTAGTGGTACCCCTAGGGAAATCCGTAAAAATTCGTCGGATTCCCACGAAGCCAATTCTCGATGCGTTGAGCTTCCAGTAGCTATTCCAATCGAGTTTCCCTGAATTATTGGGCTTGGATCCAAAATTTCACCACTTTTTGCGATTTCTCGATTTTGGTGATTTTCCCTAGTGGTAATTCGTCGGATTCCGACGAAGCCAATTCTCGATGCGTTGTGACCGGCGAGCTTCCAGTAGCTATTCCAATCGAGTTTCCCTGAATTATTGGGCTCGGATCCAAAATTTCACCACTTTTTGCGATTTCTCGATTTTGGTGATTTTCCCTAGTGGTACCCCTAGGGAAATCCGTAAAAATTCGTCGGATTCCGACGAAGCCAATTCTCGATGCGTTGTGACCGGCGAGCTTCCAGTAGCTATTCCAATCGAGTTTCTCTGAATTATTGGGCTCGGATCAAAAATTTCACCACTTTTTGCGATTTCTCGATTTTGGTGATTTTCCGTAGTGGTACCCCTAGTAAAATCCGTAAAAATTCGTCGGATTCCGACGAAACCAATTCTCGATTCGTTGTGACCGGCGAGCTTCCAGTAGCTATTCCAATCGAGTTTCCCTGAATTATTGGGCTCGGATCCAAAATTTCACCACTTTTTGCGATTTCTCGATTTTGGTGATTTTCCCTTGTGGTAATTCGTCGGATTCCGACGAAGCCAATTCTCGATGCGTTGTGACCGGCGAGCTTCCAGTAGCTATTCCAATCGAGTTTCCCTGAATTATTGGGCTCGGATCCAAAATTTCACCACTTTTTGCGATTTCTCGATTTTGGTGATTTTCCCTAGTGGTACCCCTAGGGAAATCCGTAAAAATTCAAACGGAGCCAATTCTAGATGCGTTGTGACCGGCGAGCTTCCAGTAGCTATTCCAATCGAGTTTCCCTGAATTATTGGGCTCGTATCCAAAATTTCACCACTTTTTGCGATTTCTCGATTTTGGTGATTTTCCCTAGTGGTACCCCCTAGGGAAATCCGTAAAAATTCGTCGCATTTCGACGAAGCCAATTCTCGATGCGTTGTGACCGGCGAGCTTCCAGTATCTATTCCAATCGAGTTTCCCTGAATTATTGGGCTCGGATCCAAAATTTCACCACTTTTTGCGATTTCTCGATTTTGGTGATTTTCCCTAGTGGTACCCCTAGGGAAATCCATAAAAATTCGTTGGATTTCGACGAAGCCAATTCTCGATGCGTTGAGCTTCCAGTAGCTATTCCAATCGAGTTTCCCTGAATTATTGGGCTCGGATCCAAAATTTCACCACTTTTTGCGATTTCTCGATTTTGGTGATTTTCCCTAGTGGTACCCCTAGGGAAATCCGTAAAAATTCGTCGGATTCCGACGAAGCCAATTCTCGATGCGTTGTGACCGGCGAGCTTCCAGTAGCTATTCCAATCGAGTTTTGCTGAATTATTGGGCTCGGATCCAAAATTTCACCACTTTTTGCGATTTCTCGATTTTGGTGATTTTCCGTAGTGGTACCCCTAGTAAAATCCGTAAAAATTCGTCGGATTCCGACGAAGCCAATTCTCGATTCGTTGTGACCGGCGAGCTTCCAGTAGCGATTCCAAACGAGTTTCCCTGAATTATTGGGCTCGGATCAAAAATTTCACCACTTTTTGCGATTTCTCGATTTTGGTGATTTTCCCTAGTGGTACCCCTAGGGAAATCCGTAAAAATTCGTCGGATTCCCACGAAGCCAATTCTCGATGCGTTGAGCTTCCAGTAGCTATTCCAATCGAGTTTCCCTGAATTATTGGGCTTGGATCCAAAATTTCACCACTTTTTGCGATTTCTCGATTTTGGTGATTTTCCCTAGTGGTAATTCGTCGGATTCCGACGAAGCCAATTCTCGATGCGTTGTGACCGGCGAGCTTCCAGTAGCTATTCCAATCGAGTTTCCCTGAATTATTGGGCTCGGATCCAAAATTTCACAACTTTTTGCGATTTCTCGATTTTGGTGATTTTCCCTAGTGGTACCCCTAGGGAATTCCGTAAAAATTCCGACGAAGCCAATTCTCGATGAGTTGTGACCGGCGAGCTTCAAGTAGCTATTCCAATCGAGTTTCCCTGAATTATTGGGCTCGGATCCAAAATTTCACCACTTTTTGCGATTTCTCGATTTTGGTGATTTTTCCTAGTGGTACCCCTAGGGAAATCCGTAAAAATTCGTCGGATTCCGACGAAGCCAAGTCTCGATGCGTTGTGACCGGCGAGCTTCCAGTAGCTATTCCAATCGAGTTTCCCTGAATTATTGGGCTCGGATCCAAAATTTCACCACTTTTTGCGATTTCTCGATTTTGGTGATTTTTCCTAGTAGTACCCCTAGGGAAATCCGTAAAAATTCGTCGGATTCCGACGAAGCCAATTCTCGATGCATTGTGACCGACGAGCTTCCAGTAGCTATTCCAATCGAGTTTCCCTGAATTATTGGGCTCGGATCCAAAATTTCACCACTTTTTGCGATTTCTCGATTTTTGTGATTTTCCCTTGTGGTACCCTAGGGAAATCCGTAAAAATTCGTCAGATTCCGACGAAGCCAATTCTCGATGCGTTGTGACTGGCGAGCTTCCAGTAGCTATTCCAATCGATTTTCCTTGAATTATTGGGCTCGGATCCAAAATTTCACCACTTTTTGCGATTTCTCGATTTTGGTGATTTTCCCTAGTGGTACCCCTAGGGAAATCCGTAAAAATTCCGACGAAGCCAATTCTCGATGCGTTGTGACCAGCGAGATTCCAGTAGCTATTCCAATCGAGTTTCCCTGAATTATTGGGCTCGGATCGAAAATTTCACAACTTTTTGCGATTTCTCAATTTTGGTGATTTTCCCTAGTGGTACCGCTAGGGAAATCCGTAAAAATTCGTCGGATTCCGACAAAGCCAATTCTCGATGCGTTGTGACCGGCGAGTTTCCAGTAGCTATTCCAATCGAGTTTCCCTGAATTATTGGGCTCGGATCCAAAATTTTACCACTTTTTGCGA
The DNA here is from genome assembly GCA_947683425.1 of Excoecaria cochinchinensis. NCBI lineage: Eukaryota > Viridiplantae > Streptophyta > Magnoliopsida > Malpighiales > Euphorbiaceae > Excoecaria > Excoecaria cochinchinensis. The sequence goes on from CANTUQ010000045.1 coordinate 192,380, forward strand.
TTTCTCGATTGTGGTGATTTTCCCTAATGGTACCCCTAGGGAAATCCGTAAAAATTCGTCGGATTCTGACGAAGCCAATTCTCGATGCGTTGTGACCGGCGAGCTTCCAATAGCTATTCCTATCGATTTTCCCTGAATTATTGGGCTCGGATCCAAAATTTCACCACTTTTTGCGATTTCTCGATTTTGGTGATTTCTCCTAGTGGTACCCCTAGGGAAATCCGTAAAAATTTCGACGAAGCCAATTCTCGATGCGTTGTGACCGGCGAGATTCCAGTAGCTATTCTAATCGAGTTTCCCTGAATTATTGGGCTCGGATCCAAAATTTCACAACTTTTTGCGATTTCTCGATTTTCCCTAGTGGTACCCCTAGGGAAATCCGTAAAAATTCGTCGGATTCCGACAAAGCCAATTCTCGATGCGTTGTGACCGGCGAGTTTCCAGTAGCTATTCCAATCGAGTTTCCCTGAATTATTGGGCTCGGATCCAAAATTTCACCACTTTTTACGATTTCTCGATTTTGGTGATTTTCCCTATTGGTACCCCTAGGGAAATTCATCGGATTCCGACGAAGCCAATTCTCGATGCGTTGTGACCGGCGAGCTTCCAGTAGCTATTCCAATCGAGTTTCCCTGAATTATTGGGCTCGGATCCAAAATTTCACCACTTTTTGCGATTTCTCGATTTTGGTGATTTTCCCTAGTGGTACCCCTAGGGAAATTCGTCGGATTCCGACGAAGCCAATTCTCGATGCGTTGTGACCGGCGAGTTTCCAGTAGCTATATCAATCGAGTTTCCCTGAATTATTGGGCTCGGATCCAAAATTTCACCACTTTTTGCGATTTCTCGATTTTGGTGATTTTTCCTAGTGGTACCCCTAGGAAAATCCGTAAAAATTCGTCGGATTCCAACGAAGCCAATTCTCGATGCGTTGAGCTTCCAGTAGCTATTCCAATCGAGTTTCCCTGAATTATTGGGCTCGGATCCAAAATTTCACCACTTTTTGCGATTTGTCGATTTTGGTGATTATCCCTAGTGGTACCCCTAGGGAAATTTGTAAAAATTCGTCGGATTCCGACGAAGCCATTCTCGATGCGTTGTGACCGACGAGCTTCCAGTAGCTATTCCAATCGAGTTTCCCTGAATTATTGGGCTCGGATCCAAAATTTCACCACTTTTTGCGATTTCTCGATTTTGGTGATTTTCCCTAATGGTACCCCTAGGGAAATCCGTAAAAATTCGTCGGATTCCGACGAAGCCAATTCTCGATGCGTTGTGACCGGCGAGCTTCCAGTAGCTATTATAATCGATTTTCCCTGAATTATTGGGCTCGGATCCAAAATTTCACCACTTTTTGCGATTTCTCGATTTTGGTGATTTTCCCTAGTGGTACCCCTAGGGAAATCCGTAAAAATTCCGACGAAGCCAATTCTCGATGCGTTGTGACCGGCGAGATTCCAGTAGCTATTCCAATCGAGTTTCCCTGAATTATTGGGCTCGGATCCAAAATTTCATAACTTTTTGCGATTTCTCGATTTTGGTGATTTTCTCTAGTGGTACCCCTAGGGAAATCCGTAAAAATTTGTCGGATTCCGACAAAGCCAATTCTCGATGCGTTGTGACCGGCGAGCTTCCAGTAGCTATTCCAATCGAGTTTCCCTGAATTATTGGGCTCGGATCCAAAATTTCACCACTTTTTGCGATTTCTCGATTTTGGTGATTTTACCTAGTGGTACCCCTAGGGAAATTCGTCGGATTCCGACGAAGCCAATTCTCGATGCGTTGTGACCGGCGAGCTTCCAGTAGCTATTCCAATCGAGTTTCCCTGAATTATTGGGCTCGGATCCAAAATTTCACCACTTTTTGCGATTTCTCGATTTTGGTGATTTTCCCTAGTGGTACCCCTAGGGAAATTCGTCGGATTCCGACGAAGCCAATTCTCGATGCGTTGTGACCTGCGAGCTTCCAGTAGCTATTCCAATCGAGTTTCCCTGAATTATTGGGCTCGGATCCAAAATTTCACCACTTTTTGCGATTTCTCGATTTTGGTGATTTTCCCTAGTGGTACCCCTAGGGAAATCCGTAAAAATTCCGACGAAGCCAATTCTCGATGCGTTGTGACCGGCGAGCTTCCAGTAGCTATTCCAATCGAGTTTCCCTGAATTATTGGGCTCGGATCCAAAATTTCACAACTTTTTGCGATTTCTCGATTTTGGTGATTTTCCCTAGTGGTACCCCTAGGGAAATTCGTAAAAATTCGTCGGATTCCGACGAAGCCAATTCTCGATGCGTTGTGACCGGCGAGTTTCCAGTAGCTATTCCAATCGAGTTTCCCTGAATTATTGGGCTCGGATCCAAAATTTCACCACTTTTTGCGATTTCTCGATTTTGGTGATTTTCCCTAGTGGTACCCATAGGGAAATCCGTAAAAATTCCGACGAAGCCAATTCTCGATGCGTTGTGACCGGCGAGCTTCCAGTAGCTATTCCAATCGAGTTTCCCTGAATTATTGGGCTCGGATCCAAAATTTCACCACTTTTTGCGATTTCTCGATTTTGGTGATTTTCCCTAGTGGTACCCCTAGGGAAATCCGTAAAAATTCCGACGAAGCCAATTCTCGATGCGTTGTGACCAGCGAGATTCCAGTAGCTATTCCAATCGAGTTTCCCTGAATTATTGGGCTCGGATCGAAAATTTCACAACTTTTTGCGATTTCTCGATTTTGGTGATTTTCCCTAGTGGTACCGCTAGGGAAATCCGTAAAAATTCGTCGGATTCCGACAAAGCCAATTCTCGATGCGTTGTGACCGGCGAGTTTCCAGTAGCTATTCCAATCGAGTTTCCCTGAATTATTGGGCTCGGATCCAAAATTTTACCACTTTTTGCGATTTCTCGATTGTGGTGATTTTCCCTAATGGTACCCCTAGGGAAATCCGTAAAAATTCGTCGGATTCTGACGAAGCCAATTCTCGATGCGTTGTGACCGGCGAGCTTCCAATAGCTATTCCTATCGATTTTCCCTGAATTATTGGGCTCGGATCCAAAATTTCACCACTTTTTGCGATTTCTCGATTTTGGTGATTTCTCCTAGTGGTACCCCTAGGGAAATCCGTAAAAATTCCGACGAAGCCAATTCTCGATGCGTTGTGACCGGCGAGATTCCAGTAGCTATTCTAATCGAGTTTCCCTGAATTATTGGGCTCGGATCCAAAATTTCACAACTTTTTGCGATTTCTCGATTTTCCCTAGTGGTACCCCTAGGGAAATCCGTAAAAATTCGTCGGATTCCGACAAAGCCAATTCTCGATGCGTTGTGACCGGCGAGTTTCCAGTAGCTATTCCAATCGAGTTTCCCTGAATTATTGGGCTCGGATCCAAAATTTCACCACTTTTTACGATTTCTCGATTTTGGTGATTTTCCCTATTGGTACCCCTAGGGAAATTCATCGGATTCCGACGAAGCCAATTCTCGATGCGTTGTGACCGGCGAGCTTCCAGTAGCTATTCCAATCGAGTTTCCCTGAATTATTGGGCTCGGATCCAAAATTTCACCACTTTTTGCGATTTCTCGATTTTGGTGATTTTCCCTAGTGGTACCCCTAGGGAAATTCGTCGGATTCCGACGAAGCCAATTCTCGATGCGTTGTGACCGGCGAGTTTCCAGTAGCTATATCAATCGAGTTTCCCTGAATTATTGGGCTCGGATCCAAAATTTCACCACTTTTTGCGATTTCTCGATTTTGGTGATTTTTCCTAGTGGTACCCCTAGGAAAATCCGTAAAAATTCGTCGGATTCCAACGAAGCCAATTCTCGATGCGTTGAGCTTCCAGTAGCTATTCCAATCGAGTTTCCCTGAATTATTGGGCTCGGATCCAAAATTTCACCACTTTTTGCGATTTGTCGATTTTGGTGATTATCCCTAGTGGTACCCCTAGGGAAATTTGTAAAAATTCGTCGGATTCCGACGAAGCCATTCTCGATGCGTTGTGACCGACGAGCTTCCAGTAGCTATTCCAATCGAGTTTCCCTGAATTATTGGGCTCGGATCCAAAATTTCACCACTTTTTGCGATTTCTCGATTTTGGTGATTTTCCCTAATGGTACCCCTAGGGAAATCCGTAAAAATTCGTCGGATTCCGACGAAGCCAATTCTCGATGCGTTGTGACCGGCGAGCTTCCAGTAGCTATTATAATCGATTTTCCCTGAATTATTGGGCTCGGATCCAAAATTTCACCACTTTTTGCGATTTCTCGATTTTGGTGATTTTCCCTAGTGGTACCCCTAGGGAAATCCGTAAAAATTCCGACGAAGCCAATTCTCGATGCGTTGTGACCGGCGAGATTCCAGTAGCTATTCCAATCGAGTTTCCCTGAATTATTGGGCTCGGATCCAAAATTTCATAACTTTTTGCGATTTCTCGATTTTGGTGATTTTCTCTAGTGGTACCCCTAGGGAAATCCGTAAAAATTTGTCGGATTCCGACAAAGCCAATTCTCGATGCGTTGTGACCGGCGAGCTTCCAGTAGCTATTCCAATCGAGTTTCCCTGAATTATTGGGCTCGGATCCAAAATTTCACCACTTTTTGCGATTTCTCGATTTTGGTGATTTTACCTAGTGGTACCCCTAGGGAAATTCGTCGGATTCCGACGAAGCCAATTCTCGATGCGTTGTGACCGGCGAGCTTCCAGTAGCTATTCCAATCGAGTTTCCCTGAATTATTGGGCTCGGATCCAAAATTTCACCACTTTTTGCGATTTCTCGATTTTGGTGATTTTCCCTAGTGGTACCCCTAGGGAAATTCGTCGGATTCCGACGAAGCCAATTCTCGATGCGTTGTGACCTGCGAGCTTCCAGTAGCTATTCCAATCGAGTTTCCCTGAATTATTGGGCTCGGATCCAAAATTTCACCACTTTTTGCGATTTCTCGATTTTGGTGATTTTCCCTAGTGGTACCCCTAGGGAAATCCGTAAAAATTCCGACGAAGCCAATTCTCGATGCGTTGTGACCGGCGAGCTTCCAGTAGCTATTCCAATCGAGTTTCCCTGAATTATTGGGCTCGGATCCAAAATTTCACAACTTTTTGCGATTTCTCGATTTTGGTGATTTTCCCTAGTGGTACCCCTAGGGAAATTCGTAAAAATTCGTCGGATTCCGACGAAGCCAATTCTCGATGCGTTGTGACCGGCGAGTTTCCAGTAGCTATTCCAATCGAGTTTCCCTGAATTATTGGGCTCGGATCCAAAATTTCACCACTTTTTGCGATTTCTCGATTTTGGTGATTTTCCCTAGTGGTACCCATAGGGAAATCCGTAAAAATTCCGACGAAGCCAATTCTCGATGCGTTGTGACCGGCGAGCTTCCAGTAGCTATTCCAATCGAGTTTCCCTGAATTATTGGGCTCGGATCCAAAATTTCACCACTTTTTGCGATTTCTCGATTTTGGTGATTTTCCCTAGTGGTACCCCTAGGGAAATCCGTAAAAATTCCGACGAAGCCAATTCTCGATGCGTTGTGACCAGCGAGATTCCAGTAGCTATTCCAATCGAGTTTCCCTGAATTATTGGGCTCGGATCGAAAATTTCACAACTTTTTGCGATTTCTCGATTTTGGTGATTTTCCCTAGTGGTACCGCTAGGGAAATCCGTAAAAATTCGTCGGATTCCGACAAAGCCAATTCTCGATGCGTTGTGACCGGCGAGTTTCCAGTAGCTATTCCAATCGAGTTTCCCTGAATTATTGGGCTCGGATCCAAAATTTTACCACTTTTTGCGATTTCTCGATTGTGGTGATTTTCCCTAATGGTACCCCTAGGGAAATCCGTAAAAATTCGTCGGATTCTGACGAAGCCAATTCTCGATGCGTTGTGACCGGCGAGCTTCCAATAGCTATTCCTATCGATTTTCCCTGAATTATTGGGCTCGGATCCAAAATTTCACCACTTTTTGCGATTTCTCGATTTTGGTGATTTCTCCTAGTGGTACCCCTAGGGAAATCCGTAAAAATTCCGACGAAGCCAATTCTCGATGCGTTGTGACCGGCGAGATTCCAGTAGCTATTCTAATCGAGTTTCCCTGAATTATTGGGCTCGGATCCAAAATTTCACAACTTTTTGCGATTTCTCGATTTTCCCTAGTGGTACCCCTAGGGAAATCCGTAAAAATTCGTCGGATTCCGACAAAGCCAATTCTCGATGCGTTGTGACCGGCGAGTTTCCAGTAGCTATTCCAATCGAGTTTCCCTGAATTATTGGGCTCGGATCCAAAATTTCACCACTTTTTACGATTTCTCGATTTTGGTGATTTTCCCTATTGGTACCCCTAGGGAAATTCATCGGATTCCGACGAAGCCAATTCTCGATGCGTTGTGACCGGCGAGCTTCCAGTAGCTATTCCAATCGAGTTTCCCTGAATTATTGGGCTCGGATCCAAAATTTCACCACTTTTTGCGATTTCTCGATTTTGGTGATTTTCCCTAGTGGTACCCCTAGGGAAATTCGTCGGATTCCGACGAAGCCAATTCTCGATGCGTTGTGACCGGCGAGTTTCCAGTAGCTATATCAATCGAGTTTCCCTGAATTATTGGGCTCGGATCCAAAATTTCACCACTTTTTGCGATTTCTCGATTTTGGTGATTTTTCCTAGTGGTACCCCTAGGAAAATCCGTAAAAATTCGTCGGATTCCAACGAAGCCAATTCTCGATGCGTTGAGCTTCCAGTAGCTATTCCAATCGAGTTTCCCTGAATTATTGGGCTCGGATCCAAAATTTCACCACTTTTTGCGATTTGTCGATTTTGGTGATTATCCCTAGTGGTACCCCTAGGGAAATTTGTAAAAATTCGTCGGATTCCGACGAAGCCATTCTCGATGCGTTGTGACCGACGAGCTTCCAGTAGCTATTCCAATCGAGTTTCCCTGAATTATTGGGCTCGGATCCAAAATTTCACCACTTTTTGCGATTTCTCGATTTTGGTGATTTTCCCTAATGGTACCCCTAGGGAAATCCGTAAAAATTCGTCGGATTCCGACGAAGCCAATTCTCGATGCGTTGTGACCGGCGAGCTTCCAGTAGCTATTATAATCGATTTTCCCTGAATTATTGGGCTCGGATCCAAAATTTCACCACTTTTTGCGATTTCTCGATTTTGGTGATTTTCCCTAGTGGTACCCCTAGGGAAATCCGTAAAAATTCCGACGAAGCCAATTCTCGATGCGTTGTGACCGGCGAGATTCCAGTAGCTATTCCAATCGAGTTTCCCTGAATTATTGGGCTCGGATCCAAAATTTCATAACTTTTTGCGATTTCTCGATTTTGGTGATTTTCTCTAGTGGTACCCCTAGGGAAATCCGTAAAAATTTGTCGGATTCCGACAAAGCCAATTCTCGATGCGTTGTGACCGGCGAGCTTCCAGTAGCTATTCCAATCGAGTTTCCCTGAATTATTGGGCTCGGATCCAAAATTTCACCACTTTTTGCGATTTCTCGATTTTGGTGATTTTACCTAGTGGTACCCCTAGGGAAATTCGTCGGATTCCGACGAAGCCAATTCTCGATGCGTTGTGACCGGCGAGCTTCCAGTAGCTATTCCAATCGAGTTTCCCTGAATTATTGGGCTCGGATCCAAAATTTCACCACTTTTTGTGATTTCTCGATTTTGGTGATTTTCCCTAGTGGTACCCCTAGGGAAATTCGTCGGATTCCGACGAAGCCAATTCTCGATGCGTTGTGACCTGCGAGCTTCCAGTAGCTATTCCAATCGAGTTTCCCTGAATTATTGGGCTCGGATCCAAAATTTCACCACTTTTTGCGATTTCTCGATTTTGGTGATTTTCCCTAGTGGTACCCCTAGGGAAATCCGTAAAAATTCCGACGAAGCCAATTCTCGATGCGTTGTGACCGGCGAGCTTCCAGTAGCTATTCCAATCGAGTTTCCCTGAATTATTGGGCTCGGATCCAAAATTTCACAACTTTTTGCGATTTCTCGATTTTGGTGATTTTCCCTAGTGGTACCCCTAGGGAAATTCGTAAAAATTCGTCGGATTCCGACGAAGCCAATTCTCGATGCGTTGTGACCGGCGAGTTTCCAGTAGCTATTCCAATCGAGTTTCCCTGAATTATTGGGCTCGGATCCAAAATTTCACCACTTTTTGCGATTTCTCGATTTTGGTGATTTTCCCTAGTGGTACCCATAGGGAAATCCGTAAAAATTCCGACGAAGCCAATTCTCGATGCGTTGTGACCGGCGAGCTTCCAGTAGCTATTCCAATCGAGTTTCCCTGAATTATTGGGCTCGGATCCAAAATTTCACCACTTTTTGCGATTTCTCGATTTTGGTGATTTTCCCTAGTGGTACCCCTAGGGAAATCCGTAAAAATTCCGACGAAGCCAATTCTCGATGCGTTGTGACCAGCGAGATTCCAGTAGCTATTCCAATCGAGTTTCCCTGAATTATTGGGCTCGGATCGAAAATTTCACAACTTTTTGCGATTTCTCGATTTTGGTGATTTTCCCTAGTGGTACCGCTAGGGAAATCCGTAAAAATTCGTCGGATTCCGACAAAGCCAATTCTCGATGCGTTGTGACCGGCGAGTTTCCAGTAGCTATTCCAATCGAGTTTCCCTGAATTATTGGGCTCGGATCCAAAATTTTACCACTTTTTGCGATTTCTCGATTGTGGTGATTTTCCCTAATGGTACCCCTAGGGAAATCCGTAAAAATTCGTCGGATTCTGACGAAGCCAATTCTCGATGCGTTGTGACCGGCGAGCTTCCAATAGCTATTCCTATCGATTTTCCCTGAATTATTGGGCTCGGATCCAAAATTTCACCACTTTTTGCGATTTCTCGATTTTGGTGATTTCTCCTAGTGGTACCCCTAGGGAAATCCGTAAAAATTCCGACGAAGCCAATTCTCGATGCGTTGTGACCGGCGAGATTCCAGTAGCTATTCTAATCGAGTTTCCCTGAATTATTGGGCTCGGATCCAAAATTTCACAACTTTTTGCGATTTCTCGATTTTCCCTAGTGGTACCCCTAGGGAAATCCGTAAAAATTCGTCGGATTCCGACAAAGCCAATTCTCGATGCGTTGTGACCGGCGAGTTTCCAGTAGCTATTCCAATCGAGTTTCCCTGAATTATTGGGCTCGGATCCAAAATTTCACCACTTTTTACGATTTCTCGATTTTGGTGATTTTCCCTATTGGTACCCCTAGGGAAATTCATCGGATTCCGACGAAGCCAATTCTCGATGCGTTGTGACCGGCGAGCTTCCAGTAGTTATTCCAATCGAGTTTCCCTGAATTATTGGGCTCGGATCCAAAATTTCACCACTTTTTGCGATTTCTCGATTTTGGTGATTTTCCCTAGTGGTACCCCTAGGGAAATTCGACGGATTCCGACGAAGCCAATTCTCGATGCGTTGTGACCGGCGAGTTTCCAGTAGCTATATCAATCGAGTTTCCCTGAATTATTGGGCTCGGATCCAAAATTTCACCACTTTTTGCGATTTCTCGATTTTGGTGATTTTTCCTAGTGGTACCCCTAGGAAAATCCGTAAAAATTCGTCGGATTCCAACGAAGCCAATTCTCGATGCGTTGAGCTTCCAGTAGCTATTCCAATCGAGTTTCCCTGAATTATTGGGCTCGGATCCAAAATTTCACCACTTTTTGCGATTTGTCGATTTTGGTGATTATCCCTAGTGGTACCCCTAGGGAAATTTGTAAAAATTCGTCGGATTCCGACGAAGCCATTCTCGATGCGTTGTGACCGACGAGCTTCCAGTAGCTATTCCAATCGAGTTTCCCTGAATTATTGGGCTCGGATCCAAAATTTCACCACTTTTTGCGATTTCTCGATTTTGGTGATTTTCCCTAATGGTACCCCTAGGGAAATCCGTAAAAATTCGTCGGATTCCGACGAAGCCAATTCTCGATGCGTTGTGACCGGCGAGCTTCCAGTAGCTATTATAATCGATTTTCCCTGAATTATTGGGCTCGGATCCAAAATTTCACCACTTTTTGCGATTTCTCGATTTTGGTGATTTTCCCTAGTGGTACCCCTAGGGAAATCCGTAAAAATTCCGACGAAGCCAATTCTCGATGCGTTGTGACCGGCGAGATTCCAGTAGCTATTCCAATCGAGTTTCCCTGAATTATTGGGCTCGGATCCAAAATTTCATAACTTTTTGCGATTTCTCGATTTTGGTGATTTTCTCTAGTGGTACCCCTAGGGAAATCCGTAAAAATTTGTCGGATTCCGACAAAGCCAATTCTCGATGCGTTGTGACCGGCGAGCTTCCAGTAGCTATTCCAATCGAGTTTCCCTGAATTATTGGGCTCGGATCCAAAATTTCACCACTTTTTGCGATTTCTCGATTTTGGTGATTTTACCTAGTGGTACCCCTAGGGAAATTCGTCGGATTCCGACGAAGCCAATTCTCGATGCGTTGTGACCGGCGAGCTTCCAGTAGCTATTCCAATCGAGTTTCCCTGAATTATTGGGCTCGGATCCAAAATTTCACCACTTTTTGCGATTTCTCGATTTTGGTGATTTTCCCTAGTGGTACCCCTAGGGAAATTCGTCGGATTCCGACGAAGCCAATTCTCGATGCGTTGTGACCTGCGAGCTTCCAGTAGCTATTCCAATCGAGTTTCCCTGAATTATTGGGCTCGGATCCAAAATTTCACCACTTTTTGCGATTTCTCGATTTTGGTGATTTTCCCTAGTGGTACCCCTAGGGAAATCCGTAAAAATTCCGACGAAGCCAATTCTCGATGCGTTGTGACCGGCGAGCTTCCAGTAGCTATTCCAATCGAGTTTCCCTGAATTATTGGGCTCGGATCAAAAATTTCACCACTTTTTGCGATTTCTCGATTTTGGTGATTTTCCCTAGTGGTACCCCTAGGGAAATCCGTAAAAATTCCGATGAAGCCAATTCTCGATGCGTTGTGACCGGCGAGCTTCCATTAGCTATTCCAATCGAGTTTCCCTGAATTATTGGGCTCGGCTCCAAAATTTCACCACTTTTTGCGATTTCTCGATTTTGGTGATTTTCCCTAGTGGTACCCCTAGGGAAATTCGTCGGATTCCGACGAAGCCAATTCTCGATGCGTTGTGACCGGCGAGCTTCCAGTAGCTATTCCAATCGAGTTTCCCTGAATTATTGGGCTCGGATCGAAAATTTCACCACTTTTTGCGATTTTTCGATTTTGGTGATTTTCCCTAGTGGTACCCCTAGGGAAATTCGTCGGATTCCGACGAAGCCAATTCTCCATGCGTTGTGACCGGCGAGCTTCCAGTAGCTATTCCAATCGAGTTTCCCTGAATTATTGGGCTCGGATCCAAAATTTCATTACTTTTTGCGATTTCTCGATTTTGGTGATTTTCCCTAGTGGTGCCCCTAGGGAAATTCGTCGGATTCCGACGAAGCCAATTCTCGATGCGTTGTGACCGGTGAGCTTCCAGTAGCTATTCCAATCGAGTTTCCCTGAATTATTGGGCTCGGATCCAAAATTTCACCACTTTTTGTGATTTCTCGATTTTGGTGATTTTCACTAGTGGTACACCTAGGGAAATTTGTCGGATTCCGACGAAGCCAATTCTCGATGCGTTGTGACCGGCGAGCTTCCAGTAGCTATTCCAATCGACTTTCCCTGAATTATTGGGCTCGGATCCAAAATTTCACCACTTTTTGCGATTTCTCGATTTTGGTGATTTTCCCTAGTGGTACCCCTAGGGAAATCCGTAAAAATTCCGACGAAGCCAATTCTCGATGCGTTGTGACCGGCGAGCTTCCGGTAGCTATTCCAATCAAGTTTCCCTGAATTATTGGGCTCGGATCCAAAATTTCACCACTTTTTGCGATTTCTCGATTTTGGTGATTTTCCCTAGTGGTACCCCTAGGGAAATCCGTAAAAATTCGTCGGATTCCGACGAACCCAATTCTCGATGCGTTGTGACCGACGAGCTTCCAGTAGCTATTCCAATCGAGTTTCCCTGAATTATTGGGCTCGGATCCAAAATTTCACCACTTTTTGCGATTTCTCGATTTTGGTGATTTTCCCTAGTGGTACCCCTAGGGAAATCCTTAAAAATTCGTCGGAATTCGACGAAGCCAATTCTCGATGCGTTGTGACCGGCGAGCTTCCAGTAGCTATTCCAATCGAGTTTCCCTGAATTATTGGGCTCGGATCCAAAATTTCACCACTTTTTGCGATTTCTCGATTTTGGTGATTTTCCCTAGTTGTACCCCTAGGGAAATCCGTAAAAATTCGTCGGATTCCGACGAAGCCAATTCTCGATGCGTTATGACCGACGAGCTTCCAGTAGCTATTCCAATCGAGATTCCCTGAATTATTGGGCTCGGATCCAAAATTTCACCACTTTTTGCGATTTCTCGATTTTGGTGATTTTCCCTAGTGGTACCCCTAGGGAAATCCGTAAAAATTCGTCGGATTCCGACGAAGCCAATTCTCGATGCGTTGTGACCGACGAGCTTCCAGTAGCTATTCCAATCGAGTTTCCCTGAATTATTGGGCTCGGATCCAAAATTTCACCACTTTTTACAATTTCTCGATTTTGGTGATTTTCCCTAGTGGTACCCCTAGGGAAATCCTTAAAAATTCGTCGAATTCCGACGAAGCCAATTCTCGATGCGTTGTGACCGGCGAGCTTCCAGTAGCTATTCTAATAGAGTTTCCCTGAATTATTGGGCTCGGATCCAAAATTTCACCACGTTTTGCGATTTCTCGATTTTGGTGATTTTCCCTAGTGGTACCCCTAGGGAAATCCGTAAAAATTCCAACGGAGCCAATTCTAGATGCGTTGTGACCGGCGAGCTTCCAGTAGCTATTCCAATCGAGTTTCCCTGAATTATTGGGCTCGGATCCAAAATTTCACCACTTTTTGTGAATTCTCGATTTTGGTGATTTTCCCTAGTGGTACCCCTAGGGAAATTCGTCGGATTCTGACGAAGCCAATTCTCGATGCGTTGTGACCGGCGAGCTTCCAGTAGCTATTCCAATCGAGTTTCCCTGAATTATTGGGCTCGGATCCAAAATTTCACCACTTTTTGCGATTTCTCGATTTTGGTGATTTTCCCTAGTGGTACCCCTAGGGAAATCCTTAAAAATTCGTCGGATTCTGACGAAGCCAATTCTCGATGCGTTGTGACCGGCGAGCTTCCAGTAGCTATTCCAATCGAGTTTCCCTGAATTATTGGGCTCGGATCCAAAATTTCACCACTTTTTGCGATTTCTCTATTTTGGTGATTTTCCCTAGTGTTACCCCTAGGGAAATCCGTAAAAATTCGTCGGATTTCGACGAAGCCAATTCTCGATGCGTTGAGCTTCCAGTAGCTATTCCAATCGAGTTTCCCTGAATTATTGGGCTCGGATCCAAAATTTCACCACTTTTTGCGATTTCTCGATTTTGGTGATTTTCCCTAGTGGTACCCCTAAAGAAATCCGTAAAAATTCCGACGAAGCCAATTCTCGATGCGTTGTGACCGGCGAGCTTCCAGTAGCTATTCCAATCGAGTTTCCCTGAATTATTGGGCTCGGATCCAAAATTTCACCACTTTTTGCGATTTCTCGATTTTGGTGATTTTCCCTAGTGGTACCCCTAGGGAAATCCGTAAAAATTCCGACGAAGCCAATTCTCGATGCGTTGTGACCGGCGAGCTTCCAGTAGCTATTCCAATCGAGTTTTCCTGAATTATTGGGCTCGGATCCAAAATTTCACCACTTTTTGTGAATTCTCGATTTTGGTGATTTTCCCTAGTGGTACCCCTAGGGAAATTCGTCGGATTCCGACGAAGCCAATTCTCGATGCGTTGTGACCGGCGAGCTTCCTGTAGCTATTCCAATCGAGTTTCCCTGAATTATTGGGCTCGGATCCAAAATTTCACCACTTTTTGCGATTTGTCAATTTTGGTGATTTTCCCTAGTGGTACCCCTAGGGAAATCCGTAAAAATTCCGACGAAGCCAATTCTCGATGCGTTGTGACCGGCGAGCTTCCAGTAGCTATTCCAATCGAGTTTCCCTGAATTATTGGACTCGGATCCAAAATTTCACCACTTTTTGCGATTTCTCGATTTTGGTGATTTTCCCTAGTGGTACCCCTAGGGAAATCCGTAAAAATTCGTCGGATTCCGACGAAGCCAATTCTCGATGCGTTGTGACCGGCGAGCTTCCAGTAGCTATTCCAATCGAGTTTCCCTGAATTATTGGGCTCGGATCAAAAATTTCACCACTTTTTACGATTTCTCGATTTTGGTGATTTTCCCTAGTAGTACCCCTAGGGAAATCCGTAAAAATTCGTCGGATTCCGACGAAGCCAATTCTCGATGCGTTGTGACCGGCGAGCTTCCAGTAGCTATTCCAATCGAGTTTCCCTGAATTATTGGGCTCGGATCCTAAATTTCACCACTTTTTGCGATTTTTCGATTTTGGTGATTTTCCCTAGTGGTACCCCTAGGGAAATTCGTCGGATTCCGACGAAGCCAATTCTCCATGCGTTGTGACCGGCGAGCTTCCAGTAGCTATTCCAATCGAGTTTCCCTGAATTATTGGGCTCGGATCCAAAATTTCACAACTTTTTGCGATTACTCGATTTTGGTGATTTTCCCTAGTGGTACCACTAGGGAAATTCGTCGGATTCCGACGAAGCCAATTCTCGATGCGTTGTGACCGGCAAGCTTCCAGTAGCTATTCCAATCAAGTTTCCCTGAATTATTGGGCTCGGATCCAAAATTTCACCACTTTTTATGATTTCTCGATTTTGGTGATTTCCCTAGTGGTACCCCTAGGGAAATTCGTCGGATTCCGACGAAGCCAATTCTCGATGCGTTGTGACCGGCGAGCTTCCAGTAGCTATTCCAATCGACTTTCCCTGAATTATTGGGCTCGGATCCAAAATTTCACCACTTTTTGCGATTTCTCGATTTTAGTGATTTTCCCTAGTGGTACCCCTAGGGAAATCCGTAAAAATTCCGACGAAGCCAATTCTCGATGCGTTGTGACCGGCGAGCTTCCAGTAGCTATTCCAATCAAGTTTCCCAGAATTATTGGGCTCGGATCCAAAATTTCACCACTTTTTGCGTTTTCTCGATTTTGGTGATTTTCCCTAGTGGTACCCCTAGGGAAATCCGTAAAAATTCCGACGAAGCCAATTCTCGATGCGTTGTGACCGGCGAGCTTCCAGTAGCTATTCCAATCGAGTTTCCCTGAATTATTTGGCTCGGATCCAAAATTTCATCACTTTTTACGATTTCTCGATTTTGGTGATTTTCCCTAGTGGTACCCCTAGGGAAATCCGTAAAAATTCGTCGGATTCCGACGAAGCCAATTCTCGATGCGTTGTGACCGACGAGCTTCCAGTAGCTATTCCAATCGAGTTTCCCTGAATTATTGGGCTCGGATCCAAAATTTCACCACTTTTTGCGATTTCTCGATTTTGGTGATTTTCCCTAGTGGTACCCCTAGGGAAATCCTTAAAAATTCGTCGGATTCCGACGAAGCCAATTCTCGATGCGTTGTGACCGGTGAGCTTCCAGTAGCTATTCCAATCGAGTTTTCCTGAATTATTGGGCTCGGATCCAAAATTTCACCACTTTTTTGCGATTTCTCGATTTTGGTGATTTTCCCTAGTGGTACCCCTAGGGAAATCCTTAAAAATTCGTCGGATTCCGACGAAGCCAATTCTCGATGCGTTGTGACCGGCGAGCTTCCAGTTGCTATTCCAATCGAGTTTCCCTGAATTATTGGGCTCGGATCCAAAATTTCACCACTTTTTGCGATTTCTCGATTTTGGTGATTTTCCCTAGTGGTACCCCTAGGGAAATCCGTAAAAATTCGTCGGATTCCGACGAAGCCAATTCTCGATGCGTTGAGCTTCCAGTAGCTAGTCCAATCGAGTTTCCCTGAATTATTGGGCTCGGATCCAAAATTTCACCACTTTTTGCGATTTCTCGATTTTGGTGATTTTTCCTAGTGGTACCCCTAGGGAAATCCGTAAAAATTCGTCGGTTTCGACGAAGCCAATTCTCGATGCGTTGAGCTTCCAGTAGCTATTCCAATCGATTTTCCCTAAATTATTGGGCTCGGATCCAAAATTTCACCACTTTTTGCGATTTCTCGATTTTGGTGATTTTCCCTAGTGGTACCCCTAGGGAAATCCTTAAAAATTCGTCGGATTCCGACGAAGCAAATTCTCGATGCGTTGTGACCGGTGAGCTTCCAGTAGCTATTCCAATCGAGTTTCCCTGAATTATTGGGCTCGGATCCAAAATTTCAACACTTTTTGCGATTTCTCGATTTTGGTGATTTTCCCTAGTGGTACCCCTAGGGAAATCCGTAAAAATTCGTCGGATTCCGACGAAGCCAATTCTCGATGCGTTGTGACCGACGAGCTTCCAGTAGCTATTCCAATCGAGAATCCCTGAATTATTGGGCTCGGATCCTAAATTTCACCACTTTTTGCGATTTCTCGATTTTGGTGATTTTCCATAGTGGTACCCCTAGGGAAATCCGTAAAAATTCGTCGGATTCCGACGAAGCCAATTCTCGATGCGTTGTGACCGACGAGCTTCCAGTAGATATTCCAATCGAGTTTCCCTGAATTATTGGGCTCGGATCCAAAATTTCACCACTTTTTGCGATTTCTCGATTTTGGTGATTTTCCCTAGTGGTACCCCTAGGGAAATCCGTAAAAATTCGTCGGATTCCGACGAAGCCAATTCTCGATGCGTTGTGACCGGCGAGCTTCCAGTAGCTATTCCAATCGAGTTTCCCTGAATTATTGGGCTCGGATCCAAAATTTCACCACTTTTTGCGATTTCTCGATTTTGGTGATTTTCCCTAGTGGTACCCCTAGGGAAATCCGTAAACATTCGTCGGATTCCGACGAAGCCAATTCTCGATGCGTTATGACCGACGAGCTTCCAGTAGCTATTCCAATCGAGATTCCCTGAATTATTGGGCTCGGATCCAAAATTTCACCACTTTTTGCGATTTCTCGATTTTGGTGATTTTCCCTAGTGGTACCCCTAGGGAAATCCGTAAAAATTCATCGGATTTCGACGAAGCCAATTCTCGATGCGTTGAGCTTCCAGTAGCTATTCCGATCGAGTTTCCCTGAATTATTGGGCTTGGATCCAAAATTTCACCACTTTTTGCGATTTCTCGATTTTGGTGATTTTCCCTAGTGGTACCCCTAGGGAAATTCGTAAAAATTCCGACGAAACCAATTCTCGATGCGTTGTGACCGGCGAGCTTCCAGTAGCTATTCCAATCGAGTTTCCCTGAATTATTGGGCTCGGATCCAAAATTTCACCACTTTTTGCGATTTCTCGATTTTGGTGATTTTTCCTAGTGCTACCCCTAGGAAAATCCGTAAAAATTCGTCGGATTTCGACGAAGCCAATTCTCGATGCGTTGAGCTTCCAGTGGCTATTCCAATCGAGTTTCCCTAAATTATTGGGCTCGGATCCAAAATTTCACCACTTTTTGCGATTTCTCGATTTTGGTGATTTTCCCTAGTGGTACCCCTAGGGAAATCCGTAAAAATTCCGACGAAGCCAATTCTCGATGCGTTGTGACCGGCGAGCTTCCAGTAGCTATTCCAATCGAGTTTCCCTGAATTATTGGGCTCGGATCCAAAATTTCACAACTTTTTGCGATTTCTCGATTTTGGTGATTTTCCCTAGTGGTACCCCTAGGGAAATCCGTAAAAATTCGTCGGATTCTGACGAAGCCAATTCTCGATGCGTTGTTACCGGCGAGTTTCCAGTAGCTATTCCAATCGAGTTTCCCTGAATTATTGGGCTCGGATCCAAAATTTCACCACTTTTTGCGTTTTCTCGATTTTGATGATTTTCCCTAGTGGTACCCATAGGGAAATCCGTAAAAATTCCGATGAAGCCAATTCTCGATGCGTTGTGACCGGCGAGCTTCCAGTAGCTATTCCAGTCGAGTTTCCCTGAATTATTGGGCTCGGATCCAAAATTTCACCACTTTTTGCGATTTCTCGATTTTGGTGATTTTCCCTAGTGGTACCCCTAGGGAAATCCGTAAAAATTCGTCGGATTTCGACGAAGCCAATTCTCGATGCGTTGAACTTCCAGTAGCTATTCCAATCGAGTTTCCCTGAATTATTGGGCTCGGATCCAAAATTTTACCACTTTTTGCGATTTCTCGATTTTGGTGATTTTCCCTAGTGGTACCCCTAGGGAAATCCGTAAAAATTCCGACGAAGCCAATTCTCGATGAGTTGTGACCGGCGAGCTTCCAGTAGCTATTCCAATCGAGTTTCCCTGAATTATTGGGCTCGGATCCAAAATTTCACAACTTTTTGCGATTTCTCGATTTTGGTGATTTTACCTAGTGGTACCCCTAGGGAAATCCGTAAAAATTCGTCGGATTCCGACGAAGCCAATTCTCGATGCGTTGTGACCGGCGAGTTTCCAGTAGCTATTCCAATCGAGTTTCCCTGAATTATTGGGCTCGGATCCAAAATTTCACCACTTTTTGCGATTTCTCGATTTTGGTGATTTTCCCTAGTGGTACCCATAGGGAAATCCGTAAAAATTCCGACGAAGCCAATTCTCGATGCGTTGTGACCGGCGAGCTTCCAGTAGCTATTCCAATCGAGTTTCCTTGAATTATTGGGTTCGGATCAAAAATTTCACCACTTTTTGCGATTTCTCGATTTTGGTGATTTTCCCTAGTGGTACCCCTAGGGAAATCCGTAAAAATTCCGACGAAGCCAATTCTCGATGCGTTGTGACCGGCGAGCTTCCAGTAGCTATTCCAATCGAGTTTCCCTGAATTATTGGGCTCGGATCAAAAATTTCACCACTTTTTGCGATTTCTTGATTTTGGTGATTTTCCCTAGTGGTACCCCTAGGGAAATCCGTAAAAATTTGTCGGATTCCGACGAAGCCAATTCTCGATGCATTGTGACCGGCGAGCTTCTAGTAGCTATTCCAATCGAGTTTCCCTCAATTATTGGGCTTGGATCAAAAATTTCACCACTTTTTGCGATTTCTCGATTTTGGTGATTTTCCCTAGTGGTACCCCTAGGGAAATCCGTAAAAATTTGTCGGATTCTGACGAAGCCAATTCTCGATGCGTTGTGACCGACGAGTTTCCAGTAGCTATTCCAATCGAGTTTCCCTGAATTATTGGGCTCGGATCCAAAATTTCACCACTATTTGCGATTTCTCGATTTTGGTGATTTTCCCTAGTGGTACCCCTAGGGAAATCCGTAAAAATTCGTCGGATTCCGACGAAGCCAATTCTCGATGCGTTGTGACCGGCGAGCTTCCAGTAGCTATTCCAATCGAGTTTCCCTGAATTATTGGGCTCGGATCAAAAATTTCACCACTTTTTGCGATTTCTCGATTTTGGTGATTTTCCCTAGTAGTACCCCTAGGGAAATCCGTAAAAATTCGTCGGATTCCGACGAAGCCAATTCTCGATGCGTTGTGACCGGCGAGCTTCCAGTAGCTATTCCAATCGAGTTTCCTTGAATTATTGGGCTCGGATCCAAAATTTCACCACTTTTTGCGATTTTTCGATTTTGGTGATTTTCCCTAGTGGTACCCCTAAGGAAATTCGTCGGATTCCGACGAAGCCAATTCTCCATGCGTTGTGACCGGCGAGCTTCCAGTAGCTATTCCAATCGAGTTTCCCTGAATTATTGGGCTCGGATCCAAAATTTCACCACTTTTTGCGATTTCTCGATTTTGGTGATTTTCCCTAGTGGTACCCCTAGGGAAATTCGTCGGATTCCGACGAAGCCAATTCTCGATGCGTTGTGACCGGCAAGCTTCCAGTAGCTATTCCAATCGAGTTTCCCTGAATTATTGTGCTCGGATCCAAAATTTCACCACTTTTTGCGATTTCTCGATTTTGGTGATTTTCCCTAGTGGTACCCATAGGGAAATCCGTAAAAATTCCGATGAAGCCAATTCTCGATGCGTTGTGACCGGCGAGCTTCCAGTAGCTATTCCAATCGACTTTCCCTGAATTATTGGGCTCGGATCCAAAATTTCACCACTTTTTGCGATTTCTCGATTTTGGTGATTTTCCCTAGTGGTACCCCTAGGGAAATCCGTAAAAATTCCGACGAAGCCAATTCTCGATGCGTTTTGACCGGCGAGCTTCAAGTAGCTATTCCAATCAAGTTTCCCAGAATTATTGGGCTCGGATCCAAAATTTCACCACTTTTTGCGATTTCTCGATTTTGGTGATTTTCCCTAGTGGTACCCCTAGGAAAATCCGTAAAAATTCCGACGAAGCCAATTCTCGATGCGTTGTGACCGGCGAGCTTCCAGTAGCTATTCCAATCAAGTTTCCCTGAATTATTTGGCTCGGATCCAAAATTTCACCACTTTTTGCGATTTCTCGATTTTGGTGATTGTCCCTAGTGGTACCCCTAGGGAAATCCGTAAAAATTCGTCGGATTCCGACGAAGCCAATTCTTGATGCGTTGTGACCGACGAGCTTCCAGTAGCTATTCCAATCGAGTTTTCCTGAATTATTGGGCTCGGATCCAAAATTTCACCACTTTTTGCGATTTCTCGATTTTGGTGATTTTCCCTAGTGGTACCCCTAGTGAAATCCTTAAAAATTCGTCGGATTCCGACGAAGCAAATTCTCGATGCGTTGTGACCGGTGAGCTTCCAGTAGCTATTCCAATCGAGTTTCCCTGAATTATTGGGCTCGGATCCAAAATTTCAACACTTTTTGCGATTTCTCGATTTTGGTGATTTTCCCTAGTGGTACCCCTAGGGAAATCCGTAAAAATTCGTCGGATTCCGAATAAGCCAATTCTCGATGCGTTGTGACCGACGAGCTTCCAGTAGCTATTCCAATCGAGAATCCCTGAATTATTGGGCTCGGATCCTAAATTTCACCACTTTTTGCGATTTCTCGATTTTGGTGATTTTCCCTAGTGGTACCCCTAGGGAAATCCGTAAAAATTCGTCGGATTCCGACGAAGCCAATTCTCGATGCGTTGTGACCGACGAGCTTCCAGTAGATATTCCAATCGAGTTTCCCTGAATTATTGGGCTCGGATCCAAAATTTCACCACTTTTTGCGATTTCTCGATTTTGGTGATTTTCCCTAGTGGTACCCCTAGGAAAATCCTTAAAAATTCGTCGGATTCCGACGAAGCCAATTCTCGATGCGTTGTGACCGGTGAGCTTCCAGTAGCTATTCCAATCGAGTTTCCCTGAATTATTGGGCTCGGATAAAAAATTTCACCACTTTTTGCGATTTCTCGATTTTCGTGATTTTCCCTAGTGGTACCCCTAGGGAAATCCGTAAAAATTCGTCGGATTCCCATGAAGCCAATTCTCGATGCGTTGAGCTTCCAGTAGCTAGTCCAATCGAGTTTCCCTGAATTATTGGGCTCGGATCCAAAATTTCACCACTTTTTGCGATTTCTCGATTTTGGTGATTTTCCCTAGTGGTACCCCTAGGGAAATCCGTAAAAATTCCGACGAAGCCAATTCTCGATGCGTTGTGACCGGCGAGCTTCCAGTAGCTATTCCAATCGAGTTTCCCTGAATTATTGGGCTCGGATCCAAAATTTCACCACTTTTTGCGATTTCTCGATTTTGGTGATTTTCACTAGTGGTACCCCTAGGGAAATTCGTAAAAATTCGTCGGATTCCGACGAAGCCAATTCTCGATGCGTTGTGACCGGCGAGCTTCCAGTAGCTATTCCAATCGAGTTTCCCTGAATTATTGGGCTCGGATCAAAAATTTCACCACTTTTTGCGATTTCTCGATTTTGGTGATTTTCCCTAGTAGCACCCCTAGGGAAATCCGTAAAAATTCGTCGGATTCCGACGAAGCCAATTCTCGATGCGTTGTGACCGGCGAGCTTCCAGTAGCTATTCCAATCGAGTTTCCCTGAATTATTGGGCTCGGATCCAAAATTTCACCACTTTTTGCGATTTTTCGATTTTGGTGATTTTCCCTAGTGGTACCCCTAAGGAAATTCGTCAGATTCCGACGAAGCCAATTCTCCATGCGTTGTGACCGGCGAGCTTCCAGTAGCTATTCCAATCGAGTTTCCCTGAATTATTGGGCTCGGATCCAAAATTTCACCACTTTTTGCGATTTCTCGATTTTGGTGATTTTCCCTAGTGGTACCCCTAGGGAAATTCGTCGGATTCCGACGAAGCCAATTCTCGATGCGTTGTGACCGGCGAGCTTCCAGTAGCTATTCCAATCGAGTTTCCCTGAATTATTGGGCTCGGATCCAAAATTTCACCACTTTTTGGGATTTCTCGATTTTGGTGATTTTCCCTAGTGGTACCCCTAGGGAAATTCGTCGGATTCCGACGAAGCCAATTCTCGATGCGTTGTGACCGGCGAGCTTCCAGTAGCTATTCCAATCGAGTTTCCCTGAATTATTGGGCTCGGATCAAAAATTTCACTACTTTTTGCGATTTCTCGATTTTGGTGATTTTCCATAGTGGTACCCCTAGGGAAATTCGTCGGATTCCGACGAAGCCAATTCTCGATGCGTCATTACCGGCGAGCTTCCAGTAGCTATTCTAATCGAGTTTCCCTGAATTATTGGGCTCGGATACAAAATTTCACCACTTTTTGCGATTTCTCGATTTTGGTGATTTTCCCTAGTGGTACCCCTAGGGAAATCCGTAAAAATTCGTCGGATTCTGACGAAGCCAATTCTCGATGCGTTGTGACCGGCGAGCTTCCAGTAGCTATTCCAATCGAGTTTCCCTGAATTATTGGGCTCGGATCCAAAATTTCACCACTTTTTGCGATTTCTCGATTTTGGTGATTTTCCCTAGTGGTACCCCTAGGGAAATCCGTAAAAATTCGTCGGATTCCGACGAAGCCAATTCTCGATGCATTGTGACCGACGAGCTTCCAGTAGCTATTCCAATCGAGTTTCCCTGAATTATTGGGCTCGGATCAAAAATTTTACCACTTTTTGCGATTTCTCGATTTTGGTGATTTTCCATAGTGGTACCCCTAGGGAAATTCGTCGGATTCCGACGAAGCCAATTCTCGATGCGTCATTACCGGCGAGCTTCCAGTAGCTATTCTAATCGAGTTTCCCTGAATTATTGGGCTCGGATCCAAAATTTCACCACTTTTTGCGATTTCTCGATTTTGGTGATTTTCCCTAGTGGTACCCCTAGGGAAATCCGTAAAAATTCGTCGGATTCCGACGAAGCCAATTCTCGATGCGTTGTGACCGGCGAGCTTCCAGTAGCTATTCCAATCGAGTTTCCCTGAATTATTGGGCTCGGATCAAAAATTTCACTACTTTTTGCGATTTCTCGATTTTGGTGATTTTCCATAGTGGTACCCCTAGGGAAATTCGTCGGATTCCGACGAAGCCAATTCTCGATGCGTCATTACCGGCGAGCTTCCAGTAGCTATTCTAATCGAGTTTCCCGGAATTATTGGGCTCGGATACAAAATTTCACCACTTTTTGCGATTTCTCGATTTTGGTGATTTTCCCTAGTGGTACCCCTAGGGAAATCCGTAAAAATTCGTCGGATTCTGACGAAGCCAATTCTCGATGCGTTGTGACCGGCGAGCTTCCAGTAGCTATTCCAATCGAGTTTCCCTGAATTATTGGGCTCGGATCCAAAATTTCACCACTTTTTGCGATTTCTCGATTTTGGTGATTTTCCCTAGTGGTACCCCTAGGGAAATTCGTCGGATTCCGACGAAGCCAATTCTCGATGCGTTGTGACCGGCGAGCTTCCAGTAGCTATTCCAATCGAGTTTCCCTGAATTATTGGGCTCGGATCAAAAATTTCACTACTTTTTGCGATTTCTCGATTTTGGTGATTTTCCATAGTGGTACCCCTAGGGAAATTCGTCGGATTCCGACGAAGCCAATTCTCGATGCGTTGTGACCGGCGAGCTTCCAGTAGCTATTCCAATCGAGTTTCCCTGAATTATTGGGCTCGGATCAAAAATTTCACTACTTTTTGCGATTTCTCGATTTTGGTGATTTTCCATAGTGGTACCCCTAGGGAAATTCGTCGGATTCCGACGAAGCCAATTCTCGATGCGTCATTACCGGCGAGCTTCCAGTAGCTATTCTAATCGAGTTTCCCTGAATTATTGGGCTCGGATACAAAATTTCACCACTTTTTGCGATTTCTCGATTTTGGTGATTTTCCCTAGTGGTACCCCTAGGGAAATCCGTAAAAATTCGTCGGATTCTGACGAAGCCAATTCTCGATGCGTTGTGACCGGCGAGCTTCCAGTAGCTATTCCAATCGAGTTTCCCTGAATTATTGGGCTCGGATCCAAAATTTCACCACTTTTTGCGATTTCTCGATTTTGGTGATTTTCCCTAGTGGTACCCCTAGGGAAATCCGTAAAAATTCGTCGGATTCCGACGAAGCCAATTCTCGATGCATTGTGACCGACGAGCTTCCAGTAGCTATTCCAATCGAGTTTCCCTGAATTATTGGGCTCGGATCAAAAATTTTACCACTTTTTGCGATTTCTCGATTTTGGTGATTTTCCATAGTGGTACCCCTAGGGAAATTCGTCGGATTCCGACGAAGCCAATTCTCGATGCGTCATTACCGGCGAGCTTCCAGTAGCTATTCTAATCGAGTTTCCCTGAATTATTGGGCTCGGATCCAAAATTTCACCACTTTTTGCGATTTCTCGATTTTGGTGATTTTCCCTAGTGGTACCCCTAGGGAAATCCGTAAAAATTCGTCGGATTCCAACGAAGCCAATTCTCGATGCGTTGAGCTTCCAGTAGCTATTCCAATCGAGTTTCCCTGAATTATTGGGCTCGGATCCAAAATTTCACCACTTTTTGCGATTTGTCGATTTTGGTGATTATCCCTAGTGGTATCCCTAGGGAAATTCGTAAAAATTCGTCGGATTCCGACGAAGCCATTCTCGATGCATTGTGACCGACGAGCTTCCAGTAGCTATTCCAATCGAGTTTCCCTGAATTATTGGGCTCGGATCCAAAATTTCACCACTTTTTGCGATTTCTCGATTTTGGTGATTTTCCCTAATGGTACCCCTAGGGAAATCCGTAAAAATTCGTCGGATTCCGACGAAGCCAATTCTCGATGCGTTGTGACCGGCGAGCTTCCAGTAGCTATTCCAATCAATTTTCCCTGAATTATTGGGCTCGGATCCAAAATTTCACCACTTTTTGCGATTTCTCGATTTTGGTGATTTTCCCTAGTGGTACCCCTAGGGAAATCCGTAAAAATTCCGACGAAGCCAATTCTCGATGCGTTGTGACCGGCGAGATTCCAGTAGCTATTCCAATCGAGTTTCCCTGAATTATTGGGCTCGGATCCAAAATTTCACAACTTTCTACGATTTCTCGATTTTGGTGATTTTCCCTAGTGGTACCCCTAGGGAAATCCGTAAAAATTCCGTCGAAGCCAATTCTCGATGCGTTGTGACCGGCGAGCTTCCAGTAGCTATTCCAATCAAGTTTCCCTGAATTATTGGGCTCGGATCCAAAATTTCACCACTTTTTGCGATTTCTCGATTTTGGTGATTTTCCCTAGTGGTACCCCTAGGGAAATTCGTCGGATTCCGACGAAGCCAATTCTCGATGCGTTGTGACCGGCGAGCTTCCAGTAGCTATTCCAATCGAGTTTCCCTGAATTATTGGGCTCGGATCCAAAATTTCACCACTTTTTGGGATTTCTCGATTTTGGTGATTTTCCCTAGTGGTACCCCTAGGGAAATTCGTCGGATTCCGACGAAGCCAATTCTCGATGCGTTGTGACCGGCGAGCTTCCAGTAGCTATTCCAATCGAGTTTCCCTGAATTATTGGGCTCGGATCAAAAATTTCACCACTTTTTGCGATTTCTCGATTTTGGTGATTTTCCATAGTGGTACCCCTACGGAAATTCGTCGGATTCCGACGAAGCAAATTCTCGATGCGTCATTACCGACGAGCTTCCAGTAGCTATTCTAATCGAGTTTCCCTGAATTATTGGGCTCGGATACAAAATTTCACCACTTTTTGCGATTTCTCGATTTTGGTGATTTTCCCTAGTGGTACCCCTAGGGAAATCCGTAAAAATTCGTCGGATTCTGACGAAGCCAATTCTCGATGCGTTGTGACCGGCGAGCTTCCAGTAGCTATTCCAATCGAGTTTCCCTGAATTATTGGGCTCGGATCCAAAATTTCACCACTTTTTGCGATTTCTCGATTTTGGTGATTTTCCCTAGTGGTACCCCTAGGGAAATCCGTAAAAATTCGTCGGATTCCGACGAAGCCAATTCTCGATGCATTGTGACCGACGAGCTTCCAGTAGCTATTCCAATCGAGTTTCCCTGAATTATTGGGCTCGGATCAAAAATTTTACCACTTTTTGCGATTTCTCGATTTTGGTGATTTTCCATAGTGGTACCCCTAGGGAAATTCGTCGGATTCCGACGAAGCCAATTCTCGATGCGTCATTACCGGCGAGCTTCCAGTAGCTATTCCAATCGAGTTTCCCTGAATTATTGGGCTCGGATCCAAAATTTCACCACTTTTTGCGATTTCTCGATTTTGGTGATTTTCCCTAGTGGTACCCCTAGGGAAATCCGTAAAAATTCGTCGGATTCCAACGAAGCCAATTCTCGATGCGTTGAGCTTCCAGTAGCTATTCCAATCGAGTTTCCCTGAATTATTGGGCTCGGATCCAAAATTTCACCACTTTTTGCGATTTGTCGATTTTGGTGATTATCCCTAGTGGTATCCCTAGGGAAATTCGTAAAAATTCGTCGGATTCCGACGAAGCCATTCTCGATGCATTGTGACCGACGAGCTTCCAGTAGCTATTCCAATCGAGTTTCCCTGAATTATTGGGCTCGGATCCAAAATTTCACCACTTTTTGCGATTTCTCGATTTTGGTGATTTTCCCTAATGGTACCCCTAGGGAAATCCGTAAAAATTCGTCGGATTCCGACGAAGCCAATTCTCGATGCGTTGTGACCGGCGAGCTTCCAGTAGCTATTCCAATCAATTTTCCCTGAATTATTGGGCTCGGATCCAAAATTTCACCACTTTTTGCGATTTCTCGATTTTGGTGATTTTCCCTAGTGGTACCCCTAGGGAAATCCGTAAAAATTCCGACGAAGCCAATTCTCGATGCGTTGTGACCGGCGAGATTCCAGTAGCTATTCCAATCGAGTTTCCCTGAATTATTGGGCTCGGATCCAAAATTTCACAACTTTCTACGATTTCTCGATTTTGGTGATTTTCCCTAGTGGTACCCCTAGGGAAATCCGTAAAAATTCCGTCGAAGCCAATTCTCGATGCGTTGTGACCGGCGAGCTTCCAGTAGCTATTCCAATCAAGTTTCCCTGAATTATTGGGCTCGGATCCAAAATTTCACCACTTTTTGCGATTTCTCGATTTTGGTGATTTTCCCTAGTGGTACCACTAGGGAAATCCGTAAAAATTTGTCGGATTCCGACGAAGCCAATTCTCGATGCGTTGTGACCGGCGAGCTTCCAGTAGCTATTCCAATTGAGTTTCCCTGAATTATTGGGCTCGTATCGAAAATTTCACCACTTTTTGCGATTTCTCGATTTTGGTGATTTTCCCTAGTGGTACCCCTAGGGAAATCCGTAAAAATTCGTCGGATTCCGACAAAGCCAATTATCGATGCGTTGTGACCGGCGAGCTTCCAGTAGCTATTCCAATCGAGTTTCCCTGAATTATTGGGCTCGGATCCAAAATTTCACCACTTTTTGCGAATTCTCGATTTTGGTGATTTTCCCTAGTGGTACCCCTAGTGAAATTCGTCGGATTCCGACGAAGCCAATTCTCGATGCGTTGTGACCGGCGAGCTTCCAGTAGCTATTCCAATCGAGTTTCCCTGAATTATTGGGCTCGGATCCAAAATTTCACCACTTTTTTCGATTTCTCGATTTTGATGATTTTCCCTAGTGGTACCCCTAGGGAAATCCGTAAAAATTCGTCGTATTCCGACGAAGCCAATTCTCGATACGTTGTGACCGGCGAGCTTCCAGTAGCTATTCCAATCGAGTTTCCCTTAATTATTAGGCTCGGATCCAAAATTTCACCACTTTTTACGATTTCTCGATTTTGGTGATTTTCCCTAGTGGTACCCCTAGGGAAATCCGTAAAAATTCCGACGAAGCCAATTCTCGATGCGTTGTGACCGGCGAGCTTCCAGTAGCTATTCCAATCGAGTTTCCCTGAATTATTGGGCTCGGATCCAAAATTTCACCACTTTTTGCGATTTCTCGATTTTGGTGATTTTCCATAGTGGTACCCCTAGGGAAATTCGTCGGATTCCGACGAAGCCAATTCTCGATGCGTTGTGACCGGCGAGCTTCCAGTAGCTATTCCAATCGAGTTTCCCTGAATTATTGGGCTCGGATCAAAAATTTCACCACTTTTTGCGATTTCTCGATTTTGGTGATTTTCCATAGTGGTACCCCCAGGGAAATTCGTCGGATTCCGACGAAGCCAATTCTCGATGCGTCATTACCGGCGAGCTTCCAGTAGCTATTCTAATCGAGTTTCCCTGAATTATTG
This sequence comes from Excoecaria cochinchinensis, assembly GCA_947683425.1. Taxonomy (NCBI): domain Eukaryota; kingdom Viridiplantae; phylum Streptophyta; class Magnoliopsida; order Malpighiales; family Euphorbiaceae; genus Excoecaria; species Excoecaria cochinchinensis. The sequence goes on from CANTUQ010000045.1 coordinate 220,946, forward strand.
GGCTCGGATCCAAAATTTCACCACTTTTTGCGATTTCTCGATTTTGGTGATTTTCCCTAGTGGTACCCCTAGGGAAATCCGTAAAAATTCGTCGGATTCTGACGAAGCCAATTCTCGATGCGTTGTGACCGGCGAGCTTCCAGTAGCTATTCCAATTGAGTTTCCCTGAATTATTGGGCTCGGATCCAAAATTTCACCACTTTTTGCGATTTCTCGATTTTGGTGATTTTCCCTAGTGGTTCCCCTAGGGAAATTCGTCGGATTCCGACGAAGCCAATTCTCGATGCGTTGTGACCGGCGAGCTTCCAGTAGCTATTCCAATCGAGTTTCCCTGAATTATTGGGCTCGGATCCAAAATTTCACCACTTTTTGGGATTTCTCGATTTTGGTGATTTTCCCTAGTGGTACCCCTAGGGAAATTCATCGGATTCCGACGAAGCCAATTCTCGATGCGTTGTGACCGGCGAGCTTCCAGTAGCTATTCCAATCGAGTTTCCCTGAATTATTGGGCTCGGATCAAAAATTTCACCACTTTTTGCGATTTCTCGATTTTGGTGATTTTCCATAGTGGTACCCCTAGGGAAATTCGTCGGATTCCGACGAAGCCAATTCTCGATGCGTCATTACCGGCGAGCTTCCAGTAGCTATTCTAATCGAGTTTCCCTGAATTATTGGGCTCGGATCCAAAATTTCACCACTTTTTGCGATTTCTCGATTTTGGTGATTTTCCCTAGTGGTACCCCTAGGGAAATCCGTAAAAATTAGTCGGATTCTGACGAAGCCAATTCTCGATGCGTTGTGACCGGCGAGCTTCCAGTAGCTATTCCAATCGAGTTTCCCTGAATTATTGGGCTCGGATCCAAAATTTCACCACTTTTTGCGATTTCTCGATTTTGGTGATTTTCCCTAGTGGTACCCCTAGGGAAATCCGTAAAAATTCGTCGGATTCCGACGAAGCCAATTCTCGATGCATTGTGACCGACGAGCTTCCAGTAGCTATTCCAATCGAGTTTCCCTGAATTATTGGGCTCGGATAAAAAATTTTACCACTTTTTGCGATTTCTCGATTTTGGTGATTTTCCATAGTGGTACCCCTAGGGAAATTCGTCGGATTCCGACGAAGCCAATTCTCGATGCGTCATTACCGGCGAGCTTCCAGTAGCTATTCCAATCGAGTTTCCCTGAATTATTGGGCTCGGATCCAAAATTTCACCACTTTTTGCGATTTCTCGATTTTGGTGATTTTCCCTAGTGGTACCCCTAGGGAAATCCGTAAAAATTCGTCGGATTCCAACGAAGCCAATTCTCGATGCGTTGAGCTTCCAGTAGCTATTCCAATCGAGTTTCCCTGAATTATTGGGCTCGGATCCAAAATTTCACCACTTTTTGCGATTTGTCGATTTTGGTGATTATCCCTAGTGGTATCCCTAGGGAAATTCGTAAAAATTCGTCGGATTCCGACGAAGCCATTCTCGATGCATTGTGACCGACGAGCTTCCAGTAGCTATTCCAATCGAGTTTCCCTGAATTATTGGGCTCGGATCCAAAATTTCACCACTTTTTGCGATTTCTCGATTTTGGTGATTTTCCCTAATGGTACCCGAGGGAAATCCGTAAAAATTCGTCGGATTCCGATGAAGCCAATTCTCGATGCGTTGTGACCGGCGAGCTTCCAGTAGCTATTCCAATCAATTTTCCCCGAATTATTGGGCTCGGATCCAAAATTTCACCATTTTTTGCGATTTCTCGATTTTGGTGATTTTCCCTAGTGGTACCCCTAGGGAAATCCGTAAAAATTCCGACGAAGCCAATTCTCGATGCGTTGTGACCGGCGAGATTCCAGTAGCTATTCCAATCGAGTTTCCCTGAATTATTGGGCTCGGATCCAAAATTTCACAACTTTCTACGATTTCTCGATTTTGGTGATTTTCCCTAGTGGTACCCCTAGGGAAATCCGTAAAAATTCCGTCGAAGCCAATTCTCGATGCGTTGTGACCGGCGAGCTTCCAGTAGCTATTCCAATCGAGTTTCCCTGAATTATTGGGCTCGGATCCAAAATTTCACCACTTTTTGCGATTTCTCGATTTTGGTGATTTTCCCTAGTGGTACCCCTAGGGAAATCCGTAAAAATTCGTCGAATTCCGACGAAGCCAATTCTCGATCCGTTGTGACCGGCGAGCTTCCAGTAGCTATTCCAATCGAGTTTCCCTGAATTATTGGGCTCGGATCCAAAATTTCATCACTTTTTGCGATTTCTTGATTTTGGTGATTTTCCCTAGTGGTACCCCTAGGGAAATCCGTAAAAATTCCGACGGAGCCAATTCTCGATGCGTTGTGACCGGCGAGCTTCCAGTAGCTATTCCAATCGAGTTTCCCTGAATTATTGGGCTCGGATCCAAAATTTCACCACTTTTTGCGATTTCTCGATTTTGGTGATTTTCCCTAGTGGTACCACTAGGGAAATCCGTAAAAATTTGTCGGATTCCGACGAAGCCAATTCTCGATGCGTTGTGACCGGCGAGCTTCCAGTAGCTATTCCAATTGAGTTTCCCTGAATTATTGGGCTCGTATCGAAAATTTCACCACTTTTTGCGATTTCTCGATTTTGGTGATTTTCCCTAGTGGTACCCCTAGGGAAATCCGTAAAAATTCGTCGGATTCTGACGAAGCCAATTCTCGATGCGTTGTGACCGGCGAGCTTCCAGTAGCTATTCCAATCGAGTTTCCCTGAATTATTGGGCTCGGATCCAAAATTTCACCACTTTTTGCGATTTCTCGATTTTGGTGATTTTCCCTAGTGGTACCCCTAGGGAAATCCGTAAAAATTCGTCGGATTCCGACGAAGCCAATTCTCGATGCATTGTGACCGACGAGCTTCCAGTAGCTATTCCAATCGAGTTTCCCTGAATTATTGGGCTCGGATCAAAAATTTTACCACTTTTTGCGATTTCTCGATTTTGGTGATTTTCCATAGTGGTACCCCTAGGGAAATTCGTCGGATTCCGACGAAGCCAATTCTCGATGCGTCATTACCGGCGAGCTTCCAGTAGCTATTCCAATCGAGTTTCCCTGAATTATTGGGCTCGGATCCAAAATTTCACCACTTTTTGCGATTTCTCGATTTTGGTGATTTTCACTAGTGTTACCCCTAGGGAAATCCGTAAAAATTCGTCGGATTCCAACGAAGCCAATTCTCGATGCGTTGAGCTTCCAGTAGCTATTCCAATCGAGTTTCCCTGAATTATTGGGCTCGGATCCAAAATTTCACCACTTTTTGCGATTTGTCGATTTTGGTGATTATCCCTAGTGGTATCCCTAGGGAAATTCGTAAAAATTCGTCGGATTCCGACGAAGCCATTCTCGATGCATTGTGACCGACGAGCTTCCAGTAGCTATTCCAATCGAGTTTCCCTGAATTATTGGGCTCGGATCCAAAATTTCACCACTTTTTGCGATTTCTCGATTTTGGTGATTTTCCCTAATGGTACCCGAGGGAAATCCGTAAAAATTCGTCGGATTCCGACGAAGCCAATTCTCGATGCGTTGTGACTGGCGAGCTTCCAGTAGCTATTCCAATCAATTTTCCCCGAATTATTGGGCTCGGATCCAAAATTTCACCACTTTTTGCGATTTCTCGATTTTGGTGATTTTCCCTAGTGGTACCCCTAGGGAAATCCGTAAAAATTCCGACGAAGCCAATTCTCGATGCGTTGTGACCGGCGAGATTCCAGTAGCTATTCCAATCGAGTTTCCCTGAATTATTGGGCTCGGATCCAAAATTTCACAACTTTCTACGATTTCTCGATTTTGGTGATTTTCCCTAGTGGTACCCCTAGGGAAATCCGTAAAAATTCCGTCGAAGCCAATTCTCGATGCGTTGTGACCGGCGAGCTTCCAGTAGCTATTCCAATCGAGTTTCCCTGAATTATTGGGCTCGGATCCAAAATTTCACCACTTTTTGCGATTTCTCGATTTTGGTGATTTTCCCTAGTGGTACCCCTAGGGAAATCCGTAAAAATTCGTCGAATTCCGACGAAGCCAATTCTCGATCCGTTGTGACCGGCGAGCTTCCAGTAGCTATTCCAATCGAGTTTCCCTGAATTATTGGGCTCGGATCCAAAATTTCATCACTTTTTGCGATTTCTTGATTTTGGTGATTTTCCCTAGTGGTACCCCTAGGGAAATCCGTAAAAATTCCGACGGAGCCAATTCTCGATGCGTTGTGACCGGCGAGCTTCCAGTAGCTATTCCAATCGAGTTTCCCTGAATTATTGGGCTCGGATCCAAAATTTCACCACTTTTTGCGATTTCTCGATTTTGGTGATTTTCCCTAGTGGTACCACTAGGGAAATCCGTAAAAATTTGTCGGATTCCGACGAAGCCAATTCTCGATGCGTTGTGACCGGCGAGCTTCCAGTAGCTATTCCAATTGAGTTTCCCTGAATTATTGGGCTCGTATCGAAAATTTCACCACTTTTTGCGATTTCTCGATTTTGGTGATTTTCCCTAGTGGTACCCCTAGGGAAATCCGTAAAAATTCGTCGGATTCTGACGAAGCCAAATCTCGATGCGTTGTGACCGGCGAGCTTCCAGTAGCTATTCCAATCGAGTTTCCCTGAATTATTGGGCTCGGATCCAAAATTTCACCACTTTTTGCGATTTCTCGATTTTGGTGATTTTCCCTAGTGGTACCCCTAGGGAAATCCGTAAAAATTCGTCGGATTCCGACGAAGCCAATTCTCGATGCATTGTGACCGACGAGCTTCCAGTAGCTATTCCAATCGAGTTTCCCTGAATTATTGGGCTCGGATCAAAAATTTTACCACTTTTTGCGATTTCTCGATTTTGGTGATTTTCCATAGTGGTACCCCTAGGGAAATTCGTCGGATTCCGACGAAGCCAATTCTCGATGCGTCATTACCGGCGAGCTTCCAGTAGCTATTCCAATCGAGTTTCCCTGAATTATTGGGCTCGGATCCAAAATTTCACCACTTTTTGCGATTTCTCGATTTTGGTGATTTTCCCTAGTGTTACCCCTAGGGAAATCCGTAAAAATTCGTCGGATTCCAACGAAGCCAATTCTCGATGCGTTGAGCTTCCAGTAGCTATTCCAATCGAGTTTCCCTGAATTATTGGGCTCGGATCCAAAATTTCACCACTTTTTGCGATTTGTCGATTTTGGTGATTATCCCTAGTGGTATCCCTAGGGAAATTCGTAAAAATTCGTCGGATTCCGACGAAGCCATTCTCGATGCATTGTGACCGACGAGCTTCCAGTAGCTATTCCAATCGAGTTTCCCTGAATTATTGGGCTCGGATCCAAAATTTCACCACTTTTTGCGATTTCTCGATTTTGGTGATTTTCCCTAATGGTACCCGAGGGAAATCCGTAAAAATTCGTCGGATTCCGACGAAGCCAATTCTCGATGCGTTGTGACTGGCGAGCTTCCAGTAGCTATTCCAATCAATTTTCCCCGAATTATTGGGCTCGGATCCAAAATTTCACCACTTTTTGCGATTTCTCGATTTTGGTGATTTTCCCTAGTGGTACCCCTAGGGAAATCCGTAAAAATTCCGACGAAGCCAATTCTCGATGCGTTGTGACCGGCGAGATTCCAGTAGCTATTCCAATCGAGTTTCCCTGAATTATTGGGCTCGGATCCAAAATTTCACAACTTTCTACGATTTCTCGATTTTGGTGATTTTCCCTAGTGGTACCCCTAGGGAAATCCGTAAAAATTCCGTCGAAGCCAATTCTCGATGCGTTGTGACCGGCGAGCTTCCAGTAGCTATTCCAATCGAGTTTCCCTGAATTATTGGGCTCGGATCCAAAATTTCACAACTTTTTGCGATTTCTCGATTTTGGTGATTTTCCCTAGTGGTACCCCTAGGGAAATCCGTAAAAATTCGTCGAATTCCGACGAAGCCAATTCTCGATCCGTTGTGACCGGCGAGCTTCCAGTAGCTATTCCAATCGAGTTTCCCTGAATTATTGGGCTCGGATCCAAAATTTCATCACTTTTTGCGATTTCTTGATTTTGGTGATTTTCCCTAGTGGTACCCCTAGGGAAATCCGTAAAAATTCCGACGGAGCCAATTCTCGATGCGTTGTGACCGGCGAGCTTCCAGTAGCTATTCCAATCGAGTTTCCCTGAATTATTGGGCTCGGATCCAAAATTTCACCACTTTTTGCGATTTCTCGATTTTGGTGATTTTCCCTAGTGGTACCACTAGGGAAATCCGTAAAAATTTGTCGGATTCCGACGAAGCCAATTCTCGATGCGTTGTGACCGGCGAGCTTCCAGTAGCTATTCCAATTGAGTTTCCCTGAATTATTGGGCTCGTATCGAAAATTTCACCACTTTTTGCGATTTCTCGATTTTGGTGATTTTCCCTAGTGGTACCCCTAGGGAAATCCGTAAAAATTCGTCGGATTCTGACGAAGCCAAATCTCGATGCGTTGTGACCGGCGAGCTTCCAGTAGCTATTCCAATCGAGTTTCCCTGAATTATTGGGCTCGGATCCAAAATTTCACCACTTTTTGCGATTTCTCGATTTTGGTGATTTTCCCTAGTGGTACCCCTAGGGAAATCCGTAAAAATTCGTCGGATTCCGACGAAGCCAATTCTCGATGCATTGTGACCGACGAGCTTCCAGTAGCTATTCCAATCGAGTTTCCCTGAATTATTGGGCTCGGATCAAAAATTTTACCACTTTTTGCGATTTCTCGATTTTGGTGATTTTCCATAGTGGTACCCCTAGGGAAATTCGTCGGATTCCGACGAAGCCAATTCTCGATGCGTCATTACCGGCGAGCTTCCAGTAGCTATTCCAATCGAGTTTCCCTGAATTATTGGGCTCGGATCCAAAATTTCACCACTTTTTGCGATTTCTCGATTTTGGTGATTTTCCCTAGTGGTACCCCTAGGGAAATCCGTAAAAATTCGTCGGATTCCAACGAAGCCAATTCTCGATGCGTTGAGCTTCCAGTAGCTATTCCAATCGAGTTTCCCTGAATTATTGGGCTCGGATCCAAAATTTCACCACTTTTTGCGATTTGTCGATTTTGGTGATTATCCCTAGTGGTATCCCTAGGGAAATTCGTAAAAATTCGTCGGATTCCGACGAAGCCATTCTCGATGCATTGTGACCGACGAGCTTCCAGTAGCTATTCCAATCGAGTTTCCCTGAATTATTGGGCTCGGATCCAAAATTTCACCACTTTTTGCGATTTCTCGATTTTGGTGATTTTCCCTAATGGTACCCGAGGGAAATCCGTAAAAATTCGTCGGATTCCGACGAAGCCAATTCTCGATGCGTTGTGACTGGCGAGCTTCCAGTAGCTATTCCAATCAATTTTCCCCGAATTATTGGGCTCGGATCCAAAATTTCACCACTTTTTGCGATTTCTCGATTTTGGTGATTTTCCCTAGTGGTACCCCTAGGGAAATCCGTAAAAATTCCGACGAAGCCAATTCTCGATGCGTTGTGACCGGCGAGATTCCAGTAGCTATTCCAATCGAGTTTCCCTGAATTATTGGGCTCGGATCCAAAATTTCACAACTTTCTACGATTTCTCGATTTTGGTGATTTTCCCTAGTGGTACCCCTAGGGAAATCCGTAAAAATTCCGTCGAAGCCAATTCTCGATGCGTTGTGACCGGCGAGCTTCCAGTAGCTATTCCAATCGAGTTTCCCTGAATTATTGGGCTCGGATCCAAAATTTCACCACTTTTTGCGATTTCTCGATTTTGGTGATTTTCCCTAGTGGTACCCCTAGGGAAATCCGTAAAAATTCGTCGAATTCCGACGAAGCCAATTCTCGATCCGTTGTGACCGGCGAGCTTCCAGTAGCTATTCCAATCGAGTTTCCCTGAATTATTGGGCTCGGATCCAAAATTTCATCACTTTTTGCGATTTCTTGATTTTGGTGATTTTCCCTAGTGGTACCCCTAGGGAAATCCGTAAAAATTCCGACGGAGCCAATTCTCGATGCGTTGTGACCGGCGAGCTTCCAGTAGCTATTCCAATCGAGTTTCCCTGAATTATTGGGCTCGGATCCAAAATTTCACCACTTTTTGCGATTTCTCGATTTTGGTGATTTTCCCTAGTGGTACCACTAGGGAAATCCGTAAAAATTTGTCGGATTCCGACGAAGCCAATTCTCGATGCGTTGTGACCGGCGAGCTTCCAGTAGCTATTCCAATTGAGTTTCCCTTAATTATTGGGCTCGTATCGAAAATTTCACCACTTTTTGCGATTTCTCGATTTTGGTGATTTTCCCTAGTGGTACCCCTAGGGAAATCCGTAAAAATTCGTCGGATTCTGACGAAGCCAATTCTCGATGCGTTGTGACCGGCGAGCTTCCAGTAGCTATTCCAATCGAGTTTCCCTGAATTATTGGGCTCGGATCCAAAATTTCACCACTTTTTGCGATTTCTCGATTTTGGTGATTTTCCCTAGTGGTACCCCTAGGGAAATCCGTAAAAATTCGTCGGATTCCGACGAAGCCAATTCTCGATGCATTGTGACCGACGAGCTTCCAGTAGCTATTCCAATCGAGTTTCCCTGAATTATTGGGCTCGGATCAAAAATTTTACCACTTTTTGCGATTTCTCGATTTTGGTGATTTTCCATAGTGGTACCCCTAGGGAAATTCGTCGGATTCCGACGAAGCCAATTCTCGATGCGTCATTACCGGCGAGCTTCCAGTAGCTATTCCAATCGAGTTTCCCTGAATTATTGGGCTCGGATCCAAAATTTCACCACTTTTTGCGATTTCTCGATTTTGGTGATTTTCCCTAGTGGTACCCCTAGGGAAATCCGTAAAAATTCGTCGGATTCCAACGAAGCCAATTCTCGATGCGTTGAGCTTCCAGTAGCTATTCCAATCGAGTTTCCCTGAATTATTGGGCTCGGATCCAAAATTTCACCACTTTTTGCGATTTGTCGATTTTGGTGATTATCCCTAGTGGTATCCCTAGGGAAATTCGTAAAAATTCGTCGGATTCCGACGAAGCCATTCTCGATGCATTGTGACCGACGAGCTTCCAGTAGCTATTCCAATCGAGTTTCCCTGAATTATTGGGCTCGGATCCAAAATTTCACCACTTTTTGCGATTTCTCGATTTTGGTGATTTTCCCTAATGGTACCCGAGGGAAATCCGTAAAAATTCGTCGGATTCCGACGAAGCCAATTCTCGATGCGTTGTGACTGGCGAGCTTCCAGTAGCTATTCCAATCAATTTTCCCCGAATTATTGGGCTCGGATCCAAAATTTCACCACTTTTTGCGATTTCTCGATTTTGGTGATTTTCCCTAGTGGTACCCCTAGGGAAATCCGTAAAAATTCCGACGAAGCCAATTCTCGATGCGTTGTGACCGGCGAGATTCCAGTAGCTATTCCAATCGAGTTTCCCTGAATTATTGGGCTCGGATCCAAAATTTCACAACTTTCTACGATTTCTCGATTTTGGTGATTTTCCCTAGTGGTACCCCTAGGGAAATCCGTAAAAATTCCGTCGAAGCCAATTCTCGATGCGTTGTGACCGGCGAGCTTCCAGTAGCTATTCCAATCGAGTTTCCCTGAATTATTGGGCTCGGATCCAAAATTTCACCACTTTTTGCGATTTCTCGATTTTGGTGATTTTCCCTAGTGGTACCCCTAGGGAAATCCGTAAAAATTCGTCGAATTCCGACGAAGCCAATTCTCGATCCGTTGTGACCGGCGAGCTTCCAGTAGCTATTCCAATCGAGTTTCCCTGAATTATTGGGCTCGGATCCAAAATTTCATCACTTTTTGCGATTTCTTGATTTTGGTGATTTTCCCTAGTAGTACCCCTAGGGAAATCCGTAAAAATTCCGACGGAGCCAATTCTCGATGCGTTGTGACCGGCGAGCTTCCAGTAGCTATTCCAATCGAGTTTCCCTGAATTATTGGGCTCGGATCCAAAATTTCACCACTTTTTGCGATTTCTCGATTTTGGTGATTTTCCCTAGTGGTACCACTAGGGAAATCCGTAAAAATTTGTCGGATTCCGACGAAGCCAATTCTCGATGCGTTGTGACCGGCGAGCTTCCAGTAGCTATTCCAATTGAGTTTCCCTGAATTATTGGGCTCGTATCGAAAATTTCACCACTTTTTGCGATTTCTCGATTTTGGTGATTTTCCCTAGTGGTACCCCTAGGGAAATCCGTAAAAATTCGTCGGATTCTGACGAAGCCAATTCTCGATGCGTTGTGACCGGCGAGCTTCCAGTAGCTATTCCAATCGAGTTTCCCTGAATTATTGGGCTCGGATCCAAAATTTCACCACTTTTTGCGATTTCTCGATTTTGGTGATTTTCCCTAGTGGTACCCCTAGGGAAATCCGTAAAAATTCGTCGGATTCCGACGAAGCCAATTCTCGATGCATTGTGACCGACGAGCTTCCAGTAGCTATTCCAATCGAGTTTCCCTGAATTATTGGGCTCGGATCAAAAATTTTACCACTTTTTGCGATTTCTCGATTTTGGTGATTTTCCATAGTGGTACCCCTAGGGAAATTCGTCGGATTCCGACGAAGCCAATTCTCGATGCGTCATTACCGGCGAGCTTCCAGTAGCTATTCCAATCGAGTTTCCCTGAATTATTGGGCTCGGATCCAAAATTTCACCACTTTTTGCGATTTCTCGATTTTGGTGATTTTCCCTAGTGGTACCCCTAGGGAAATCCGTAAAAATTCGTCGGATTCCAACGAAGCCAATTCTCGATGCGTTGAGCTTCCAGTAGCTATTCCAATCGAGTTTCCCTGAATTATTGGGCTCGGATCCAAAATTTCACCACTTTTTGCGATTTCTCGATTTTGGTGATTTTCCCTAGTGGTACCCCTAGGGAAATCCGTAAAAATTCGTCGGATTCCAACGAAGCCAATTCTCGATGCGTTGAGCTTCCAGTAGCTATTCCAATCGAGTTTCCCTGAATTATTGGGCTCGGATCCAAAATTTCACCACTTTTTGCGATTTGTCGATTTTGGTGATTATCCCTAGTGGTATCCCTAGGGAAATTCGTAAAAATTCGTCGGATTCCGACGAAGCCATTCTCGATGCATTGTGACCGACGAGCTTCCAGTAGCTATTCCAATCGAGTTTCCCTGAATTATTGGGCTCGGATCCAAAATTTCACCACTTTTTGCGATTTCTCGATTTTGGTGATTTTCCCTAATGGTACCCGAGGGAAATCCGTAAAAATTCGTCGGATTCCGACGAAGCCAATTCTCGATGCGTTGTGACTGGCGAGCTTCCAGTAGCTATTCCAATCAATTTTCCCCGAATTATTGGGCTCGGATCCAAAATTTCACCACTTTTTGCGATTTCTCGATTTTGGTGATTTTCCCTAGTGGTACCCCTAGGGAAATCCGTAAAAATTCCGACGAAGCCAATTCTCGATGCGTTGTGACCGGCGAGATTCCAGTAGCTATTCCAATCGAGTTTCCCTGAATTATTGGGCTCGGATCCAAAATTTCACAACTTTCTACGATTTCTCGATTTTGGTGATTTTCCCTAGTGGTACCCCTAGGGAAATCCGTAAAAATTCCGTCGAAGCCAATTCTCGATGCGTTGTGACCGGCGAGCTTCCAGTAGCTATTCCAATCGAGTTTCCCTGAATTATTGGGCTCGGATCCAAAATTTCACCACTTTTTGCGATTTCTCGATTTTGGTGATTTTCCCTAGTGGTACCCCTAGGGAAATCCGTAAAAATTCGTCGAATTCCGACGAAGCCAATTCTCGATCCGTTGTGACCGGCGAGCTTCCAGTAGCTATTCCAATCGAGTTTCCCTGAATTATTGGGCTCGGATCCAAAATTTCATCACTTTTTGCGATTTCTTGATTTTGGTGATTTTCCCTAGTAGTACCCCTAGGGAAATCCGTAAAAATTCCGACGGAGCCAATTCTCGATGCGTTGTGACCGGCGAGCTTCCAGTAGCTATTCCAATCGAGTTTCCCTGAATTATTGGGCTCGGATCCAAAATTTCACCACTTTTTGCGATTTCTCGATTTTGGTGATTTTCCCTAGTGGTACCACTAGGGAAATCCGTAAAAATTTGTCGGATTCCGACGAAGCCAATTCTCGATGCGTTGTGACCGGCGAGCTTCCAGTAGCTATTCCAATTGAGTTTCCCTGAATTATTGGGCTCGTATCGAAAATTTCACCACTTTTTGCGATTTCTCGATTTTGGTGATTTTCCCTAGTGGTACCCCTAGGGAAATCCGTAAAAATTCGTCGGATTCTGACGAAGCCAATTCTCGATGCGTTGTGACCGGCGAGCTTCCAGTAGCTATTCCAATCGAGTTTCCCTGAATTATTGGGCTCGGATCCAAAATTTCACCACTTTTTGCGATTTCTCGATTTTGGTGATTTTCCCTAGTGGTACCCCTAGGGAAATCCGTAAAAATTCGTCGGATTCCGACGAAGCCAATTCTCGATGCATTGTGACCGACGAGCTTCCAGTAGCTATTCCAATCGAGTTTCCCTGAATTATTGGGCTCGGATCAAAAATTTTACCACTTTTTGCGATTTCTCGATTTTGGTGATTTTCCATAGTGGTACCCCTAGGGAAATTCGTCGGATTCCGACGAAGCCAATTCTCGATGCGTCATTACCGGCGAGCTTCCAGTAGCTATTCCAATCGAGTTTCCCTGAATTATTGGGCTCGGATCCAAAATTTCACCACTTTTTGCGATTTCTCGATTTTGGTGATTTTCCCTAGTGGTACCCCTAGGGAAATCCGTAAAAATTCGTCGGATTCCAACGAAGCCAATTCTCGATGCGTTGAGCTTCCAGTAGCTATTCCAATCGAGTTTCCCTGAATTATTGGGCTCGGATCCAAAATTTCACCACTTTTTGCGATTTGTCGATTTTGGTGATTATCCCTAGTGGTATCCCTAGGGAAATTCGTAAAAATTCGTCGGATTCCGACGAAGCCATTCTCGATGCATTGTGACCGACGAGCTTCCAGTAGCTATTCCAATCGAGTTTCCCTGAATTATTGGGCTCGGATCCAAAATTTCACCACTTTTTGCGATTTCTCGATTTTGGTGATTTTCCCTAATGGTACCCGAGGGAAATCCGTAAAAATTCGTCGGATTCCGACGAAGCCAATTCTCGATGCGTTGTGACTGGCGAGCTTCCAGTAGCTATTCCAATCAATTTTCCCCGAATTATTGGGCTCGGATCCAAAATTTCACCACTTTTTGCGATTTCTCGATTTTGGTGATTTTCCCTAGTGGTACCCCTAGGGAAATCCGTAAAAATTCCGACGAAGCCAATTCTCGATGCGTTGTGACCGGCGAGATTCCAGTAGCTATTCCAATCGAGTTTCCCTGAATTATTGGGCTCGGATCCAAAATTTCACAACTTTCTACGATTTCTCGATTTTGGTGATTTTCCCTAGTGGTACCCCTAGGGAAATCCGTAAAAATTCCGTCGAAGCCAATTCTCGATGCGTTTTGACCGGCGAGCTTCCAGTAGCTATTCCAATCGAGTTTCCCTGAATTATTGGGCTCGGATCCAAAATTTCACCACTTTTTGCGATTTCTCGATTTTGGTGATTTTCCCTAGTGGTACCCCTAGGGAAATCCGTAAAAATTCGTCGGATTCCAACGAAGCCAATTCTCGATGCGTTGAGCTTCCAGTAGCTATTCCAATCGAGTTTCCCTGAATTATTGGGCTCGGATCCAAAATTTCACCACTTTTTGCGATTTGTCGATTTTGGTGATTATCCCTAGTGGTATCCCTAGGGAAATTCGTAAAAATTCGTCGGATTCCGACGAAGCCATTCTCGATGCATTGTGACCGACGAGCTTCCAGTAGCTATTCCAATCGAGTTTCCCTGAATTATTGGGCTCGGATCCAAAATTTCACCACTTTTTGCGATTTCTCGATTTTGGTGATTTTCCCTAATGGTACCCGAGGGAAATCCGTAAAAATTCGTCGGATTCCGACGAAGCCAATTCTCGATGCGTTGTGACTGGCGAGCTTCCAGTAGCTATTCCAATCAATTTTCCCCGAATTATTGGGTTCGGATCCAAAATTTCACCACTTTTTGCGATTTCTCGATTTTGGTGATTTTCCCTAGTGGTACCCCTAGGGAAATCCGTAAAAATTCCGACGAAGCCAATTCTCGATGCGTTAGATTCCAGTAGCTATTCCAATCGAGTTTCCCTGAATTATTGGGCTCGGATCCAAAATTTCACAACTTTCTACGATTTCTCGATTTTGGTGATTTTCCCTAGTGGTACCCCTAGGGAAATCCGTAAAAATTCCGTCGAAGCCAATTCTCGATGCGTTGTGACCGGCGAGCTTCCAGTAGCTATTCCAATCGAGTTTCCCTGAATTATTGGGCTCGGATCCAAAATTTCACCACTTTTTGCGATTTCTCGATTTTGGTGATTTTCCCTAGTGGTACCCCTAGGGAAATCCGTAAAAATTCGTCGAATTCCGACGAAGCCAATTCTCGATCCGTTGTGACCGGCGAGCTTCCAGTAGCTATTCCAATCGAGTTTCCCTGAATTATTGGGCTCGGATCCAAAATTTTACCACTTTTTGCGATTTCTCGATTTTGGTGATTTTCCATAGTGGTACCCCTAGGGAAATTCGTCGGATTCCGACGAAGCCAATTCTCGATGCGTCATTACCGGCGAGCTTCCAGTAGCTATTCCAATCGAGTTTCCCTGAATTATTGGGCTCGGATCCAAAATTTCACCACTTTTTGCGATTTCTCGATTTTGGTGATTTTCCCTAGTGGTACCCCTAGGGAAATCCGTAAAAATTCGTCGGATTCCAACGAAGCCAATTCTCGATGCGTTGAGCTTCCAGTAGCTATTCCAATCGAGTTTCCCTGAATTATTGGGCTCGGATCCAAAATTTCACCACTTTTTGCGATTTGTCGATTTTGGTGATTATCCCTAGTGGTATCCCTAGGGAAATTCGTAAAAATTCGTCGGATTCCGACGAAGCCATTCTCGATGCATTGTGACCGACGAGCTTCCAGTAGCTATTCCAATCGAGTTTCCCTGAATTATTGGGCTCGGATCCAAAATTTCACCACTTTTTGCGATTTCTCGATTTTGGTGATTTTCCCTAATGGTACCCGAGGGAAATCCGTAAAAATTCGTCGGATTCCGACGAAACCAATTCTCGATGCGTTGTGACTGGCGAGCTTCCAGTAGCTATTCCAATCAATTTTCCCCGAATTATTGGGCTCGGATCCAAAATTTCACCACTTTTTGCGATTTCTCGATTTTGGTGATTTTCCCTAGTGGTACCCTTAGGGAAATCCGTAAAAATTCCGACGAAGCCAATTCTCGATGCGTTGTGACCGGCGAGATTCCAGTAGCTATTCCAATCGAGTTTCCCTGAATTATTGGGCTCGGATCCAAAATTTCACAACTTTCTACGATTTCTCGATTTTGGTGATTTTCCCTAGTGGTACCCCTAGGGAAATCCGTAAAAATTCCGTCGAAGCCAATTCTCGATGCGTTGTGACCGGCGAGCTTCCAGTAGCTATTCCAATCGAGTTTCCCTGAATTATTGGGCTCGGATCCAAAATTTCACCACTTTTTGCGATTTCTCGATTTTGGTGATTTTCCCTAGTGGTACCCCTAGGGAAATCCGTAAAAATTCGTCGAATTCCGACGAAGCCAATTCTCGATCCGTTGTGACCGGCGAGCTTCCAGTAGCTATTCCAATCGAGTTTCCCTGAATTATTGGGCTCGGATCCAAAATTTCATCACTTTTTGCGATTTCTTGATTTTGGTGATTTTCCCTAGTGGTACCCCTAGGGAAATCCGTAAAAATTCCGACGGAGCCAATTCTCGATGCGTTGTGACCGGCGAGCTTCCAGTAGCTATTCCAATCGAGTTTCCCTGAATTATTGGGCTCGGATCCAAAATTTCACCACTTTTTGCGATTTCTCGATTTTGGTGATTTTCCCTAGTGGTACCATTAGGGAAATCCGTAAAAATTTGTCGGATTCCGACGAAGCCAATTCTCGATGCGTTGTGACCGGCGAGCTTCCAGTAGCTATTCCAATTGAGTTTCCCTGAATTATTGGGCTCGTATCGAAAATTTCACCACTTTTTGCGATTTCTCGATTTTGGTGATTTTCCCTAGTGGTACCCCTAGGGAAATCCGTAAAAATTCGTCGGATTCCGACGAAGCCAATTCTCGATGCGTTGTGACCGGCGAGCTTCCAGTAGCTATTCCAATCGAGTTTCCCTGAATTATTGGGCTCGGATCCAAAATTTCACCACTTTTTGCGATTTCTCGATTTTGGTGATTTTCCCTAGTGGTACCCCTAGTGAAATTCGTCGGATTCCGACGAAGCCAATTCTCGATGCGTTGTGACCGGCGAGCTTCCAGTCGCTATTCCAATCGAGTTTCCCTGAATTATTGGGCTCGGATCCAAAATTTCACCACTTTTTTCGATTTCTCGATTTTGATGATTTTCCCTAGTGGTACCCCTAGGGAAATCCGTAAAAATTCGTCGTATTCCGACGAAGCCAATTCTCGATACGTTGTGACCGGCGAGCTTCCAGTGGCTATTCCAATCGAGTTTCCCTTAATTATTAGGCTCGGATCCAAAATTTCACCACTTTTTACGATTTCTCGATTTTGGTGATTTTCCCTAGTGGTACCCCTAGGGAAATCCGTAAAAATTCCGACGAAGCCAATTCTCGATGCGTTGTGACCGGCGAGCTTCCAGTAGCTATTCCAATCGAGTTTCCCTGAATTATTGGGCTCGGATCAAAAATTTCACCACTTTTTGCGATTTCTCGATTTTGGTGATTTTCTCTAGTGGTACCCCTAGGGAAATCCGTAAAAATACCGACGAAGCCAATTCTCGATGCGTTGTGACCGGCGAGCTTCCAGTAGCTATTCCAATCGAGTTTCCCGGAATTATTGGGCTCGAATCCAAAATTTCACCACTTTTTGCGATTTCTCGATTTTGGTGATTTTCCCTAGTGGTACCCCTAGGGAAATCCGTAAAAATTCGTCGAATTCCGACGAAGCCAATTCTCGATCCGTTGTGACCGGCGAGCTTCCAGTAGCTATTCCAATCGAGTTTCCCTGAATTATTGGGCTCGGATCCAAAATTTCATCACTTTTTGCGATTTCTTGATTTTGGTGATTTTCCCTAGTGGTACCCCTAGGGAAATCCGTAAAAATTCCGACGGAGCCAATTCTCGATGCGTTGTGACCGGCGAGCTTCCAGTAGCTATTCCAATCGAGTTTCCCTGAATTATTGGGCTCGGATCCAAAATTTCACCATTTTTTGCGATTTCTCGATTTTGGTTATTTTCCCTAGTGGTACCACTAGGGAAATCCGTAAAAATTTGTCGGATTCCGACGAAACCAATTCTCGATGCGTTGTGACCGGCGAGCTTCCAGTAGCTATTCCAATTGAGTTTCCCTGAATTATTGGGCTCGTATCGAAAATTTCACCACTTTTTGCGATTTCTCGATTTTGGTGATTTTCCCTAGTGGTACCCCTAGGGAAATCCGTAAAATCGAGAAATCGAGAAATCGAGAAATCACCAAAATCGAGAAATCGCAAAAAGTGGTGAAATTTTGGATCCGAGCCGAATAATTCAGGGAAACTCGATTGGAATAGCTACTGGAAGCTCGCCGGTCACAACGCATCGAGAATTGGCTTCGTCGGAATCCGAAGAATTTTTACGGATTTCCCTAGGGGTACCACTAGGGAAAATCACCAAAATCGAGAAATCGCAAAAAGTGGTGAAATTTTTGATCCGAGCCCAATAATTCAGTGAAACTCGATTGGAATAGCTACTGGAAGCTCGCCGGTCACAACGCATCGAGAATTGGCTTCGTCGGAATCCGACGAATTTTTACGGATTTCCCTAGGGGTACCACTAGGGAAAATCACCAAAATCGAGAAATCGCAAAAAGTGGTGAAATTTTGGATCCGAGCCCAAAAATTCAGGGAAACTCGATTGGAATAGCTACTGGAAGCTCGCCGGTCACAACGCATAGAGAATTGGCTTCGTCGGAATTTTTACGGATTTCCCTAGGGGTACCACTAGGGAAAATCACCAAAATCGAGAAATCGCAAAAAGTGGTGAAATTTTGGATCCGAGCCCAATAATTCAGGGAAACTCGATTGGAATAGCTACTGGAAGCTCGCCGGTCACAACGCATCGAGAATTGGCTTCGTCGGAATTTTTACGGATTTCCCTAGGGGTACCACTAGGAAAAATCACCAAAATCGAGAAATCGCAAAAAGTGGTGAAATTTTGGATCCGAGCCCAATAATTCAGGAAAACTCGATTGGAATAGCTACTGGAAGCTCGCCGGTCACAACGCATCGAGAATTGGCTTCGTCGGAATTTTTACGGATTTCCATAGGGGTACCACTAGGGAAAATCACCAAAATCGAGAAATAGCAAAAAGTGGTGAAATTTTGGATCCGAGCCCAATAATTCAGGGAAACTCGATTGGAATAGCTACTGGAAGCTCGCCAGTCACAACGCATCGAGAATTGGCTTCGTCGGAATCCGACGAATTTTTACGGATTTCCCTAGGGGTACCACTAGGGAAAATCACCAAAATCGAGAAATCGCAAAAAGTGGTGAAATTTTGGATCCGAGCCCAATAATTCAGGGAAACTCGATTGGAATAGCTACCGGAAGCTCGCCGGTCACAACGCATCGAGAATTGGCTTCGTCGGAATCCGACGAATTTTTACGGATTTCCCTTGGGGTACCACTAGGGAAAATCACCAAAATCGAGAAATCACAAAAAGTGGTGAAATTTTGGATCCGAGCCCAATAATTCAGGGAAACTCGATTGGAATAGCTACTGGAAGCTCGCCAGTCACAACGCATCGAGAATTGGCTTCGTCGGAATCCGACGAATTTTTACGGATTTCCCTAGGGGTACCACTAGGAAAAATCACCAAAATCGAAAAATCGCAAAAAGTGGTGAAATTTTGGATCCGAGACCAATAATTCAGGGAAACTCGATTGGAATAGCTACTGGAAGCTCGCCGGTCACAACGCATCGAGAATTGGCTTCGTCGGAATCCGATGAATTTTTACGGATTTCCCTAGGGGCACCACTAGGGAAAATCACCAAAATCGAGAAATCGCAAAAAGTGGTGAAATTTTGGATCCGAGCCCAATAATTCAGGAAAACTCGATTAGAATAGCTACTGGAAGCTCGCCGGTCACAACGCATCGAGAATTGGCTTCGTCGGAATTTTTACGGATTTCCATAGGGGTACCACTAGGGAAAATCACCAAAATCGAGAAATAGCAAAAAGTGGTGAAATTTTGGATCCGAGCCCAATAATTCAGGGAAACTCGATTGGAATAGCTACTGGAAGCTCGCCAGTCACAACGCATCGAGAATTGGCTTCGTCGGAATCCGACGAATTTTTACGGATTTCCCTTGGGGTACCACTAGGGAAAATCACCAAAATCGAGAAATCGCAAAAAGTGGTGAAATTTTGGATCCGAGCCCAATAATTCAGGGAAACTCGATTGGAATAGCTACTGGAAGCTCGCCAGTCACAACGCATCGAGAATTGGCTTCGTCGGAATCCGACGAATTTTTACGTATTTCCCTAGGGGTACCACTAGGAAAAATCACCAAAATCGAAAAATCGCAAAAAGTGGTGAAATTTTGGATCCGAGACCAATAATTCAGGGAAACTCGATTGGAATAGCTACTGGAAGCTCGCCGGTCACAACGCATCGAGAATTGGCTTCGTCGGAATCCGACGAATTTTTACGGATTTCCCTAGGGGTACCACTAGGGAAAATCACCAAAATCGAGAAATCGCAAAAAGTGGTGAAATTTTGGATCCGAGCCCCATAATTCAGGGAAACTCGATTGGAATAGCTACTGGAAGCTCGCCGGTCACAACGCATCAAGAATTGGCTTCGTCGGAATCCGACGAATTTTTACGGATTTCCCTAGGGGTACTACTAAGGAAAATCACCAAAATCGAGAAATCGCAAAAAGTGGTGAAATTTTTGATCCGAGCCCAATAATTCAGGGAAACTCGATTGGAATAGCTACTGGAAGCTCGCCGGTCACAACGCATCGAGAATTGGTTTCGTCGGAATCCGACGAATTTTTACGGATTTCCCTAGGGGTACCACTAGGGAAAATCACCAAAATCGAGAAATCGCAAAAAGTGGTGAAATTTTTGATCCGAGCCCAAAAATTTAGGGAAACTCGATTGGAATAGCTACTGGAAGCTCGCCGGTCACAACGCATCGAGAATTGGCTTCGTCGGAATTTTTACGGATTTCCCTAGGGGTACCACTAGGGAAAATCACCAAAATCGAGAAATCGCAAAAAGTGGTGAAATTTTGGATCCGAGCCCAATAATTCAGGGAAACTCGATTGGAATAGCTACTGGAAGCTCGCCGGTCACAACGCATCGAGAATTGGCTTCGTCGGGATCCGACGAATTTTTACGGATTTCCCTAGGGGTACTACTAAGGAAAATCACCAAAATCGAGAAATCGCAAAAAGTGGTGAAATTTTTGAACCGAGCCCAATAATTCAGGGAAACTCGATTGGAATAGCTACTGGAAGCTCGCCGGTCACAACGCATCGAGAATTGGTTTCGTCGGAATCCGACGAATTTTTACGGATTTCCCTAGGGGTACCACTAGGGAAAATCACCAAAATCGAGAAATCGCAAAAAGTGGTGAAATTTTGGATCCGAGCCCAAAAATTCAGGGAAACTCGATTGGAATAGCTACTGGAAGCTCGCCGGTCACAACGCATCGAGAATTGGCTTCATCGGAATTTTTACGGATTTTCCTAGGGGTACCACTAGGAAAAATCACCAAAATCGAGAAATCGCAAAAAGTGGTGAAATTTTGGATCCGAGCCCAATAATTCAGGGAAACTCGATTGGAATAGCTACTGGAAGCTCGCCGGTCACAACGCATCGAGAATTGGCTTCGTCGGAATCCGACGAATTTTTACGGATTTCCCTAGGGGTACCACTAGGAAAAATCACCAAAATCGAGAAATCGCAAAAAGTGGTGAAATTTTGGATCCGAGCCCAATAATTAAGGGAAACTCGATTAGAATAGCTACTGGAAGCTCACCGGTCACAACGCATCGAGAATTGGCTTTGTCGGAATTTTTACGGATTTCCCTAGGGGTACCACTAGGGAAAATCACCAAAATCGAGAAATCGCAAAAAGTGGTGAAATTTTGGATCCGAGCCCAATAATTCAGGGAAACTCGATTGGAATAGCTACTGGAAGCTCGCCGGTCACAACGCATCGAGAATTGGCTTCGTCGGAATCCGACGAATTTTTACGGATTTCCCTAGGGGTACCACTAGGGAAAATCACCAAAATCGAGAAATCGCAAAAAGTGGTGAAATTTTCGATCCGAGCCCAATAATTCAGGGAAACTCAATTGGAATGGCTACTGGAAGCTCGTCGGTCACAACGCATCGAGAATTCGCTTCGTCGGAATTTTTACGGATTTCCCTAGGGGTACCACTACGGAAAATCACCAAAATCGAGAAATCGCAAAAAGTAGTGAAATTTTGGATCCGAGCACAATAATTCAGGGAAACTTGATTGGAATAGCTACTGGAAGCTCGCCGGTCACAACTAATTGAGAATTGGCTTCGTCGGAATCCGATGAATTTTTACGGATTTCCCTAGGGGTACCACAAGGGAAAATCACCAAAATCGAGAAATCGCAAAAAGTGGTGAAATTTTGGATCCGAGCCCAATAATTCAGGGAAACTCGATTGGAATAGCTACTGGAAGCTCGCCAGTCACAACGCATCGAGAATTGGCTTCGTCGGAATCCGACGAATTTTTACGTATTTCCCTAGGGGTACCACTAGGAAAAATCACCAAAATCGAAAAATCGCAAAAAGTGGTGAAATTTTGGATCCGAGACCAATAATTCAGGGAAACTCGATTGGAATAGCTACTGGAAGCTCGCCGGTCACAACGCATCGAGAATTGGCTTCGTCGGAATCCGATGAATTTTTACGGATTTCCCTAGGGGTACCACAAGGGAAAATCACCAAAATCGAGAAATCGCAAAAAGTGGTGAATTTTTGGATCCGAGCCCAATAATTCAGGGAAACTCGATTAGAATAGCTACTGGAAGCTCGCCGGTCACAACGCATCGAGAATTGGCTTTGTCGGAATTTTTACGGATTTCCCTAGGGGTACCACTAGGGAAAATCACCAAAATCGAGAAATCGAAAAAAGTGGTGAAATTTTGGATCCGAGCCCAATAATTCAGGGAAACTCGATTGGAATAGCTACTGGAAGCTCGCCGGTCACAACGCATCGAGAATTGGCTTCGTCGGAATCCGACGAATTTTTACGGATTTCCCTAGGGGTACCACTAGGGAAAATCACCAAAATCGAGAAATCGCAAAAAGTGGTGAAATTTTGGATCCGAGCCCAATAATTCAGGGAAACTCGATTGGAATAGCTACTGGAAGCTCGCCGGTCACAACGCATCGAGAATTGGCTTCGTCGGAATCCGACGAATTTTTACGGATTTCCCTAGGGGTACCACTAGGGAAAATCACCAAAATCGAGAAATCGCAAAAAGTGGTGAAATTTTGGATCCGAGCCCAATAATTCAGGGAAACTCGATTGGAATAGCTACTGGAAGCTCGCCGGTCACAACGCATCGAGAATTGGCTTCGTCGGAATTTTTACGGATTTCCCTAGGGGTACCACTAGGGAAAATCACCAAAATCGAGAAATCGCAAAAAGTGGTGAAATTTTGGATCCGAGCCCCATAATTCAGGAAAACTCGATTGGAATAGCTACTGGAAGCTCGCCGGTCACAACGCATCAAGAATTGGCTTCGTCGGAATCCGACGAATTTTTACGGATTTCCCAAGGGGTACTACTAAGGAAAATCACCAAAATCGAGAAATCGCAAAAAGTGGTGAAATTTTTGATCCGAGCCCAATAATTCAGGGAATCTCGATTGGAATAGCTACTGGAAGCTCGCCGGTCACAACGCATCGAGAATTGGTTTCGTCGGAATCCGACGAATTTTTACGGATTTCCCTAGTGGTACCACTAGGGAAAATCACCAAAATCGAGAAATCGCAAAAAGTGGTGAAATTTTTGATCCGAGCCCAAAAATTTAGGGAAACTCGATTGGAATAGCTACTGGAAGCTCGCCGGTCACAACGCATCGAGAATTGGCTTCGTCGGAATTTTTACGGATTTCCCTAGGGGTACCACTACGGAAAATCACCAAAATCGAGAAATCGCAAAAAGTGGTGAAATTTTGGATCCGAGCCCAATAATTCAGGGAAACTCGATTGGAATAGCTACTGGAAGCTCGCCGGTCACAACGCATCGAGAATTGGTTTCGTCGAAATCCGACGAATTTTTACGGATTTCCCTAGGGGTACCACTAGGGAAAATCACCAAAATCGAGAAATCGCAAAAAGTGGTGAAATTTTGGATCAGAGCCTAATAATTAAGGGAAACTCGATTAGAATAGCTACTGGAAGATCGCCGGTCACAACGCATCGAGAATTGGATTTGTCGGAATTTTTACGGATTTCCCTAGGGGTACCACTAGGGAAAATCACCAAAATCGAGAAATCGCAAAAAGTGGTGAAATTTTGGATTCGAGCCAAATAATTCAGGGAAACTCGATTGGAATAGCTACTGGAAGCTCGCCGGTCACAACGCATCGAGAATTGGCTTCGTCGGAATCCGACGAATTTTTACGGATTTTCCTAGGGGTACCACTAGGGAAAATCACCAAAATCGAGAAATCGCAAAAAGTGGTGAAATTTTGGATCCGAGCCCAATAATTCAGGGAAACTCGATTGGAATAGCTACTGGAAGCTCGCCGGTCACAACGCATCGAGAATTGGCTTCGTCGGAATTTTTACGGATTTCCCTAGGGGTACCACTAGGGAAAATCACCAAAATCGAGAAATCGCAAAAAGTGGTGAAATTTTGGATCCGAGCCAAATAATTCAGGGAAACTCGATTGGAATAGCTACTGGAAGCTCGCCGGTCACAACGCATCGAGAATTGGCTTCGTCGGAATTTTTACGGATTTCCCTAGGGGTACCACTAGGGAAAATCACCAAAATCGAGAAATCGCAAAAAGTGGTGAAATTTGGATCCGAGCCCAATAATTCAGGGAAACTCGATTGGAATAGCTACTGGAAGCTCGCCGGTCACAACGCATCGAGAATTGGCTTCGTCGGAATCCGACGAATTTTTACGGATTTCCCTAGGGGTACCACTAGGGAAAATCACCAAAATCGAGAAATCGCAAAAAGTGGTGAAATTTTGGATCCGAGCCCAATAATTCAGGGAAACTCGATTGGAATAGCTACTGGAAGCTCGCCGGTCACAACGCATCGAGAATTGGCTTCGTCGGAATCCGACGAATTTTTACGGATTTCCCTTGGGGTACCACTAGGGAAAATCACCAAAATCGAGAAATCACAAAAAGTGGTGAAATTTTGGATCCGAGCCCAATAATTTAGGGAAACTCGATTGGAATAGCTACTGGAAGCTCGCCGGTCACAACGCATCGAGAATTGGCTTCGTCGGAATCCGACGAATTTTTACGGATTTCCCTAGGGGTACCACTAGGAAAAATCACCAAAATCGAGAAATTGCAAAAAGTGGTGAAATTTTGGATCCGAGCCCAATAATTCAGGGAAACTCGATTAGAATAGCTACTGGAAGCTCGCCGGTCACAACGCATCGAGAATTGGCTTTGTCGGAATTTTTACGGATTTCCCTAGGGGTACCACTAGGAAAAATCACCAAAATCGAGAAATCGCAAAAAGTGGTGAAATTTTGGATCCGAGCCCAATAATTCAGGGAAACTCGATTGGAATAGCTACTGGAAGGTCGCCGGTCACAACGCATCGAGAATTGGCTTCGTCGGAATCCGACGAATTTTTACGGATTTCCCTAGGGGTACCACTAGGGAAAATCACCAAAATCGAGAAATCGCAAAAAGTGGGGAAATTTTTGATCCGAGCCCAATAATTTTAGGGAAACTCGATTGGAATAGCTACTGGAAGCTCGCCGGTCACAACGCATCGAGAATTGGCTTCGTCGAAATTTTTACGGATTTCCCTAGGGGTACCACTAGGGAAAATCACCAAAATCGAGAAATCGCAAAAAGTGGTGAAATTTTGGATCCGAGCCCAATAATTCAGGGAAACTCGATTGGAATAGCTACTGGAAGCTCGCCGGTCACAACGCATCGAGAATTGGCTTCGTCGGAATCCGACGAATTTTTACGGATTTCCCTAGGGGTACTACTAAGGAAAATCACCAAAATCGAGAAATCGCAAAAAGTGGTGAAATTTTTGATCCGAGCCCAATAATTCAGGGAAACTCGATTGGAATAGCTACTGGAAGCTCGCCGGTCACAACGCATCGAGAATTGGTTTCGTCGGAATCCGACGAATTTTTACGGATTTCCCTTGGGGTACCACTAGGGAAAATCACCAAAATCGAGAAATCGCAAAAAGTGGTGAAATTTTGGATCCGAGCCCAAAAATTCAGGGAAACTCGATTGGAATAGCTACTGGAAGCTCGCCGGTCACAACGCATCGAGAATTGGCTTCATCGGAATTTTTACGGATTTTCCTAGGGGTACCACTAGGAAAAATCACCAAAATCGAGAAATCGCAAAAAGTGGTGAAATTTTGGATCCGAGCCCAATAATTCAGGGAAACTCGATTGGAATAGCTACTGGAAGCTCGCCGGTCACAACGCATCGAGAATTGGCTTCGTCGGAATCCGACGAATTTTTACGGATTTCCCTAGGGGTACCACTAGGGAAAATCACCAAAATCGAGAAATCGCAAAAAGTGGGGAAATTTTTGATCCGAGCCCAATAATTCAGGGAAACTCGATTGGAATAGCTACTGGAAGCTCGCCGGTCACAACGTATCGAGAATTGGCTTCGTCGGAATTTTTACGGATTTTCCTAGGGGTACCACTAGGAAAAATCACCGAAATCGAGAAATCTCAAAAAGTGATGAAATTTTGGATCCGAGACGAATAATTAAGGGAAACTCGATTGGAATAGCTACTGGAAGCTCGCCGGTCACAACGCATCGAGAATTGGCTTCGTCGGAATCCGACGAATTTTTACGGATTTCCCTAGGGGTACCACTAGGGAAAATCACCAAAATCGAGAAATCGCAAAAAGTGGTGAAATTTTGGATCCGAGCCCAATAATTCAGGGAAACTCGATTGGAATAGCTACTGGAAGCTCGCCGGTCACAACGCATCGAGAATTGGCTTCATCGGAATCCGACGAATTTTTACGGATTTCCTTAGGGGTACCACTAGGAAAAATCACCAAAATCGAGAAATCGCAAAAAGTGGTGAAATTTTGGATTCGAGCCCAAAAATTCAGGGAAACTCGATTGGAATAGCTACTGGAAGCTCGCCGGTCACAACGCATCGAGAATTGGCTTCGTCGGAATTTTTACGGATTTCCCTAGGGGTACCACTAGGGAAAATCACCAAAATCGAGAAATCGCAAAAAGTGGTGAAATTTTGGATCCGAGCCCAATAATTCAGGGAAACTCGATTGGAATAGCTACTGGAAGCTCGCCGGTCACAACGCATCGAGAAATGATTTCGTCGGAATCCGACGAATTTTTACGGATTTCCCTAGGGGTACCACTAGGGAAAATCACCAAAATCGAGAAATCGCAAAAAGTGGTGAAATTTTGGATCCGAGCCCAATAATTCAAGGAAACTCGATTAGAATAGCTACTGGAAGCTCGCCGGTCAGAACGCATCGAGAATTTGCTTTGTCAGAATTTTTACGGATTTCCCTAGGGGTACCACTAGGGAAAATCACTAAAATCGAGAAATCGCAAAAAGTGGTGAAATTTTTGATCCGAGCCCAATAATTCAGGGAAACTCGATTGGAATAGCTACTGGAAGCTCGCCGGTCACAACGCATCGAGAATTGGCTTCGTCGGAATCCGACGAATTTTTACGGATTTTCCTAGGGGTACCACTAGGGAAAATCACCAAAATCGAGAAATCGCAAAAAGTGGTGCAATTTTGGATCCGAGCCCAATAATTCAGGGAAACTCGATTGGAATAGCTACTGGAAGCTCGCCGGTCACAACGCATCGAGAATTGGCTTCATCGGAATTTTTACGGATTTCCCTAGGGGTACCACTAGGGAAAATCACCAAAATCGAGAAATCGCAAAAAGTGGTGAAATTTTGGATTCGAGCCCAATAATTCAGGGAAACTCGATTAGAATAGCTACTGGAAGCTCGCCGGTCACAACGCATCGAGAATTGGCTTTGTCGGAATTTTTACGGATTTCCTTAGGGGTACCACTAGAGAAAATCACCAAAATCGAGAAATCGCAAAAAGTGGTGAAATTTTGGATCCGAGCCCAATAATTCTGGGAAACTCGATTGGAATAGCTACTGGAAGCTCGCCGGTCACAACGCATCGAGAATTGGCTTCGTCGGAATCCGACGAATTTCCCTAGGGGTACCACTAGGGAAAATCACCAAAATCGAGAAATCGCAAAAAGTGGTGAAATTTTTGATCCGAGCCCAATAATTCAGGGAAACTCGATTGGAATAGCTACTGGAAGCTCGCCGGTCACAACGCATCGAGAATTGGCTTCGTCTGAATTTTTACGGATTTCCCTAGGGGTACCACTAGGGAAAATCACCAAAATCGAGAAATCGCAAAAAGTGGTGAAATTTTAGATCCGAGCCCAATAATTCAGGGAAACTCGATTGGAATAGCTACTGGAAGCTCACCGGTCACAACGCATCGAGAATTGGCTTCGTCGGAATTCGACGAATTTTTACGGATTTCCCTAGGGGTACCACTAGGGAAAATCACCAAAATCGAGAAATCGCAAAAAGTGGTGAAATTTTGGATCCGAGCCCAAAATTTCAGGGAAACTCGATTGGAATAGCTACTGGAAGCTCGCCGGTCACAACGCATCGAGAATTGGCTTCGTCGGAATTTTTACGGATTTCCCTAGGGGTACCACTAGGGAAAATCACCAAAATCGAGAAATCGCAAAAAGTGGTGAAATTTTGGATCCGAGCCCAATAATTCAGGGAAACTCGATTGGAATAGCTACTGGAAGCTCGCCGGTCACAACGCATCGAGAATTGGCTTCGTCGGAATCCGACGAATTTTTACGGATTTCCCTAGGGGTACCACTAGGGAAAATCACCAAAATCGAGAAATCGCAAAAAGTGGGGAAATTTTTGATCCGAGCCCAATAATTTTAGGGAAACTCGATTGGAATAGCTACTGGAAGCTCGCCGGTCACAACGCATCGAGAATTGGCTTCGTCGAAATTTTTACGGATTTCCCTAGGGGTACCACTAGGGAAAATCACCAAAATCGAGAAATCGCAAAAAGTGGTGAAATTTTGGATCCGAGCCCAATAATTCAGGGAAACTCGATTGGAATAGCTACTGGAAGCTCGCCGGTCACAACGCATCGAGAATTGGCTTCGTCGGAATCCGACGAATTTTTACGGATTTCCCTAGGGGTACTACTAAGGAAAATCACCAAAATCGAGAAATCGCAAAAAGTGGTGAAATTTTTGATCCGAGCCCAATAATTCAGGGAAACTCGATTGGAATAGCTACTGGAAGCTCGCCGGTCACAACGCATCGAGAATTGGTTTCGTCGGAATCCGACGAATTTTTACGGATTTCCCTTGGGGTACCACTAGGGAAAATCACCAAAATCGAGAAATCGCAAAAAGTGGTGAAATTTTGGATCCGAGCCCAAAAATTCAGGGAAACTCGATTGGAATAGCTACTGGAAGCTCGCCGGTCACAACGCATCGAGAATTGGCTTCATCGGAATTTTTACGGATTTTCCTAGGGGTACCACTAGGAAAAATCACCAAAATCGAGAAATCGCAAAAAGTGGTGAAATTTTGGATCCGAGCCCAATAATTCAGGGAAACTCGATTGGAATAGCTACTGGAAGCTCGCCGGTCACAACGCATCGAGAATTGGCTTCGTCGGAATCCGACGAATTTTTACGGATTTCCCTAGGGGTACCACTAGGGAAAATCACCAAAATCGAGAAATCGCAAAAAGTGGGGAAATTTTTGATCCGAGCCCAATAATTCAGGGAAACTCGATTGGAATAGCTACTGGAAGCTCGCCGGTCACAACGTATCGAGAATTGGCTTCGTCGGAATTTTTACGGATTTTCCTAGGGGTACCACTAGGAAAAATCACCGAAATCGAGAAATCTCAAAAAGTGATGAAATTTTGGATCCGAGACGAATAATTAAGGGAAACTCGATTGGAATAGCTACTGGAAGCTCGCCGGTCACAACGCATCGAGAATTGGCTTCGTCGGAATCCGACGAATTTTTACGGATTTCCCTAGGGGTACCACTAGGGAAAATCACCAAAATCGAGAAATCGCAAAAAGTGGTGAAATTTTGGATCCGAGCCCAATAATTCAGGGAAACTCGATTGGAATAGCTACTGGAAGCTCGCCGGTCACAACGCATCGAGAATTGGCTTCATCGGAATCCGACGAATTTTTACGGATTTCCTTAGGGGTACCACTAGGAAAAATCACCAAAATCGAGAAATCGCAAAAAGTGGTGAAATTTTGGATTCGAGCCCAAAAATTCAGGGAAACTCGATTGGAATAGCTACTGGAAGCTCGCCGGTCACAACGCATCGAGAATTGGCTTCGTCGGAATTTTTACGGATTTCCCTAGGGGTACCACTAGGGAAAATCACCAAAATCGAGAAATCGCAAAAAGTGGTGAAATTTTGGATCCGAGCCCAATAATTCAGGGAAACTCGATTGGAATAGCTACTGGAAGCTCGCCGGTCACAACGCATCGAGAAATGATTTCGTCGGAATCCGACGAATTTTTACGGATTTCCCTAGGGGTACCACTAGGGAAAATCACCAAAATCGAGAAATCGCAAAAAGTGGTGAAATTTTGGATCCGAGCCCAATAATTCAAGGAAACTCGATTAGAATAGCTACTGGAAGCTCGCCGGTCAGAACGCATCGAGAATTTGCTTTGTCAGAATTTTTACGGATTTCCCTAGGGGTACCACTAGGGAAAATCACTAAAATCGAGAAATCGCAAAAAGTGGTGAAATTTTTGATCCGAGCCCAATAATTCAGGGAAACTCGATTGGAATAGCTACTGGAAGCTCGCCGGTCACAACGCATCGAGAATTGGCTTCGTCGGAATCCGACGAATTTTTACGGATTTTCCTAGGGGTACCACTAGGGAAAATCACCAAAATCGAGAAATCGCAAAAAGTGGTGCAATTTTGGATCCGAGCCCAATAATTCAGGGAAACTCGATTGGAATAGCTACTGGAAGCTCGCCGGTCACAACGCATCGAGAATTGGCTTCATCGGAATTTTTACGGATTTCCCTAGGGGTACCACTAGGGAAAATCACCAAAATCGAGAAATCGCAAAAAGTGGTGAAATTTTGGATTCGAGCCCAATAATTCAGGGAAACTCGATTAGAATAGCTACTGGAAGCTCGCCGGTCACAACGCATCGAGAATTGGCTTTGTCGGAATTTTTACGGATTTCCTTAGGGGTACCACTAGAGAAAATCACCAAAATCGAGAAATCGCAAAAAGTGGTGAAATTTTGGATCCGAGCCCAATAATTCTGGGAAACTCGATTGGAATAGCTACTGGAAGCTCGCCGGTCACAACGCATCGAGAATTGGCTTCGTCGGAATCCGACGAATTTCCCTAGGGGTACCACTAGGGAAAATCACCAAAATCGAGAAATCGCAAAAAGTGGTGAAATTTTTGATCCGAGCCCAATAATTCAGGGAAACTCGATTGGAATAGCTACTGGAAGCTCGCCGGTCACAACGCATCGAGAATTGGCTTCGTCTGAATTTTTACGGATTTCCCTAGGGGTACCACTAGGGAAAATCACCAAAATCGAGAAATCGCAAAAAGTGGTGAAATTTTAGATCCGAGCCCAATAATTCAGGGAAACTCGATTGGAATAGCTACTGGAAGCTCACCGGTCACAACGCATCGAGAATTGGCTTCGTCGGAATTCGACGAATTTTTACGGATTTCCCTAGGGGTACCACTAGGGAAAATCACCAAAATCGAGAAATCGCAAAAAGTGGTGAAATTTTGGATCCGAGCCCAAAATTTCAGGGAAACTCGATTGGAATAGCTACTGGAAGCTCGCCGGTCACAACGCATCGAGAATTGGCTTCGTCGGAATTTTTACGGATTTCCCTAGGGGTACCACTAGGGAAAATCACCAAAATCGAGAAATCGCAAAAAGTGGTGAAATTTTGGATCCGAGCCCAATAATTCAGGGAAACTCGATTGGAATAGCTACTGGAAGCTCGCCGGTCACAACGCATCGAGAATTGGCTTCGTCGGAATCCGACGAATTTTTACGGATTTCCCTAGGGGTACCACTAGGGAAAATCACCAAAATCGAGAAATCGCAAAAAGTGGTGAAATTTTTGATCCGAGCCCAATAATTCAGGGAAACTCGATTGGAATAGCTACTGGAAGCTCGCCGGTCACAACGCATCGAGAATTGGCTTTGTCGGAATTTTTACGGATTTCTCTAGGGGTACCACTAGGGAAAATCACCAAAATCGAGAAATCGCAAAAAGTGGTGAAATTTTGGATCCGAGCCCAATAATTCAGGGAAACTCGATTGGAATAGCTACTGGAAGCTCGCCGGTCACAACGCATCGAGAATTGGCTTCGTCGAAATCCAACGAATTTTTACGGATTTCCCTAGGGGTACCACTAGGGAAAATCACCAAAATCGAGAAATCGCAAAAAGTGGTGAAATTTTGGATCCAAGCCCAATAATTCAGGGAAACTCGATTAGAATAGCTACTGGAAGCTCGCCGGTCACAACGCATCGAGAATTGGCTTCGTCGGAATTTTTACGGATTTCCCTAGGGGTACCACTAGGGAAAATCACCAAAATCGAGAAATCGCAAAAAGTGGTGAAATTTTGGATCCGAGCCCAATAATTCAGGGAAACTCGATTGGAATAGCTACTGGAAGCTCGCCGGTCACAACGCATCGAGAATTGGCTTCGTCGAAATCCTACGAATTTTTACGGATTTCCCTAGGGGTACCACTAGGGAAAATCACCAAAATCGAGAAATCGCAAAAAGTGGTGAAATTTTGGATCCGAGCCCAATAATTCAGGGAAACTCGATTGGAATAGCTACTGGAAGCTCGTCGGTCACAACGCATCGAGAATTGGCTTCGTCGGAATTTTTACGGATTTCCCTAGGGGTACCACTAGGGAAAATCACCAAAATCGAGAAATCGCAAAAAGTGGTGAAATTTTGGATCCGAGCCCAATAATTCAGGGAAACTCGATTGGAATAGCTACTGGAAGCTCGCCGGTCACAACGCATCGAGAATTGGCTTCGTCGGAATCCGACGAATTTTTACGGATTTCCCTAGGGGCACCACTAGGGAAAATCACCAAAATCGAGAAATCGCAAAAAGTGGTGAAATTTTTGATCCAAGCCCAATAATTGAGGGAAACTCGATTGGAATAGCTACTAGAAGCTCGCCGGTCACAATGCATCGAGAATTGGCTTCGTCGGAATCCGACAAATTTTTACGGATTTCCCTAGGGGAACCACTAGGGAAAATCACCAAAATCAAGAAATCGCAAAAAGTGGTGAAATTTTTGATCCGAGCCCAATAATTCAGGGAAACTCGATTGGAATAGCTACTGGAAGCTCGCCGGTCACAACGCATCGAGAATTGGCTTCGTCGGAATCCGACGAGTTTTTACGGATTTCCCTAGGGGTACCACTAGGGAAAATCACCAAAATCGAGAAATCGCAAAAAGTGGTGAAATTTTGGATCCGAGCCCAATAATTCAGGGAAACTCGATTGGAATAGCTACTGGAAGCTCGCCGGTCACAACGCATCGAGAATTGGCATCGTCGAAATCCGACGAATTTTTACGGATTTCCCTAGGGGTACCACTAGGGAAAATCACCAAAATCGAGAAATCGCAAAAAGTGGTGAAATTTTGGATCCGAGCCCAATAATTCAGGGAAACTCGATTGGAATAGCTACTGGAAGCTCGCCGGTCACAACGTCTCGAGAATTGGCTTCGTCGGAATTTTTACGGATTTTCCTAGGGGTACCACTAGGAAAAATCACCGAAATCGAGAAATCTCAAAAAGTGGTGAAATTTTGGATCCGAGACGAATAATTAAGGGAAACTCGATTGGAATAGCTACTGGAAGCTCGCCGGTCACAACGCATCGAGAATTGGCTTCGTCGGAATCCGACGAATTTTTACGGATTTCCCTAGGGGTACCACTAGGGAAAATCACCAAAATCGAGAAATCGCAAAAAGTGGTGAAATTTTGGATCCGAGCCCAACAATTCAGGGAAACTCGATTGGAATAGCTACTGGAAGGTCGCCGGTCACAACGCATCGAGAATTGGCTTCGTCGGAATCCGACGAATTTTTACGGATTTCCCTAGGGGTACCACTAGGGAAAATCACCAAAATCGAGAAATCGCAAAAAGTGGGGAAATTTTTGATCCGAGCCCAATAATTTTAGGGAAACTCGATTGGAATAGCTACTGGAAGCTCGCCGGTCACAACGCATCGAGAATTGGCTTCGTCGAAATTTTTACGGATTTCCCTAGGGGTACCACTAGGGAAAATCACCAAAATCGAGAAATCGCAAAAAGTGGTGAAATTTTGGATCCGAGCCCAATAATTCAGGGAAACTCGATTGGAATAGCTACTGGAAGCTCGCCGGTCACAACGCATCGAGAATTGGCTTCGTCGGAATCCGACGAATTTTTACGGATTTCCCTAGGGGTACTACTAAGGAAAATCACCAAAATCGAGAAATCGCAAAAAGTGGTGAAATTTTTGATCCGAGCCCAATAATTCAGGGAAACTCGATTGGAATAGCTACTGGAAGCTCGCCGGTCACAACGCATCGAGAATTGGTTTCGTCGGAATCCGACGAATTTTTACGGATTTCCCTTGGGGTACCACTAGGGAAAATCACCAAAATCGAGAAATCGCAAAAAGTGGTGAAATTTTGGATCCGAGCCCAAAAATTCAGGGAAACTCGATTGGAATAGCTACTGGAAGCTCGCCGGTCACAACGCATCGAGAATTGGCTTCATCGGAATTTTTACGGATTTTCCTAGGGGTACCACTAGGAAAAATCACCAAAATCGAGAAATCGCAAAAAGTGGTGAAATTTTGGATCCGAGCCCAATAATTCAGGGAAACTCGATTGGAATAGCTACTGGAAGCTCGCCGGTCACAACGCATCGAGAATTGGCTTCGTCGGAATCCGACGAATTTTTACGGATTTCCCTAGGGGTACCACTAGGGAAAATCACCAAAATCGAGAAATCGCAAAAAGTGGGGAAATTTTTGATCCGAGCCCAATAATTCAGGGAAACTCGATTGGAATAGCTACTGGAAGCTCGCCGGTCACAACGTATCGAGAATTGGCTTCGTCGGAATTTTTACGGATTTCCCTAGGGGTACCACTAGGAAAAATCACCGAAATCGAGAAATCTCAAAAAGTGGTGAAATTTTGGATCCGAGACGAATAATTAAGGGAAACTCGATTGGAATAGCTACTGGAAGCTCGCCGGTCACAACGCATCGAGAATTGGCTTCGTCGGAATCCGACGAATTTTTACGGATTTCCCTAGGGGTACCACTAGGGAAAATCACCAAAATCGAGAAATCGCAAAAAGTGGTGAAATTTTGGATCCGAGCCCAATAATTCAGGGAAACTCGATTGGAATAGCTACTGGAAGCTCGCCGGTCACAACGCATCGAGAATTGGCTTCATCGGAATCCGACGAATTTTTACGGATTTCCTTAGGGGTACCACTAGGAAAAATCACCAAAATCGAGAAATCGCAAAAAGTGGTGAAATTTTGGATTCGAGCCCAAAAATTCAGGGAAACTCGATTGGAATAGCTACTGGAAGCTCGCCGGTCACAACGCATCGAGAATTGGCTTCGTCGGAATTTTTACGGATTTCCCTAGGGGTACCACTAGGGAAAATCACCAAAATCGAGAAATCGCAAAAAGTGGTGAAATTTTGGATCCGAGCCCAATAATTCAGGGAAACTCGATTGGAATAGCTACTGGAAGCTCGCCGGTCACAACGCATCGAGAAATGATTTCGTCGGAATCCGACGAATTTTTACGGATTTCCCTAGGGGTACCACTAGGGAAAATCACCAAAATCGAGAAATCGCAAAAAGTGGTGAAATTTTGGATCCGAGCCCAATAATTCAAGGAAACTCGATTAGAATAGCTACTGGAAGCTCGCCGGTCAGAACGCATCGAGAATTTGCTTTGTCAGAGTTTTTACGGATTTCCCTAGGGGTACCACTAGGGAAAATCACTAAAATCGAGAAATCGCAAAAAGTGGTGAAATTTTTGATCCGAGCCCAATAATTCAGGGAAACTCGATTGGAATAGCTACTGGAAGCTCGCCGGTCACAACGCATCGAGAATTGGCTTCGTCGGAATCCGACGAATTTTTACGGATTTTCCTAGGGGTACCACTAGGGAAAATCACCAAAATCGAGAAATCGCAAAAAGTGGTGCAATTTTGGATCCGAGCCCAATAATTCAGGGAAACTCGATTGGAATAGCTACTGGAAGCTCGCCGGTCACAACGCATCGAGAATTGGCTTCATCGGAATTTTTACGGATTTCCCTAGGGGTACCACTAGGGAAAATCACCAAAATCGAGAAATCGCAAAAAGTGGTGAAATTTTGGATTCGAGCCCAATAATTCAGGGAAACTCGATTAGAATAGCTACTGGAAGCTCGCCGGTCACAACGCATCGAGAATTGGCTTTGTCGGAATTTTTACGGATTTCCTTAGGGGTACCACTAGAGAAAATCACCAAAATCGAGAAATCGCAAAAAGTGGTGAAATTTTGGATCCGAGCCCAATAATTCTGGGAAACTCGATTGGAATAGCTACTGGAAGCTCGCCGGTCACAACGCATCGAGAATTGGCTTCGTCGGAATCCGACGAATTTCCCTAGGGGTACCACTAGGGAAAATCACCAAAATCGAGAAATCACAAAAAGTGGTGAAATTTTTGATCCGAGCCCAATAATTCAGGGAAACTCGATTGGAATAGCTACTGGAAGCTCGCCGGTCACAACGCATCGAGAATTGGCTTCGTCGGAATCCGACGAATTTTTACGGATTTCCCTAGGGGCACCACTAGGGAAAATCACCAAAATCGAGAAATCGCAAAAAGTGGTGAAATTTTAGATCCGAGCCCAATAATTCAGGGAAACTCGATTGGAATAGCTACTGGAAGCTCACCGGTCACAACGCATCGAGAATTGGCTTCGTCAAAATTTTTACGGATTTCCCTAGGGGTACCACTAGGGAAAATCACCAAAATCGAGAAATCGCAAAAAGTGGTGAAATTTTGGATCCGAGCCCAATAATTCAGGGAAACTCGATTGGAATAGCTACTGGAAGCTCGCCGGTCACAACGCATCGAGAATTGGCTTCGTCAAAATTTTTACGGATTTCCCTATGGGTACCACTAGGGAAAATCACCAAAATCGAGAAATCGCAAAAAGTGGTGAAATTTTGGATCCGAGCCCAATAATTCAGGGAAACTCGATTGGAATAGCTACTGAAAGCTCGCCGGTCACAACGCATCGAGAATTGGCTTCGTCGGAATCCGACGAATTTTTACGGATTTCCCTAGGGGTACCACTAGGTAAAATCACCAAAATCGAGAAATCGCAAAAAGTGGTGAAATTTTGGATCCGAGCCCAATAATTCAGGGAAACTCGATTGGAATAGCTACTGGAAGCTCGCCGGTCACAACGCATCGAGAATTGGCTTCGTCGGAATCCGACGAATTTTTACGGATTTCCCTAGGGGTACCACTAGGGAAAATCACCAAAATCGAGAAATCGCAAAAAGTGGTGAAATTTTGGATCCGAGCCCAAAATTTCAGGGAAACTCGATTGGAATAGCTACTGGAAGCTCGCCGGTCACAACGCATCGAGAATTGGCTTCGTCGGAATTTTTACGGATTTTCCTAGGGGTACCACTAAGGAAAATCACCAAAATCGAGAAATCGCAAAAAGTGGTGAAATTTTGGATCCGAACCCAATAATTCAGTGAAACTCGATTGGAATAGCTACTGGAAGCTCGCCGGTCACAACGCATCGAGAATTGGCTTCGTCGGAATTCGACGAATTTTTGCGGATTTCCCTAGGCGTACCACTAGGGAAAATCACCAAAATCGAGAAATCGCAAAAAGTGGTGAAATTTTGGATCCCAGCCCAATAATTCAGCGAAACTCGGATGGAATAGCTACTGGAAGCTCGCCGGTCACAACGCATCGAGAATTGGCTTCGTCGGAATTTTTACGGATTTTCCTAGGGGTACCACTAAGGAAAATCACCTAAATCGAGAAATCGCAAAAAGTGGTGAAATTTTGGATCCGAGCTCAATAATTCAGGGAAACTCGATTGGAATAGCTACTGGAAGCTCGCCGGTCACAATGCATCGAGAATTGGCTTCGTCGGAATTTTTACGGATTTCCCTAGGGCTACCACTAGGGAAAATCACCGAAATCGAGAAATCGCAAAAAGTGGTGAAATTTTTGATCCGAGCCCAATAATTCAGGGAAACTCGATTGGAATAGCTACTAGAAGCTCGCCGGTCACAACGCATCGAGAATTGGCTTCGTCGGAATTTTTACGGATTTCCCTAGGGGTACCACTAGGAAAAATCACCAAAATCGAGAAATCGCAAAAAGTGGTGAAATTTTGGATCTGAGCCCAATAATTCAGGGAAAATCGATTGGAATAGCTACTGGAAGCTCGCCGGTCACAACGCATCGAGAATTGGATTCGTCGGAATTTTTACGGATTTCCCTAGGGGTACCCACTAGGGAAAATCACCAAAATCGAGAAATCGCAAAAAGTGGTGAAATTTTGGATCCGAGCCCAATAATTCAGGAAAACTTGATTGGAATAGCTACTGGAAGTTCGCCGGTCACAACGCATCGAGAATTGGCTTCGTCGGAATCCGACGAATTTTTACGGATTTTCCTAGGGGTACCACTAGGGAAAATCACCAAAATCGAGAAATCGCAAAAAGTGGTGAAATTTTGGATCCGAGCCCAATATTTTAGGAAAACTCGATTGTAATAGCTACTGGAAGCTCGCCGGTCACAATGCATCGAGAATTGTCTTCGACGAAATTTTTACGGATTTCCCTTGGTGTACCACTAGGGAAAATCACCAAAATCGAGAAATCGCAAAAAGTGGTGAAATTTTGGATCCGAGCCCAATAATTCAGGGAAACTCGATTGGAATAGCTACTGGAAGATCGGCGGTCACAACGCATCGAGAATTGGCTTCGTCGAAATCCGACGAATTTTTACGGATTTCCCTAGGGTTACCACTAGGGAAAATCACCAAAATCGAGAAATCGCAAAAAATGGTGAAATTTTGGATCCGAGCCCAATAATTCAGGGAAACTCGATTGGAATAGCTACTGGAAGCTCGCCGGTCACAATGCATCGAGAATTTTTACGGATTTCCCTAGGGGTACCACTAGGGAAAATCACCAAAATCGAGAAATCGCAAAAAGTGGTTAAATTTTGGATCCGAGCCCAATAATTCAGGGAAACTCGATTGGAATAGCTACTGGAAGCTCGCCGGTCACAACGCATCGAGAATTGGCTTCCTCGGAATTCGACGAATTTTTACGGATTTCCCTAGGGGTACCACTAGGAAAAATCACCAAAATCGAGAAATCGCAAAAAGTGGTGAAATTTTGGATCCGAGCCCAATAATTCAGGGAAACTCGATTGGAATAGCTACTGGAAGCTCGCCGGTCACAATGCATCGAGAATTGGCTTCGTCGGAATTTTTACGGATTTCCCTAGGGGTACCACTAGGGAAAATCACCAAAATCGAAAAATCGCAAAAAGTGGTGAAATTTTGGATCCGAGACCAATAATTCAGGGAAACTCGATTGGAATAGCTACTGGAAGCTCACCGGTCACAACGCATCGAGAATAGGCTTCGTCGGAATCCGACGAATTTTCCTAGGGGTACCACTAGGGAAAATCACCAAAATCGAGAAATCGCAAAAAGTGCTGAAATTTTGGATCCGAGCCCAATAATTCAGCGAAACTCGATTGGAATAGCTACTGGAAGCTCGCCGGTCACAACGCATTGAGAATTGGCTTCGTCGGAATCCGACGAATTTTTACGGATTTTCCTAGGGGTACCACTAGGGAAAATCACCAAAACCGAGAAATCGCAAAAAGTGGTGAAATTTTGGATCCGAGCCCAATAATTCAGGGAAACTTGATTGGAATAGCTACTGGAAGCTCGCCGGTCACAACGCATCGAGAATAGGCTTCGTCGGAATCCGACGAATTTTCCTAGGGGTACCACTAGGGAAAATCACCAAAATCGAGAAATCGCAAAAAGTGGTGAAATTTTGGATCCGAGCCCAATAATTCAGGGAAACTCGATTGGAATAGCTACTGGAAGCTCGCCGGTCACAACGCATCGAGAATTGGCTTCGTCGGAATCCGACGAATTTTTACGGATTTCCCTAGGGGTACCACTAGGGAAAATCACCAAAACCGAGAAATCGCAAAAAGTGGTGAAATTTTGGATCCGAGCCCAATAATTCAGGGAAACTTGATTGGAATAGCTACTGAAAGCTCGCCGGTCACAACGCATCGAGAATTGGCTTCATCGGAATCCGACGAATTTTTACGGATTTCCCTATGGGTACCACTAGGGAAAATCACCAAAATCGAGAAATCGCAAAAAGTGGTAAAATTTTGGATCCGACCCCAATAATTCAGGGAAACTCGATTGGAATAGCTACTGGAAGCTCGCCAGTCACAACGCATCGAGAATTGGCTTCGTCGAAATCCGACGAATTTTTACGGATTTCCCTAGGGGTACCACTAGGGAAAATCACCAAAATCGAGAAATCGCAAAAAGTGGTTAAATTTTGGATCCGAGCCCAATAATTAAGGGAAACTCGATTGGAATATCTACTGGAAGCTCGCCGGTCACAACGCATCGAGAATTGGCTTCGTCGGAATTTTTACGGATTTCCCTAGGGGTACCACTAAGGAAAATCACCAAAATCGAGAAATCGCAAAAAGTGGTGAAATTTTGGATCCGAGCCGAATAATTCAGGGAAACTCGATTGGAATAGCTACTGGAAGCTCGCCGGTCACAACGCATCGAGAATTGGCTTCGTCGGAATCCGACGAATTTTTACGGATTTTCCTAGGGGTACCACTAGGGAAAATCACAAAAATCGAGAAATCGCAAAAAGTAGTGAAATTTTGGATCCGAGCCCAATAATTCAGGGAAACTCGATTGGAATAGCTACTGGAAGCTCGCCGGTCACAACGCATCGAGAATTGACTTCGTCGGAATTTTTACGGATTTCCCTAGGGGTACCACTAGGGAAAATCACCAAAATCGAGAAATCGCAAAAAGTGGTGAAATTTGTGATCCGACCCCAATAATTCAGGGAAACTCGATTGGAATAGCTACTGGAAGCTCGCCGGTGACAACGCATCGATAATTCGCTTCGTCGGAATCCGACGAATTTTTACGGATTTCCCTAGGGGTACCACTAGGGAAAATCACCAAAATCGAGAAATCGCAAAAAGTGGTGAAATTTTGGATCCGAGCCCAATAATTCAGGGAAACTCGATTGGTATAGCTACTGGAAGCTCGCCGGTCACAACGCATCGAGAATTGGCTTCGTTGGAATTTTTACGGATTTCCCTAGGGGTACCACTAAGGAAAATCACCAAAATCGAGAAATCGCAAAAAGTGGTGTAATTTTTTATCCGAGCCCAATAATTCAGGGAAACTCGATTGGAATAGCTACTGGAAGCTCGCCGGTCACAACGCATCGAGAATTGGCTTCGTCGGAATCCGACGAATTTTTACGGATTTCCCTAGGGGTACCACTAGGAAAAATCAGCAAAATCGAGAAATCGCAAAAAATGGTTAAATTTTGGATCCGAGCCCAATAATTCAGGGAAACTCGATTGGAATAGCTACTAGAAGCTCGCCGGTCACAACGCATCGGGAATTGGCTTCGTCGGAATTTTTACGGATTTTCCTAGGGGTACCACTAGGAAAAATCACCAAAATCGAGAAATCGCAAAAAGTGGTGAAATTTTGGATCCGAGCCCAATAATTCAAGGAAACTCGATTGGAATAGCTACAGGAAGCACGCCGGTCACAACGCATCGAGAATTGGATTCGTCGGAATCCGACGAATTTTTACGGATTTTCCTAGGGGTACCACTAGGGAAAATCACCAAAATCGAGAAATCGCAAAAAGTGGTGAAATTTT
This sequence comes from Excoecaria cochinchinensis, assembly GCA_947683425.1. Classification (NCBI taxonomy): domain Eukaryota; kingdom Viridiplantae; phylum Streptophyta; class Magnoliopsida; order Malpighiales; family Euphorbiaceae; genus Excoecaria; species Excoecaria cochinchinensis. The sequence continues at coordinate 262,437 of CANTUQ010000045.1, forward strand.
GGATCCGAGCCCAGTAATTCAGGGAAACTCGATCAGAATAGCTACTGGAAGCTCGCCGGTCACAACGAATCGAGAATTGGCTTCGTCGGAATTTTTACGGATTTCCCTAGGGGTACCACTAGAAAAAATCACCAAAATCGAGAAATTGCAAAAAGTGGTGAAATTTTGGATCCGAGCCCAATAATTTTGGAAAACTCGATTGGAATAGCTACTGGAAGCTCGCCGGTCACTACGCATCGAGAATTGGCTTCGTCAGAATCCGACGAATTTTTACGGATTTCCCTAGGGGTACCACTAGGGAAAATCACCAAAACCGAGAAATCGCAAAAAGTGGTGAAATTTTAGATTCGAGCCCAATAATTCAGGGAAACTCGATTGGAATAGCTACTGGAAGCTCGCCGGTCACAACACATCGAGAATTGGCTTCGTCGGAATCCGACGAATTTTTACGGATTTTTCTAGGGGTACCACTAGGGAAAATCACCAAAATCGAGAAATCGCAAAAAGTGGTGAAATTTTGGATCCGAGCCCAGTAATTCAGGGAAACTCAATCGGAATAGCTACTGGAACCTCGCCGGTCACAACGAATCGAGAATTGGCTTCATCGGAATTTTTACGGATTTCCCTAGGGGTACCACTAGGAAAAATCACCAAAATCGAGAAATTGCAAAAAGTGGTGAAATTTTGGATCCGAGCCCAATAATTCAGGAAAACTCAATTGGAATAGCTACTGGAAGCTCGCCGGTCACAACGCATCGAGAATTGGCTTTGTCGGAATTTGACGAATTTTTACGGATTTCCCTAGGGTTACCACTATGGAAAATCACCAAAACCGAGAAATCGCAAAAAGTGGTGAAATTTTGGATCCGAGCCCAATAATTCAGCGAAACTCGATTGGAATAGCTACTGGAAGCTCGTCGGTCACAACGCATCGAGAATTGGCTTCGTCAGAATTTTTACGGATTTCCCTAGGGGTACCACTAGGGAAAATCACCAAAATCGAGAAATCAAAAAAAATGGTGAAATTTTGGTTCCGAGTCCAATAATTCAGGGAAATTCGATTGGAATAGCTACTGGAAGCTCGCCGGTCACATCGCATCAAGAATTGGCTTCGTCAGAATTTTTACGGATTTCTCTAGGGGTACCACTAGGGAAAATCACCAAAATCGAGAAATCGCAAAAAGTGGTGAAATTTTGGATCCGAGCCCAATAATTCAGGGAAACTCGATTGAAATAGCTACTGGAAGCTCGCCGGTCACAACGCATCGAGAATTGGCTTCGTCGGAATCCGACGAATTTTTACAGATTTCCCTATGGGTACCACTAGGAAAAATCACCAAAATCAAGAAATCGCAAAAAGTGGTAAATTTTGGATCCGAGCCCAATAATTCAGGGAAACTCGATTGGAATAGCTACTGGAAGCTCGCCGGTCACAACGAATCGAGAATTGGCTTCGTTGGAATTTTTACGGATTTTCCTAGGGGTACCACTAGGAAAAATCACCAAAATCGAGAAATTGCAAAAAGTGGTGAAATTTTTGATCCGAGCCCAATAATTCAGGAAAACTCGATTGGAATAGCTACTGGAAGCTCACCGGTCACAACGCATCGAGAATTGGCTTCGTCGGAATCCGACGAATTTTTACGGATTTCCCTAGGGGTACCACTAGGGAAAATCACTAAAACCGAGAAATCAGAAAAAGTGGTGAAATTTTGGATCCGAGCCCAATAATTCAGCGAAACTCGATTGGAATAGCTACTGGAAGCTCGCCGGTCACAACGCATCGAGAATTGGCTTCGTCGGAATTTTTACGGATTTCCCTAGGGGTACCACTAGGGAAAATCACCAAAATCGAGAAATCACAAAAAGTGGTGAGATTTTGGATCCGAGTCCAATAATTCAGGGAAATTCGATTGGAATAGCTACTGGAAGCTCGCCGGTCACAACGCATCGAGAATTGGTTTCGTCAGAATTTTTACGATTTCCCTAGGGGTACCACTAGGGAAAATCACCAAAATCGAGAAATCGCAAAAAGTGGTGAAATTTTGGATCCGAGCCCAATAATTCAGGGAAACTAGATTGGAATAGCTACTGGAAGCTCGCCGGTCACAACGCATCGAGAATTGGCATCGTCGGAATCCGACGAATTTTTACAGATTTCCCTAGGGGTACCACTAGGAAAAATCACCAAAATCGAGAAATCGCAAAAAGTGGTAAATTTTGGATCCGAGCCCAATAATTCAGGGAAACTCGATTGGAATAGCTACTGGAAGCTCGCCGGTCACAACGCATCGAGAATTGGCTTCGTCGGAATTTTTACGGATTTCCCTAGGGGTACCACTAGGGAAAATCACCAAAATCGAGAAATCGCAAAAAGTGGTGAAATTTTGGATCCGAGCCCAATAATTCAGGGAAACTCGATTGGAATAGCTACTGGAAGCTCGCCGGTCACAACGCATCGAGAATTGGATTCGTCGGAATCCGACGAATTTTTACGGATTTTCCTAGGGGTACCACTAGGGAAAATCACCAAAATTGAGAAATCGCAAAAAGTGGTGAAATTTTGGATCCGAGCCCAGTAATTCAGGGAAACTCGATTGGAATAGCTACTGGAAGCTCGCCGGTCACAACGAATCGAGAATTGGCTTCGTCGGAATTTTTACGGATTTCCCTAGGGGTACCACTAGGAAAAATCACCAAAATCGAGAAATTGCAAAAAGTGGTGAAATTTTGGATCCGAGCCCAATAATTCAGGAAAACTCGATTGGAATAGCTACTGGAAGCTCGCCGGTCACAACGCATCGAGAATTGGCTTCGTCGGAATCCGACGAATTTTTACGGATTTCCCTAGGGGTACCACTAGGGAAAATCACCAAAACCGAGAAATCGCAAAAAGTGGTGAAATTTTGGATCCGAGCCCAATAATTAAGCGAAACTCGATTGGAATAGCTACTGGAAGCTCGCCGGTCACAACGCATCGAGAATTGGCTTCGTCAGAATTTTTACGGATTTCCCTAAGGGTACCACTAGGGAAAATCACCAAAATCGAGAAATCACAAAAAGTGGTGAAATTTTGGATCCGAGTCCAATAATTCAGGGAAATTCGATTGGAATAGCTACTGGAAGCTCGCCGGTCACAACGCATCGAGAATTGGCATCGTCGGAATCCGACGAATTTTTACAGATTTTCCTAGGGGTACCACTAGGAAAAATCACCAAAATCGAGAAATCGCAAAAAGTGGTAAATTTTGGATCCGAGCCCAATAATTCAGGGAAACTCGATTAGAATAGCTACTGGAAGCTCGCCGGTCACAACGCATCGAGAATTGGCTTCGTCGGAATTTTTACGGATTTCCCTAGGGGTACCACTAGGGAAAATCACCAAAATCGAGAAATCTCAAAAAGTGGTGAAATTTTGGATCCGAGCCCAATAATTCAGGGAAACTCGATTGGAATAGCTACTGGAAGCTCGCCGGTCACAACGCATCGAGAATTGGATTCGTCGGAATCCGACGAATTTTTACGGATTTTCCTAGGGGTACCACTAGGGAAAATCACCAAAATGGAGAAATCGCAAAAAGTGGTGAAATTTTGGATCCGAGCCCAGTAATTCAGGGAAACTCGATTGGAATAGCTACTGGAAGCTCGCCGGTCACAACGAATCGAGAATTGGCTTCGTCGGAATTTTTACGGATTTCCCTAGGGGTACCACTAGACAAAATCACCAAAATCGAGAAATTGCAAAAAGTGGTGAAATTTTGGATCCGAGCCCAATAATTCAGGAAAACTCGATTGGAATAGCTACTGGAAGCTCGCCGGTCACAACGCATCGAGAATTGGCTTCGTCGGAATCCGACGAATTTTTACGGATTTCCCTAGGGGTACCACTAGGGAAAATCACCAAAACCGAGAAATCGCAAAAATTGGTGAAATTTTGGATCCGAGCCCAATAATTCAGCGAAACTCGATTGGAATTGCTACTGGAAGCTCGCCGGTCACAACGCATCGAGAATTGGCTTCGTCAGAATTTTTACGGATTTCCCTAAGGGTACCACTAGGGAAAATCACCAAAATCGAGAAATCACAAAAAGTGGTGAAATTTTGGATCCGAGTCCAATAATTCAGGGAAATTCGATTGGAATAGCTACTGGAAGCTCGCCGGTCACAACGCATCGAGAATTGGCTTCGTCAGAATTTTTACGGATTTCCCTAGGGGTACCACTAGGGAAAATCACCAAAATCGAGAAATCGCAAAAAAGAGTGAAATTTTGGATCCGAGCCCAATAATTCAGGGAAACTCGATTGGAATAGCTACTGGAAGCTCGCCGGTCACAACGCATCGAGAATTGGCTTCGTCGGAATCCGACGAATTTTTACAGATTTCCCTAGGGGTACCACTAGGAAAAATCACCAAAATCGAGAAATCGCAAAAAGTGGTAAATTTTGGATCCGAGCCCAATAATTCAGGGAAACTCGATTGGAATAGCTACTGGAAGCTCGCCGGTCACAACGAATCGAGAATTGGATTCGTCGAAATTTTTACGGATTTTCCTAGGGGTACCACTAGGAAAAATCACCAAAATCGAGAAATTGCAAAAAGTGGTGAAATTTTGGATCCGAGCCCAATAATTCAGGAAAACTCGATTGGAATAGCTACTGGAAGCTCGCCGGTCACAACGCATCGAGAATTGGCTTCGTCGGAATCCGACGAATTTTTACGGATTTCCCTAGGGGTACCACTAGGGAAAATCACCAAAATCGAGAAATCGGAAAAAGTGGTTAAATTTTGGATCCGAGCCCAATAATTCAGGGAAACTCGATTGGAATAGCTCCTGGAAGCTCGCCGGTCACAACGCATCGAGAATTGGCTTCGTCGGAATTTTTACGGATTTCCCTAGGGGTACCACTAGGGAAAATCACCAAAATCGAGAAATCGCAAAAAGTGGTGAAATTTTGGATCCGAGCCCAATAATTCAGGGAAACTCGATTGGAATAGCCACTGGAAGCTCGCCGGTCACAACGCATCGAGAATTGGCTTCGTCGGAATTTTTACGGATTTTCCTCGGGGTACCACTAAGGAAAATCACAAAAATCGAGAAATCGCTAAAAGTGGTGAAATTTTGGATCCGAGCTCAATAATTCAGGGAAACTCGATTGGAATAGCTACTGGAAGCTCGCCGGTCACAACGCATCGAGAATTGGCTTCGTCGGAATCCGACGAATTTTTACGGATTTCCCTAGGGGTACCACTAGGGAAAATCACCAAAATCGAGAAATCGCAAAAAGTGGTGAAATTTTGGATCCGAACCCAATAATTTAGGGAAACTCGATTGGAATAGCTACTGGAAGCTCGCCGGTCACAACGAATCGAGAATTGGCTTCGTCGGAATTTTTACGGATTTCCCTAGGGGTACCACTAGGAAAAATCACCAAAATCGAGAAATCGCAAAAAGTGGTGAAATTTTGGATCCGAGTCCAATAATTCAGGGAAATTCGATTTGAATAGCTACTGGAAGCTCGCCGGTCACAACGTATCGAGAATTGGCTTCGTCAGAATTTTTACGGATTTCCCTAGGGGGTACCACTAGGGAAAATCACCAAAATCGAGAAATCACAAAAAGTGGTGAAATTTTGGATCCGTGCCCAATAATTCAGGGAAACTCGATTGGAATAGCTACTGGAAGCTCGCCGGTCACAACGCATCGAGAATTGGCTTCGTCGGAATCCGAAGAATTTTTACAGATTTCCCTAGGGGTACCACTAGGAAAAATCACCAAAATCGAGAAATCGCAAAAAGTGGTAAATTTTGGATTCGAGCCCAATAATTCAGGGAAACTCGATTGGAATAGCTACTGGAAGCTCGCCGGTCAGAACGCATCGAGAATTGGCTTCGTCAGAATTTTTACGGATTTTTCTAGGGGTACCACTAGGGAAAATCACCAAAATCGAGAAATCGCAAAAAGTGGTTAAATTTTGGATCCGAGTCCAATAATTCAGGGAAATTCGATTTGAATAGCTACTGGAAGCTCGCCGGTCACAACGTATCGAGAATTGGCTTCGTCAGAATTTTTACGGATTTCCCTAGGGGGTACCACTAGGGAAAATCACCAAAATCGAGAAATCGCAAAAAGTGGTGAAATTTTGGATCCGTGCCCAATAATTCAGGGAAACTCGATTGGAATAGCTACTGGAAGCTCGCCGGTCACAACGCATCGAGAATTGGCTTCGTCGGAATCCGATGAATTTTTACAGATTTCCCTAGGGGTACCACTAGGAAAAATCACCAAAATCGAGAAATCGCAAAAAGTGGTAAATTTTGGATTCGAGCCCAATAATTCAGGGAAACTCGATTGGAATAGCTACTGGAAGCTCGCCGGTCAGAACGCATCGAGAATTGGCTTCGTCAGAATTTTTACGGATTTTTCTAGGGGTACCACTAGGGAAAATCACCAAAATCGAGAAATCGCAAAAAGTGGTGAAATTTTGGATCTGAGCCCAATAATTCAGGGAAACTCGATTGGAATAGCTACTGGAAGCTCGCCGGTCACAACGCATCGAGAATTGGCTTCGTCGGAATCCGACGAATTTTTACGGATTTCCCTAGGGGTACCACTAGGGAAAATCACCAAAACCGAGAAATCGCAAAAAGTGGTGTAATTTTGGATCCGAGCCCAATAATTCAGGGAAACTCGATTGGAATAGCTACTGGAAGCTCTCCGGTCACAACGCATCGAGAATTGGCTTTGTCGGAATTTTTACGGATTTCTCTAGGGGTACCACTAGGGAAAATCACCAAAATCGAGAAATCGCAAAAAGTGGTGAAATTTGGGATCCGAGCCCAATAATTCAGGGAAACTCGATTGGAATAGCTACTGGAAGCTCGCCGGTAACAACGCATCGAGAATTGGCTTCGTCGGAATCCGACGAATTTTTACGGATTTCCCTAGGGGTACCACTAGGGAAAATCACCAAAATCGAGAAATCGCAAAAAGTGGTGAAATTTTGGATCCGAACCCAATAATTTAGGGAAACTCGATTGGAATAGCTACTGGAAGCTCGCCGGTCACAACGTATCGAGAATTGGCTTCGTCAGAATTTTTACGGATTTCCCTAGGGGGTACCACTAGGGAAAATCACCAAAATCGAGAAATCGCAAAAAGTGGTGAAATTTTGGATCCGAGCCCAATAATTCGGGGAAACTCGATTGGAATAGCTACTGGAAGCTCGCCGGTCACAACGCATCGAGAATTGGTTTCGTCGGAATCCGACGAATTTTTACAGATTTCCCTAGGGGTACCACTAGGAAAAATCACCAAAATCGAGAAATCGCAAAAAGTGGTAAATTTTGGATTCGAGCCCAATAATTCAGGGAAACTCGATTGGAATAGCTACTGGAAGCTCGCCGGTCAGAACGCATCGAGAATTGGCTTCGTCAGAATTTTTACGGATTTTTCTAGGGGTACCACTAGGGAAAATCACCAAAATCGAGAAATCGCAAAAAGTGGTGAAATTTTGGATCTGAGCCCAATAATTCAGGGAAACTCGATTGGAATAGCTACTGGAAGCTCGCCGGTCACAACGCATCGAGAATTGGCTTCGTCAGAATTTTTACGGATTTTCCTAGGGGTACCACTAAGGAAAATCACCAAAATCGAGAAATTGAAAAAAGTGGTGAAATTTTGGATCCGAGCCCAATAATTCAGGAAAACTCGATTGGAATAGCTACTAGAAGCTCGCCGGTCACAACGCATCGAGAATTGGCTTCGTCAGAATCCGACGAATTTTTACGGATTTCCCTAGGGGTACCACTAGGGAAAATCACCAAAACCGAGAAATCGCAAAAAGTGGTAAAATTTTGCATCCGAGCCCAATAATTTAGCGAAACTCGATTGGAATAGCTACTGGAAGCTCGCCGGTCACAACGCATTGAGAATTGGCTTCGTCGGAATTTTTACGGATTTTCCTAGTGGTACCACTAAGGAAAATCACCAAAATCGAGAAATCGCAAAAAGTGGTGAAATTTTGGATCCGAGCTCAATAATTCAGGGAAACTCGATTGGAATAGCTACTGGAAGCTCGCCGGTCACAACGCATCGAGAATTGGCTTCGTCGGAATCCGACGAATTTTTACGGATTTCCCTATGGGTACCACTAGGGAAAATCACCGAAATCGAGAAATCGTAAAAAGTGGTGAAATTTTGGATCCGAGCCCAATAATTCAGGGAAACTCGATTGGAATAGCTACTGGAAGCTCGCCGGTCACAACGCATCGATAATTGGCTTCGTCGGAATTCGACGAATTTTTTCGGATTTCCCTAGGTGTACCACTAGGGAAAATAACCAAAATCGAGAAATCGCAAAAAGTGGTGAAATTTTGGATCCGAGCCCAATAATTCAGGGAAACTCGATTGGAATAGCTACTAGAAGCTCGCCGGTCACAATGCATCGAGAATTGGCTTCGTCGGAATTTTTACAGATTTCCCTAGGGGTACCACTAGGGAAAATCACCAAAATCGAGAAATCGCAAAAAGTGGTGAAATTTTGGATCCGAGACCAATAATTCAGGGAAACTCGATTGGAATAGCTACTAGAAGCTCGCCGGTCACAACGCATTGAGAATTGGCTTCGTCGGAATCCGACGAATTTTCCTAGGGGTACCACTAGGGAAAATCACCAAAATCGAGAAATCGCAAAAAGTGGTGAAATTTTTGATCCGAGCCCAATAATTCAGGGAAACTCGATTGGAATAGCTACTGGAAGCTCGCCGGTCACAACGCATCGAGAATTGGCTTCGTCGGAATCCGACGAATTTTTACGGATTTCCCTAGGGGTACCACTAAGGAAAATCACCAAAACCGAGAAATCGCAAAAAGTGGTGAAATTTTGGATCCGAGCCCAATAATTCAGGGAAACTCGATTGGAATAGCTACTGGAAGCTCTCCGGTCACAACGCATCGAGAATTGGCTTTGTCGGAATTTTTACGGATTTCTCTAGGGGTACCACTAGGGAAAATCACCAAAATCGAGAAATCGCAAAAAGTGGTGAAATTTGGGATCCGAGCCCAATAATTCAGGGAAACTCGATTGGAATAGCTACTGGAAGCTCGCCGGTAACAACGCTTCGAGAATTGGCTTCGTCGGAATCCGACGAATTTTTACGGATTTTCCTAGGGGTACCACTAGGGAAAATCACCAAAATCGAGAAATCGGAAAAAGTGGTTAAATTTTGGATCCGAGCCCAATAATTCATGGAAATTCGATTGGAATAGCTACTGGAAGCTCGCCGGTCACAACGCATCGAGAATTTGCTTCATCGGAATCCGACGAATTTTTACGGATTTCCCTAGGGGTACCACTAGAGAAAATCACCAAAATCGATAAATCGCAAAAAGTGGTGAAATTTTGAATCCGAGCCCAATAATTCAGGGAAACTCGATTGGAATAGCTACTGGAAGCTCGCCGGTCATAATGCATCGAGAATTGGCTTCGTCGGAATTTTTACGGATTTCCCTAGAGCTACCACTAGGGAAAATCACCAAAATCGAGAAATCGCAAAAAGTGGTGAAATTTTGGATCCGAGCCCAATAATTCAGGGAAACTCGATTGGAATAGCTACTGCAAGCTCGCCGGTCACAACGCATCGAGAATTGGCTTCGTCGAAATCCGACGAATTTTTACGGATTTTCCTAGGGGTACCACTAGGGAAAATCACAAAAATCGAGAAATCGCAAAAAGTGGTGAAATTTTGGATCCGAGCCCAATAATTCAGGGAAAATCGATTGGAATAGCTACTGGAAGCTCGCCGGTCACAACGCATCGAGAATTGGGTTCGTCGGAATTTTTACGGATTTCCCTAGGGGTACCACTAGGGAAAATCACCAAAATCGAGAAATCACAAAAAGTGGTGAAATTTTGGATCCGAGTCCAATAATTCAGGGAAATTCGATTTGAATAGCTACTGGAAGCTCGCCGGTCACAACGTATCGAGAATTGGCTTCGTCAGAATTTTTACGGATTTCCCTAGGGGGTACCACTAGGGAAAATCACCAAAATCGAGAAATCGCAAAAAGTGGTGAAATTTTGGATCCGTGCCCAATAATTCAGGGAAACTCGATTGGAATAGCTACTGGAAGCTCGCCGGTCACAACGCATCGAGAATTGGCTTCGTCGGAATCCGACGAATTTTTACAGATTTCCCTAGGGGTACCACTAGGAAAAATCACCAAAATCGAGAAATCGCAAAAAGTGGTAAATTTTGGATCCGAGCCCAATAATTCAGGGAAACTCGATTGGAATAGCTACTGGAAGCTCGCCGGTCAGAACGCATCGAGAATTGGCTTCGTCAGAATTTTTACGGATTTTTCTAGGGGTACCACTAGGGAAAATCACCAAAATCGAGAAATCGCAAAAAGTGGTGAAATTTTGGATCTGAGCCCAATAATTCAGGGAAACTCGATTGGAATAGCTACTGGAAGCTCGCCGGTCACAACGCATCGAGAATTGGCTTCGTCGGAATTTTTACGGATTTTCCTAGGGGTACCACTAAGGAAAATCACCAAAATCGAGAAATTGAAAAAAGTGGTGAAATTTTGGATCCGAGCCCAATAATTCAGGAAAACTCGATTGGAATAGCTACTGGAAGCTCGCCGGTCACAACGCATCGAGAATTGGCTTCGTCAGAATCCGACGAATTTTTACGGATTTCCCTAGTGGTACCACTAGGGAAAATCACCAAAACCGAGAAATCGCAAAAAGTGGTGAAATTTTGCATCCGAGCCCAATAATTTAGCGAAACTCGATTGGAATAGCTACTGGAAGCTCGCCGGTCACAACGCATCGAGAATTGGCTTCGTCGGAATTTTTACGGATTTTCCTAGGGGTACCACTAAGGAAAATCACCAAAATCGAGAAATCGCAAAAAGTGGTGAAATTTTGGATCCGAGCTCAATAATTCAGGGAAACTCGATTGGAATAGCTACTGGAAGCTCGCCGGTCACAACGCATCGAGAATTGGCTTCGTCGGAATCCGACGAATTTTTACGGATTTCCCTAGGGGTACCACTAGGGAAAATCACCGAAATCGAGAAATCGCAAAAAGTGGTGAAATTTTGGATCCGAGCCCAATAATTCAGGGAAACTCGATTGGAATAGCTACTGGAAGCTCGCCGGTCACAACGCATCGAGAATTGGCTTCGTCGGAATTCGACGAATTTTTTCGGATTTCCCTAGGTGTACCACTAGGGAAAATAACCAAAATCGAGAAATCGCAAAAAGTGGTGAAATTTTGGATCCGAGCCCAATAATTCAGGGAAACTCGATTGGAATAGCTACTGGAAGCTCGCCGGTCACAATGCATCGAGAATTGGCTTCGTCGGAATTTTTACAGATTTCCCTAGGGGTACCACTAGGGAAAATCACCAAAATCGAGAAATCGCAAAAAGTGGTGAAATTTTGGATCCGAGACCAATAATTCAGGGAAACTCGATAGGAATAGCTACTAGAAGCTCGCCGGTCACAACGCATTGAGAATTGGCTTCGTCAGAATCCGACGAATTTTTCTAGGGGTACCACTAGGGAAAATCACCAAAATCGAGAAATCGCAAAAAGTGGTGAAATTTTTGATCCGAGCCCAATAATTCAGGGAAACTCGATTGGAATAGCTACTGGAAGCTCGCCGGTCACAACGCATCGAGAATTGGCTTCGTCGGAATCCGACGAATTTTTACGGATTTCCCTAGGGGTACCACTAAGGAAAATCACCAAAACCGAGAAATCGCAAAAAGTGGTGAAATTTTGGATCCGAGCCCAATAATTCAGGGAAACTCGATTGGAATAGCTACTGGAAGCTCTCCGGTCACAACGCATCGAGAATTGGCTTTGTCGGAATTTTTACGGATTTCTCTAGGGGTACCACTAGGGAAAATCACCAAAATCGAGAAATCGCAAAAAGTGGTGAAATTTGGGATCCGAGCCCAATAATTCAGGGAAACTCGATTGGAATAGCTACTGGAAGCTCGCCGGTAACAACGCATCGAGAATTGGCTTCGTCGGAATCCGACGAATTTTTACGGATTTCCCTAGGGGTACCACTAGGGAAAATCACCAAAATCGAGAAATCGGAAAAAGTGGTTAAATTTTGGATCCGAGCCCAATAATTCATGGAAACTCGATTGGAATAGCTACTGGAAGCTCGCCGGTCACAACGCATCGAGAATTTGCTTCGTCGGAATCCGACGAATTTTTACGGATTTCCCTAGGGGTACCACTAGAGAAAATCACCAAAATCGATAAATCGCAAAAAGTGGTGAAATTTTGAATCCGAGCCCAAAAATTCAGGGAAACTCGATTGGAATAGCTACTGGAAGCTCGCCGGTCATAATGCATCGAGAATTGGCTTCGTCGGAATTTTTACGGATTTCCCTAGGGCTACCACTAGGGAAAATCACCAAAATCGAGAAATCGCAAAAAGTGGTGAAATTTTGGATCCGAGCCCAATAATTCAGGGAAACTCGATTGGAATAGCTACTGGAAGCTCGCCGGTCACAACGCATCGAGAATTGGCTTCGTCGAAATCCGACGAATTTTTACGGATTTTCCTAGGGGTACCACTAGGGAAAATCACAAAAATCGAGAAATCGCAAAAAGTGGTGAAATTTTGGATCCGAGCCTAATAATTCAGGGAAAATCGATTGGAATAGCTACTGGAAGCTCGCCGGTCACAACGCATCGAGAATTGGCTTCGTCGGAATTTTTACGGATTTCCCTATGGGTACCACTAGGGAAAATCACCAAAATCTAGAAATCACAAAAAGTGGTGAAATTTTGGATCCGAGTCCAATAATTTAGGGAAATTCGATTTGAATAGCTACTGGAAGCTCGCCGGTCACAACGTATCGAGAATTGGCTTCGTCAGAATTTTTACGGATTTCCCTAGGGGGTACCACTAGGGAAAATCACCAAAATCAAGAAATCGCAAAAAGTGGTGAAATTTTGGATCCGTGCCCAATAATTTAGGGAAACTCGATTGGAATAGCTACTGGAAGCTCGCCGGTCACAACGCATCGAGAATTGGCTTCGTCGGAATCCGACGAATTTTTACAGATTTTCCTAGGGGTACCACTAGGAAAAATCACCAAAATCGAGAAATCGCAAAAAGTGGTAAATTTTGGATCCGAGCCCAATAATTCAGGGAAACTCGATTGGAATAGCTACTGGAAGCTCGCCGGTCAGAACGCATCGAGAATTGGCTTCGTCAGAATTTTTACGGATTTTTCTAGGGGTACCACTAGGGAAAATCACCAAAATCGAGAAATCGCAAAAAGTGGTGAAATTTTGGATCTGAGCCCAATAATTCAGGGAAACTCGATTGGAATAGCTACTGGAAGCTCGCCGGTCGCAACGCATCGAGAATTGGCTTCGTCGGAATTTTTACGGATTTTCCTAGGGGTACCACTAAGGAAAATCACCAAAATCGAGAAATTGAAAAAAGTGGTGAAATTTTGGATCCGAGCCCAATAATTCAGGAAAACTCGATTGGAATAGCTACTGGAAGCTCGCCGGTCACAACGCATCGAGAATTGGCTTCGTCAGAATCCGACGAATTTTTACGGATTTCCCTAGGGGTACCACTAGGGAAAATCACCAAAACCGAGAAATCGCAAAAAGTGGTGAAATTTTGCATCCGAGCCCAATAATTTAGCGAAACTCGATTGGAATAGCTACTGGAAGCTCGCCGGTCACAACGCATCGAGAATTGGCTTCGTCGGAATTTTTACGGATTTTCCTAGGGGTACCACTAAGGAAAATCACCAAAATCGAGAAATCGCAAAAAGTGGTGAAATTTTGGATCCGAGCTCAATAATTCAGGGAAACTCGATTGGAATAGCTACTGGAAGCTCGCCGGTCACAACGCATCGAGAATTGGCTTCGTCGGAATCCGACGAATTTTTACGGATTCCCTAGGGGTACCACTAGGGAAAATCACCGAAATCGAGAAATCGCAAAAAGTGGTGAAATTTTGGATCCGAGCCCAATAATTCAGGGAAACTCGATTGGAATAGCTACTGGAAGCTCGCCGGTCACAACACATCGAGAATTGGCTTCGTCGGAATCCGACGAATTTTTACGGATTTCCCTAGGGGTACCACTAGGGAAAATCACCCAAATCGAGAAATCGCAAAAAGTGGTGAAATTTTGGATCTGAGCCCAATAATTCAGGGAAACTCGATTGGAATAGCTACTGGAAGCTCGCCGGTCACAACGCATCGAGAATTGGCTTCGTCGGAATCCGACGAATTTTTACGGATTTCCCTAGGGGTACCACTAGGGAAAATCACCAAAACCGAGAAATCGCAAAAAGTGGTGTAATTTTGGATCCGAGCCCAATAATTCAGGGAAACTCGATTGGAATAGCTACTGGAAGCTCTCCGGTCACAACGCATCGAGAATTGGCTTTGTCGGAATTTTTACGGATTTCTCTAGGGGTACCACTAGGGAAAATCACCAAAATCGAGAAATCGCAAAAAGTGGTGAAATTTGGGATCCGAGCCCAATAATTCAGGGAAACTCGATTGGAATAGCTACTGGAAGCTCGCCGGTAACAACGCATCGAGAATTGGCTTCGTCGGAATCCGACGAATTTTTACGGATTTCCCTAGGGGTACCACTAGGGAAAATCACCAAAATCGAGAAATCGGAAAAAGTGGTTAAATTTTGGATCCGAGCCCAATAATTCAGGGAAACTCGATTGGAATAGCTCCTGGAAGCTCGCCGGTCACAACGCATCGAGAATTGGCTTCGTCGGAATTTTTACGGATTTCCCTAGGGGTACCACTAGGGAAAATCACCAAAATCGAGAAATCGCAAAAAGTGGTGAAATTTTGAATCCGAGCCCAATAATTCAGGGAAACTCGATTGGAATAGCTACTGGAAGCTCGCCGGTCACAATGCATCGAGAATTGGATTCGTCGGAATTTTTACGGATTTCCCTAGGGCTACCACTAGGGAAAATCACCAAAATCGAGAAATCGCAAAAAGTGGTGAAATTTTGGATCCGAGCCCAATAATTCAGGGAAACTCGATTGGAATAGCTACTGGAAGCTCGCCGGTCACAACGCATCGAGAATTGGCTTCGTCGGAATCCGACGAATTTTTACAGATTTCCCTAGGGGTACCACTAGGAAAAATCACCAAAATCGAGAAATCGCAAAAAGTGGTAAATTTTGGATCCGAGCCCAATAATTCAGGAAAACTCGATTGGAATAGCTACTGGAAGCTCGCCGGTCACAACGCATCGAGAATTGGCTTCGTCGGAATTTTTACGGATTTCCCTAGGGGTACCACTAGGGAAAATCACCAAAATCGAGAAATCGCAAAAAGTGGTGAAATTTTGGATCCGAGCCCAATAATTCAGGGAAACTCGATTGGAATAGCCACTGGAAGTTCGCCGGTCACAACGCATGGAGAATTGGCTTCGTCGGAATTTTTACGGATTTTCCTCGGGGTACCACTAAGGAAAATCACAAAAATCGAGAAATCGCTAAAAGTGGTGAAATTTTGGATCCGAGCTCAATAATTCAGGGAAACTCGATTGGAATAGCTACTGGAAGCTCGCCGGTCACAACGCATCGAGAGTTGGCTTCGTCGGAATCCGACGAATTTTTACGGATTTCCCTAGGGGTACCACTAGGGAAAATCACCAAAATCGAGAAATCGCAAAAAGTGGTGAAATTTTGGATCCGAACCCAATAATTTAGGGAAACTCGATTGGAATAGCTACTGGAAGCTCGCCGGTCACAACGAATCGAGAATTGGCTTCGTCGGAATTTTTACGGATTTCCCTAGGGGTACCACTAGGAAAAATCACCAAAATCGAGAAATCGCAAAAAGTGGTGAAATTTTGGATCCGAGTCCAATAATTCAGGGAAATTCGATTTGAATAGCTACTGGAAGCTCGCCGGTCACAACGTATCGAGAATTGGCTTCGTCAGAATTTTTACGGATTTTCCTAGGGGGTACCACTAGGGAAAATCACCAAAATCGAGAAATCGCAAAAAGTGGTGAAATTTTGGATCCGTGCCCAATAATTCAGGGAAACTCGATTGGAATAGCTACTGGAAGCTCGCCGGTCACAACGCATCGAGAATTGGCTTCGTCGGAATCCGATGAATTTTTACAGATTTCCCTAGGGGTACCACTAGGAAAAATCACCAAAATCGAGAAATCGCAAAAAGTGGTAAATTTTGGATTCGAGCCCAATAATTCAGGGAAACTCGATTGGAATAGCTACTGGAAGCTCGCCGGTCAGAACGCATCGAGAATTGGCTTCGTCAGAATTTTTACGGATTTTTCTAGGGGTACCACTAGGGAAAATCACCAAAATCGAGAAATCGCAAAAAGTGGTGAAATTTTGGATCTGAGCCCAATAATTCAGGGAAACTCGATTGGAATAGCTACTGGAAGCTCGCCGGTCACAACGCATCGAGAATTGGCTTCGTCAGAATTTTTACGGATTTTCCTAGGGGTACCACTAAGGAAAATCACCAAAATCGAGAAATTGAAAAAAGTGGTGAAATTTTGGATCCGAGCCCAATAATTCAGGAAAACTCGATTGGAATAGCTACTAGAACCTCGCCGGTCACAACGCATCGAGAATTGGCTTCGTCAGAATCCGACGAATTTTTACGGATTTCCCTAGGGGTACCACTAGGGAAAATCACCAAAACCGAGAAATCGCAAAAAGTGGTAAAATTTTGCATCCGAGCCCAATAATTTAGCGAAACTCGATTGGAATAGCTACTGGAAGCTCGCCGGTCACAACGCATCGAGAATTGGCTTCGTCGGAATTTTTACGGATTTTCCTAGTGGTACCACTAAGGAAAATCACCAAAATCGAGAAATCGCAAAAAGTGGTGAAATTTTGGATCCGAGCTCAATAATTCAGGGAAACTCGATTGGAATAGCTACTGGAAGCTCGCCGGTCACAACGCATCGAGAATTGGCTTCGTCGGAATCCGACGAATTTTTACGGATTTCCCTATGGGTACCACTAGGGAAAATCACCGAAATCGAGAAATCGCAAAAAGTGGTGAAATTTTGGATCCGAGCCCAATAATTCAGGGAAACTCGATTGGAATAGCTACTGGAAGCTCGCCGGTCACAACGCATCGATAATTGGCTTCGTCGGAATTCGACGAATTTTTTCGGATTTCCCTAGGTGTACCACTAGGGAAAATAACCAAAATCGAGAAATCGCAAAAAGTGGTGAAATTTTGGATCCGAGCCCAATAATTCAGGGAAACTCGATTGGAATAGCTACTGGAAGCTCGCCGGTCACAATGCATCGAGAATTGGCTTCGTCGGAATTTTTACAGATTTCCCTAGGGGTACCACTAGGAAAAATCACCAAAATCGAGAAATCGCAAAAAGTGGTGAAATTTTGGATCCGAGACCAATAATTCAGGGAAACTCGATTGGAATAGCTACTAGAAGCTCGCCGGTCACAACGCATTGAGAATTGGCTTCGTCGGAATCCGACGAATTTTCCTAGGGGTACCACTAGGGAAAATCACCAAAATCGAGAAATCGCAAAAAGTGGTGAAATTTTTGATCCGAGCCCAATAATTCAGGGAAACTCGATTGGAATAGCTACTGGAAGCTCGCCGGTCACAACGCATCGAGAATTGGCTTCGTCGGAATCCGACGAATTTTTACGGATTTCCCTAGGGGTACCACTAAGGAAAATCACCAAAACCGAGAAATCGCAAAAAGTGGTGAAATTTTGGATCCGAGCCCAATAATTCAGGGAAACTCGATTGGAATAGCTACTGGAAGCTCTCCGGTCACAACGCATCGAGAATTGGCTTTGTCGGAATTTTTACGGATTTCTCTAGGGGTACCACTAGGGAAAATCACCAAAATCGAGAAATCGCAAAAAGTGGTGAAATTTGGGATCCGAGCCCAATAATTCAGGGAAACTCGATTGGAATAGCTACTGGAAGCTCGCCGGTAACAACGCTTCGAGAATTGGCTTCGTCGGAATCCGACGAATTTTTACGGATTTTCCTAGGGGTACCACTAGGGAAAATCACCAAAATCGAGAAATCGGAAAAAGTGGTTAAATTTTGGATCCGAGCCCAATAATTCATGGAAATTCGATTGGAATAGCTACTGGAAGCTCGCCGGTCACAACGCATCGAGAATTTGCTTCATCGGAATCCGACGAATTTTTACGGATTTCCCTAGGGGTACCACTAGAGAAAATCACCAAAATCGATAAATTGCAAAAAGTGGTGAAATTTTGAATCCGAGCCCAATAATTCAGGGAAACTCGATTGGAATAGCTACTGGAAGCTCGCCGGTCATAATGCATCGAGAATTGGCTTCGTCGGAATTTTTACGGATTTCCCTAGAGCTACCACTAGGGAAAATCACCAAAATCGAGAAATCGCAAAAAGTGGTGAAATTTTGGATCCGAGCCCAATAATTCAGGGAAACTCGATTGGAATAGCTACTGCAAGCTCGCCGGTCACAACGCATCGAGAATTGGCTTCGTCGAAATCCGACGAATTTTTACGGATTTTCCTAGGGGTACCACTAGGGAAAATCACAAAAATCGAGAAATCGCAAAAAGTGGTGAAATTTTGGATCCGAGCCCAATAATTCAGGGAAAATCGATTGGAATAGCTACTGGAAGCTCGCCGGTCACAACGCATCGAGAATTGGGTTCGTCGGAATTTTTACGGATTTTCCTAGGGGTACCACTAGGGAAAATCACCAAAATCGAGAAATCACAAAAAGTGGTGAAATTTTGGATCCGAGTCCAATAATTCAGGGAAATTCGATTTGAATAGCTACTGGAAGCTCGCCGGTCACAACGTATCGAGAATTGGCTTCGTCAGAATTTTTACGGATTTCCCTAGGGGGTACCACTAGGGAAAATCACCAAAATCGAGAAATCGCAAAAAGTGGTGAAATTTTGGATCCGTGCCCAATAATTCAGGGAAACTCGATTGGAATAGCTACTGGAAGCTCGCCGGTCACAACGCATCAAGAATTGGCTTCGTCGGAATCCGACGAATTTTTACAGATTTCCCTAGGGGTACCACTAGGAAAAATCACCAAAATCGAGAAATCGCAAAAAGTGGTAAATTTTGGATCCGAGCCCAATAATTCAGGGAAACTCGATTGGAATAGCTACTGGAAGCTTGCCGGTCAGAACGCATCGAGAATTGGCTTCGTCAGAATTTTTACGGATTTTTCTAGGGGTACCACTAGGGAAAATCACCAAAATCGAGAAATCGCAAAAAGTGGTGAAATTTTGGATCTGAGCCCAATAATTCAGGGAAACTCGATTGGAATAGCTACTGGAAGCTCGCCGGTCACAACGCATCGAGAATTGGATTCGTCGGAATCCGACGGATTTCCCTAGGGGTACCACTAGGGAAAATCACCAAAATCGAGAAATCGCAAAAAGTGGTAAAATTTTGGATCTGTGCCCAATAATTCAGGGAAACTCGATTGGAATAGCTACTGGAAGCTCGCCGGTCACAACGCATCGAGAATTGGCTTCGTCGGAATCCGACGAATTTTTACGGATTTCCCTAAGGGTACCACTAGGGAAAATCACCAAAATCGAGAAATCGCAAAAAGTGGTGAAATTTTGGATCCGAGCCCAATAATTCAGGGAAACTCGATTGGGATAGCTACTGAAAGCTCGCCGGTCACAACGCATCGAGAATTGGCTTCGTCGGAATCCGACGAATTTCCCTAGGGGTACCACTAGGGAAAATCACCAAAATCGAGAAATCACAAAAAGTGGTGAAATTTTGGATTCGAGCCCAATAATTCTGGGAAACTCGATTGGAATAGCTACTGGAAGCTCGCCGGTCACAATGCATTGAGAATTGGCTTCGTCGGAATCCGACGAATTTCCCTAGGGGGTACCACTAGGGAAAATCACCAAAATAGAGAAATCGCAAAAAGTGGTGAAATTTTGGATCCGACCCCAATAATTCAGGGAAACTCGATTGGAATAGCTACTGGAAGCTCGCCGGTCACAACGCATCGAGAATTGGCTTCGTCGGAATCCGACGAATTTTTACGGATTTCCCTAGGGGTACCACTAGGAAAAATCACCAAAATCGAGAAATCGCAAAAAGTGGTGAAATTTTGGATCCGAGCCCACTAATTTAGGGAAACTCGATTGGAATAGCTACTGGAAGCTCAACGCATCGAGAATTGGCTTCGTTGGAATTTTTACGGATTTCCCTAGGGGTACCACTAGGGAAAATCACCAAAATCGAGAAATCGCAAAAAGTGGTGAAATTTTGGATCCGAGCCCAATAATTCAGGGAAACTCGATTGGAATAGTTACTGGAAGCTCGCCGGTCACAACGCATCGAGAATTGGCTTCGTCGGAATCCGACGAATTTTTACGGATTTCCCTAGGGGTACTACTAGGGAAAATCACCATAATCGAGAAATCGCAAAAAGTGGTGAAATTTTGGATCCGAGCCCAATAATTCTGGGAAACTGGATTGGAATAGCTACTGGAAGCTCGCCGGTCACAATTCATCGAGAATTGGCTTCGTCGGAATCCGACGAATTTTTACGGATTTCCCTAGGGGTACTACTAGGAAAAATCACCAAAATCGAGAAATCGCAAAAAGTGGTGAAATTTTTGATCCGAGCCCAATAATTCAGGGAAACTCGATTGGAATAGCTACTGGAAACTCTCCGGTCACAACGCATTGAGAATTGGCTTCGTTGGAATCCGACGAATTTTTACGGATTTCCCTAGGGGTACCATTAGGAAAAATCACCAAAATCGAGAAATCGCAAAAAGTTGTGAAATTTTTGATCCGAGCCCAATAAGTCAGGGAAACTCGATTGGAATAGCTACTGGAAGCTCGCCGGTCACAACGCATCGAGAATTGGCTTCGTCGGAATCCGACGAATTTTTACGGATTTCCCTAGGGGTACCACTAGGGAAAATCACCAAAATCCAGAAATCGCAAAAAGTGGTGAAATTTTGGATCCGAGCCCAATAATTCAGGGAAACTCAATTGGAATAGCTACTGGAAGCTTGCCGGTCCCAACGCATCGAGAATTGGCTTCGTCGGAATCCGACGAATTTCCCTATGGGTACCACTAGGGAAAATCACCAAAATAGAGAAATCGCAAAAAGTGGTGAAATTTTGGATCCGAGCCCAATAATTCAGGGAAACTCGATTGGAATAGCTACTGGAAGCTCGCCGGTCACAATGCATTGAGAATTGGCTTCGTCGGAATCCGACGAATTTCCCTAGGGGGTACCACTAGGGAAAATCACCAAAATAGAGAAATCGCAAAAAGTGGTGAAATTTTGGATCCGACCCCAATAATTCAGGGAAACTCGATTGGAATAGCTACTGGAAGCTCGCCGGTCACAACGCATCGAGAATTGGTTTCGTCGGAATCCGACGAATTTTTACGGATTTCCCTAGGGGTACCACTAGGGAAAATCACCAAAATCGAGAAATCGCAAAAAGTGGTGAAATTTTGGATCCGAGCCCACTAATTTAGGGAAACTCGATTGGAATAGCTACTGGAAGCTCAACGCATCGAGAATTGGCTTCGTTGGAATTTTTACGGATTTCCCTAGGGGTACCACTAGGAAAAATCACCAAAATCGAGAAATCGCAAAAAGTGGTGAAATTTTGGATCCGAGCCCAATAATTCTGGGAAACTCGATTGGAATAGCTACTGGAAGCTCAACGCATCGAGAATTGGCTTCGTCGGAATCCGACGAATTTTTACGGATTTCCCTAGGGGTACCATTAGGAAAAATCACCAAAATCGAGAAATCGCAAAAAGTTGTGAAATTTTGGATCCGAGCCCAATAAGTCAGGGAAACTCGATTGGAATAGCTACTGAAAGCTCGCCGGTCACAACGCATCGAGAATTGGCTTCGTCGGAATCCGACGAATTTTTACGGATTTCCCTAGGGGTACCACTAGGGAAAATCACCAAAATCGAGAAATCGCAAAAAGTGGTGAAATTTTGGATCCGAGCCCAATAATTCAGGGAAACTCAATTGGAATAGCTACTGGAAGCTTGCCGGTCCCAACGCATCGAGAATTGGCTTCGTCGGAATCCGACGAATTTCCCTAGGGGTACCACTAGGGAAAATCACCAAAATAGAGGAATCGCAAAAAGTGGTGAAATTTTGGATCCGAGCCCAATAATTCAGGGAAACTCGATTGGAATAGCTACTGGAAGCTCGCCGGTCATAATGCATTGAGAATTGGCCTCGTCGGAATCCGACGAATTTCCCTAGGGGGTACCACTAGGAAAAATCACCAAAATAGAGAAATCGCAAAAAGTGGTGAAATTTTGGATCCGACCCCAATAATTCAGGGAAACTCGATTGGAATAGCTACTGGAAGCTCGCCGGTCACAACGCATCGAGAATTGGCTTCGTCGGAATCCGACGAATTTTTACGGATTTCCCTAGGGGTACTACTAGGGAAAATCACCAAAATCGAGAAATCGCAAAAAGTGGTGAAATTTTGGATCCGAGCCCACTAATTTAGGGAAACTCGATTGGAATAGCTACTGGAAGCTCAACGCATCGAGAATTGGCTTCGTTGGAATTTTTACGGATTTCCCTAGGGGTACCACTAGGGAAAATCACCAAAATCGAGAAATCGCAAAAAGTGGTGAAATTTTGGATCCGAGCCCAATAATTCAGGGAAACTCGATTGGAATAGTTACTGGAAGCTCGCCGGTCACAACGCATCGAGAATTGGCTTCGTCGGAATCCGACGAATTTTTACGGATTTCCCTAGGGGTACCACTAGGGAAAATCACCAAAATCGAGAAATCGCAAAAAGTGGTGAAATTTTGGATCCGAGCCCAATAATTCAGGGAAACTCGATTGGAATAGCTACTGGAAGCTCAACGCATCGAGAATTGGCTTCGTCGGAATTTTTACGGATTTCCCTAGGGGTACCACTAGGGAAAATCACCAAAATCGAGAAATCGCAAAAAGTGGAGAAATTTTGGATCCGAGCCCAATAATTCAGGGAAACTCGATTGGAATAGCTACTGGAAGCTCGCCGGTCACAACGCATCGAGAATTGGCTTCGTCGGAATCCGAAGAATTTTTACGGATTTCCCTAGGGGTACCACTAGGAAAAATAACCAAAATCGAGAAATCGCATAAAGTGGTGAAATTTTGGATCCGAGCCCAATAATTCAGGGAAACTCGATTGGAATAGCTACTGGAAGCTCGCCGGTCCCAACGCATCGAGAATTGGCTTCGTCGGAATCCGACGAATTTCCCTATGGGTACCACTAGGGAAAATCACCAAAATCGAGAAATCGCAAAAAAGTGGTCAAATTTTTGATCCGAGCCCAATAATTCTGGGAAACTCGATTGGAATAGCTACTGGAAGCTCGCCGGTCACAATGCATCGAGAATTGGCTTCGTCGGAATCCGACGAATTTTTACGGATTTCCCTAGGGGTACTACAAGGGAAAATCACCAAAATCGAGAAATCGCAAAAAGTGGTGAAATTTTGGATCCGAGCCCAATAATTCAGGAAAACTCGATTGGAATAGCTACTGGAAGCTCGCCGCTCACAACGCATCAAGAATTGGCTTCGTCGGAATTTTTACGGATTATCTAAGGGTACCACTAGGGAAAATCACCAAAATCGAGAAATCGCAAAAAGTGGTGAAATTTTGGATCCGAGCCCAATAATTCAGGGAAACTCGATTGGAATAGCTACTGGAAGCTCGCTGGTCACAACGCATCGAGAATTGGCTTCGTCGGAATCCGACGAATTTTTACGGATTTCCCTAGGGGTACCATTAGGAAAAATCACCAAAATCGAGAAATCGCAAAAAGTTGTGAAATTTTGGATCCGAGCCCAATAAGTCAGGGAAACTCGATTGGAATAGCTACTGGAAGCTCGCCGGTCACAACGCATCGAGAATTGGCTTCGTCGGAATCCGACGAATTTTTACGGATTTCCCTAGGGGTACCACTAGGGAAAATCACCAAAATCGAGAAATCGCAAAAAGCGGTGAAATTTTGGATCCGAGCCCAATAATTCAGGGAAACTCAATTGGAATAGCTACTGGAAGCTTGCCGGTCCCAACGCATCGAGAATTGGCTTCGTCGGAATCCGACGAATTTCCCTAGGGGTACCACTAGAGAAAATCACCAAAATAGAGGAATCGCAAAAAGTGATGAAATTTTGGATCCGAGCCCAATAATTCAGGGAAACTCGATTGGAATAGCTACTGGAAGCTCGCCGGTCATAATGCATTGAGAATTGGCCTCGTCGGAATCCGACGAATTTCCCTAGGGGGTACCACTAGGGAAAATCACCAAAATAGAGAAATCGCAAAAAGTGGTGAAATTTTGGATCCGACCCCAATAATTCAGGGAAACTCGATTGGAATAGCTACTGGAAGCTCGCCGGTCACAACGCATCGAGAATTGGCTTCGTCGGAATCCGACGAATTTTTACGGATTTCCCTAGGGGTACCACTAGGGAAAATCACCAAAATCGAGAAATCGCAAAAAGTGGTGAAATTTTGGATCCGAGCCCACTAATTTAGGGAAACTCGATTGGAATAGCTACTGGAAGCTCAACGCATCGAGAATTGGCTTCGTTGGAATTTTTACGGATTTCCCTAGGGGTACCACTAGGGAAAATCACCAAAATCGAGAAATCGCAAAAAGTGGTGAAATTTTGGATCCGAGCCCAATAATTCAGGGAAACTCGATTGGAATAGTTACTGGAAGCTCGCCGGTCACAACGCATCGAGAATTGGCTTCGTCGGAATCCGACGAATTTTTACGGATTTCCCTAGGGGTACCACTAGGGAAAATCACCAAAATCGAGAAATCGCAAAAAGTGGTAAAATTTTGGATCCGAGCCCAATAATTCAGGGAAACTCGATTGGAATAGCTACTGGAAGCTCAACGCATCGAGAATTGGCTTCGTCGGAATTTTTACGGATTTCCCTAGGGGTACCACTAGGGAAAATCACCAAAATCGAGAAATCGCAAAAAGTGGAGAAATTTTTTATCCGAGCCCAATAATTCAGGGAAACTCGATTGGAATAGCTACTGGAAGCTCGCCGGTCACAACGCATCGAGAATTGGCTTCGTCGGAATCCGATGAATTTTTACGGATTTCCCTAGGGGTACCACTAGGAAAAATAACCAAAATCGAGAAATCGCATAAAGTGGTGAAATTTTGGATCCGAGCCCAATAATTCAGGGAAACTCGATTGGAATAGCTACTGGAAGCTCGCCGGTCCCAACGCATCGAGAATTGGCTTCGTCGGAATCCGACGAATTTCCCTATGGGTACCACTAGGGAAAATCACCAAACTCGAGAAATCGCAAAAAGTGGTAAAATTTTGGATCCGAGCCCAATAATTCAGGGAAACTCGATTGGAATAGCTACTGGAAGCTCGCCGGTCACAACGCATCGAGAATTGGCTTCGTCTGAATCCGACGAATTTTTACCGATTTCCCTAGGGGTACCACTAGGAAAAATAACCAAAATCGAGAAATCGCAAAAAGTGGTGAAATTTTGGATCCGAGCCCAATAATTCAGGGAAACTCGATTGGAATAGCTACTGGAAGCTCAACGCATCGAGAATTGGCTTCGTCGGAATTTTTACAGATTTCCCTAGGGGTACCACTAGGGAAAATCACCAAAATCGAGAAATCGCAAAAAGTGGAGAAATTTTGGATCCGAGACCAATAATTCAGGGAAACTCGATTGGAATAGTTACTGGAAGCTCGCCGGTCACAACGCATCGAGAATTGGCTTCGTCGGAATCCGATGAATTTTTACGGATTTCCCTAGGGGTACCACTAGGAAAAATAACCAAAATCGAGAAATCGCATAAAGTGGTGAAATTTTGGATCCGAGCCCAATAATTCAGGGAAACTCGATTGGAATAGCTACTAGAAGCTCGCCGGTCCCAACGCATCGAGAATTGGCTTCGTCGGAATCCGACGAATTTCCCTATGGGTACCACTAGGGAAAATCACCAAAATCGAGAAATCGCAAAAAGTGGTGAAATTTTGGATCCGAGCCCAATAATTCAGGGAAACTCGATCGGAATAGCTATTGGAAGCTCGCCGGTGACAACCATCGAGAGTTGGCTTCGTCGAAATCCGACGAATTTTTACGGATTTTCCTAGGGGTACCACTAGGGAAAATCACCAAAATCGACAAACCGCGAAAAGTGGTAAAATTTTGGATCCGAGCCCAATAATTCAGGGAAACTCGATTGGAATAGCTACTGGAAGCTCGCCGGTCGCAACGCATCGAGAGTTGGCTTCGTCGGAATCCGACGAATTTTTACGGATTTCCCTAGGGGTACCACTAGGGAAAATCACCAAAATCGAGAAATCGCGAAAAGTGGTGAAATTTTGGATCCGAGCCCAATAATTCAGGGAAACTCGATCGGAATAGCTACTGGAAGCTCGCCGGTCACAACGCATCAAGAGTTGGCTTCGTCGGAATCCGACAAATTTTTACGGATTTTCCTAGGGGTACCACTAGGGAAAATCACGAAAATCGAGAAATCGCGAAAAGTGGTGAAATTTTGGATCCGAGCCCAATAATTCAGGGAAACTCGATCGGAATAGCTACTGGAAGCTCGCCGGTCACAACGCATCGAGAGTTGGCTTTGTCGGAATCCGACGAATTTGTACGGATTTCCCTAGGGGTACCACTAGGGAAAATCACCAAAATCGAGAAATAGCAAAAAGTGGTGAAATTTTGGATCCGAGCCCAATAATTCAGGGAAACTCGATCGGAATAGCTACTGGAAGCTCGCCGGTCACAACGCATGGAGAATTGGCTTCGTCGGAATCCGACGAATTTTTACGGATTTTCCTAGGGGTACCACTAGGGAAAATCACCAAAATCGAGAAATCGCAAAAAGTGGTGAAATTTTGGATCCGAGCCCAATAATTCAGGGAAACTCGATCGGAATAGCTACTGGAAGCTCGCCGGTCACAACGCATCGAGAGTTGGCTTCGTCGAAATCCGACGAATTTTTACGGATTTCCCTAGGGGTACCACTAGGGAAAATCTCCAAAATCGAGAAATCGCGAAAAGTGGTGAAATTTTGGATCCGAGCCCAATAATTCAGGGAAACTCGATCGGAATAGCTACTGGAAGCTCGCCGGTCACAACCATCGAGAGTTGGCTTCGTCGGAATCCGACGAATTTTTACGGATTTTCCTAGGGGTACCACTAGGGAAAATCACCAAAATCGAGAAATTGCGAAAAGTGGTAAAATTTTGGATCCGAGCCCAATAATTCAGGGAAACTCGATTGGAATAGCTACTGGAAGCTCGCCGGTCACAACGCATCGAGAGTTGGCTTCGTCGGAATCCGACAAATTTTTACGGATTTCCCTAGGGGTACCACTAGGAAAAATCACCAAAATCGAGGAATCGCGAAGAGTGGTGAAATTTTGGATCCGAGCCCAATAATTTAGGGAAACTCAATTGGAATAGCTACTGGAAGCTCGCCGATCACAACGCATCGAGAGTTGGCTTCGTCGGAATCCGATGAATTTTTACGAATTTTTCTAGGGGTACCACTAGGAAAAATCACAAAAATCGTGAAATCGCGAAAAGTTGTGAAATTTTGGATTCGAGCCCAATAATTCAGGGAAACTCGATTGGAATAGCTACTGGAAGCTCGCCGGTCACAACGCATCGAGAGTTGGCTTCGTCGGAATCCGACGAATTTTTACGGATTTCCCTAGGGGTACCACTAGGGAAAATCACCAAAATCGAGAAATCGTAAAAAGTGGTGAAATTTTGGATCCGACCCAATAATTCAGGAAAACTCGATCGGAATAGCTACTGGAAGCTTGCCGGTCACAGCGCATCGAGAATTGGCTTCGTCGGAATCCGACTAATTTTTACGGATTTCCCTAGGGGTACCACTAGGGAAAATTACCAAAATCGTAAAAAGTGGTGAAATTTTGGATCCGAGCCCCATAATTCATGAAAACTCGATCGGAATAGCTACTGGATGCTCGCCGGTCACAGCGCATCGAGAATTGGCTTCGTCAGAATCCGACGAAATTTTACGGATTTCCCTAGGGGTACCACTAGGGAAAATCACCAAAATCGAGAAATCGCGAAAAGTGGTGAAATTTTTGATCCGAGCCCAATAATTCAGGGAAACTCGATTGGAATAGCTACTGAAAGCTCGCCGGTCACAGCGCATCGAGAATTGGCTTCGTCAGAATCCGACGAATTTTTACGGATTTCCCTAGGGGTACCACTAGGGAAAATCACCAAAATCGTAAAAACTGGTGAAATTTTGGATTCGAGCCCAATAATTCAGGAAAACTCGATCGGAATAGCTACTTGAAGCTCGCCGGTCACAGCGCATCAAGAATTGGCTTCGTCGGAATCCGACGAATTTTTACGGATTTTCCTAGGGGTACCACTAGGGAAAATCACTAAAATCTTAAAAAGTGGTGAAATTTTGGATCCGAGCCCAAAAATTCAGGAAAACTCGATCGGAATAGCTACTGGAAGCTCACCGGTCACAGCGCATCGAGAATTGGCTTCGTCAGAATCCGACGAATTTTTACGGATTTCCCTAGGGGTACCACTAGGGAAAATTACCAAAATCGTAAAAAGTGGTGAAATTTTGGATTCGAGCCCAATAATTCAGGAAAAACTCGATCGGAATAGCTACTGGAAGCTCGCCGGTCACAGCGCATCGAGAATTGGCTTCGTCGAAATACGACGAATTTTTACGGATTTCCCTAGGGGGACCACTAGGAAAAATCACCAAAATCGAGAAATCGTAAAAAGTGGTGAAATTTTGGATCCGAGCCCAATAATTCAGGAAAACTCGATCGGAATAGCTACTGGAAGCTCGCCGGTCACAGCGCATCGAGAATTGGCTACGTGGGAATCCGACGAATTTTTACGGATTTCCCTAGGGGTACCATTAGGGAAAATCGAGAAATCGTAAAAAGTGGTGAAATTTTTGATTCGAGCCCAATAATTCAGGAAAACTCGATCGGAATAGCTACTGGAAGCTCGCGGGTCACAGCGCATCGAGAATTGGCTTCGTGGGAATCCGACGAATTTTTACGGATTTCCCTAGGGATACCATTAGGGAAAATCGAAAAATCGTAAAACGTGGTGAAATTTTGGATACGAGCCCAATAATTCAGGAAAACTCGATCGGAATAGCTACTGGAAGCTCGCCGGTCACAGCGCATCGAGAATTGGCTTCGTCGGAATCCGACGAATTTTTACGGATTTTCCTAAGGGTACCACTAAGAAAAATCACCAAAATCGTAAAAAGTAGTGAAATTTTTGATCCGAGCCCAATAATTCAGGAAAACTCGATCGGAATAGCTACTGGAAGCTCGCCGGTCACAGCGCATCGAGAATTGGCTTCGTTGGAATCCGACGAATTTTTACGGATTTTCCTAGGGGTACCACAAGGGAAAATCACCAAAATCGAGAAATCGTTAAAAGTGGTGAAATTTTGGATCCGAGCCCAATAATTCAGGAAAACTCGATCGGAATAGCTACTGGAAGCTCGCCGGTCACAGCGCATCGAGAATTGGCTTCGTCGAAATCCGACGAATTTTTAAGGAATTCCCTAGGGGTACAACTAGGGAAAATCACCAAAATCGTAAAAAGTGGTGAAATTTTGGATCCGAGCCCAATAATTCAGGAAAACTCGATCGGAATAGCTACTGGAAGCTCGCCGGTCACAGCTCATCGAGAATTGGCTTCGTCGGAATCCGACGAATTTTTACGGATTTCCCTAGGGGTACCACTAGGGAAAATCGAGAAATCGTAAAAAGTGGTGAAATTTTGGATACGAGCCCAATAATTCAGGAAAACTCGATCGGAATAGCTACTGGAAGCTCGCCGGTCACAGCGCATCGAGAATTGGCTTCGTCGGAATGCGACGAATTTTTACGGATTTTCCTAGGGGTACCACTAGGAAAAATCACCAAAATCGTAAAAAGTGGTGAAATTTTGGATCAAGCCCAATAATTCAGGAAAACTCGATCGGAATAGCTACTGGAAGCTCGCCGGTCACAGCGCATCGAGAATTGGCTTCGTCGGAATCCGACGAATTTTTACGGATTTCCCTAGGGGTACCACTAGGGAAAATCACCAAAATCGAGAAATCGTAAAAAGTGGTAAAATTTTGGATTCGAGCCCAATAATTCAGGAAAACTCGATCGGAATAGCTACTGGAAGCTCGCCGGTCACAGCGCATCGAGAATTGGCTTCGTGGGAATCCGACGAATTTTTACGGATTTCCCTAGGGGTACCATTAGGGAAAATCGAGAAATCGTAAAAAGTGGTGAAATTTTTGATTCGAGCCCAATAATTCAGGAAAACTCGATCGGAATAGCTACTGGAAGCTCGCGGGTCACAGCGCATCGAGAATTGGCTTCGTGGGAAACCGACGAATTTTTACGGATTTCCCTAGGGATACCATTAGGGAAAATCGAAAAATCGTAAAACGTGGTGAAATTTTGGATACGAGCCCAATAATTCAGGAAAACTCGATCGGAATAGCTACTGGAAGCTCGCCGGTCACTGCGCATCGAGAATTGGCTTCGTCGGAATCCGACGAATTTTTACGGATTTTCCTAAGGGTACCACTAAGAAAAATCACCAAAATCGTAAAAAGTAGTGAAATTTTTGATCCGAGCCCAATAATTCAGGAAAACTCGATCGGAATATCTACTGGAAGCTCGCCGGTCACAGCGCATCGAGAATTGGCTTCGTTGGAATCCGACGAATTTTTACGGATTTTCCTAGGGGTACCACAAGGGAAAATCACCAAAATCGAGAAATCGTTAAAAGTGGTGAAATTTTGGATCCGAGCCCAATAATTCAGGAAAACTCGATCGGAATAGCTACTGGAAGCTCGCCGGTCACAGCGCATCGAGAATTGGCTTCGTGGGAATCTGACGAATTTTTACGGATTTCCCTAGGGGTACCATTAGGGAAAATCGAGAAATCGTAAAAAGTGGTAAAATTTTGGATCCGAGCCCAATAATTCAGGAAAACTCGATCGAAATAGCTACTGGAAGCTCGCCGGTCACAGCTCATCGAGAATTGGCTTCGTCCGAATCCGACGAATTTTTACGGATTTCCCTAGCGGTACCACTAGGGAAAATCACACAAATCGAGAAATAGTAAAAAGTGGTGAAATTTTTTATCCGTGCCCAATAATTCAGGAAAACTCGATCGGAATAGCTACTGGAAGCTCGCCGGTCACAGCGCATCGAGAATTGGCTTCGTCGGAATCCGATGAATTTTTACGGATTTCCCTAGGGGTACCATTAGGGAAAATCGAGAAATCGTAAAAAGTGGTGAAATTTTTGATCCGAGCACAATAATTCAGGAAAACTCGATCGGAATAGCTACTGAAAGCTCGCCGGTCACAGCGCATCGAGAATTGGCTTCGTGGGAATCCGACGAATTTTTACGGATTTCCCTAGGGGTACCATTAGGGAAAATCGAGAAATCGTAAAAAGTGGTGAAATTTTGGATCCAAGCCCAATAATTCAGGAAAACTCGATCGGAATAGCTACTGGAAGCTCGCCGGTCACAGCGCATCGAGAATTGGTTTCGTCGGAATCCGACGAATTTTTATGGATTTCCCTAGGGGTACCACTAGGAAAAATCACCAAAATCGAGAAATCGTAAAAAGTGGTGAAATTTTTGATCGGTGCCCAATAATTCAGGAAAACTCGATCGGAATAGCTACAGGAAGCTCGCCGGTCACAGTGTATCGAGAATTGGCTTCGTCGGAATCCGACGAATTTTTACGGATTTCCCTAGGGGTACCACTAGGAAAAAACACTAAAATCGTAAAAAGTGGTGAAATTTTTGATCCGAGCCCAATAATTCAGGAAAACTCGATCGGAATAGCTACTGGAAGCTCGCCGGTCACAGCGCATAGAGAATTGGCTTCGTCGGAATCCGACGAATTTTTACAGATTTCCCTAGGGGTACCATTAGGGAAAATCGAGAAATCGTAAAAAGTGGTGAAATTTTGGATCCGTGCCCAATAATTCAGGAAAACTCGATCGGAATAGCTACTGGAAGCTCGCCGGTCACAGCGCATCGAGAATTGGCTTCGTCGGAATCCGATGAATTTTTACGGATTTCCCTAGCGGTACCACTAGGGAAAATCACCAAAATCGAGAAATATAAAAAGTGGTGAAATTTTTGATCCGAGCCCAATAATTCAGGAAAACTCGATCGGAATAGCTACTGGAAGCTCGCCGGTCACAACGTATCGAGAATTGGCTTCGTGGGAATCCGACGAATTTTTACGGATTTCCCTAGGGGTACCATTAGGGAAAATCGAGAAAACGTAAAAATTGGTGAAATTTTGGATCCGAGCCCAATAATTCTGGAAAACTCGATCGAAATAGCTACTGGAAGCTCGCCGGTCACAGCGCATCGAGAATTGGCTTCGTCCGAATCCGACGAATTTTTACGGATTTCCCTAGCGGTACCACTAGGGAAAATCACACAAATCGAGAAATCGTAAAAAGTGGTGAAATTTTGGATCCGAGCCCAATAATTCAGGAAAACTCGATCGAAATAGCTACTGGAAGCTCGCCGGTCACAGCGCATCGAGAATTGGCTTCGTGGGAATCCGACGAATTTTTACGGATTTCCCTAGGGGTACCATTAGGGAAAATCGAGAAATCGTAAAAAGTGGTGAAATTTTTGATCCGAGCCCAATAATTCAGGAAAACTCGATCGGAATACCTACTGGAAGCTCGCTGGTCACAGCGCATCGAGAATTGGCTTCGTCGGAATCCGACGAATTTTTACGGATTTCCCTAGCGGTACCACTAGGGAAAATCACCAAAATCGAGAAATCGTAAAAAGTGGTGAAATTTTGGATCCGAGCCCAATAATTCAGGAAAACTCGATCGGAATAGCTACTGGAAGCTCGCCGGTCACAGCGCATCGAGAATTGGCTTCGTGGGAATCCGACGAATTTTTACGGATTTCCCTAGGGGTACCATTAGGAAAAATCGAGAAATCGTAAAAAGTGGTGAAATTTTGGATCCGAGCCCAATAATTCAGGAAAACTCGATCGGAATAGCTACTAGAAGCTCGCCGGTCACAGCGCATAGAGAATTGGCTTCGTCGGAATCCGACGAATTTTTACGGATTTACCCAGGGGTACCATTAGGGAAAATCGAGAAATCGTAAAAAGTGGTGAAATTTTGGATCCGTGCCCAATAATTCAGGAAAACTCGATCGGAATAGCTACTGGAAGCTCGCCGGTCACAGCGCATCGAGAATTGGCTTCGTGGGAATCCGACGAATTTTTACGGATTTCTCTAGGGGTACTATTAGGGAAAATCGAGAAATCGTAAAAAGTGGTGAAATTTTGGATCTGAGCCCAATAATTCAGGAAAACTCGATCGGAATAGCTACTGGAACCTCGCCGGTCACAGCGCATCGAGAATTGGCTTCGTCGGAATCCGACGAATTTTTACGGATTTCCCTAGCGGTACCACTAGGGAAAATCACCAAAATCGAGAAATCGTAAAAAGTGGTGAAATTTTTGATCCGAGCCCAATAATTCAGGAAAACTCGATCGGAATAGCTACTGGAAGCTCTCCGGTCACAGCGCATCGAGAATTGGCTTCGTCGGAATGCGACGAATTTTTACGGATTTCTCTAGGGGTACCACTAGGAAAAATCACCAAAATCGTAAAAAGTGGTGAAATTTTTGATCCGAGCCCAATAATTCAGGAAAACTCGATCGGAATAGCTAATGGAAGCTCGCCGGTCACAGCGCATCGAGAATTGGCTTCGTCGGAATCCGACCAATTTTTACGGATTTCCCTAGCGGTACCACTAGAAAAAATCACCAAAATCGAGAAATCGTAAAAAGTGGTGAAATTTTGGATCTAAGCCCAATAATTCAGGAAAACTCGATCGGAATAGCTACTGGAAGCTCGCCGGTCACAGCGCATCGAGAATTGGCTTCGTCGGAATCCGACGAATTTTTACGGATTTCCCTAGGGGTACCATTAGGGAAAATCAAGAAATCGTAAAAAGTGGTGAAATTTTGGATCCGAGCCCAATAATTCAGGAAAACTCGATCGGAATAGCTACAGGAAGCTCGCCGGTCACAGCGAATCGAGAATTGGCTTCGTGGGAATCCGACGAATTTTTACAGATTTCCCTAGGGGTACCATTAGGTAAAATCAAGAAATCGTAAAAAGTGTTGAAATTTCGGATCCGAGCCCAATAATTCAGGAAAACTCGATCGGAATAGCTACTGGAAGCTCGCCGGTCACAGCGCATCGAGAATTGGCTTCGTCGGAATCCGACGAATTTTTACGGATTTCCCTAGGGGGTACCACTAGGAAAAATCACGAAAATCGAGAAATCGTAAAAAGTGGTTAAATTTTGGATCCGAGCCCAATAATTCAGGAAAACTCAATCGGAATATCTACTGGAAGCTCGCCGGTCACAGCGCATCGAGAATTGGCTTCGTCGAAATCCGACGAATTTTTACGGATTTCCCTAAGGATACCACTAGTTAAAATCACCCAAATCGAGAAATCGTAAAACGTGGTGAAATTTTGGATCCTAGCCCAATAATACAGGAAAACTCGATAGGAATAGCTACTGGAAGCTCGCCGGTCATAGCGCATCGAGAATTGGCTTCATCGGAATCCGACGAATTTTTACGGATTTTCCTAGGGGTACCACTTGGAAAAATCACCAAAATCGTAAAAAGTGGTGAAATTTTGGATCCGAGCCCAATAATTCAGGAAAACTCGATCGGAATAGCTACTGGAAGCTCGCCGGTCACAGCGCATCGAGAATTGGCTTCGTCGGAATCCGACGAATTTTTACGGATTTCCCTAGGGGTACCACTAGGGAAAATCACCAAAATCGACAAATCGTAAAAGTGGTGAAATTTTGGATCCGAGCCCAATAATTCAGGAAAACTCGATCGGAATAGCTACTGGAAGCTCGCCGGTCACAGCGCATCGAGAATTGGCTTCGTGGGAATCCGACGAATTTTTACGGATTTCCCTAGGGGTACCATTAGGGAAAATCGAGAAATCATAAAAAGTGGTGAAATTTTGGATCCGAGCCCAATAATTCAGGAAAACTCGATCGAAATAGCTACTGGAAGCTCGCCGGTCACAGCTCATCGAGAATTGGCTTCGTCCGAATCCGACGAATTTTTACGGATTTCCCTAGCGGTACCACTAGGGAAAATCACACAAATCGAGAAATCGTAAAAAGTGGTGAAATTTTTTATCCGAGCCCAATAATTCAGGAAAACTCGATCGGAATAGCTACTGGAAGCTCGCCGGTCACAGCGCATCGAGAATTGGCTTCGTGGGAATCCGACGAATTTTTACGGATTTCCCTAGGGGTACCATTAGGGAAAATCGAGAAATCGTAAAAAGTGGTGAAATTTTGGATCCGAGCCCAATAATTCAGGAAAACTCGATCGGAATAGCTACTGGAAGCTCGCCGGTCACAGCGCATCGAGAATTGGCTTCGTGGGAATCCGACGAATTTTTACGGATTTCCCTAGGGGTACCATTAGGGAAAATCGAGAAATCGTAAAAAGTGGTGAAATTTTGGATCCAAGCCCAATAATTCAGGAAAACTCGATCGGAATAGCTACTGGAAGCTCGCCGGTCACAGCGCATCGAGAATTGGTTTCGTCGGAATCCGACGAATTTTTAAGGATTTCCCTAGGGGTACCACTAGGAAAAATCACCAAAATCGAGAAATCGTAAAAAGTGGTGAAATTTTTGATCGGAGCCCAATAATTCAGGAAAACTCGATCGGAATAGCTACAGGAAGCTCGCCGGTCACAGTGTATCGAGAATTGGCTTCGTCGGAATCCGACGAATTTTTACGGATTTCCCTAGGGGTACCACTAGGAAAAAAACACTAAAATCGTAAAAAGTGGTGAAATTTTTGATCCGAGCCCAATAATTCAGGAAAACTCGATCGGAATAGCTACTGGAAGCTCGCCGGTCACAGCGCATAGAGAATTGGCTTCGTCGGAATCCGACGAATTTTTACAGATTTCCCTAGGGGTACCATTAGGGAAAATCGAGAAATCGTAAAAAGTGGTGAAATTTTGGATCCGTGCCCAATAATTCAGGAAAACTCGATCGGAATAGCTACTGGAAGCTCGCCGGTCACAGCGCATCGAGAATTGGCTTCGTCGGAATCCGATGAATTTTTACGGATTTCCCTAGCGGTACCACTAGGGAAAATCACCAAAATCGAGAAATATAAAAAGTGGTGAAATTTTTGATCCGAGCCCAATAATTCAGGAAAACTCGATCGGAATAGCTACTGGAAGCTCGCCGGTCACAACGTATCGAGAATTGGCTTCGTGGGAATCCTACGAATTTTTACGGATTTCCCTAGGGGTACCATTAGGGAAAATCGAGAAATCGTAAAAAGTGGTGAAATTTTGGATCCGAGCCCAATAATTCTGGAAAACTCGATCGAAATAGCTACTGGAAGCTCGCCGGTCACAGCGCATCGAGAATTGGCTTCGTCCGAATCCGACGAATTTTTACGGATTTCCCTAGCGGTACCACTAGGGAAAATCACACAAATCGAGAAATCGTAAAAAGTGGTGAAATTTTGGATCCGAGCCCAATAATTCAGGAAAACTCGATCGGAATAGCTACTGGAAGCTCGCCGGTCACAGCGCATCGAGAATTGGCTTCGTGGGAATCCGACGAATTTTTACGGATTTCCCTAGGGGTACCATTAGGGAAAATCGAGAAATCGTAAAAAGTGGTGAAATTTTTGATCCGAGCCCAATAATTCAGGAAAACTCGATCGGAATAGCTACTGGAAGCTCGCTGGTCACAGCGCATCGAGAATTGGCTTCGTCGGAATCCGACGAATTTTTACGGATTTCCCTAGCGGTACCACTAGTGAAAATCACCAAAATCGAGAAATCGTAAAAAGTGGTGAAATTTTGGATCCGAGCCCAATAATTCAGGAAAACTCGATCGGAATAGCTACTGGAAGCTCGCCGGTCACAGCGCATCGAGAATTGGCTTCGTGGGAATCCGACGAATTTTTACGGATTTCCCTAGGGGTACCATTAGGAAAAATCGAGAAATCGTAAAAAGTGGTGAAATTTTGGATCCGAGCCCAATAATTCAGGAAAACTCGATCGGAATAGCTACTAGAAGCTTGCCGGTCACAGCGCATAGAGAATTGGCTTCGTCGGAATCCGACGAATTTTTACGGATTTACCCAGGGGTACCATTAGGGAAAATCGAGAAATCGTAAAAAGTGGTGAAATTTTGGATCCGTGCCCAATAATTCAGGAAAACTCGATCGGAATAGCTACTGGAAGCTCGCCGGTCACAGCGCATCGAGAATTGGCTTCGTGGGAATCCGACGAATTTTTACGGATTTCTCTAGGGGTACTATTAGGGAAAATCGAGAAATCGTAAAAAGTGGTGAAATTTTGGATCTGAGCCCAATAATTCAGGAAAACTCGATCGGAATAGCTACTGGAACCTCGCCGGTCACAGCGCATCGAGAATTGGCTTCGTCGGAATCCGACGAATTTTTACGGATTTCCCTAGCGGTACCACTAGGGAAAATCACCAAAATCGAGAAATCGTAAAAAGTGGTGAAATTTTTGATCCGAGCCCAATAATTTAGGAAAACTCGATCGGAATAGCTACTGGAAGCTCTCCGGTCACAGCGCATCGAGAATTGGCTTCGTCGGAATGCGACGAATTTTTACGGATTTCCCTAGGGGTACCACTAGGAAAAATCACCAAAATCGTAAAAAGTGGTGAAATTTTTGATCCGAGCCCAATAATTCAGGAAAACTCGATCGGAATAGCTAATGGAATTTCGCCGGTCACAGCGCATCGAGAACTGGCTTCGTCGAAATCCGACGAATTTTTACGGATTTCCCTAGCGGTACCACTAGGGAAAATCACCAAAATCGAAAAATCGTAAAAAGTGGTGAAATTTTGGATCCGAGCCCAATAATTCAGGAAAACTCGATCGGAATAGCTACTGGAAGCTCACCGGTCACAGCGCATCGAGAATTGGCTTCGTGGGAATCCGACGAATTTTTACGGATTTCCCTAGGGGTACCATTAGGGAAAATCGAGAAATCGTAAAAAGTGGTGAAATTTTGGATCCGAGCCCAATAATTAAGGAAAACTCGATCGTAATAGCTACTGGAAGCTCGCCGGTCACAGCGCATCGAGAATTGGCTTCGTGGGAATCCGACGAATTTTTACGGATTTCCCTAGGGGTACCATTAGGGAAAATCAAGAAATCGTAAAAAGTGGTGAAATTTGGATCCGAGCCCAATAATTCAGGAAAACTCGATCGGAATAGCTACTGGAAGCTCGCCGGTCACAGCGCATCGAGAATTGGCTTCGTCGGAATCCGACGAATTTTTACGGATTTCCCTAGCGGTACCACTAGAAAAAATCACCAAAATCGAGAAATCGTAAAAAGTGGTGAAATTTTGGATCTAAGCCCAATAATTCAGGAAAACTCGATCGGAATAGCTACTGGAAGCTCGCCGGTCACAGCGCATCGAGAATTGGCTTCGTCGGAATCCGACGAATTTTTACAGATTTCCCTAGGGGTACCATTAGGGAAAATCAAGAAATCGTAAAAAGTGGTGAAATTTTGGATCCAAGCCCAATAATTCAGGAAAACTCGATCGGAATAGCTACAGGAAGCTCGCCGGTCACAGCGAATCGAGAATTGGCTTCGTGGGAATCCGACGAATTTTTACAGATTTCCCTAGGGGTACCATTAGGGAAAATCAAGAAATCGTAAAAAGTGGTGAAATTTCGGATCCGAGCCCAATAATTCAGGAAAACTCGATCGGAATAGCTACTGGAAGCTCGCCGGTCACAGCGCATCGAGAATTGGCTTCGTCGGAATCCGACGAATTTTTACGGATTTCCCTAGGGGGTACCACTAGGAAAAATCACGAAAATCGAAAAATCGTAAAAAGTGGTTAAATTTTGGATCCGAGCCCAATAATTCAGGAAAACTCGATCGGAATATCTACTGGAAGCTCGCCGGTCACAGCGCATCGAGAATTGGCTTCGTCGAAATCCGACGAATTTTTACGGATTTCCCTAAGGATACCACTAGTTAAAATCACCCAAATCGAGAAATCGTAAAACGTGGTGAAATTTTGGATCCTAGCCCAATAATACAGGAAAACTCGATAGGAATAGCTACTGGAAGCTCGCCGGTCATAGCGCATCGAGAATTGGCTTCGTCGGAATCCGACGAATTTTTACGGATTTCCCTAGGGGTACCACTAGGGAAAATCACCAAAATCGACAAATCGTAAAAGTGGTGAAATTTTGGATCCGAGCCCAATAATTCAGGAAAACTCGATCGGAATAGCTACTGGAAGCTCGCCGGTCACAGCTCATCGAGAATTGGCTTCGTCGGAATCCGACGAATTTTTACGGATTTCCCTAGGGGTACCACTAGGTAAAATCACCAAAATCGAGAAAGGGTGTGAAATTTTTGATCAGAGCCCAAAAATTCAGGAAAACTCGATCGGAATAGCTACTGGAAGCTCGCCGGTCACAGCGCATCGAGAATTGGCTTCGTCCGAATCCGACGAATTTTTACGGATTTCCCTAGGGGTACCAGTAGAAAAAATCACCAAAATCGAGAAATCGTAAAAAGTGGTGAAATTTTGGATCCGAGCCCAATAATTCAGGAAAACTCGATCGAAATATCTACTGGAAGCTCGCCGGTCACAGCGCATCGAGAATTGGCTTCGTCGGAATCCGACGAATTTTTACGGATTTCCCTACGGGTACCACTAGTTAAAATCACCAAAATCGAGAAATCGTAAAACGTGGTGAAATTTTGGATCCGAGCCCAATAATTCCGGAAAACTCGATCGGAATAGCTACTGGAAGCTCGCCGGTCACAGCGCATCGAGAATTGGCTTCGTCGGAATCCGACGAATTTTTACGGATTTCCCTAGGGGTACCACTATGGAAAATCACCAAAATCGTAAAAAGTGGTGAAATTTTGGATCCGAGCCCAATAAATCAGGAAAACTCGATCGGAATAGCTACTGGAAGCTCGCCGGTCACAGCACATCGAGAATTGGCTTCGTCGAAATCCGACGAATTTTTACGGATTTCCCTAGGGGTAACACTAGGGAAAATCACCAAAATCGAGAAATCGTAAAAGTGGTGAAATTTTGGATCCGAGCCCAATAATTCAGGAAAACTCGATCGGAATAGCTACTGGAAGCTCGCCGGTCATAGCGCATCGAGAATTGGCTTCGTCGGAATCCGACAAATTTTTACGGATTTTCCTAGGGGGTACCACTAGGGAAAATCACCAAAATCGAGAAATCGTAAAAAGTGGTGAAATTTTGGATCCGAGGCCAATAATTCAGGAAAACTCGATCGGAATAGCCACTGGAAGCTCGCCGGTCACAGCGCATCGAGAATTGGCTTCGTCGGAATCCGACGAATTTTTACGGTTTTCCCTAAGGGTACCACTAGGAAAAATCACCAAAATCGACAAAGGTGGTGAAATTTTTGATCAGAGCCCAAAAATTCAGGAAAACTCGTTCGGAATAGCTACTGAAAGCTCGCCGGTCATAGCGCATCGAGAATTGGCTTCGTCGGAATCCGACGAATTTTTACGGATTTCCCTAGGGGGTACCACTAGGAAAAATCACGAAAATCGAGAAATCGTAAAAAGTGGTGAAATTTTGGATCCGAGCCCAATAATTCAGGAAAACTCGATCGGAATATCTACTGGAAGCTCGCCGGTCACAGCGCATCGAGAATTGGCTTCGTCGGAATCCGACGAATTTTTACGGATTTCCCTAAGGGTACCACTAGTTAAAATCACCAAAATCGAGAAATCGTAAAACGTGGTGAAATTTTGGATCCGAGCCCAATAATTTCGGAAAACTCGATCGGAATAGCTACTGGAAGCTCGCCGGTCACAGCGCATCGAGAATTGGCTTCGTCAGAATCCGACGAATTTTTACGGATTTCCCTAGGGGTACCACTATGGAAAATCACCAAAATCGTAAAAAGTGTTGAAATTTTGGATCCAAGCCCAATAATTCAGGAAAACTCGATCGGAATAGCTACTGAAAGCTCGCCGGTCACAGCGCATCGAGAATATGCTTCGTCGAAATCCGACGAATTTTTACGGATTTCCCTAGGTGTAACATTAGGGAAAATCACCAAAATCGAGAAATCGTAAAAGTGGTGAAATTTTGGATCCGAGCCCAATAATTTAGGAAAACTCGATCGGAATAGCTACTGGAAGCTCGCTGGTCACAGCGCATCGAGAATTGGCTTCGTCGGAATCCGACGAATTTTTATGGATTTTCCTAGGGGTACCACTAGGGAAAATCACCAAAATCGAGAAAAGTGGTGAAATTTTTGATCCGAGCCCAAAAATTCAGGAAAACTCGATCGGAATAGCTACTGGAAGCTCGCCGGTCAGAGCGCATCGAGAATTGGCTTCGTCGGAATCCGACGAATTTTTACGGATTTCCCTAGGGGTACCACTAGGGAAAATCACCAAAATCGAGAAATCGTAAAAAGTGGTGAAATTTGGATCCGAGCCCAATAATTCAGGAAAACTCGATCGGAATATCTACTGGAAGCTCGCCGATCACAGCGCATCGAGAATTGGCTTCGTCAGAATCCGACGAATTTTTACGGATTTTCCTAAGGGTACCACTAGCGAAAATCACCAAAATCGAGAAATCGTAAAAAGTGGTGTAATTTTGGATCCGAGCCCAAAAATTCAGGAAAACTCGATCGGAATAGCTACTGGAAGCTCGCCGGTCATAGCGCATCGAGAATTGGCTTCGTCGGAATCCGACGAATTTTTACGGATTTCCCTAGGGGTACCACTAGGGAAAATCACCAAAATCGAGAAATCGTAAAAAGTGGTGAAATTTGGATCCGAGCCCAATAATTCAGGAAAACTCGATCGGAATATCTACTGGAAGCTCGCCGGTCATAGCGCATCGAGAATTGGCTTCGTCAGAA
This sequence comes from Excoecaria cochinchinensis, assembly GCA_947683425.1. Lineage (NCBI taxonomy): Eukaryota > Viridiplantae > Streptophyta > Magnoliopsida > Malpighiales > Euphorbiaceae > Excoecaria > Excoecaria cochinchinensis. The sequence continues at coordinate 304,584 of CANTUQ010000045.1, forward strand.
TCCGACGAATTTTTACGGATTTCCCTAAGGGTACCACTAGAGAAAATCACCAAAATCGAGAAATCATAAAAAGTGGTGAAATTTTGGATCCGAGCCCAATAATTCCGGAAAACTCGATCGGAATAGCTACTGGAAGCTCGCCGGTCACAGCGCATCGAGAATTGGCTTCGTCGGAATCCGACGAATTTTTACGGATTTCCCTAGGGGTACCACTATGGAAAATCACCAAAATCGTAAAAAGTGTTGAAATTTTGGATCCAAGCCCAATAATTCAGGAAAACTCGATCGGAATAGCTACTGGAAACTCGCCGGTCACAGCGCATCGAGAATTGGCTTCGTCGAAATCCGACAAATTTTTGCGGATTTCCCTAGGGGTAACACTAGGGAAAATCACCAAAATCGAGAAATCTTAAAAGTGGTGAAATTTTGGATCCGAGCCCAATAATTCAGGAAAACTCGATCGGAATAGCTACTGGAAGCTCGCCGGTCACAGCGCATCGAGAATTGGCTTCGTCGGAATCCGACGAATTTTTACGAATTTACCTAGGGGTACCACTAGGGAAAATCACCAAAATCGAGAAAAGTGGTGAAATTTTTGATCCGAGGCCAAAAATTCAGGAAAACTCGATCGGAATAGCTACTGGAAGCTCGCCGGTCACAGCGCATCGAGAATTGGCTTCGTCGGAATCCGACGAATTTTTACGGATTTCCCTAGGGGTACCACTAGGGAAAATCACCAAAAACTAGAAATCGTAAAAAGTGGTGAAATTTTGGATCCGAGCCCAATAATTCAGGAAAACTCGATCGGAATAGCTACTGGAAGCTCGCCGGTCACAGCGCATCGAGAATTGGCTTCGTCAGAATCCGACGAATTTTTACGGATTTCCCTAGGGGGTACCACTAGCGAAAATCACCAAAATCGAGAAATCGTAAAAAGTGGTGAAATTTTGGATCCGAGGCCAATAATTCAGGAAAACTCGATCGGAATAGCTACTGGAAACTCGCCGGTCACAGCACATCGAGAATTGGCTTCGTCGGAATCCGACGAATTTTTACGAATTTACCTAGGGGTACCACTAGGGAAAATCACCAAAATCGAGAAAAGTGGTGAAAATTTTTGATCCGAGGCCAAAAATTCAGAAAAACTCGATCGGAATAGCTACTGGAAGCTCGCCGGTCACAGCGCATCAAGAATTGGCTTCGTCGGAATCCGACGAATTTTGACGGATTTCCCTAGGGGTACCACTAGGGAAAATCACCAAAAACTAGAAATCGTAAAAAGTGGTGAAATTTTGGATCCGAGCCCAATAATTCAGGAAAACTCGATCGGAATAGCTACTGGAACCTCGCCGGTCACAGCGCATCGAGAATTGGCTTCGTCGGAATCCGACGAATTTTTACGGATTTCCCTAGGGGTACCACTAGGGAAAATCACCAAAATCGAGAAATCGTAAAAAGTGATGAAATTTTGGATCCGAGCCCAATAATTCAGGAAAACTCGATCGGAATATCTACTGAAAGCTCGCCGGTCACAGCGCATCGAGAATTGGCTTCGTCGGAATCCGACGAATTTTTACGGATTTTCCTAGGGGTATCACTAGGGAAAATCACCAAAATCGAGAAAAGTGGTGAAATTTTTGATCCGAGCCCAAAAATGCTGGAAAACTCGATCGGAATAGCTACTGGAAGCTCGCCGGTCACAGCGCATCGAGAATTGGCTTCGTCGGAATCCGACGAATTTTTACGGATTTCCCTAGGGGTACCACTAGGGAAAATCACCAAAATCGAGAAATCGTAAAAAGTGGTGAAATTTTGGATCCGAGCCCAATAATTCAGGAAAACTCGATCGGAATATCTACTGAAAGCTCGCCGGTCACATTGCATCGAGAATTGGCTTCGTCGGAATCCGACGAATTTTTACGGATTTCCCTAAGGGTACCACTAGGGAAAATCACCAAAATCGAGAAATCGTAAAAAGTGGTGAAATTTTGGATCCGAGCCCAATAATTCCGGAAAACTCGATCGGAATAGCTACTGGAAGCTCGCCGGTCACAGCGCATCGAGAATTGGCTTCGTCGGAATCCGACGAATTTTTACGGATTTCCCTAGGGGTACCACTATGGAAAATCACCAAAATCGTAAAAAGTGGTGAAATTTTGGATCCGAGCCCAATAATTCAGGAAAACTTGATCGGAATAGCTACTGGAAGCTCGCCGGTCACAGCGTATCGAGAATTGGCTTCGTCAAAATCCGACGAATTTTTACGGATTTCCCTAGGGGTAACACTAGGGAAAATCACCAAAATCGAGAAATCGTAAAAGTGGTGAAATTTTGGATCCGAGCCCAATAATTCAGGAAAACTCGATCGGAATAGCTACTGGAAGCTCGCCGGTCACAGCGCATCGAGAATTGGCTTCGTCGGAATCCGATAAATTTTTACGGATTTCCCTAGGGGGTACCACTAGGGAAAATCACCAAAATCGAGAACTCGTAAAAAGTGATGAAATTTTGGATCCGAGGCCAATAATTCAGGAAAACTCGTTCGGAATAGCTACTGGAAGCTCGCCGGTCACAGCGCATCGAGAATTGGCTTCGTCGGAATCCGATGAATTTTTACGGATTTCCCTAGGGGTACGTACCACTAGGGAAAATCACCAAAATCGAGAAATCGTAAAAAGTGGTGAAATTTTGGATCCGAGCCCAATAAATCAGGAAAACTCGATCGGAATAGCTACTGGAAGCTCGCCGGTCACAGCGCATCGAGAATTGGCTTCGACGGAATCCGACGAATTTTTACGGATTTTCCTAGGGGGTACCACTAGGAAAAATCACCAAAATCGAGAACTCGTAAAAAATGGTGAAATTTTGGATCCGAGGCCAATAATTTAGGAAAACTCGTTCGGAATAGCTACTGGAAGCTCGCCGGTCACAGCGCATCGATAATTGGCTTCGTCGGAATCCGACGAATTTTTACGGATTTCCCTAGGGGTACCACTAGGGAAAATCACCAAAATCGAGAAATCGTAAAAAGTGGGGAAATTTTGGATCCGAGCCTAATAATTCAGGAAATCTCGATCGGAATATCTACTGGAATCTCGCCGGTCACAGCGCATCGAGAATTGGCTTCGTCGGAATTCGACGAATTTTTATGGATTTCCCTAAGGGTACCACTAGGAAAAATCACCAAAATCGAGAAATCGTAAAAAGTGGTGAAATTTTGGATCCGAGCCCAATAATTCAGGAAAACTCTATCGGAATAGCTACTGGAAGCTCGCCGGTCACAGCGCATCGAGAATTGGCTTCGACGGAATCCGACGAATTTTTACGGATTTTCCTAGGGGGTACCACTAGGAAAAATCACCAAAATCGAGAACTCGTAAAAAATGGTGAAATTTTGGATCCGAGGCCAATAATTCAGGAAAACTCGATCGGAATAGCTACTGGAAGCTCGCCGGTCACAGCGCATCGAGAATTGGCTTCGTCGGAATCCGACGAATTTTTACGAATTTACCTAGGGGTACCACTAGGGAAAATCACCAAAATCGAGAAAAGTGGTGAAATTTTTGATCCGAGGCCAAAAATTCAGGAAAACTCGATCGGAATAGCTACTGGAAGCTCGCCGGTCACAGCGCATCGAGAATTGGCTTCGTCGGAATCCGACGAATTTTTACGGATTTCCCTAGGGGTACCACTAGGGAAAATCACCAAAAACTAGAAATCGTAAAAAGTGGTGAAATTTTGGATCCGAGCCCAATAATTCAGGAAAACTCGATCGGAATAGCTACTGGAACCTCGCCGGTCACAGCGCATCGAGAATTGGCTTCGTCGGAATCCGACGAATTTTTACGGATTTCCCTAGGGGTACCACTAGGGAAAATCACCAAAATCGAGAAATCGTAAAAAGTGATGAAATTATGGATCCGAGCCCAATAATTCAGGAAAACTCGATCGGAATATCTACTGAAAGCTCGCCGGTCACAGCGCATCGAGAATTGGCTTCGTCGGAATCCGACGAATTTTTACGGATTTCCCTAGGGGTATCACTAGGGAAAATCACCAAAATCGAGAAAAGTGGTGAAATTTTTGATCCGAGCCCAAAAATGCTGGAAAACTCGATCGGAATAGCTACTGGAAGCTCGCCGGTCACAGCGCATCGAGAATTGGCTTCGTCGGAATCCGACGAATTTTTACGGATTTCCCTAGGGGTACCACTAGGGAAAATCACCAAAATCGAGAAATCGTAAAAAGTGGTGAAATTTTGGATCCGAGCCCAATAATTCAGGAAAACTCGATCGGAATATCTACTGAAAGCTCGCCGGTCACATCGCATCGAGAATTGGCTTCGTCGGAATCCGACGAATTTTTACGGATTTCCCTAAGGGTACCACTAGGGAAAATCACCAAAATCGAGAAATCGTAAAAAGTGGTGAAATTTTGGATCCGAGCCCAATAATTCCGGAAAACTCGATCGGAATAGCTACTGGAAGCTCGCCGGTCACAGCGCATCGAGAATTGGCTTCGTCGGAATCCGACGAATTTTTACGGATTTTCCTAGGGGTACCACTATGGAAAATCACCAAAATCGTAAAAAGTGGTGAAATTTTGGATCCGAGCCCAATAATTCAGGAAAACTTGATCGGAATAGCTACTGGAAGCTCGCCGGTCACAGCGTATCGAGAATTGGCTTCGTCAAAATCCAACGAATTTTAACGGATTTCCCTAGGGGTAACACTAGGGAAAATCACCAAAATCGAGAAATCGTAAAAGTGGTGAAATTTTTGATCCGAGCCCAATAATTCAGGAAAACTCGATCGGAATAGCTACTGGAAGCTCGCCGGTCACAGCGCATCGAGAATTGGCTTCGTCGGAATCCGATAAATTTTTACGGATTTCCCTAGGGGGTACCACTAGGGAAAATCACCAAAATCGAGAACTCGTAAAAAGTGATGAAATTTTGGATCCGAGGCCAATAATTCAGGAAAACTCGTTCGGAATAGCTACTGGAAGCTCGCCGGTCACAGCGCATCGAGAATTGGCTTCGTCGGAATCCGATGAATTTTTACGGATTTCCCTAGGGGTACGTACCACTAGGGAAAATCACCAAAATCGAGAAATCGTAAAAAGTGGTGAAATTTTGGATCCGAGCCCAATAAATCAGGAAAACTCGATCGGAATAGCTACTGGAAGCTCGCCGGTCACAGCGCATCGAGAATTGGCTTCGACGGAATCCGACGAATTTTTACGGATTTTTCTAGGGGGTACCACTAGGAAAAATCACCAAAATCGAGAACTCGTAAAAAATGGTGAAATTTTGGATCCGAGGCCAATAATTTAGGAAAACTCGTTCGGAATAGCTACTGGAAGCTCGCCGGTCACAGCGCATCGATAATTGGCTTGGTCGGAATCCGACGAATTTTTACGGATTTCCCTAGGGGTACCACTAGGGAAAATCACCAAAATCGAGAAATCGTAAAAAGTGGGGAAATTTTGGATCCGAGCCTAATAATTCAGGAAATCTCGATCGGAATATCTACTGGAATCTCGCCGGTCACAGCGCATCGAGAATTGGCTTCGTCGGAATCCGACGAATTTTTAGGGATTTCCCTAAGGGTACCACTAGGAAAAATCACCAAAATCGCGAAATCGTAAAAAGTGGTGAAATTTTGGATCCGAGCCCAATAATTCAGGAAAACTCTATCGGAATAGCTACTGGAAGCTGGCCGGTCACAGCGCATCGAGAATTGGCTTCGACGGAATCCGACGAATTTTTACGGATTTTCCTAGGGGGTAGCACTAGGAAAAATCACCAAAATCGAGAACTCGTAAAAAATGGTGAAATTTTGGATCCGAGGCCAATAATTCAGGAAAACTCGATCGGAATAGCTACTGGAAGCTCGCCGGTCACAGCGCATCGAGAATTGGCTTCGTCGGAATCCGACGAATTTTTACGAATTTACCTAGGGGTACCACTAGGGAAAATCACCAAAATCGAGAAAAGTGGTGAAATTTTTGATCCGAGGCCAAAAATTCAGGAAAACTCGATCGGAATAGCTACTGGAAGCTCGCCGGTCACAGCGCATCGAGAATTGGCTTCGTCGGCATCCGACGAATTTTTACGGATTTCCCTAGGGGTACCACTAGGGAAAATCACCAAAAACTAAAAATCGTAAAAAGTGGTGAAATTTTGGATCCGAGCCCAATAATTCAGGAAAACTCGATCGGAATAGCTACTGGAACCTCGCCGGTCACAGCGCATCGAGAATTGGCTTCGTCGGAATCCGACGAATTTTTACGGATTTCCCTAGGGGTACCACTAGGGAAAATCACCAAAATCGAGAAATCGTAAAAAGTGATGAAATTTTGGATCCGAGCCCAATAATTCAGGAAAACTCGATCGGAATATCTACTGAAAGCTCGCCGGTCACAGCGCATCGAGAATTGGCTTCGTCGGAATCCGACGAATTTTTACGGATTTCCCTAGGGGTATCACTATGGAAAATCACCAAAATCGAGAAAAGTGGTGAAATTTTTGATCCGAGCCCAAAAATGCTGGAAAACTCTATCGGAATAGCTACTGGAAGCTCGCCGGTCACAGCGCATCGAGAATTTGCTTCGTCGGAATCCGACGAATTTTTACGGATTTCCCTAGGGGTACCACTAGGGAAAATCACTAAAATCGAGAAATCGTAAAAAGTGGTGAAATTTTGGATCCGAGCCCAATAATTCAGGAAAACTCGATCGGAATATCTACTGAAAGCTCGCCGGTCACATCGCATCGAGAATTGGCTTCGTCGGAATCCGACGAATTTTTACGGATTTCCCTAAGGGTACCACTAGGGAAAATCACCAAAATCGAGAAATCGTAAAAAGTGGTGAAATTTTGGATCCGAGCCCAATAATTCCGGAAAACTCGATTGGAATAGCTACTGGAAGCTCGCCGGTCACAACGCATCGAGAATTGGCTTCGTCAGAATCCGACGAATTTTTACGGATTTCCCTAGGGGTACCACTTTGGAAAATCACCAAAATCGTAAAAAGTGGTGAAATTTTGGATCCGAGCCCAATAATTCAGGAAAACTTGATCGGAATAGCTACCGGAAGCTCGCCGGTCACAGCGCATCGAGAATTGGCTTCGTCGAAATCCGACGTATTTTTACGGATTTCCCTATGGGTAACACTAGGGAAAATCACCAAAATCGAGAAATCGTAAAAGTGGTGAAATTTTGGATCCGAGCCCAATAAATCAGGAAAACTCGATCGGAATAGCTACTGGAAGCTCGCCGGTCACAGCGCATCGAGAATTGGCTTCGTCAGAATCCGACGAATTTTTACGGATTTCCCTAGGGGTACCACTATGGAAAATCACCAAAATCGTAAAAAGTGGTGAAATTTTGGATCCGAGCCCAATAATTCAGGAAAACTTGATCGGAATAGCTACTGGAAGCTCGCCGGTCACAGCGCATCGAGAATTGGCTTCGTCGAAATCCAACGAATTTTTACGGATTTCCCTAGGGGTAACACTAGGGAAAATCACCAAAATCGAGAAATCGTAAAAGTGGTGAAATTTTGGATCCGAGCCCAATAAAACAGGAAAACTCGATCGGAATAGCTACTGGAAGCTCGCCGGTCACAGCGCATCGAGAATTGTCTTCGTCGGAATCCGACGAATTTTTACGAATTTCCCTAGGGGTACCACTAGGGAAAATCACCAAAATCGAGAAAAGTGGTGAAATTTTTGATCCGAGCCCAAAAATTCAGGAAAACTTGATCGGAATAGCTACTGGAAACTCGCCGGTCACAGCGCATCGAGAATTGGCTTCGTCAGAATCCGAGAAATTTTTACGGATTTCCCTAGGGGTACCACTAGGGAAAATCACCAAAAACGAGAAATTATAAAAAGTGGTGAAATTTTGGATCCGAGCCCAATAATTCAGGAAAACTCGATCGGAATAGCTACTGGAAGCTCCCCGGTCACAGCGCATCGAGAATTTGCTTCGTCGCAATCCGACGAATTTTTACGGATTTCCCTAGGGGGTACCACTAGGGAAAATCACCAAAATCGAGAAATCGTAAAAAGTGGTGCAATTTTGGATCCGAGGCCAATAATTAAGGAAAACTCGATCGACATAGCTACTGGAAGCTCGCCGGTCACAGCGCATCGATAATTGGCTTCGTCGGAATCCGACGAATTTTTACGGATTTCCCTAGGGGTACCACTAGGGAAAGTCACCAAAATCGAGAAATCGTAAAAAGTGGGGAAATTTTGGATCCGAGCCTAATAATTCAGGAAATCTCGATCGGAATATCTACGGGAATCTCGCCGGTCACAGCGCATCGAGAATTGGCTTCGTCGGAATCCGACGAATTTTTATGGATTTCCCTAAGGGTACCACTAGGAAAAATCACCAAAATCGAGAAATCGTAAAAAGTGGTGAAATTTATGATCCGAGCCCAATAATTCAAGAAAACTCGATCGGAATAGCTACTGGAAGCTCGCCGGTCACAGCGCATCGAGAATTGGCTTCGTCAGAATCCGACGAATTTTTACGGATTTCCCTAGGGGTACCACTATGGAAAATCACCAAAATCGTAAAAAGTGGTGAAATTTTGGATCCGAGCCCAATAATTCAGGAAAACTTGATCGGAATAGCTACTGGAAGCTCGCCGGTCACAGCGCATCGAGAATTGGCTTCGTCGAAATCCAACGAATTTTTACGGATTTCCCTAGGGGTAACACTAGGGAAAATCACCAAAATCGAGAAATCGTAAAAGTGGTGAAATTTTGGATCCGAGCCCAATAAAACAGGAAAACTCGATCGGAATAGCTACTGGAAGCTCGCCGGTCACAGCGCATCGAGAATTGTCTTCGTCGGAATCCGACGAATTTTTACGAATTTCCCTAGGGGTACCACTAGGGAAAATCACCAAAATCGAGAAAAGTGGTGAAATTTTTGATCCGAGCCCAAAAATTCAGGAAAACTTGATCGGAATAGCTACTGGAAACTCGCCGGTCACAGCGCATCGAGAATTGGCTTCGTCAGAATCCGAGAAATTTTTACGGATTTCCCTAGGGGTACCACTAGGGAAAATCACCAAAAACGAGAAATTATAAAAAGTGGTGAAATTTTGGATCCGAGCCCAATAATTCAGGAAAACTCGATCGGAATAGCTACTGGAAGCTCCCCGGTCACAGCGCATCGAGAATTTGCTTCGTCGCAATCCGACGAATTTTTACGGATTTCCCTAGGGGGTACCACTAGGGAAAATCACCAAAATCGAGAAATCGTAAAAAGTGGTGCAATTTTGGATCCGAGGCCAATAATTAAGGAAAACTCGATCGACATAGCTACTGGAAGCTCGCCGGTCACAGCGCATCGATAATTGGCTTCGTCGGAATCCGACGAATTTTTACGGATTTCCCTAGGGGTACCACTAGGGAAAGTCACCAAAATCGAGAAATCGTAAAAAGTGGGGAAATTTTGGATCCGAGCCTAATAATTCAGGAAATCTCGATCGGAATATCTACTGGAATCTCGCCGGTCACAGCGCATCGAGAATTGGCTTCGTCGGAATCCGACGAATTTTTATGGATTTCCCTAAGGGTACCACTAGGAAAAATCACCAAAATCGAGAAATCGTAAAAAGTGGTGAAATTTATGATCCGAGCCCAATAATTCAAGAAAACTCGATCGGAATAGCTACTGGAAGCTCGCCGGTCACAGCGCATCGAGAATTGGCTTCGTCAGAATCCGACGAATTTTTACGGATTTCCCTAGGGGTACCACTATGGAAAATCACCAAAATCGTAAAAAGTGGTGAAATTTTGGATCCGAGCCCAATAATTCAGGAAAACTTGATCGGAATAGCTACTGGAAGCTCGCCGGTCACAGCGCATCGAGAATTGGCTTCGTCGAAATCCAACGAATTTTTACGGATTTCCCTAGGGGTAACACTAGGGAAAATCACCAAAATCGAGAAATCGTAAAAGTGGTGAAATTTTGGATCCGAGCCCAATAAAACAGGAAAACTCGATCGGAATAGCTACTGGAAGCTCGCCGGTCACAGCGCATCGAGAATTGTCTTCGTCGGAATCCGACGAATTTTTACGAATTTCCCTAGGGGTACCACTAGGGAAAATCACCAAAATCGAGAAAAGTGGTGAAATTTTTGATCCGAGCCCAAAAATTCAGGAAAACTTGATCGGAATAGCTACTGGAAACTCGCCGGTCACAGCGCATCGAGAATTGGCTTCGTCAGAATCCGAGAAATTTTTACGGATTTCCCTAGGGGTACCACTAGGGAAAATCACCAAAAACGAGAAATTATAAAAAGTGGTGAAATTTTGGATCCGAGCCCAATAATTCAGGAAAACTCGATCGGAATAGCTACTGGAAGCTCCCCGGTCACAGCGCATCGAGAATTTGCTTCGTCGCAATCCGACGAATTTTTACGGATTTCCCAAGGGGGTACCACTAGGGAAAATCACCAAAATCGAGAAATCGTAAAAAGTGGTGCAATTTTGGATCCGAGGCCAATAATTAAGGAAAACTCGATCGACATAGCTACTGGAAGCTCGCCGGTCACAGCGCATCGATAATTGGCTTCGTCGGAATCCGACGAATTTTTACGGATTTCCCTAGGGGTACCACTAGGGAAAGTCACCAAAATCGAGAAATCGTAAAAAGTGGGGAAATTTTGGATCCGAGCCTAATAATTCAGGAAATCTCGATCGGAATAGCTACTGGAATCTCGCCGGTCACAGCGCATCGAGAATTGGCTTCGTCGGAATCCGACGAATTTTTATGGATTTCCCTAAGGGTACCACTAGGAAAAATCACCAAAATCGAGAAATCGTAAAAAGTGGTGAAATTTATGATCCGAGCCCAATAATTCAAGAAAACTCGATCGGAATAGCTACTGGAAGCTCGCCGGTCACAGCGCATCGAGAATTGGCTTCGTCAGAATCCGACGAATTTTTACGGATTTCCCTAGGGGTACCACTAGGGAAAATCACCAAAATCGAGAAATCGTAAAAAGTGGTGCAATTTTGGATCCGAGGCCAATAATTAAGGAAAACTCGATCGACATAGCTACTGGAAGCTCGCCGGTCACAGCGCATCGATAATTGGCTTCGTCGGAATCCGACGAATTTTTACGGATTTCCCTAGGGGTACCACTAGGGAAAGTCACCAAAATCGAGAAATCGTAAAAAGTGGGGAAATTTTGGATCCGAGCTTAATAATTCAGGAAATCTCGATCGGAATATCTACTGGAATCTCGCCGGTCACAGCGCATCGAGAATTGGCTTCGTCGGAATCCGACGAATTTTTATGGATTTCCCTAAGGGTACCACTAGGAAAAATCACCAAAATCGAGAAATCGTAAAAAGTGGTGAAATTTATGATCCGAGCCCAATAATTCAAGAAAACTCGATCGGAATAGCTACTGGAAGCTCGCCGGTCACAGCGCATCGAGAATTGGCTTCGTCAGAATCCGACGAATTTTTACGGATTTCCCTAGGGGTACCACTAGGGAAAATCACCAAAATCGAGAAATCGTAAAAAGTGGTGAAATTTTGGATCCGAGCCCAATAATTCAGGAAAACTCGATCGGAATATCTACTGGAAGCTCGCCGGTCACAGCGCATCGAGAATTGGCTTCGTCGGAATCCGACGAATTTTTACGGATTTCCCTAGGGGTATCACTATGGAAAATCACCAAAATCGAGAAAAGTGGTGAAATTTTTGATCCGAGCCCAAAAATGCTGGAAAACTCTATCGGAATAGCTACTGGAAGCTCGCCGGTCACAGCGCATCGAGAATTTGCTTCGTCGGAATCCGACGAATTTTTACGGATTTCCCTAGGGGTACCACTATGGAAAATCACCAAAATCGTAAAAAGTGGTGAAATTTTGGATCCGAGCCCAATAATTCAGGAAAACTCGATTGGAATAGCTACTGCTAGCTCGCCGGTCACAGCGCGTCGAGAATTGGCTTCGTCGGAATCCGACGAATTTTTACGGATTTCCCTAGGGGTACCACTAGGGAAAATCACCAAAATCGAGAAATCGTAAAAAGTGGTGAAATTTTTGATCGGAGCCCAATAATTCAGGAAAACTCGATGGGAATAGCTACTGAAAGCTCGCCGGTCACAGCGCATCGAGAATTGGCTTCATCGGAATCTGACGAATTTTTACGGATTTCCCTAGGGGTACCATTAGAAAAAATCGAGAAATCGTAAAAAGTGGTGAAATTTTGGATCCGAGCCCAATAATTCAGGAAAAATCGATCGGAATAGCTACTGGAAGCTCGCCGGTCACAGCGCATCGAGAATTGGCTTCGTGGGAATACGACGAATTTTTACGGATTTCCCTAGGGGTACCATTAGAAAAAATCGAGAAATCGTAAAAAGTGGTAAAATTTTGGATCTGAGCCCAATAATTCAGGAAAACTCGATCGGAATAGCTACTGGAAGCTCGCCGGTCACAGCGCATCGAGAATTGGCTTCGTGGGAATACGACGAATTTTTACGGATTTCCCTAGGGGTACCATTAGAAAAAATCGAGAAATCGTAAAAAGTGGTGAAATTTTTGATCCGAGCCCAATAATTCAGGAAAACTCGATCGGAAGAGCTACTGGAAGCTCGCCGGTCACAGCGCATCGAGAATTGGCTTCGTCGGAATCCGACGAATTTTTACGGATTTTCCTTGGGGTACCATTAGAAAAAATCGAGAAATCGTAAAAATGGTGAAATTTTTGATCCGAGCCCAATAATTCAGGAAAACTCGATCGGAATAGCTACTGGAAGCTCGCCGGTCACAGCGCATCGAGAATTGGCTTTGTCGAAATCCGACGAATTTTTACGGATTTTCCTAGGGGTACCACTAGGGAAAATCAACAAAATCGAGAAATCGTAAAAAGTGGTGAAATTTTTGATCGGAGCCCAATAATTCAGGAAAACTCGATCGGAATAGCTACTGAAAGCTCGCCGGTCACAGCGCATCGAGAATTGGCTTCGTCGGAATCCGACGAATTTTTACGGATTTCCCTAGGGGTACCATTAGAAAAAATCGAGAAATCGTAAAAAGTGGTGAAATTTTGGATCTGAGCCCAATAATTCAGGAAAACTCGATCGGAATAGCTACTGGAAGCTCGCCGGTCACAGTGCATCGAGAATTGGCTTCGTGGGAATACGACGAATTTTTACGGATTTTCCTTGGGGTACCATTAGAAAAAATCGAGAAATCGTAAAAAGTGGTGAAATTTTGGATCTGAGTCCAATAATTCAGGAAAACTCGATCGGAATAGCTACTGGAAGCTCGCCGGTCACAGCGCATCGAGAATTTGCTTCGTGGGAATACGACGAATTTTTACGGATTTCCCTAGGGGTACCATTAGAAAAAATCGAGAAATCGTAAAAAGTGGTGAAATTTTGGATCCGAGCCCAATAATTCAGGAAAACTCGATCGGAATAGCTACTGGAAGCTCGCCGGTCACAGCGCATCGAGAATTGGCTTCGTCGGAATCCGACGAATTTTTACGGATTTCCCTAGGGGTACCACTAGGAAAAATCACCAAAATCGAGAAATAGTAAAAAGTTGTGAAATTTTGGATCTGAGCCAAATAATTCAGGAAAACTTGATCGGAATAGCTACTGGAAGCTCGCCGGTCACAGCGCATCGAGAATTGGTTTCGTCGGAATCCGACGAATTTTTACGGATTTCCCAAGGGGTACCACTAGGAAAAATCACCAAAATCGAGAAATCTTAAAAAGTGGTGAAATTTTGGATCCGAGCCCAATAATTCAGGAAAACTCGATCGGAATAGCTACTGGAAGCTCGCCGGTCACAGTGCATCGAGAATTAGCTTCGTCGGAATCCGACGAATTTTAACGGATTTCCCTAGGGGTACCACTATGGAAAATCACCAAAATCGTAAAAAGTGGTGAAATTTTCGATCCAAGGCCAATAATTCAGGAAAACTCGTTCGGAATAGCTACTGGAAGCTCGCCGGTCACAGCGCATCGAGAATTGGCTTCGTCGAAATCCGACGAATTTTTACGGATTTCCCTAGGGGCACCACTAGGGAAAATCACCAAAATCGAGAAATCGTAAAAAGTGGTGAAATTTTTGATCCGAGCCCAATAATTTAGGAAAACTCGATCGGAATATCTACTGGAAGCTCGCCGGTCACAGCGCATCGAGAATTGGCTTCGTCGGAATCCAACGAATTTTTACGGATTTCCCTAAGGGTACCACTAGGAAAAATCACCAAAATCGAGAAATCGTAAAAAGTGGTGAAATTTTGGATCCGAGCCCAATAATTCCGGAAAACTCGATCGGAATAGCTACTGGAAGCTCGCCGGTCACAGCGCATCGAGAATTGGCTTCGTCGGAATCCGACGAATTTTAACGGATTTCCCTAGGGGTACCACTATGGAAAATCACCAAAATCGTAAAAAGTGGTGAAATTTTGGATCCGAGCCCAATAATTCAGGAAAACTCGATTGGAATAGCTACTGGTAGCTCGCCGGTCACAGCGCGTCGAGAATTGGCTTCGTCGAAATCCGACGAATTTTTACGGATTTCTCTAGGGGTAACACTAGGAAAAATCACCAAAATTGAGAAATCGTAAAAGTGGTGAAATTTTGGATCCGAGCCCAATAATTCAGGAAAACTCAATCGGAATAGCTACTGGAAACTCGCCGGTCACAGCGCATCGATAATTGGCTTCGTCAAAATTCGACGAATTTTAACGGATTTCCTTAGGGGGTACCACAAGGGAAAATCACCAAAATCGAGAAATCGTAAAAAGTGGTGAAATTTTGGATCCGAGCCCAATAATTCAGGAAAACTCAATCGGAATAGCTACTGGAAGCTCGCCGGTCACAGCGTATCGAGAATTGGCTTCGTCGGAATCCGACGAATTTTTTTCGAATTTCCCTAGGGGTACCACTAGGGAAAATCACCAAAATCGAGAAAAGTGGTGCAATTTTGGATCCGAGCCCAAAAATTTAGGAAAACTCGATCGGAATAGCTGCTGGAAGCTCGCCGGTCACAGCGCATCGAGAATTGGTTTCGTCGGAATCCGACGAATTTTTACGGATTTTCCTAGGGGTACCACTAGGGAAAATCACCAAAAACGAGAAATCGTAAAAAGTGGTGAAATTTTGGATCCGAGCCCAATAATTTAGGAAAACTCGATCGGAATAGCTACTGGAAGCTCGCCGGTCACAGCGCATCGAGAATTGGCTTCGTCGGAATCCGACGAATTTTTACGGATTTTCCTAGGGGTACCACTAGTTAAAATCACCAAAATCGAGAAATCGTAAAAAGTGGTGAAATTTTGGATCCTAGCACAATAATTCAGGAAAACTCGATCGGAATAGCTACTGGAAGCTCGCTGGTCACAGCGCATCGAGAATTGGCTTCGTCGGAATCCGACGAATTTTTACGGATTTCCCTAGGGGTACTACTATGGAAAATCACCAAAATCGTAAAAAGTGGTGAAATTTTGGATCCGAGCCCAATAATTCAGGAAAACTCGATCGGAATAGCTACTGGTAGCTCGCCGGTCACAGCGCGTCGAGAATTGGCTTCGTCGAAATACGACAAATTTTTACGGATTTCCTTAGGGGTAACAGTAGGGAAAATCACCAAAATCGAGAAATCGTAAAAGTGGTGAAATTTTGGATCCGAGCCCAATAATTCAGGAAAACTCGATCGGAATAGCTACTGGAAGCTCGCCGGTCACAGCGCATCGATAATTGGCTTCGTCGAAATTCGACGAATTTTAACGGATTTCCTTAGGGGGTACCACAAGGGAAAATCACCAAAATCGAGAAATCGTAAAAAGTGGTAAAATTTTGGATCCGAGCCTAATAATTCAGGAAAACTCGATCGGAATAGCTACTGGAAGCTCGCCGGTCACAGCGTATCGAGAATTGGCTTCATCGGAATCCGACGAATTTTTACGGATTTCCCTAGGGGTACCACTAGGGAAAATCACCAAAATCGAGAAAAGTGGTGAAATTTTGGATCCGAGCCCAAAAATTTAGGAAAACTCGATCGGAATAGCTGCTGGAAGCTCGCCGGTCACAGCGCATTGAGAATTAGCTTCGTCGGAATCCGACGAATTTTTACGGATTTCCCTAGGGGTACCACTAGGGAAAATCAGAAAAAACGAGAAATCGTAAAAAGTGGTGAAATTTTGGATCCGAGCCCAATAATTTAGGAAAACTCGATCGGAATAGCTACTGGAAGCTCGCCGGTCACAGCGCTTCGAGAATTGGCTTCGTCGGAATCCGACGAATTTTTACGGATTTCCCTAGGGGTACCACTAGGGAAAATCACCAAAATCGAGAAATCGTAAAAAGTGGTGAAATTTTGGATCCGAGCCCAATAATTTGGAAAAACTCAATCGGAATAGCTACTGGAAGCTCGCCGGTCACAGCGCATCGAGAATTGGCTTCTTCGAAATCCGACGAATTTTTACGGATTTCCCTAGGGGTACCACTAGGAAAAATCACCAAAATCGTAAAAAGTGGTGAAATTTTGGATCCGAGCCCAATAATTCAGGAAAACTCGATCGGAATAGCTACTGGAAGCTCGCCGGTCACAGCGCATCGAGAATTGGCTTCGTCGGAATCCGACGAATTTTTACGGATTTCCCTAGGGGTACCACTAGGGAAAATCACCAAAATCGAGAAATCGTCAAAGTGGTGAAATTTTGGATCCGAGCCCAATAATTCAGGAAAACTCGATCGAAATAGCTACTAGAAGCTCGCCGGTCACAGCGCATCGAGAATTGGCTTCTTCGGAATCCGACGAATTTTTACGGATTTTCCTAGGGTGTACCACTAGAGAAAATCACCAAAATCGAGAACTCGTAAAAAGTGGTGAAATTTTGGATCCGAGGCAAATAATTCAGGAAAACTCGTTCGGAATAGCTACTGGAAGCTCGCCGGTCACAGCGCATCGAGAATTGGCTTCGTCGGAATCCGACGAATTTTTACGGATTTCCCTAGGGGTACCACTAGGGAAAATCACCAAAATTGAGAAAAGTGGTGAAATTTTGGATCCGAGCCCAATAATTCAGGAAAACTCGATCGGAATAGCTACTGGAAGCTCGCCGGTCACAGCGCATCGAGAATTGGCTTCGTCGGAATCCGACGAATTTTTACGGATTTCCCTAGGGGTACCACTAGGGAAAATCACGAAAATCGAGAAAAGTGGTGAAATTTTGGATCCGAGCCCAATAATTCAGGAAAACTCGATCGGAATAGCTACTGGAAGCTCGCCGGTCACAGTGCATCGAGAATTGGCTTCGTCGGAATCCGACGAATTTTAACGGATTTCCCTAGGGGTACCACTATGGAAAATCACCAAAATCGTAAAAAGTGGTGAAATTTTCGATCCAAGGCCAATAATTTAGGAAAACTCGTTCGGAATAGCTACTGGAAGCTCGCCGGTCACAGCGCATCGAGAATTGGCTTCGTCGGAATCCGACGAATTTTTACGGATTTCCCTAGGGGTACCACTAGGGAAAATCACCAAAATCGAGAAAAGTGGTGAAATTTTTGATCCGAGCCCAAAAATTCAGGAAAACTCGATCGGAATAGCTACTGGAAGCTCGCCGGTCACAGCGCGTCGAGAATTGGCTTCGTCGGAATCCGACGAATTTTTACGGATTTCCCTAGGGGTACCACTAGGGAAAATCACCAAAATCGAGAAAAGTGGTGAAATTTTGGATCCGAGCCCAATAATTCAGGAAAACTCGATCGAAATAGCTACTGGAAGCTCGCCGGTCACAGCGCATCGAGAATTGGCTTCGTCGGAATCCGACGAATTTTTACGGATTTCCCTAGGGGTACCACTAGGGAAAATCACCAAAATCGAGAAATCGTAAAAAGTGGTGAAATTTTGGATCCGAGCACAATAATTCAGGAAAACTCGATCGGAATATCTACTGGAAGCTCGCCGGTCACAGCGCATCAAGAATTGGCTTCGTCGGAATCCGACGAATTTTTACGGATTTCCCTAAGGGTACCACTAGTTAAAATCACCAAAATCGAGAAATCGTAAAAAGTGGTGAAATTTTGGATCCGAGCCCAATAATTCCGGAAAACTCGATCGGAATAGCTACTGGAAGCTCGCCGGTCACAGCGCATCGAGAATTGGCTTCGTCGAAATCCGACGAATTTTTACGGATTTCCCTAGGGGTAACACTAGGGAAAATCACCAAAATCGAGAAATCGTCAAAGTGGTGAAATTTTGGATCCGAGCCCAATAATTCAGGAAAACTCGATCGAAATAGCTACTAGAAGCTCGCCGGTCACAGCGCATCGAGAATTGGCTTCGTCGAAATCCGACGAATTTTTACGGATTTTCCTAGGGGGTACCACTAGAGAAAATCACCAAAATCGAGAACTCGTAAAAAGTGGTGAAATTTTGGATCCGAGGCCAATAATTCAGGAAAACTCGTTCAGAATAGCTACTGGAAGCTCGCCGGTCACATTGCATCGAGAATTGGCTTCGTCGAAATCCGACGAATTTTTACGGATTTCCCTAGGCGTACCACTAGGGAAAATCACCAAAATCGAGAAATCGTAAAAAGTGGTGAAATTTTTGATCCGAGCCCAATAATTTAGGAAAACTCGATCGGAATATCTACTGGAAGCTCGCCGGTCACAGCGCATCGAGAATTGGCTTCGTCGGAATCCAACGAATTTTTACGGATTTCCCTAAGGGTACCACTAGGAAAAATCACCAAAATCGAGAAATCGTAAAAAGTGGTGAAATTTTGGATCCGAGCCCAATAATTCCGGAAAACTCGTTCGGAATAGCTACTGGAAGCTCGCCGGTCACAGCGCATCGAGAATTGGCTTCGTCGGAATCCGACGAATTTTAACGGATTTCCCTAGGGGTACCACTATGGAAAATCACCAAAATCGTAAAAAGTGGTGAAATTTTGGATCCGAGCCCAATAATTCAGGAAAACTCGATTGGAATAGCTACTGGTAGCTCGCCGGTCACAGCGCGTCGAGAATTGGCTTCGTCGAAATCCGACGAATTTTTACGGATTTCCCTAGGGGTAACACTAGGGAAAATCACCAAAATCGAGAAATCGTAAAAGTGGTGAAATTTTGGATCCGAGCCCAATAATTCAGGAAAACTCAATCGGAATAGCTACTGGAAGCTCGCCGGTCACAGCGCATCGATAATTGGCTTCGTCAAAATTCGACGAATTTTAACGGATTTCCTTAGGGGGTACCACAAGGGAAAATCACCAAAATCGAGAAATCGTAAAAAGTGGTGAAATTTTGGATCCGAGCCCAATAATTCAGGAAAACTCGATCGGAATAGCTACTGGAAGCTCGCCGGTCACAGCGTATCGAGAATTGGCTTCGTCGGAATCCGACGAATTTTTTTCGGATTTCCCTAGGGGTACCACTAGGGAAAATCACCAAAATCGAGAAAAGTGGTGCAATTTTGGATCCGAGCCCAAAAATTTAGGAAAACTCGATCGGAATAGCTGCTGGAAGCTCGCCGGTCACAGCGCATCGAGAATTGGTTTCGTCGGAATCCGACGAATTTTTACGGATTTTCCTAGGGGTACCACTAGGGAAAATCACCAAAAACGAGAAATCGTAAAAAGTGGTGAAATTTTGGATCCGAGCCCAATAATTTAGGAAAACTCGATCGGAATAGCTACTGGAAGCTCGCCGGTCACAGCGCATCGAGAATTGGCTTCGTCGGAATCCGACGAATTTTTACGGATTTTCCTAGGGGTACCACTAGTTAAAATCACCAAAATCGAGAAATCGTAAAAAGTGGTGAAATTTTGGATCCTAGCACAATAATTCAGGAAAACTCGATCGGAATAGCTACTGGAAGCTCGCCGGTCACAGCGCATCGAGAATTGGCTTCGTCGGAATCCGACGAATTTTTACGGATTTCCCTAGGGGTACTACTATGGAAAATCACCAAAATCGTAAAAAGTGGTGAAATTTTGGATCCGAGCCCAATAATTCAGGAAAACTCGATCGAAATAGCTACTGGTAGCTCGCCGGTCACAGCGCGTCGAGAATTGGTTTCGTCGAAATCCGACAAATTTTTACGGATTTCCTTAGGGGTAACACTAGGGAAAATCACCAAAATCGAGAAATCGTAAAAGTGGTGAAATTTTTGATCCGAGCCCAATAATTCAGGAAAACTCGATCGGTATAGCTACTGGAAGCTCGCCGGTCACAGCGCATCGATAATTGGCTTCGTCGAAATTCGACGAATTTTAACGGATTTCCTTAGGGGGTACCACAAGGGAAAATCACCAAAATCGAGAAATCGTAAAAAGTGGTAAAATTTTGGATCCGAGCCTAATAATTCAGGAAAACTCGATCGGAATAGCTACTGGAAGCTCGCCGGTCACAGCGTATCGAGAATTGGCTTCGTCGGAATCCGACGAATTTTTACGGATTTCCCTAGGGGTACCACTAGGGAAAATCACCAAAATCGAGAAAAGTGGTGAAATTTTGGATCCGAGCCCAAAAATTTAGGAAAACTCGATCGGAATAGCTGCTGGAAGCTCGCCGGTCACAGCGCATTGAGAATTAGCTTCGTCGGAATCCGACGAATTTTTACGGATTTCCCTAGGGGTACCACTAGGGAAAATCAGAAAAAACGAGAAATCGTAAAAAGTGGTGAAATTTTGGATCCGAGCCCAATAATTTAGGAAAACTCGATCGGAATAGCTACTGGAAGCTCGCCGGTCACAGCGCTTCGAGAATTGGCTTCGTCGGAATCCGACGAATTTTTACGGATTTCCCTAGGGGTACCACTAGGGAAAATCACCAAAATCGAGAAATCGTAAAAAGTGGTGAAATTTTGGATCCGAGCCCAATAATTTGGAAAAACTCAATCGGAATAGCTACTGGAAGCTCGCCGGTCACAGCGCATCGAGAATTGGCTTCTTCGAAATCCGACGAATTTTTACGGATTTCCCTAGGGGTACCACTAGGGAAAATCACCAAAATCGTAAAAAGTGGTGAAATTTTGGATCCGAGCCCAATAATTCAGGAAAACTCGATCGGAATAGCTACTGGAAGCTCGCCGGTCACAGCGCATCGAGAATTGGCTTCGTCGGAATCCGACGAATTTTTACGGATTTCCCTAGGGGTACCACTAGGGAAAATCACCAAAATCGAGAAATCGTCAAAGTGGTGAAATTTTGGATCCGAGCCCAATAATTCAGGAAAACTCGATCGAAATAGCTACTAGAAGCTCGCCGGTCACAGCGCATCGAGAATTGGCTTCTTCGGAATCCGACGAATTTTTACGGATTTTCCTAGGGGGTACCACTAGAGAAAATCACCAAAATCGAGAACTCGTAAAAAGTGGTGAAATTTTGGATCCGAGGCAAATAATTCAGGAAAACTCGTTCGGAATAGCTACTGGAAACTCGCCGGTCACAGCGCATCGAGAATTGGCTTCGTCGGAATCCGACGAATTTTTACGGATTTCCCTAGGGGTACCACTAGGGAAAATCACCAAAATTGAGAAAAGTGGTGAAATTTTGGATCCGAGCCCAATAATTCAGGGAAACTCGATCGGAATAGCTACTGGAAGCTCGCCGGTCACAGCGCATCGAGAATTGGCTTCGTCGGAATCCGACGAATTTTTACGGATTTCCCTAGGGGTACCATTAGGGAAAATCGAGAAAAGTGGTGAAATTTTGGATCCGAGCCCAATAATTCAGGAAAACTCGATCGGAATAGCTACTGGAAGCTCGCCGGTCACAATGCATCGAGAATTGGCTTCGTCGGAATACGACGAATTTTAACGGATTTCCCTAGGGGTACCACTATGGAAAATCACCAAAATCGTAAAAAGTGGTGAAATTTTCGATCCAAGGCCAATAATTCAGGAAAACTCGTTCGGAATAGCTACTGGAAGCTCGCCGGTCACAGCGCATCGAGAATTGGCTTCGTCGGAATCCGACGAATTTTTACGGATTTCCCTAGGGGTACCACTAGGGAAAATCACCAAAATCGAGAAAAGTGGTGAAATTTTTGATCCGAGCCCAAAAATTCAGGAAAACTCGATCGGAATAGCTACTGGAAGCTCGCCGGTCACAGCGCATCGAGAATTGGCTTCGTCGGAATCCGACGAATTTTTACGGATTTCCCTAGGGGTACCACTAGGAAAAATCACCAAAATCGAGAAAAGTGGTGAAATTTTGGATCCGAGCCCAATAATTCAGGAAAACTCGATCGAAATAGCTACTGGAAGCTCGCCGGTCACAGCGCATCGAGAATTGGCTTCGTCGGAATCCGACGAATTTTTATGGATTTTCCTAGGGGTACCACTAGGGAAAATCACCAAAATCGAGAAATCGTAAAAAGTGGTGAAATTTTGGATCCGAGCACAATAATTCAGGAAAACTCGATCGGAATATCTACTGGAAGCTCGCCGGTCACAGCGCATCAAGAATTGGCTTCGTCGGAATCCGACGAATTTTTACGGATTTCCCTAAGGGTACCACTAGTTAAAATCACCAAAATCGAGAAATCGTAAAAAGTGGTGAAATTTTGGATCCGAGCCCAATAATTCCGGAAAACTCGATCGGAATAGCTACTGGAAGCTCGCCGGTCACAGCGCATCGAGAATTGGCTTCGTCGAAATCCGACGAATTTTTACGGATTTCCCTAGGGGTAACACTAGGGAAAATCACCAAAATCGAGAAATCGTCAAAGTGGTGAAATTTTGGATCCGAGCCCAATAATTCAGGAAAACTCGATCGAAATAGCTACTAGAAGCTCGCCGGTCATAGCGCATCGTGAATTGGCTTCGTCGAAATCCGACGAATTTTTACGGATTTTCCTAGGGGGTACCACTAGAGAAAATCACCAAAATCGAGAACTCGTAAAAAGTGGTGAAATTTTGGATCCGAGGCCAATAATTCAGGAAAACTCGTTCGGAATAGCTACTGGAAGCTCGCCGGTCACATTGCATCGAGAATTGGCTTCGTCGAAATCCGACGAATTTTTACGGATTTCCCTAGGGGTACCACTAGGGAAAATCACCAAAATCGAGAAATCGTAAAAAGTGGTGAAATTTTTGATCCGAGCCCAATAATTTAGGAAAACTCGATCGGAATATCTACTGGAAGCTCGCCGGTCACAGCGCATCGAGAATTGGCTTCGTCGGAATCCAACGAATTTTTACGGATTTCCCTAAGGGTACCACTAGGAAAAATCACCAAAATCGAGAAATCGTAAAAAGTGGTGAAATTTTGGATCCGAGCCCAATAATTCCGGAAAACTCGATCGGAATAGCTACTGGAAGCTCGCCGGTCACAGCGCATCGAGAATTGGCTTCGTCGGAATCCGACGAATTTTAACGGATTTCCCTAGGGGTACCACTATGGAAAATCACCAAAATCGTAAAAAGTGGTGAAATTTTGGATCCGAGCCCAATAATTCAGGAAAACTCGATTGGAATAGCTACTGGTAGCTCGCCGGTCACAGCGCGTCGAGAATTGGCTTCGTCGAAATCCGACGAATTTTTACGGATTTCCCTAGGGGTAACACTAGGGAAAATCACCAAAATCGAGAAATCGTAAAAGTGGTGAAATTTTGGATCCGAGCCCAATAATTCAGGAAAACTCAATCGGAATAGCTACTGGAAGCTCGCCGGTCACAGCGCATCGATAATTGGCTTCGTCAAAATTCGACGAATTTTAACGGATTTCCTTAGGGGGTACCACAAGGGAAAATCACCAAAATCGAGAAATCGTAAAAAGTGGTGAAATTTTGGATCCGAGCCCAATAATTCAGGAAAACTCGATCGGAATAGCTACTGGAAGCTCGCCGGTCACAGCGTATCGAGAATTGGCTTCGTCGGAATCCGACGAATTTTTTTCGGATTTCCCTAGGGGTACCACTAGGGAAAATTACCAAAATCGAGAAAAGTGGTGCAATTTTGGATCCGAGCCCAAAAATTTAGCAAAACTCGATCGGAATAGCTGCTGGAAGCTCGCCGGTCACAGCGCATCGAGAATTGGTTTCGTCGGAATCCGACGAATTTTTACGGATTTTCCTAGGGGTACCACTAGGGAAAATCACCAAAAACGAGAAATCGTAAAAAGTGGTGAAATTTTGGATCCGACCCCAATAATTTAGGAAAACTCGATCGGAATAGCTACTGGAAGCTCGCCGGTCACAGCGCATCGAGAATTGGCTTCGTCGGAATCCGACGAATTTTTACGGATTTTCCTAGGGGTACCACTAGTTAAAATCACCAAAATCGAGAAATCGTAAAAAGTGGTGAAATTTTGGATCCTAGCACAATAATTCAGGAAAACTCGATCGGAATAGCTACTGGAACCTCGCCGGTCACAGCGCATCGAGAATTGGCTTCGTCGGAATCCGACGAATTTTTACGGATTTCACTAGGGGTACTACTATGGAAAATCACCAAAATCGTAAAAAGTGGTGAAATTTTGGATCCGAGCCCAATAATTCAGGAAAACTCGATCGGAATAGCTACTGGTAGCTCGCCGGTCACAGCGCGTCGAGAATTGGCTTCGTCGAAATCCGACAAATTTTTACGGATTTCCTTAGGGGTAACACTAGGGAAAATCACCAAAATCGAGAAATCGTAAAAGTGGTGAAATTTTGGATCCGAGCCCAATAATTCAGGAAAACTCGATCGGAATAGCTACTGGAAGCTCGCCGGTCACAGCGCATCGATAATTGGCTTCGTCGAAATTCGACGAATTTTAACGGATTTCCTTAGGGGGTACCACAAGGGAAAATCACCAAAATCGAGAAATCGTAAAAAGTGGTAAAATTTTGGATCCGAGCCTAATAATTCAGGAAAACTCGATCGGAATAGCTACTGGAAGCTCGCCGGTCACAGCGTATCGAGAATTGGCTTCGTCGGAATCCGACGAATTTTTTTCGGATTTCCCTAGGGGTACCACTAGGGAAAATCACCAAAATCGAGAAAAGTGGTGAAATTTTGGATCCGAGCCCAAAAATTTAGGAAAACTCGATCGGAATAGCTGCTGGAAGCTCGCCGGTCACAGCGCATCGAGAATTAGTTTCGTCGGAATCCGACGAATTTTTACAGATTTTACTAGGGGTACCACTAGGGAAAATCACCAAAAACGAGAAATCGTAAAAAGTGGTGAAATTTTGGATCCGAGCCCAATAATTTAGGAAAACTCGATCGGAATAGCTACTGGAAGCTCGCCGGTCACAGCGCATCGAGAATTGGCTTCGTCGGAATCCGACGAATTTTTACGGATTTTCCTAGGGGTACCACTAGTTAAAATCACCAAAATCGAGAAATCGTAAAAAGTGGTGAAATTTTGGATCCTAGCACAATAATTCAGGAAAACTCGATCGGAATAGCTACTGGAAGCTCGCCGGTCACAGCGCATCGAGAATTGGCTTCGTCGGAATCCGACGAATTTTTACGGATTTCACTAGGGGTACTACTATGGAAAATCACCAAAATCGTAAAAAGTGGTGAAATTTTGGATCCGAGCCCAATAATTCAGGAAAACTCGATCGGAATAGCTACTGGTAGCTCGCCGGTCACAGCGCGTCGAGAATTGGCTTCGTCGAAATCCGACAAATTTTTACGGATTTCCTTAGGGGTAACACTAGGGAAAATCACCAAAATCGAGAAATCGTAAAAGTGGTGAAATTTTGGATCCGAGCCCAATAATTCAGGAAAACTCGATCGGAATAGCTACTGGAAGCTCGCCGGTCACAGCGCATCGATAATTGGCTTCGTCGAAATTCGACGAATTTTAACGGATTTCCTTAGGGGGTACCACAAGGAAAAATCACCAAAATCGAGAAATCGTAAAAAGTGGTAAAATTTTGGATCCGAGCCTAATAATTCAGGAAAACTCGATCGGAATAGCTACTGGAAGCTCGCCGGTCACAGCGTATCGAGAATTGGCTTCGTCGGAATCCGACGAATTTTTTTCGGATTTCCCTAGGGGTACCACTAGGGAAAATCACCAAAATCGAGAAAAGTGGTGAAATTTTGGATCCGAGCCCAAAAATTTAGGAAAACTCGATCGGAATAGCTGCTGGAAGCTCGCCGGTCACAGCGCATCGAGAATTAGCTTCGTCGGAATCCGACGAATTTTTACGGATTTTCCTAGGGGTACCACTAGGGAAAATCACCAAAAACGAGAAATCGTAAAAAGTGGTGAAATTTTGGATCCGAGCCCAATAATTTAGGAAAACTCGATCGGAATAGCTACTGGAAGCTCGCCGGTCACAGCGCATCGAGAATTGGCTTCGTCGGAATCCGACGAATTTTTACGGATTTTCCTAGGGGTACCACTAGTTAAAATCACCAAAATCGAGAAATCGTAAAAAGTGGTGAAATTTTGGATCCTAGCACAATAATTCAGGAAAACTCGATCGGAATAGCTACTGGAAGCTCGCCGG
This sequence comes from Excoecaria cochinchinensis, assembly GCA_947683425.1. NCBI lineage: Eukaryota > Viridiplantae > Streptophyta > Magnoliopsida > Malpighiales > Euphorbiaceae > Excoecaria > Excoecaria cochinchinensis. The sequence continues at coordinate 331,056 of CANTUQ010000045.1, forward strand.
TCACAGCGCATCGAGAATTGGCTTCGTCGGAATCCGACGAATTTTTACGGATTTCACTAGGGGTACTACTATGGAAAATCACCAAAATCGTAAAAAGTGGTGAAATTTTGGATCCGAGCCCAATAATTCAGGAAAACTCGATCGGAATAGCTACTGGTAGCTCGCCGGTCACAGCGCGTCGAGAATTGGCTTCGTCGAAATCCGACAAATTTTTACGGATTTCCTTAGGGGTAACACTAGGGAAAATCACCAAAATCGAGAAATCGTAAAAGTGGTGAAATTTTGGATCCGAGCCCAATAATTCAGGAAAACTCGATCGGAATAGCTACTGGAAGCTCGCCGGTCACAGCGCATCGATAATTGGCTTCGTCGAAATTCGACGAATTTTAACGGATTTCCTTAGGGGGTACCACAAGGGAAAATCACCAAAATCGAGAAATCGTAAAAAGTGGTAAAATTTTGGATCCGAGCCTAATAATTCAGGAAAACTCGATCGGAATAGCTACTGGAAGCTCGCCGGTCACAGCGTATCGAGAATTGGCTTCGTCGGAATCCGACGAATTTTTTTCGGATTTCCCTAGGGGTACCACTAGGGAAAATCACCAAAATCGAGAAAAGTGGTGAAATTTTGGATCCGAGCCCAAAAATTTAGGAAAACTCGATCGGAATAGCTGCTGGAAGCTCGCCGGTCACAGCGCATCGAGAATTAGCTTCGTCGGAATCCGACGAATTTTTACGGATTTTCCTAGGGGTACCACTAGGGAAAATCACCAAAAACGAGAAATCGTAAAAAGTGGTGAAATTTTGGATCCGAGCCCAATAATTTAGGAAAACTCGATCGGAATAGCTACTGGAAGCTCGCCGGTCACAGCGCTTCGAGAATTGGCTTCGTCGGAATCCGACGAATTTTTACGGATTTCCCTAGGGGTACCACTAGTTAAAATCACCAAAATCGAGAAATCGTAAAAAGTGGTGAAATTTTGGATCCGAGCCCAATAATTCAGGAAAACTCGATCGGAATAGCTACTGGAAGCTCGCCGGTCACAGCGCATCGAGAATTGGCTTCGTCGGAATCCGACGAATTTTTACGGATTTCCCTAGGGGTACTACTATGGAAAATCACCAAAATCGTAAAAAGTGGTGAAATTTTGGATCCGAGCCCAATAATTCAGGAAAACTCGATCGGAATAGCTACTGGTAGCTCGCCGGTCACAGCGCGTCGAGAATTGGTTTCGTCGAAATCCGACAAATTTTTACGGATTTCCTTAGGGGTAACACTAGGGAAAATCACCAAAATCGAGAAATCGTAAAAGTGGTGAAATTTTGGATCCGAGCCCAATAATTCAGGAAAACTCGATCGGAATAGCTACTGGAAGCTCGCCGGTCACAGCGCATCGATAATTGGCTTCGTCGAAATTCGACGAATTTTAACGGATTTCCTTAGGGGGTACCACAAGGGAAAATCACCAAAATCGAGAAATCGTAAAAAGTGGTAAAATTTTGGATCCGAGCCTAATAATTCAGGAAAACTCGATCGGAATAGCTACTGGAAGCTCGCCGGTCACAGCGTATCGAGAATTGGCTTCGTCGGAATCCGACGAATTTTTACGGATTTCCCTAGGGGTACCACTAGGGAAAATCACCAAAATCGAGAAAAGTGGTGAAATTTTGGATCCGAGCCCAAAAATTTAGGAAAACTCGATCGGAATAGCTGCTGGAAGCTCGCCGGTCACAGCGCATTGAGAATTAGCTTCGTCGGAATCCGACGAATTTTTACGGATTTCCCTAGGGGTACCACTAGGGAAAATCAGAAAAAACGAGAAATCGTAAAAAGTGGTGAAATTTTGGATCCGAGCCCAATAATTTAGGAAAACTCGATCGGAATAGCTACTGGAAGCTCGCCGGTCACAGCGCTTCGAGAATTGGCTTCGTCGGAATCCGACGAATTTTTACGGATTTCCCTAGGGGTACCACTAGGGAAAATCACCAAAATCGAGAAATCGTAAAAAGTGGTGAAATTTTGGATCCGAGCCCAATAATTTGGAAAAACTCAATCGGAATAGCTACTGGAAGCTCGCCGGTCACAGCGCATCGAGAATTGGCTTCTTCGAAATCCGACGAATTTTTACGGATTTCCCTAGGGGTACCACTAGGGAAAATCACCAAAATCGTAAAAAGTGATGAAATTTTGGATCCGAGCCCAATAATTCAGGAAAACTCGATCGGAATAGCTACTGGAAGCTCGCCGGTCACAGCGCATCGAGAATTGGCTTCGTCGGAATCCGACGAATTTTTACGGATTTCCCTAGGGGTACCACTAGGGAAAATCACCAAAATCGAGAAATCGTCAAAGTGGTGAAATTTTGGATCCGAGCCCAATAATTCAGGAAAACTCGATCGAAATAGCTACTAGAAGCTCGCCGGTCACAGCGCATCGAGAATTGGCTTCTTCGGAATCCGACGAATTTTTACGGATTTTCCTAGGGGGTACCACTAGAGAAAATCACCAAAATCGAGAACTCGTAAAAAGTGGTGAAATTTTGGATCCGAGGCAAATAATTCAGGAAAACTCGTTCGGAATAGCTACTGGAAACTCGCCGGTCACAGCGCATCGAGAATTGGTTTCGTCGGAATCCGACGAATTTTTACGGATTTCCCTAGGGGTACCACTAGGGAAAATCACCAAAATTGAGAAAAGTGGTGAAATTTTGGATCCGAGCCCAATAATTCAGGGAAACTCGATCGGAATAGCTACTGGAAGCTCGCCGGTCACAGCGCATCGAGAATTGGCTTCGTCGGAATCCGACGAATTTTTACGGATTTCCCTAGGGGTACCATTAGGGAAAATCGAGAAAAGTGGTGAAATTTTGGATCCGAGCCCAATAATTCAGGAAAACTCGATCGGAATAGCTACTGGAAGCTCACCGGTCACAATGCATCGAGAATTGGCTTCGTCGGAATACGACGAATTTTAACGGATTTCCCTAGGGGTACCACTATGGAAAATCACCAAAATCGTAAAAAGTGGTGAAATTTTCGATCCAAGGCCAATAATTCAGGAAAACTCGTTCGGAATAGCTACTGGAAGCTCGCCGGTCACAGCGCATCGAGAATTGGCTTCGTCGGAATCCGACGAATTTTTACGGATTTCCCTAGGGGTACCACTAGGGAAAATCACCAAAATCGAGAAAAGTGGTGAAATTTTTGATCCGAGCCCAAAAATTCAGGAAAACTCGATCGGAATAGCTACTGGAAGCTCGCAGGTCACAGCGCATCGAGAATTGGCTTCGTCGGAATCCGACGAATTTTTACGGATTTCCCTAGGGGTACCACTAGGAAAAATCACCAAAATCGAGAAAAGTGGTGAAATTTTGGATCCGAGCCCAATAATTCAGGAAAACTCGATCGAAATAGCTACTGGAAGCTCGCCGGTCACAGCGCATCGAGAATTGGCTTCGTCGGAATCCGACGAATTTTTACGGATTTTCCTAGGGGTACCACTAGGGAAAATCACCAAAATCGAGAAATCGTAAAAAGTGATGAAATTTTGGATCCGAGCACAATAATTCAGGAAAACTCGATCGGAATATCTACTGGAAGCTTGCCGGTCACAGCGCATCAAGAATTGGCTTCGTCGGAATCCGACGAATTTTTACGGATTTCCCTAAGGGTACCACTAGTTAAAATCACCAAAATCGAGAAATCGTAAAAAGTGGTGAAATTTTGGATCCGAGCCCAATAATTCCGGAAAACTCGATCGGAATAGCTACTGGAAGCTCGCCGGTCACAGCGCATCGAGAATTGGCTTCGTCGAAATCCGACGAATTTTTACGGATTTCCCTTGGGGTAACACTAGGGAAAATCACCAAAATCGAGAAATCGTCAAAGTGGTGAAATTTTGGATCCGAGCCCAATAATTCAGGAAAACTCGATCGAAATAGCTACTAGAAGCTCGCCGGTCACAGCGCATCGTGAATTGGCTTCGTCGAAATCCGACGAATTTTTACGGATTTTCCTAGGGGGTACCACTAGAGAAAATCACCAAAATCGAGAACTCGTAAAAAGTGGTGAAATTTTGGATCCGAGGCCAATAATTCAGGAAAACTCGTTCGGAATAGCTACTGGAAGCTCGCCGGTCACATTGCATCGAGAATTGGCTTCGTCGAAATCCGACGAATTTTTACGGATTTCCCTAGGGGTACCACTAGGGAAAATCACCAAAATCGAGAAATCGTAAAAAGTGGTGAAATTTTTGATCCGAGCCCAATAATTTAGGAAAACTCGATCGGAATATCTACTGGAAGCTCGCCGGTCACAGCGCATCGAGAATTGGCTTCGTCGGAATCCAACGAAATTTTACGGATTTCCCTAAGGGTACCACTAGGAAAAATCACCAAAATCGAGAAATCGTAAAAAGTGGTGAAATTTTGGATCCGAGCCCAATAATTCCGGAAAACTCGATCGGAATAGCTACTGGAAGCTCGCCGGTCACAGCGCATCGAGAATTGGCTTCGTCGGAATCCGACGAATTTTAACGGATTTTCCTAGGGGTACCACTATGGAAAATCACCAAAATCGTAAAAAGTGGTGAAATTTTGGATCCGAGCCCAATAATTCAGGAAAACTCGATTGGAATAGCTACTGGTAGCTCGCCGGTCACAGCGCGTCGAGAATTGGCTTCGTCGAAATCCGACGAATTTTTACGGATTTCCCTAGGGGTAACACTAGGGAAAATCACCAAAATCGAGAAATCGTAAAAGTGGTGAAATTTTGGATCCGAGCCCAATAATTCAGGAAAACTCAATCGGAATAGCTACTGGAAGCTCGCCGGTCACAGCGCATCGATAATTGGCTTCGTCAAAATTCGACGAATTTTAACGGATTTCCTTAGGGGGTACCACAAGGGAAAATCACCAAAATCGAGAAATCGTAAAAAGTGGTGAAATTTTGGATCCGAGCCCAATAATTCAGGAAAACTCGATCGGAATAGCTACTGGAAGCTCGCCGGTCACAGCGTATCGAGAATTGGCTTCGTTGGAATCCGACGAATTTTTTTCGGATTTCCCTAGGGGTACCACTAGGGAAAATCACCAAAATCGAGAAAAGTGGTGCAATTTTGGATCCGAGCCCAAAAATTTAGGAAAACTCGATCGGAATAGCTGCTGGAAGCTCGCCGGTCACAGCGCATCGAGAATTGATTTCGTCGGAATCCGACGAATTTTTACGGATTTTCCTAGGGGTACCACTAGGGAAAATCACCAAAAACGAGAAATCGTAAAAAGTGGTGAAATTTTGGATCCGAGCCCAATAATTTAGGAAAACTCGATCGGAATAGCTACTGGAAGCTCGCCGGTCACAGCGCATCGAGAATTGGCTTCGTCGGAATCCGACGAATTTTTACGGATTTTCCTAGGGGTACCACTAGTTAAAATCACCAAAATCGAGAAATCGTAAAAAGTGGTGAAATTTTGGATCCTAGCACAATAATTCAGGAAAACTCGATCGGAATAGCTACTGGAAGCTCGCCGGTCACAGCGCATCGAGAATTGGCTTCGTCGGAATCCGACGAATTTTTACGGATTTCACTAGGGGTACTACTATGGAAAATCACCAAAATCGTAAAAAGTGGTGAAATTTTGGATCCGAGCCCAATAATTCAGGAAAACTCGATCGGAATAGCTACTGGTAGCTCGCCGGTCACAGCGCGTCGAGAATTGGCTTCGTCGAAATCCGACAAATTTTTACGGATTTCCTTAGGGGTAACACTAGGGAAAATCACCAAAATCGAGAAATCGTAAAAGTGGTGAAATTTTGGATCCGAGCCCAATAATTCAGGAAAACTCGATCGGAATAGCTACTGGAAGCTCGCCGGTCACAGCGCATCGATAATTGGCTTCGTCGAAATTCGACGAATTTTAACGGATTTCCTTAGGGGGTACCACAAGGGAAAATCACCAAAATCGAGAAATCGTAAAAAGTGGTAAAATTTTGGATCCGAGCCTAATAATTCAGGAAAACTCGATCGGAATAGCTACTGGAAGCTCGCCGGTCACAGCGTATCGAGAATTGGCTTCGTCGGAATCCGACGAATTTTTTTCGGATTTCCCTAGGGGTACCACTAGGGAAAATCACCAAAATCGAGAAAAGTGGTGAAATTTTGGATCCGAGCCCAAAAATTTAGGAAAACTCGATCGGAATAGCTGCTGGAAGCTCGCCGGTCACAGCGCATCGAGAATTAGTTTCGTCGGAATCCGACGAATTTTTACAGATTTTACTAGGGGTACCACTAGGGAAAATCACCAAAAACGAGAAATCGTAAAAAGTGGTGAAATTTTGGATCCGAGCCCAATAATTTAGGAAAACTCGATCGGAATAGCTACTGGAAGCTCGCCGGTCACAGCGCATCGAGAATTGGCTTCGTCGGAATCCGACGAATTTTTACGGATTTTCCTAGGGGTACCACTAGTTAAAATCACCAAAATCGAGAAATCGTAAAAAGTGGTGAAATTTTGGATCCTAGCACAATAATTCAGGAAAACTCGATCGGAATAGCTACTGGAAGCTCGCCGGTCACAGCGCATCGAGAATTGGCTTCGTCGGAATCCGACGAATTTTTACGGATTTTCCTAGGGGTACCACTAGTTAAAATCACCAAAATCGAGAAATCGTAAAAAGTGGTGAAATTTTGGATCCTAGCACAATAATTCAGGAAAACTCGATCGGAATAGCTACTGGAAGCTCGCCGGTCACAGCGCATCGAGAATTGGCTTCGTCGGAATCCGACGAATTTTTACGGATTTCACTAGGGGTACTACTATGGAAAATCACCAAAATCGTAAAAAGTGGTGAAATTTTGGATCCGAGCCCAATAATTCAGGAAAACTCGATCGGAATAGCTACTGGTAGCTCGCCGGTCACAGCGCGTCGAGAATTGGCTTCGTCGAAATCCGACAAATTTTTACGGATTTCCTTAGGGGTAACACTAGGGAAAATCACCAAAATCGAGAAATCGTAAAAGTGGTGAAATTTTGGATCCGAGCCCAATAATTCAGGAAAACTCGATCGGAATAGCTACTGGAAGCTCGCCGGTCACAGCGCATCGATAATTGGCTTCGTCGAAATTCGACGAATTTTAACGGATTTCCTTAGGGGGTACCACAAGGGAAAATCACCAAAATCGAGAAATCGTAAAAAGTGGTAAAATTTTGGATCCGAGCCTAATAATTCAGGAAAACTCGATCGGAATAGCTACTGGAAGCTCGCCGGTCACAGCGTATCGAGAATTGGCTTCGTCGGAATCCGACGAATTTTTACGGATTTCCCTAGGGGTACCACTAGGGAAAATCACCAAAATCGAGAAAAGTGGTGAAATTTTGGATCCGAGCCCAAAAATTTAGGAAAACTCGATCGGAATAGCTGCTGGAAGCTCGCCGGTCACAGCGCATTGAGAATTAGCTTCGTCGGAATCCGACGAATTTTTACGGATTTTCCTAGGGGTACCACTAGGGAAAATCACAAAAAACGAGAAATCGTAAAAAGTGGTGAAATTTTGGATCCGAGCCCAATAATTTAGGAAAACTCGATCGGAATAGCTACTGGAAGCTCGCCGGTCACAGCGCTTCGAGAATTGGCTTCGTCGGAATCCGACGAATTTTTACGGATTTCCCTAGGGGTACCACTAGGGAAAATCACCAAAATCGAGAAATCGTAAAAAGTGGTGAAATTTTGGATCCGAGCCCAATAATTTGGAAAAACTCAATCGGAATAGCTACTGGAAGCTCGCCGGTCACAGCGAATCGAGAATTGGCTTCTTCGAAATCCGACGAATTTTTACGGATTTCCCTAGGGGTACCACTAGGGAAAATCACCAAAATCGTAAAAAGTGGTGAAATTTTGGATCCGAGCCCAATAATTCAGGAAAACTCGATCGGAATAGCTACTGGAAGCTCGCCGGTCACAGCGCATCGAGAATTGGCTTCGTCGGAATCCGACGAATTTTTACGGATTTCCCTAGGGGTACCACTAGGAAAAATCACCAAAATCGAGAAATCGTCAAAGTGGTGAAATTTTGGATCCGAGCCCAATAATTCAGGAAAACTCGATCGAAATAGCTACTAGAAGCTCGCCGGTCACAGCGCATCGAGAATTGGCTTCGTCGGAATCCGACGAATTTTTACGGATTTTCCTAGGGGGTACCACTAGAGAAAATCACCAAAATCGAGAACTCGTAAAAAGTGGTGAAATTTTGGATCCGAGGCAAATAATTCAGGAAAACTCGTTCGAAATAGCTACTGGAAGCTCGCCGGTCACAGCGCATCGAGAATTTGCTTCGTCGGAATCCGATAAAATTTTACGAATTTCCCTGGGGGTACCACTAGGGAAAATCACCAAAATCGAGAAAAGTGGTGAAATTTTGGATCCGAGCCCAATAATTCAGGAAAACTCGATCGGAATAGCTACTGGAAGCTCGCCGGTCACAGCGCATCGAGAATTGGCTTCGTCGGAATCCGACGAATTTTTAAGGATTTCCCTAGGGGTACCACTAGGGAAAATCACCAAAATCGAGAAATCGTAAAAAGTGGTGAAATTTTGGATCCGAGCCCAATAATTCAGGAAAACTCGATCGGAATAGCTACTGGAAGCTCGCCGGTCACAGCGCATCGAGAATTGGCTTCGTCGGAATCCGACGAATTTTTACGGATTTCCCTACAGGTACCACTAGGGAAAATCACCAAAATCGAGAAAAGTGGTGAAATTTTGGATCCGAGCCCAATAATTCAGGAAAACTCGATCGGAATAGCTACTGGAAGCTCGCCGGTCACAGCGCATCGAGAATTGGCTTCGTCGGAATCCGACGAATTTTTACGGATTTCCCTAGGGGTACCACTAGGAAAAATCACCAAAATCGAGAAATCGTAAAAAGTGGTGAAATTTTGGATCCGAGCCCAATAATTCAGGAAAACTCGATCGGAATAGCTACTGGAAGCTCGCCGGTCACAGCGCATCGAGAATTGGCTTCGTCGGAATCCGACGAATTTTTACGGATTTCCCTAGGGGTACCACTAGGAAAAATCACCAAAATCGAGAAAAGTGGTGAAATTTTGGATCCGAGCCCAATAATTCAGGAAAACTCGATCGAAATAGCTACTGGAAGCTCGCCGGTCACAGCGCATTGAGAATTGGCTTCGTCGGAATCCGACGAATTTTTACGGATTTCCCTAGGGGTACCACTAGGGAAAATCACCAAAATCGAGAAATCGTAAAAAGTGGTGAAATTTTGGATCCGAGCCCAATAATTCAGGAAAACTCAATCGGAATAGCTACTGGAAGCTCGCCGGTCACAGCGCATCGAGAATTGGCTTCGTCGGAATCCGACGAATTTTTACGGATTTTCCTAGGGGTACCACTAGCGAAAATCACCAAAATCGAGAAATCGTAAAAAGTGGTGAAATTTTGGATCCGAGCCCAATAATTCAGGAAAACTCGATCGGAATATCTACTGGAAGCTCGCCGGTCACAGCGCATCGATAATTGGTTTCGTCGAAATTCGACGAATTTTAACGGATTTCCTTAGGGGGTACCACAAGGGAAAATCACCAAAATCGAGAAATCGTAAAAAGTGGTGAAATTTTGGATCCGAGCCCAATAATTCAGGAAAACTCGATCGGAATAGCTACTGGAAGCTCGCCGGTCACAGCGTATCGAGAATTGGCTTCGTAGGAATCCGACGAATTTTTACGGATTTTCCTAGGGGTACCACTAGGGAAAATAACCAAAATCGAGAAAAGTGGTGAAATTTTGGATCCGAGCCCAAAAATTTAGGAAAACTCGATCGGAATAGCTGCTGGAAGCTCGCCGGTCACAGCACATCGAGAATTTTCTTCGTCGGAATCCGACGAATTTTTACGGATTTCCCTAGGGGTTCCACTAGGGAAAATCACCAAAAACGAGAAATCGTAAAAAGTGGTGAAATTTTGAATCCGAGCCCAATAATTTAGGAAAACTCGATCGGAATAGCTACTGGAAGCTCGCCGGTCACAGCGCATCGAGAATTGGCTTCGTCGGAATCCGACGAATTTTTACGGATTTCCCTAGCGGTACTACTAGGGAAAATCACCAAAATCGAGAAATCGTAAAAAGTGATGAAATTTTGGATCCGAGCCCAATAATTTGGAAAAACTCAATCGGAATAGCTACTGGAAGCTCGCCGGTCAAAGCGCATCGAGAATTGGCTTCTTCGAAATCCGACGAATTTTTACGGATTTCCCTAGGGGTACCACTAGGGAAAATCACCAAAATCGTAAAAAGTGGTGAAATTTTGGATCCGATCCAAATAATTCAGGAAAACTCGATCGGAATAGCTACTGGAAGCTCGCCGGTCACAGCGCATCGAGAATTGGCTTCGTCGGAATCCGACGAATTTTTACGGATTTTCCTAGGGGTACCACTAGGAAAAATCACCAAAATCGAGAAAAGTGGTGAAATTTTGGATCCGAGCCCAATAATTCAGGAAAACTCGATCGGAATAGCTACTGGAAGCTCGCCGGTCACAGCGCATCGAGAATTGGCTTCGTCGGAATCCGACGAATTTTTACGGATTTCCCTAGGGGTACCACTAGGGAAAATCACCAAAATCGAGAAAAGTGGTGAAATTTTGGATCCGAGCCCAATAATTCAGGAAAACTCGATCGGAATAGCTACTGGAAGCTCGCCGGTCACAGCGCATCGAGAATTGGCTTCGTCGGAATCCGACGAATTTTTACGGATTTCCCTAGGGGTACCACTAGGGAAAATCACCAAAATCGAGAAATCGTAAAAAGTGGTGAAATTTTGGATCCGAGCCCAATAATTCAGGAAAACTCGATCGGAATAGCTACTGGAAGCTCGCCGGTCACAGCGCATCGAGAATTGGCTTCGTCGAAATCCGACGAATTTTTACGGATTTCCCTAGGGGTACCACTAGGGAAAATCACCAAAATCGAGAAATCGTCAAAGTGGTGAAATTTTGGATCCGAGCCCAATAATTCAGGAAAACTCGATCGAAATAGCTACTAGAAGCTCTCCGGTCACAGCGCATCGAGAATTGGCTTCGTCGGAATCCGACGAATTTTTACGGATTTTCCTAGGGGGTACCACTAGAGAAAATCACCAAAATCGAGAACTCGTAAAAAGTGGTGAAATTTTGGATCCGAGGCAAATAATTCAGGAAAACTCGTTCGGAATAGCTACTGGAAGCTCGCCGGTCACAGCGCATCGAGAATTTGCTTCGTCGGAATCCGATAAAATTTTACGAATTTCCCTAGGGGTACCACTAGGGAAAATCACCAAAATCGAGAAAAGTGGTGAAATTTTGGATCCGAGCCCAATAATTCAGGAAAACTCGATCGGAATAGCTACTGGAAGCTCGCCGGTCACAGCGCATCGAGAATTGGCTTCGTCGGAATCCGACGAATTTTTACGGATTTTCCTAGGGGTACCACTAGGGAAAATCACCAAAATCGAGAAATCGTAAAAAGTGGTGAAATTTTGGATCCGAGCCTAATAATTCAGGAAAACTCGATCGGAATAGCTACTGGAAGCTCTCCGGTCACAGCGCATCGAGAATTGGCTTCGTCGGAATCCGACGAATTTTTACGGATTTCCCTACAGGTACCACTAGGGAAAATCACCAAAATCGAGAAAAGTGGTGAAATTTTGGATCCGAGCCCAATAATTCAGGAAAACTCGATCGGAATAGCTACTGGAAGCTCGCCGGTCACAGCGCATCGAGAATTGGCTTCGTCGGAATCCGACGAATTTTTACGGATTTCCCTAGGGGTACCACTAGGAAAAATCACCAAAATCGAGAAATCGTAAAAAAGTGGTGAAATTTTGGATCCGAGCCCAATAATTCAGGAAAACTCGATCGGAATAGCTACTGGAAGCTCGCCGGTCACAGCGCATCGAGAATTGGCTTCGTCGGAATCCGACGAATTTTTACGGATTTCCCTAGGGGTACCACTAGGGAAAATCACCAAAATCGAGAAAAGTGGTGAAATTTTGGATCCGAGCCCAATAATTCAGGAAAACTCGATCGGAATAGCTACTGGAAGCTCGCCGGTCACAGCGCATCGAGAATTGGCTTCGTCGGAATCCGACGAATTTTTACGGATTTCCCTAGAGGTACCACTAGGGAAAATCACCAAAATCGAGAAATCGTAAAAAGTGGTGAAATTTTGGATCCGAGCCCAATAATTCAGGAAAACTCAATCGGAATAGCTACTGGAAGCTCGCCGGTCACAGCGCATCGAGAATTGGTTTCGTCGGAATCCGACGAATTTTTACGGATTTCCCTAGGGTTACCACTAGCGAAAATCACCAAAATCGAGAAATCGTAAAAAGTGGTGAAATTTTGGATCCGAGCCCAATAATTCAGGAAAACTCGATCGGAATATCTACTGGAAGCTCGCCGGTCACAGCGCATCGAGAATTGGCTTCGTCGGAATCCGACGAATTTTTACGGATTTCCCTAGGGGTACCACTATGGAAAATCACCTAAATCGTAAAAAGTGGTGAAATTTTGGATCCGAGCCCAATAATTCAGGAAAACTCGATCGGAATAGCTACTGGAAGCTCGCCGGTCACAGCGCGTCGAGAATTGGCTTCGTCGAAATCCGACGAATTTTTACGGATTTTCCTAGGGGTAACACTAGGGAAAATCACCAAAATCGAGAAATCGTAAAAGTGGTGAAATTTTGGATGCGAGCCCAATAATTCAGGAAAACTCGATCGGAATAGCTACTGGAAGCTCGCCGGTCACAGCGCATCGATAATTGGTTTAGTCGAAATTCGACGAATTTTAACGGATTTCCTTAGGGGGTACCACAAGGGAAAATCACCAAAATCGAGAAATCGTAAAAAGTGGTGAAATTTTGGATCCGAGCCCAATAATTCAGGAAAACTCGATCGGAATAGCTACTGGAAGCTCGCCGGTTACAGCGTATCGAGAATTGGCTTCGTCGGAATCCGACGAATTTTTACGGATTTTCCTAGGGGTACCACTAGGGAAAATAACCAAAATCGAGAAAAGTGGTGAAATTTTGGATCCGAGCCCAAAAATTTAGGAAAACTCGATCGGAATAGCTGCTGGAAGCTCGCCGGTCACAGCACATCGAGAATTTTCTTCGTCGGAATCCGACGAATTTTTACGGATTTCCCTAGGGGTTCCACTAGGGAAAATCACCAAAAATGAGAAATCGTAAAAAGTGGTGAAATTTTGGATCCGAGCCCAATAATTTAGGAAAACTCGATCGGAATAGCTACTGGAAGCTCGCCGGTCACAGCGCATCGAGAATTGGCTTCGTCGGAATCCGACGAATTTTTACGGATTTCCCTAGCGGTACCACTAGGGAAAATCACCAAAATCGAGAAATCGTAAAAAGTGGTGAAATTTTGGATCCGAGCCCAATAATTTGGAAAACCTCAATCGGAATAGCTACTGGAAGCTCGCCGGTCACAGCGCATCGAGAATTGGCTTCTTCGAAATCCGACGAATTTTTACGGATTTCCCTAGGGGTACCACTAGGGAAAATCACCAAAATCGTAAAAAGTGGTGAAATTTTGGATCCGATCCAAATAATTCAGGAAAACTCGATCGGAATAGCTACTGGAAGCTCGCCGGTCACAGCGCATCGAGAATTGGCTTCGTCGGAATCCGACGAATTTTTACGGATTTTCCTAGGGGTACCACTAGGGAAAATCACCAAAATCAAGAAAAGTGGTGAAATTTTGGATCCGAGCCCAATAATTCAGGAAAACTCGATCGGAATAGCTACTGGAAGCTCGCCGGTCACAGCGCATCGAGAATTGGCTTCGTCGGAATCCGACGAATTTTTACGGATTTCCCTAGGGGTACCACTAGGGAAAATCACCAAAATCGAGAAAAGTGGTGAAATTTTGGATCCGAGCCCAATAATTCAGGAAAACTCGATCGGAATAGCTACTGGAAGCTCGCCGGTCACAGCGCATCGAGAATTGGCTTCGTCGGAATCCGACGAATTTTTACGGATTTCCCTAGGGGTACCACTAGGGAAAATCACCAAAATCGAGAAATCGTAAAAAGTGGTGAAATTTTGGATCCGAGCCCAATAATTCAGGAAAACTCGATCGGAATAGCTACTGGAAGCTCGCCGGTCACAGCGCATCGAGAATTGGCTTCGTCGAAATCCGACGAATTTTTACGGATTTCCCTAGGGGTACCACTAGGGAAAATCACCAAAATCGAGAAATCGTCAAAGTGGTGAAATTTTGGATCCGAGCCCAATAATTCAGGAAAACTCGATCGAAATAGCTACTAGAAGCTCTCCGGTCACAGCGCATCGAGAATTGGCTTCGTCGGAATCCGACGAATTTTTACGGATTTTCCTAGGGGGTACCACTAGAGAAAATCACCAAAATCGAGAACTCGTAAAAAGTGGTGAAATTTTGGATCCGAGGCAAATAATTCAGGAAAACTCGTTCGGAATAGCTACTGGATGCTCGCCGGTCACAGCGCATCGAGAATTTGCTTCGTCGGAATCCGATAAAATTTTACGAATTTCCCTAGGGGTACCACTAGGGAAAATCACCAAAATCGAGAAAAGTGGTGAAATTTTGGATCCGAGCCCAATAATTCAGGAAAACTCGATCGGAATAGCTACTGGAAGCTCGCCGGTCACAGCGCATCGAGAATTGGCTTCGTCGGAATCCGACGAATTTTTACGGATTTTCCTAGGGGTACCACTAGGGAAAATCACCAAAATCGAGAAATCGTAAAAAGTGGTGAAATTTTGGATCCGAGCCCAATAATTCAGGAAAACTCGATCGGAATAGCTACTGGAAGCTCGCCGGTCACAGCGCATCGAGAATTGGCTTCGTCGGAATCCGACGAATTTTTACGGATTTCCCTACAGGTACCACTAGGGAAAATCACCAAAATCGAGAAAAGTGGTGAAATTTTGGATCCGAGCCCAATAATTCAGGAAAACTCGATCGGAATAGCTACTGGAAGCTCGCCGGTCACAGCGCATCGAGAATTGGCTTCGTCGGAATCCGACGAATTTTTACGGATTTCCCTAGGGGTACCACTAGGAAAAATCACCAAAATCGAGAAATCGTAAAAAGTGGTGAAATTTTGGATCCGAGCCCAATAATTCAGGAAAACTCGATCGGAATAGCTACTGGAAGCTCGCCGGTCACAGCGCATCGAGAATTGGCTTCGTCGGAATCCGACGAATTTTTACGGATTTCCCTAGGGGTACCACTAGGGAAAATCACCAAAATCGAGAAAAGTGGTGAAATTTTGGATCCGAGCCCAATAATTCAGGAAAACTCGATCGGAATAGCTACTGGAAGCTCGCCGGTCACAGCGCATCGAGAATTGGCTTCGTCGGAATCCGACGAATTTTTACGGATTTCCCTAGAGGTACCACTAGGGAAAATCACCAAAATCGAGAAATCGTAAAAAGTGGTGAAATTTTGGATCCGAGCCCAATAATTCAGGAAAACTCAATCGGAATAGCTACTGGAAGCTCGCCGGTCACAGCGCATCGAGAATTGGCTTCGTCGGAATCCGACGAATTTTTACGGATTTCCCTAGGGTTACCACTAGCGAAAATCACCAAAATCGAGAAATCGTAAAAAGTGGTGAAATTTTGGATCCGAGCCCAATAATTCAGGAAAACTCGATCGGAATATCTACTGGAAGCTCGCCGGTCACAGCGCATCGAGAATTGGCTTCGTCGGAATCCGACGAATTTTTACGGATTTCCCTAGGGGTACCACTATGGAAAATCACCTAAATCGTAAAAAGTGGTGAAATTTTGGATCCGAGCCCAATAATTCAGGAAAACTCGATCGGAATAGCTACTGGAAGCTCGCCGGTCACAGCGCGTCGAGAATTGGCTTCGTCGAAATCCGACGAATTTTTACGGATTTTCCTAGGGGTAACACTAGGGAAAATCACCAAAATCGAGAAATCGTAAAAGTGGTGAAATTTTGGATCCGAGCCCAATAATTCAGGAAAACTCGATCGGAATAGCTACTGGAAGCTCGCCGGTCACAGCGCATCGATAATTGGTTTAGTCGAAATTCGACGAATTTTAACGGATTTCCTTAGGGGGTACCACAAGGGAAAATCACCAAAATCGAGAAATCGTAAAAAGTGGTGAAATTTTGGATCCGAGCCCAATAATTCAGGAAAACTCGATCGGAATAGCTACTGGAAGCTCGCCGGTTACAGCGTATCGAGAATTGGCTTCGTCGGAATCCGACGAATTTTTACGGATTTTCCTAGGGGTACCACTAGGGAAAATAACCAAAATCGAGAAAAGTGGTGAAATTTTGGATCCGAGCCCAAAAATTTAGGAAAACTCGATCGGAATAGCTGCTGGAAGCTCGCCGGTCACAGCACATCGAGAATTTTCTTCGTCGGAATCCGACGAATTTTTACGGATTTCCCTAGGGGTTCCACTAGGGAAAATCACCAAAAATGAGAAATCGTAAAAAGTGGTGAAATTTTGGATCCGAGCCCAATAATTTAGGAAAACTCGATCGGAATAGCTACTGGAAGCTCGCCGGTCACAGCGCATCGAGAATTGGCTTCGTCGGAATCCGACGAATTTTTACGGATTTCCCTAGCGGTACCACTAGGGAAAATCACCAAAATCGAGAAATCGTAAAAAGTGGTGAAATTTTGGATCCGAGCCCAATAATTTGGAAAAACTCAATCGGAATAGCTACTGGAAGCTCGCCGGTCACAGCGCATCGAGAATTGGCTTCTTCGAAATCCGACGAATTTTTACGGATTTCCCTAGGGGTACCACTAGGGAAAATCACCAAAATCGTAAAAAGTGGTGAAATTTTGGATCCGATCCAAATAATTCAGGAAAACTCGATCGGAATAGCTACTGGAAGCTCGCCGGTCACAGCGCATCGAGAATTGGCTTCGTCGGAATCTGACGAATTTTTACGGATTTTCCTAGGGGTACCACTAGGGAAAATCACCAAAATCGAGAAAAGTGGTGAAATTTTGGATCCGAGCCCAATAATTCAGGAAAACTCGATCGGAATAGCTACTGGAAGCTCGCCGGTCACAGCGCATCGAGAATTGGCTTCGTCGGAATCCGACGAATTTTTACGGATTTCCCTAGGGGTACCACTAGGGAAAATCACCAAAATCGAGAAAAGTGGTGAAATTTTGGATCCGAGCCCAATAATTCAGGAAAACTCGATCGGAATAGCTACTGGAAGCTCGCCGGTCACAGCGCATCGAGAATTGGCTTCGTCGGAATCCGACGAATTTTTACGGATTTCCCTAGGGGTACCACTAGGGAAAATCACCAAAATCGAGAAATCGTAAAAAGTGGTGAAATTTTGGATCCGAGCCCAATAATTCAGGAAAACTCGATCGGAATAGCTACTGGAAGCTCGCCGGTCACAGCGCATCGAGAATTGGCTTCGTCGAAATCCGACGAATTTTTACGGATTTCCCTAGGGGTACCACTAGGGAAAATCACCAAAATCGAGAAATCGTCAAAGTGGTGAAATTTTGGATCCGAGCCCAATAATTCAGGAAAACTCGATCGAAATAGCTACTAGAAGCTCTCCGGTCACAGCGCATCGAGAATTGGCTTCGTCGGAATCCGACGAATTTTTACGGATTTTCCTAGGGGGTACCACTAGAGAAAATCACCAAAATCGAGAACTCGTAAAAAGTGGTGAAATTTTGGATCCGAGGCAAATAATTCAGGAAAACTCGTTCGGAATAGCTACTGGAAGCTCGCCGGTCACAGCGCATCGAGAATTTGCTTCGTCGGAATCCGATAAAATTTTACGAATTTCCCTAGGGGTACCACTAGGGAAAATCACCAAAATCGAGAAAAGTGGTGAAATTTTGGATCCGAGCCCAATAATTCAGGAAAACTCGATCGGAATAGCTACTGGAAGCTCGCCGGTCACAGCGCATCGAGAATTGGCTTCGTCGGAATCCGACGAATTTTTACGGATTTTCCTAGGGGTACCACTAGGGAAAATCACCAAAATCGAGAAATCGTAAAAAGTGGTGAAATTTTGGATCCGAGCCCAATAATTCAGGAAAACTCGATCGGAATAGCTACTGGAAGCTCGCCGGTCACAGCGCATCGAGAATTGGCTTCGTCGGAATCCGACGAATTTTTACGGATTTCCCTACAGGTACCACTAGGGAAAATCACCAAAATCGAGAAAAGTGGTGAAATTTTGGATCCGAGCCCAATAATTCAGGAAAACTCGATCGGAATAGCTACTGGAAGCTCGCCGGTCACAGCGCATCGAGAATTGGCTTCGTCGGAATCCGACGAATTTTTACGGATTTTCCTAGGGGTACCACTAGGGAAAATCACCAAAATCGAGAAATCGTAAAAAGTGGTGAAATTTTGGATCCGAGCCCAATAATTCAGGAAAACTCGATCGGAATAGCTACTGGAAGCTCGCCGGTCACAGCGCATCGAGAATTGGCTTCGTCGGAATCCGACGAATTTTTACGGATTTCCCTACAGGTACCACTAGGGAAAATCACCAAAATCGAGAAAAGTGGTGAAATTTTGGATCCGAGCCCAATAATTCAGGAAAACTCGATCGGAATAGCTACTGGAAGCTCGCCGGTCACAGCGCATCGAGAATTGGCTTCGTCGGAATCCGACGAATTTTTACGGATTTCCCTAGGGGTACCACTAGGAAAAATCACCAAAATCGAGAAATCGTAAAAAGTGGTGAAATTTTGGATCCGAGCCCAATAATTCAGGAAAACTCGATCGGAATAGCTACTGGAAGCTCGCCGGTCACAGCGCATCGAGAATTGGCTTCGTCGGAATCCGACGAATTTTTACGGATTTCCCTAGGGGTACCACTAGGGAAAATCACCAAAATCGAGAAAAGTGGTGAAATTTTGGATCCGAGCCCAATAATTCAGGAAAACTCGATCGGAATAGCTACTGGAAGCTCGCCGGTCACAGCGCATCGAGAATTGGCTTCGTCGGAATCTGACGAATTTTTACGGATTTTCCTAGGGGTACCACTAGGGAAAATCACCAAAATCGAGAAAAGTGGTGAAATTTTGGATCCGAGCCCAATAATTCAGGAAAACTCGATCGGAATAGCTACTGGAAGCTCGCCGGTCACAGCGCATCGAGAATTGGCTTCGTCGGAATCCGACGAATTTTTACGGATTTCCCTAGGGGTACCACTAGGGAAAATCACCAAAATCGAGAAAAGTGGTGAAATTTTGGATCCGAGCCCAATAATTCAGGAAAACTCGATCGGAATAGCTACTGGAAGCTCGCCGGTCACAGCGCATCGAGAATTGGCTTCGTCGGAATCCGACGAATTTTTACGGATTTCCCTAGGGGTACCACTAGGGAAAATCACCAAAATCGAGAAATCGTAAAAAGTGGTGAAATTTTGGATCCGAGCCCAATAATTCAGGAAAACTCGATCGGAATAGCTACTGGAAGCTCGCCGGTCACAGCGCATCGAGAATTGGCTTCGTCGAAATCCGACGAATTTTTACGGATTTCCCTAGGGGTACCACTAGGGAAAATCACCAAAATCGAGAAATCGTCAAAGTGGTGAAATTTTGGATCCGAGCCCAATAATTCAGGAAAACTCGATCGAAATAGCTACTAGAAGCTCTCCGGTCACAGCGCATCGAGAATTGGCTTCGTCGGAATCCGACGAATTTTTACGGATTTTCCTAGGGGGTACCACTAGAGAAAATCACCAAAATCGAGAACTCGTAAAAAGTGGTGAAATTTTGGATCCGAGGCAAATAATTCAGGAAAACTCGTTCGGAATAGCTACTGGAAGCTCGCCGGTCACAGCGCATCGAGAATTTGCTTCGTCGGAATCCGATAAAATTTTACGAATTTCCCTAGGGGTACCACTAGGGAAAATCACCAAAATCGAGAAAAGTGGTGAAATTTTGGATCCGAGCCCAATAATTCAGGAAAACTCGATCGGAATAGCTACTGGAAGCTCGCCGGTCACAGCGCATCGAGAATTGGCTTCGTCGGAATCCGACGAATTTTTACGGATTTTCCTAGGGGTACCACTAGGGAAAATCACCAAAATCGAGAAATCGTAAAAAGTGGTGAAATTTTGGATCCGAGCCCAATAATTCAGGAAAACTCGATCGGAATAGCTACTGGAAGCTCGCCGGTCACAGCGCATCGAGAATTGGCTTCGTCGGAATCCGACGAATTTTTACGGATTTCCCTACAGGTACCACTAGGGAAAATCACCAAAATCGAGAAAAGTGGTGAAATTTTGGATCCGAGCCCAATAATTCAGGAAAACTCGATCGGAATAGCTACTGGAAGCTCGCCGGTCACAGCGCATCGAGAATTGGCTTCGTCGGAATCCGACGAATTTTTACGGATTTCCCTAGGGGTACCACTAGGAAAAATCACCAAAATCGAGAAATCGTAAAAAGTGGTGAAATTTTGGATCCGAGCCCAATAATTCAGGAAAACTCGATGGGAATAGCTACTGGAAGCTCGCCGGTCACAGCGCATCGAGAATTGGCTTCGTCGGAATCCGACGAATTTTTACGGATTTCCCTAGGGGTACCACTAGGGAAAATCACCAAAATCGAGAAAAGTGGTGAAATTTTGGATCCGAGCCCAATAATTCAGGAAAACTCGATCGGAATAGCTACTGGAA
Source organism: Excoecaria cochinchinensis (assembly GCA_947683425.1). NCBI lineage: Eukaryota > Viridiplantae > Streptophyta > Magnoliopsida > Malpighiales > Euphorbiaceae > Excoecaria > Excoecaria cochinchinensis. The sequence continues at coordinate 351,771 of CANTUQ010000045.1, forward strand.
GCTCGCCGGTCACAGCGCATCGAGAATTGGCTTCGTCGGAATCCGACGAATTTTTACGGATTTCCCTAGAGGTACCACTAGGGAAAATCACCAAAATCGAGAAATCGTAAAAAGTGGTGAAATTTTGGATCCGAGCCCAATAATTCAGGAAAACTCAATCGGAATAGCTACTGGAAGCTCGCCGGTCACAGCGCATCGAGAATTGGCTTCGTCGGAATCCGACGAATTTTTACGGATTTCCCTAGGGTTACCACTAGCGAAAATCACCAAAATCGAGAAATCGTAAAAAGTGGTGAAATTTTGGATCCGAGCCCAATAATTCAGGAAAACTCGATCGGAATATCTACTGGAAGCTCGCCGGTCACAGCGCATCGAGAATTGGCTTCGTCGGAATCCGACGAATTTTTACGGATTTCCCTAGGGGTACCACTATGGAAAATCACCTAAATCGTAAAAAGTGGTGAAATTTTGGATCCGAGCCCAATAATTCAGGAAAACTCGATCGGAATAGCTACTGGAAGCTCGCCGGTCACAGCGCGTCGAGAATTGGCTTCGTCGAAATCCGACGAATTTTTACGGATTTTCCTAGGGGTAACACTAGGGAAAATCACCAAAATCGAGAAATCGTAAAAGTGGTGAAATTTTGGATCCGAGCCCAATAATTCAGGAAAACTCGATCGGAATAGCTACTGGAAGCTCGCCGGTCACAGCGCATCGATAATTGGTTTAGTCGAAATTCGACGAATTTTAACGGATTTCCTTAGGGGGTACCACAAGGGAAAATCACCAAAATCGAGAAATCGTAAAAAGTGGTGAAATTTTGGATCCGAGCCCAATAATTCAGGAAAACTCGATCGGAATAGCTACTGGAAGCTCGCCGGTTACAGCGTATCGAGAATTGGCTTCGTCGGAATCCGACGAATTTTTACGGATTTTCCTAGGGGTACCACTAGGGAAAATAACCAAAATCGAGAAAAGTGGTGAAATTTTGGATCCGAGCCCAAAAATTTAGGAAAACTCGATCGGAATAGCTGCTGGAAGCTCGCCGGTCACAGCACATCGAGAATTTTCTTCGTCGGAATCCGACGAATTTTTACGGATTTCCCTAGGGGTTCCACTAGGGAAAATCACCAAAAATGAGAAATCGTAAAAAGTGGTGAAATTTTGGATCCGAGCCCAATAATTTAGGAAAACTCGATCGGAATAGCTACTGGAAGCTCGCCGGTCACAGCGCATCGAGAATTGGCTTCGTCGGAATCCGACGAATTTTTACGGATTTCCCTAGCGGTACCACTAGGGAAAATCACCAAAATCGAGAAATCGTAAAAAGTGGTGAAATTTTGGATCCGAGCCCAATAATTTGGAAAAACTCAATCGGAATAGCTACTGGAAGCTCGCCGGTCACAGCGCATCGAGAATTGGCTTCTTCGAAATCCGACGAATTTTTACGGATTTCCCTAGGGGTACCACTAGGGAAAATCACCAAAATCGTAAAAAGTGGTGAAATTTTGGATCCGATCCAAATAATTCAGGAAAACTCGATCGGAATAGCTACTGGAAGCTCGCCGGTCACAGCGCATCGAGAATTGGCTTCGTCGGAATCCGACGAATTTTTACGGATTTTCCTAGGGGTACCACTAGGGAAAATCACCAAAATCGAGAAAAGTGGTGAAATTTTGGATCCGAGCCCAATAATTCAGGAAAACTCGATCGGAATAGCTACTGGAAGCTCGCCGGTCACAGCGCATCGAGAATTGGCTTCGTCGGAATCCGACGAATTTTTACGGATTTCCCTAGGGGTACCACTAGGGAAAATCACCAAAATCGAGAAAAGTGGTGAAATTTTGGATCCGAGCCCAATAATTCAGGAAAACTCGATCGGAATAGCTACTGGAAGCTCGCCGGTCACAGCGCATCGAGAATTGGCTTCGTCGGAATCCGACGAATTTTTACGGATTTCCCTAGGGGTACCACTAGGGAAAATCACTAAAATCGAGAAATCGTAAAAAGTGGTGAAATTTTGGATCCGAGCCCAATAATTCAGGAAAACTCGATCGGAATAGCTACTGGAAGCTCGCCGGTCACAGCGCATCGAGAATTGGCTTCGTCGGAATCCGACGAATTTTTACGGATTTCCCTAGGGGTACCACTAGGGAAAATCACCAAAATCGAGAAATCGTAAAAAGTGGTGAAATTTTGGATCCGAACACAATAATTCCGGAAAACTCGATCGGAATAGCTACTGGAAGCTCGCCGGTCACAGCGCATCGAGAATTGGCTTCGTCGGAATCCGACAAAATTTTACAGATTTCCCTAGGGGTACCACTAGGGAAAATCAAGAAAATCTAGAAAAGTGGTGAAATTTTGGATCCGAGCCCAATAATTCAGGAAAACTCGATCGAAATAGCTACTGGAAGCTCGCCGGTCACAGCGCATCGAGAATTGGCTTCGTCGGAATCCGACGAATTTTTACGGATTTCCCTAGGGGTACCACTAGGGAAAATCACCAAAATCGAGAACTCGTAAAAAGTGGTGAAATTTTGGATCCGAGGCCAATAATTCAGGAAAACTTGTTCGGAATAGCTACTGGAAGCTCGCCGGTCACAGCGCATCGAGAATTGGCTTCGTCGGAATCCGACGAATTTTTACGGATTTCCCTAGGGGTACCACTAGGAAAAATCACAAAAATCGAGAACTCGTAAAAAGTGGTGAAATTTTGGATCCGAGGCCAATAATTCAGGAAAACTCGTTCGGAATATCTACTGGAAGCTCGCCGGTCACAGCGCATCGAGAATTGGCTTCGTCGGAATCCAACGAATTTTTACGGATTTCCCTAAGGGTACCACTAGGAAAAATCACCAAAATCGAGAAATCGTAAAAAGTGGTGAAATTTTTGATCCGAGCCCAATAATTCCGGAAAACTCGATCGGAATAGCTACTGGAAGCTCGCCGGTCACAGCGCATCGAGAATTGGCTTCGTCGGAATCCGACGAATTTTTACGGATTTCCCTAGGGGTACCACTAGGGAAAATCACCAAAATCGAGAAATCGTAAAAAGTGGTGAAATTTTGGATCCGAGCCCAATAATTCAGGAAAACTCGATCGGAATAACTACTGGAAGCTCGCCGGTCACAGCGCATCGAGAATTGGCTTCGTCGAAATCCGACGAATTTTTACGGATTTCCCTAGGGGTACCACTAGGGAAAATCACCAAAATCGAGAAATCGTAAAAAGTGGTGAAATTTTGGATCCGAGCACAATAATTCCGGAAAACTCGATCGGAATAGCTACTGGAAGCTCGCCAGTCACAGCGCATCGAGAATTGGCTTCGTCGGAATCCGACAAAATTTTACGGATTTCCCTAGGGGTACCACTAGGGAAAATCAAGAAAATCTAGAAAAGTGGTGAAATTTTGGATCCGAGCCCAATAATTCAGGAAAACTCGATCGAAATAGCTACTGGAAGCTCGCCGGTCACAGCGCATCGAGAATTGGCTTCGTCGGAATCCGACGAATTTTTACGGATTTCCCTAGGGGTACCACTAGGGAAAATCACCAAAATCGAGAACTCGTAAAAAGTGGTGAAATTTTGGATCCGAGGCCAATAATTCAGGAAAACTTGTTCGGAATAGCTACTGGAAGCTCGCCGGTCACAGCGCATCGAGAATTGGCTTCGTCGGAATCCGACGAATTTTTACGGATTTCCCTAGGGGTACCACTAGGAAAAATCACAAAAATCGAGAACTCGTAAAAAGTGGTGAAATTTTGGATCCGAGGCCAATAATTCAGGAAAACTCGTTCGGAATATCTACTGGAAGCTCGCCGGTCACAGCGCATCGAGAATTGGCTTCGTCGGAATCCAACGAATTTTTACGGATTTCCCTAAGGGTACCACTAGGAAAAATCACCAAAATCGAGAAATCGTAAAAAGTGGTGAAATTTTGGATCCGAGCCCAATAATTCTGGAAAACTCGATCGGAATAGCTACTGGAAGCTCGCCGGTCACAGCGCATCGAGAATTGGCTTCGTCGGAATCCAACGAATTTTTACGGATTTCCCTAGGGGTACCACTATGGAAAATCACCAAAATCGTAAAAAGTGGTGAAATTTTGGATCCGAGCCCAATAATTCAGGAAAACTCGATCGGAATAGCTACTGGTAGCTCGCCGGTCACAGCGCGTCGAGAATTGGCTTCGTCGAAATCCGACGAATTTTTACGGATTTCCCTAGGGGTACCACTAGGGAAAATCACCAAAATCGAGAAATCGTCAAAGTGGTGAAATTTTGGATCCGAGCCCAATAATTCAGGAAAACTCGATCGAAATAGCTACTAGAAGCTCGCCGGTCACAGCGCATCGAGAATTGGCTTCGTCGGAATCCGACGAATTTTTACGGATTTTCCTAGGGGGTACCACTTGAGAAAATCACCAAAATCGAGAACTCGTAAAAAGTGGTGAAATTTTGGATCCGAGGAAAATAATTCAGGAAAACTCGTTCGGAATAGCTACTGGAAGCTCGCCGGTCACAGCGCATCGAGAATTGGCTTCGTCGGAATCCGACAAAATTTTACGGATTTCCCTAGGGGTACCACTAGGGAAAATCACCAAAATCGAGAAAAGTGGTGAAATTTTGGATCCGAGCCCAATAATTCAGGAAAACTCGATCGGAATAGCTACTGGAAGCTCGCCGGTCACAGCGCATCGAGAATTGACTTCGTCGGAATCCGACGAATTTTTACGGATTTCCCTAGGGGTACCACTAGGAAAAATCACCAAAATCGAGAAATCGTAAAAAGTGGTGAAATTTTGGATCTGAGCCCAATAATTCAGGAAAACTCGATCGGAATAGCTACTGGAAGCTCGCCGGTCACAGCGCATCGAGAATTGGCTTCGTCGGAATCCGACGAATTTTTACGGATTTCCCTACGGGTACCACTTGGGAAAATCACCAAAATCGAGAAAAGTGGTGAAATTTTGGATCCGAGCCCAATAATTCAGGAAAACTCGATCGGAATAGCTACTGGAAGCTCGCCGGTCACAGCGCATCGAGAATTGGCTTCGTCAGAATCCGACGAATTTTTACGGATTTCCCTAGGGGTACCACTAGGGAAAATCACCAAAATCGAGAAATCATAAAAAGTGGTGAAATTTTGGATCCGAGCCCAATAATTCAGGAAAACTAGATCGGAATAGCTACTGGAAGCTCGCCGGTCACAGCGCATCGAGAATTGGTTTCGTCGGAATCCGACGAATTTTTACGGATTTTCCTAGGGGTACCACTAGGGAAAATCACCAAAATCGAGAAAAGTGGTGAAATTTTGGATCCGAGCCCAATAATTCAGGAAAACTCGATCGGAATAGCTACTGGAAGCTCGCCGGTCACAGCGCATCGAGAATTGGCTTCGTCGGAATCCGACGAATTTTTACGGATTTCCCTAGGGGTACCACTAGGGAAAATCACCAAAATCGAGAAATCGTAAAAAGTGGTGAAATTTTGGATCCGAGCCCAATAATTCAGGAAAACTCGATCGGAATAGCTACTGGAAGCTCGCCGGTCACAGCGCATCGAGAATTGGCTTCGTCGGAATCCGACGAATTTTTACGGATTTCCCTAGGGGTACCACTAGGGAAAATCACCAAAATCGAGAAATCGTAAAAAGTGGTAAAATTTTGGATCCGAGCCCAATAATTCAGGAAAACTCGATCGGAATATCTACTGGAAGCTCGCCGGTCACAGCGCATCGAGAATTGGCTTCGTCGGAATCCGACGAATTTTTACGGATTTCCCTAGGGGTACCACTATGGAAAATCACCAAAATCGTAAAAAGTGGTGAAATTTTGGATCCGAGCCCAATAATTCAGGAAAACTCGATCGGAATAGCTACTGGAAGCTCGCCGGTTACAGCGCGTCGAGAATTGGCTTCGTCGAAATCCGACGAATTTTTACGGATTTCCCTAGGGGTAACACTAGGGAAAATCACCAAAATCGAGAAATCGTAAAAGTGGTGAAATTTTGGATCCGATCCCAATAATTCAGGAAAACTCGATCGGAATAGCTACTGGAAGCTCGCCGGTCACAGCGCATCGATAATTGGCTTCGTCGAAATTCGACGAATTTTAACGGATTTCCTTAGGGGGTACCACAAGGGAAAATCACCAAAATTGAGAAATCGTAAAAAGTGGTGAAATTTTGGATCCGAGCCCAATCATTCAGGAAAACTCGATCGGAATAGCTACTGGAAGCTCGCCGGTCATAGCGTATCGAGAATTGGCTTCGTCGGAATCCGACGAATTTTTACGGATTTCCCTAGGGGTACCACTAGGGAAAATCACCAAAATCGAGAAAAGTGGTGAAATTTTTGATCCGAGCCCAAAACTTTAGGAAAACTCGATCGGAATAGCTGCTGGAAGCTCGCCGGTCACAGCGCATCGAGAATTTTCTTCGTCGAAATCCGACGAATTTTTACGGATTTCCCTAGGGGTACCACTAGGGAAAATCACCAAAAACGAGAAATCGTAAAAAGTGGTGAAATTTTGGATCCGAGCCCAATAATTTAGGAAAACTCGATCGGAATAGCTACTGGAAGCTCGCCGGTCACAGCGAATCGAGAATTGGCTTCGTCGGAATCCGACGAATTTTTACGGATTTCCCTAGGGGTACCACTAGGGAAAATCACCAAAATCGAGAAATCGTAAAAAGTGGTGAAATTTTGGATCCGAGCCCAATAATTTGGAAAAACTCAATCGGAATAGCTACTGGAAGCTTGCCGGTCACAGCGCATCGAGAATTGGCTTCTTCGAAATCCGATGAATTTTTACGGATTTCCCTAGGGGTACCACTAGGGAAAATCACTAAAATCGTAAAAAGTGGTGAAATTTTGGATCCGAGCCAAATAATTCAGGAAAACTCGATCGGAATAGCTACTGGAAGCTCGCCGGTCACAGCGCATCGAGAATTGGCTTCGTCGGAATCCGACAAATTTTTACTGATTTCCCTAGGGGTACCACTAGGAAAAATCACCAAAATCGAGAAAAGTGGTGAAATTTTGGATCCGAGCCCAATAATTCAGGAAAACTCGATCGGAATAGCTACTGGAAGCTCGCCGGTCACAGCGCATCGATAATTGGCTTCGTCGAAATTCGACGAATTTTAACGGATTTCCTTAGGGGCTACCACAAGGGAAAATCACCAAAATCGAGAAATCGTAAAAAGTGGTGAAATTTTGGATCCGAGCCCAATAATTCAGGAAAACTCGATCGGAATAGCTACTAGAAGCTCGCCGGTCACAGCGTATCGAGAATTGGCTTCGTCGGAATCCGATGAATTTTTACGGATTTCCCTAGGGGTACCACTAGGGAAAATCACCAAAATCGAGAAAAGTGGTGAAATTTTGGATCCGAGCCCAAAACTTTAGGAAAACTTGATCGGAATAGCTGCTGGAAGCTCGCCGGTCACAGCGCATCGAGAATTTTCTTCGTCGAAATTCGACGAATTTTTACGGATTTCCATAGGGGTACCACTAGGGAAAATCACCAAAAACGAGAAATCGTAAAAAGTGGTGAAATTTTTTATCCGAGCCCAATAATTCAGGAAAACTCGGTCGGAATAGCTACTGGAAGCTCGCCGGTCACAGCGCATCGAGAATTGGCTTCGTCGGAATCCGACGAATTTTTACGGATTTCCCTAGGGGTACCACTAGGGAAAATCACCAAAATCGAGAAATCGTAAAAAGTTGTAAAATTTTGGATCCGAGACCAATAATTCAGGAAAACTCGATCGGAATATCTACTGGAAGCTCGCCGGTCACAGCGCATCGAGAATTGGCTTCGTCGGAATCCGACGAATTTTTACGGATTTCCCTAGGGGTACCACTATGGAAAATCACCAAAATCGTAAAAAGTGGTGAAATTTTGGATCCGAGCCCAATAATTCAGGAAAACTCGATCGGAATAGCTACTGGAAGCTTGCCGGTCACAGCGCGTCGAGAATTGGCTTCGTCGAAATCCGACGAATTTTTACGGATTTCCCTAGGGGTAACACTAGGGAAAATCACCAAAATCGAGAAATCGTAAAAGTGGTGAAATTTTGGATCCGATCCCAATAATTCAGGAAAACTCGATCGGAATAGCTACTGGAAGCTCGCCGGTCACAGCGCATCGATAATTGGGTTCGTCGAAATTCGACGAATTTTAACGGATTTCCTTAGGGGGTACCACAAGGGAAAATCACCAAAATCGAGAAATCGTAAAAAGTGGTGAAATTTTGGATCCGAGCCCAATAATTCAGGAAAACTCGATCGGAATAGCTACTGGAAGCTCGCCGGTCACAGCGTATCGAGAATTGGCTTCGTCGGAATCCGACGAATTTTTACGGATTTCCCTAGGGGTACCACTAGGGAAAATCACCAAAATCGAGAAAAGTGGTGAAATTTTGGATCCGAGCCCAACACTTTAGGAAAACTCGATCGGAATAGCTGCTGGAAGCTCGCCGGTCACAGCGCATCGAGAATTTTCTTTGTCGAAATCCGACGAATTTTTACGGATTTCCCTAGGGGTACCACTAGGGAAAATCACCAAAAACGAGAAATCGTAAAAAGTGGTGAAATTTTGGATCCGAGCCCAATAATTTAGGAAAACTCGATCGGAATAGCTACTGGAAGCTCGCCGGTCACAGCGCATCGAGAATTGGCTTCGTCGGAATCCGACGAATTTTTACGGATTTCCCTAGGGGTACCACTAGGGAAAATCACCAAAATCGAGAAATCGTAAAAAGTGGTGAAATTTTGGATCCGAGCCCAATAATTTGGAAAAACTCAATCGGAATAGCTACTGGAAGCTCGCCGGTCACAGCGCATCGAGAATTGGCTTCTTCGAAATCCGACGAATTTTTACGGATTTCCCTAGGGGTACCACTAGGGAAAATCACCAAAATCGTAAAAAGTGGTGAAATTTTGGATCCGAGCCAAATAATTCAGGAAAACTCGATCGGAATAGCTACTGGAAGCTCGCCGGTCACAGCGCATCGAGAATTGACTTCGTCGGAATCCGACAAATTTTTACGGATTTCCCTAGGGGTACCACTAGGGAAAATCACCAAAATCGAGAAAAGTGGTGAAATTTTGGATCCGAGCCCAATAATTCAGGAAAACTCGATCGGAATAGCTACTGGAAGCTCGCCGGTCACAGCGCATCGAGAATTGGCTTCGTCGGAATCCGACGAATTTTTACGGATTTCCCTAAGGGTACAACTAGGGAAAATCACCAAAATCGAGAAATCGTAAAAAGTGGTGAAATTTTGGATCCGAGCCCAATAATTCACGAAAACTCGATCGGAATAGCTACTGGAAGCTCGCCGGTCACAGCGCATCGAGAATTGGCTTCGTCGGAATCCGACAAAATTTTACGGATTTCCCTAGGGGTACCACTAGGGAAAATCACCAAAATCGAGAAAAGTGGTGAAATTTTGGATCCGAGCCCAATAATTCAGGAAAACTCGATCGGAATAACTACTGGAAGCTCGCCGGTCACAGCGCATCGAGAATTGGCTTCGTCGGAATCCGACGAATTTTTACGGATTTTCCTAGGGGTACCACTAGGGAAAATCACCAAAATCGAGAAATCGTAAAAAAGTGGTGAAATTTTGGATTCGAGCCCAATAATTCAGGAAAACTCGATCGGAATAGCTACTGGAAGCTCGCCGGTCACAGCGCATCGAGAATTGGCTTCGTCGGAATCCGACGAATTTTTACGAATTTCCCTAGGGGTACCACTAGGGAAAATCACCAAAATCGAGAAAAGTGGTGAAATTTTGGATCCGAGCCCAATAATTCATGAAAACTCGATCGGAATAGCTACTGGAAGCTCGCCGGTCACAGCGCATCGAGAATTGGCTTCGTCGGAATCCGACGAATTTTTACGGATTTCCCTAGGGGTACCACTAGGAAAAATCACCAAAATCGAGAAATCGTAAAAAGTGGTGAAATTTTGGATCCGAGCCCAATAATTCAGGAAAACTCGATCGGAATAGCTACTGGAAGCTCGCCGGTCACAGCGCATCGAGAATTGGCTTCGTCGGAATCCGACGAATTTTTACGGACTTCCCTAGGGGTACCACTAGGGAAAATCACCAAAATCGAGAAATCGTAAAAAGTGGTGAAATTTTGGATCCGAGCCAAATAATTCAGGAAAACTCGATCGGAATATCTACTGGAAGCTCGCCGGTCACAGCGCATCGAGAATTGGCTTCGTCGGAATCCGACGAATTTTTACGGATTTTCCTAAGGGTACCACTAGGGAAAATCACCAAAATCGAGAAATCGTAAAAAGTGGTGAAATTTTGGATCCGAGCCAAATAATTCAGGAAAACTCGATCGGAATAGCTACTGGAAGCTCGCCGGTCACAGCGCATCGAGAATTGGCTTCGTCGGAATCCGACGAATTTTTACGGATTTCCCTAGGGGTACCATTAGGGAAAATCACCAAAATCAAGAAAAGTGGTGAAATTTTGGATCCGAGCCCAATAATTCAGGAAAACTCGATCGGAATAGCTACTGGAAGCTCGCCGGTCACAGCGCATCGAGAATTGGCTTCGTCGGAATCCGACGAATTTTTACGGATTTCCCTAGGGGTACCACTAGGGAAAATCACCAAAATCGAGAAATCGTAAAAAGTGGTGAAATTTTGGATCCGAGCCCAATAATTCAGGAAAACTCGATCGGAATAGCTACTGGAAGCTCGCCGGTCACAGCGCATCGAGAATTGGCTTCGTCGGAATCCGACGAATTTTTACGGATTTCCCTAGGGGTACCACTAGGGAAAATCACCAAAATCGAGAAATCGTAAAAAGTGGTGAAATTTTGGATCCGAGCACAATAATTCCGGAAAACTCGATCGGAATAGCTACTGGAAGCTCGCCGGTCACAGCGCATCGAGAATTGGCTTCGTCGAAATCCGACGAATTTTTACGGATTTGCCTAGGGGTACCACAATGGAAAATCACCAAAATCGTAAAAAGTGGTGAAATTTTGGATCCGAGCCCAATAATTCAGGAAAACTCGATTGGAATAGCTACTGGAAGTTCGCCGGTCACAGCGCATCGAGAATTGGCTTCATCGAAATCCGACGAATTTTTACGGATTTTCCTAGGGGTAACACTAGGGAAAATCACAAAAATCGAGAAATCGTAAAAGTGGTGAAATTTTGGATCCGAGCCCAATAATTCAGTAAAACTCGATCGGAATAGCTACTGGAAGCTCGCCGGTCACAGAGCATCGAAAATTGGCTTCGTCGGAATCCGACGAATTTTTACGGATTTTCCTAGGGGGTACCACTAGGGAAAATCACCAAAATCGAGAACTCGTAAAAAGTGGTGAAATTTTTGATCCGAGGCAAATAATTCAGGAAAACTCGATCGGAATAGCTACTGGAAGCTCGCCGGTCACAGCGCATCGAGAATTGGCTTCGTCGGAATCCGACGAATTTTTACGGATTTTCCTAGATGTACCACTATGGAAAATCACCAAAATCGAGAACTCGTAAAAAGTGGTGAAATTTTGGATCCGAGGCCAATAATTCAGGAAAACTCGTTCGGAATAGCTACTGGAAGCTCGCCGGTCACAGCGCATCGAGAATTGGCTTCGTCGGAATCCGACGAATTTTTACTGATTTCCCTAGGGGTACCGCTAGGGAAAATCACCAAAATCGAGAAAAGTGGTGAAATTTTTGATCCGAGCCCAAAAATTCAGGAAAACTCGATCGGAATAGCTACTGCAAGCTCGCCGGTCACAGCGCATCGAGAATTGGCTTCGTCGGAATCCGACGAATTTTTACGGATTTCCCTAGGGGTACCACTAGGGAAAATCACCAAAATCGAGAAATCGTAAAAAGTGGTGAAATTTTGGATCCGAGCCCAATAATTTAGGAAAACTCAATCGGAATATCTACTGGAAGCTCGCCGGTCACAGCGCATCGAGAATTGGCTTCGTCGGAATCCGACGAATTTTTACGGATTTTCCTAAGGGTACGACTAGGGAAAATCACCAAAATTGAGAAATCGTAAAAAGTGGTGAAATTTTTGATCCGAGCCCAATAATTCCGGAAAACTCGATCGGAATAGCTACTGGAAGATCGCCGGTCACAGCGTATCGAGAATTGGCTTCGTCGGAATCCGGCAAATTTTTACGGATTTCCCTAGGGGTACCACTATGAAAAATTACCAAAATCGTAAAAAGTGGTGAAATTTTGGATCCGAGCCCAATAATTCAGGAAAACTCGATCGGAATAGCTACTGGAAGCTCGCCGGTCACAGCGCGTCGATAATTGGCTTCGTCGAAATCCGACGAATTTTTACGGATTTCCCTAGGGGTAACACTAGGGAAAATCACCAAAATCGAGAAATCGTAAAAGTGGTGAAATTTTGGATCCGAGCCCAATAATTCAGGAAAACTCTATCTGAATAGCTACTGGAAGCTCGCCGGTCACAGCGCATCGATAATTGGCTTCGTCGAAATTCGACAAATTTTTACGGATTTCCCTAGGGGGTACCACTAGGGAAAATCACCAAAATCGATAAATCGTAAAAAGTGGTGAAATTTTTGATCCGAGCCCAATAATTCAGGAAAACTCGATCGGAATAGCTACTGGAAGCTCGCCGGTCACAGCGTATCGAGAATTGGCTTCGTCGGAATCCGACGAATTTTTACGGATTTTCCTAGGGGTACCACTAGGGAAAATCACCAAAATCGAGAAAAGTGTTGAAACTTTGGATCCGAGCCCAAAACTTTAGGAAAACTCGATCAGAATAGCTACTGGAAGCTCGCCGGTCACAGCGCATCGAGAATTGGCTTCGTCGGAATCTGACGAATTTTTACGGATTTCCCTAGGGGTACCACTAGGGAAAATCACCAAAAACGAGAAATCGTAAAAAGTGGTGAAATTTTGGATCCGAGCCCAATAATTTAGGAAAACTCGATCGGAATAGCTACTGGAAGCTCGCCAGTCACAGCGCATCGAGAATTGGCTTCGTCGGAATCCGACGTATTTTTACGGATTTCCCTAGGGGTACCACTAGGGAAAATCACCAAAATCGAGAAATCGTAAAAAGTGGTGAAATTTTGGATCCGAGCCCAATAATTCCGAAAAATTCAATCGGACTAGCTACTCGAAGCTCGCCGGTCACAGCGCATCGAGAATTGGCTTCGTCGGAATCCGACGTATTTTTACGGATTTCCCTATGGGTACCACTAGGGAAAATCACCAAAATCGAGAAATCGTAAAAAGTGGTGAAATTTTGGATCCGAGCCCAATAATTCCGAAAAACTCAATCGGAATAGCTACTCGAAGCTCGCCGGTCACAGCGCATCTAGAATTGGCTTCTTCGGAATCCGACGAATTTTTACGGATTTCCCTAGGGGTACCACTAGGAAAAATCACCAAAATCGTAAAAAGTGGTGAAATTTTGGATCCGAGCCCAATAATTCAAGAAAACTCGATCGGAATAGCTACTGGAAGCTCACCGGTCACAGCGCATCGAGAATTGGCTTCGTCAAAATCCGACGAATTTTTACGGATTTCCCTAGGGGTAACACTAGGGAAAATCACCAAAATCGAGAAAACGTAAAAGTGGTGAAATTTTGGATCCGAGCCCAATACTTCAGGAAAACTCAATCGGAATAGCTACTGGAAGCTCGCCGGTCACAGCGCGTCGAGAATTGGCTTTGTCGGAATCCGACGAATTTTTACGGTTTTCCCTAGAGGTACCACGAGGGAAAATCACCAAAATCGAGAAAAGTGGTGAAATTTTTGTTCCGAGCCCAAAAATTCAGGAAAACTCGATCGGAATAGCTACTGGATGCTCGCCGGTCACAGCGCATCGAGAATTGGCTTCGTCGGAATCCGACGAATTTTTACGGATTTCCCTAGGGGTACCACTAGGAAAAATCACCAAAATCGTAAAAAGTGGTAAAATTTTGGATCCGAGCCCAATAATTCAGGAAAACTCGATCGGAATAGCTACTGGAAGCTCACCGATCACAGCGCGTCGAGAATTGGCTTCGTCGAAATCCGACGAATTTTTACGGATTTCCCTAGAGGTACCACTAGGGAAAATCACCAAAATCGAGAAAAGTGGTGAAATTTTTGATCCGAGCCCAATAATTCAGGAAAACTCGATCGGAATAGCTACTGGAAGCTCGCCGGTCACAGCGCATCGAGAATTGGATCGTCGGAATCCGACGAATTTTTACGGATTTCCCTAGCGGTACCACTAATGAAAATCACCAAAATCGAGAAATCGTAAAAAGTGGTGAAATTTTGGATCCGAGCCCAATAATTCAGGAAAACTCGATCGGAATAGCTACTGGAAGCTCGCCGGTCACAGCGCATCGAGAATTGGCTTCGTCGGAATCCGACGAATTTTTACGGATTTCCCTAGGGGTACCACTAGGAAAAATCGAGAAATCGTAAAAAGTGGTAAAATTTTGGATCCGAGCCCAATAATTCAGGAAAACTCGATCGGAATATCTACTGGAAGCTCGCCGGTCATAGCGCATCGAGAATTGGCTTCGTCGAAATCCGACGAATTTTTACGGATTTCCCTAGGGGTACCACTAGGGAAAATAACCAAAATCGAGAAATTGTCAAAAGTGGTGAAATTTTTGATCCGAGCCCAATAATTCAGGAAAACTCGATCTGAATAGCTACTGGAAGCTCGCCGGTCACAGCGCATCGAGAATTGGCTTCGTCGGAATCCGATGAATTTTTACGGATTTCCCTAGGGGTACCACTAGGGAAAATCACCAAAATCGAGAAATCGTAAAAAGTGGTGAAATTTTTGATCCGAGCCCAAAAATTCAGGAAAACTCGATCGGAATAGCTACTGGAAGCTCGCCGGTCACAGCTCATCGAGAATTGGCTTCGTCGGAATCCGACGAATTTTTACGGATTTCCCTAGGGGTACCACTAGGGAAAATCACCAAAATCGAGAAAAGCGGTGAAATTTTGGATCCGAGCCAAAAAATTTAGGAAAACTCGATCGGAATAGCTACTGGAAGCTCGCCGGTCACAGCGCATCGAGAATTGGCTTCGTCGGAATCTGATGAATTTTTACGGATTTCCCTAGGGGTACCACTAGGGAAAATCACCAAAAATGAGAAATCGTAAAAAGTGGTGAAATTTTGGATCCAAGCCCAATAATTTAGGAAAACTCGATCGGAATAGCTACTGGAAGCTCGCCAGTCACAGCGCATCGAGAATTGTTTTCGTCGTAATCCGACGAATTTTTACGAATTTTCCTAGGGGTACCACTAGGAAAAATCGAGAAATCATAAAAAGTGGTGAAATTTTGGATCCGAGCCCAATAATTCAGGAAAACTTGATCGGAATAGCTACTGGAAGCTCGCCGGTCACAGCGCATCGAGAATTGGCTTCGTCGGAATCCGACGAATTTTTACGGATTTCCCTAGGGGTACCACTATGGAAAATCACCAAAATCGTAAAAAGTGGTGAAATTTTGGATCCGAGCCCAATAATTCAGGAAAATTCGATCGGAATAGCTACTGGAAGCTCGCCGGTCACAGCGCGTCGAGAATTGGCTTCGTCGAAATCCGACGAATTTTTACGGATTTCCCTAGGGGTAACACTAGGGAAAATAACCAAAATCGAGAAATCGTAAAAGTGGTGAAATTTTGGATCCGATCCCAATAATTCAGGAAAACTCGATCGGAATAGCTACTGGAAGCTCGCCGGTCACAGCGCATTGAGAATTGGCTTCGTCGGAATCCGACGAATTTTTACGGATTTCCCTAAGGGTACGACTAGGGAAAATCACCAAAATCGAGAAATCGTAAAAAGTGGTGAAATTTTGGATCCGAGCCCAATAATTCCGGAAAACTCGATCGGAATAGCTACTGGAAGATCGCCGGTCACAGCGCATCGAGAATTGGCTTCGTCGGAATCCGGCAAATTTTTACGGATTTCCCTAGGGGTACCACAATGGAAATTCACCAAAATCGTAAAAAGTGGTGAAATTTTGGATCCGAGCTTAATAATTCAGGAAAACTCGATCGGAATAGCTACTGGAAGCTCGCCGGTCACAGCGCGTCGATAATTGGCTTCGTCGAAATCCGACGAATTTTTACGGATTTCCCTAGGGGTAACACTAGGGAAAATCACCAAAATCGAGAAATCGTAAAAGTGGTGAAATTTTGGATCCGAGCCCAATAATTCAGGAAAACTCGATCTGAATAGCTACTGGAAGCTCGCCGGTCACAGCGCATCGATAATTGGCTTCGTCGAAATTCGACAAATTTTTACGGATTTCCCTAGGGGGTACCACTAGGGAAAATCACCAAAATCGATAAATCGTAAAAAGTGGTGAAATTTTGGATCCGAGCCCAATAATTCAGGAAAACTCGATCGGAATAGCTACTGGAAGCTCGCCGGTCACAGCGTATCGAGAATTGGCTTCGTCGGAATCCGACGAATTTTTACGGATTTCCCTAGGGGTACCACTAGGGAAAATCACCAAAATCGAGAAAAGTGGTGAAATTTTGGATCCGAGCCCAAAAATTTAGGAAAACTAGATCGGAATAGCTACTGGAAGCTCGCCAGTCACAGCGCATCGAGAATTGGCTTCGTCGGAATCCGACGAATTTTTACGGATTTCCCTAGGGGTACCACTAGGGAAAATCACCAAAATCGAGAAAAGTGGTGAAATTTTGGATCCGAGCCAAAAAATTTAGGAAAACTCGATCAGAATAGCTACTGGAAGCTCGCCGGTCACAGCGCATCGAGAATTGGCTTCGTCGGAATCTGACGAATTTTTACGGATTTCCCTAGGGGTACCACTAGGGAAAATCACCAAAAACGAGAAATCGTAAAAAGTGGTGAAATTTTGGATCCGAGCCCAATAATTTAGGAAAACTCGATCGGAATAGCTACTGGAAGCTCGCCAGTCACAGCGCATCGAGAATTGGCTTCGTCGAAATCCGACGAATTTTTACGGATTTCCCTAGGGGTACCACTAGGAAAAATCGAGAAATCGTAAAAAGTGGTGAAATTTCGGATCCGAGCCCAATAATTCAGGAAAACTTTATCGGAATAGCTACTGGAAGCTCGCCGGTCACAGCGCATCGAGAATTGGCATCGTCAGAATCCGACGAATTTTTACGGATTTCCATAGGGGTACCACTAGGGAAAATCGAGAAATCGTAAAAAGTTGTGAAATTTTGGATCCGAGCCCAATAATTCTGGAAAACTCGATCGGAATAGCTACTGGAAGCTCGCCGGTCACAGCGCATCGAGAATTGGCTTCGTCGAAATCCGACGAATTTTTACCGATTTCCCTAGGGGTACCACTAGGGAAAATCACCAAAATCGAGAAAAGTGGTGAAATTTTGGATCCGAGCCCAAAAATTCAGGAAAACTCGATCGGAATAGCTACTGGAAGCTCGCCGGTCACAGCGCATCGAGAATTGGCTTCGTCGAAATTCGACGAATTTTTACGGATTTCCCTAGGGGTACCACTAGGGAAAATAACCAAAATCGAGAAATCGTCAAAAGTGGTGAAATTTTTGATCCGAGCCCAATAATTCAGGAAAACTCGATCTGAATAGCTACTGGAAGCTCGCCGGTCACAGCGCATCGAGAATTGGCTTCGTCGGAATCCGACGAATTTTTACGGATTTCCCTAGGGGTACCACTAGGGAAAATCACAAAAATCGTAAAAAGTGGTGGAATTTTGGATCCGAGCCCAATAATTCAGGAAAACTCGATCGGAATAGCTACTGGAAGCTCGCCGGTCACAGCGCATCGAGAATTGGCTTCGTCGGAATCCGACGAATTTTTACGGATTTTCCTAGGGGTACCACTAGGGAAAATCACCAAAATCGAGAAAAGTGGTGAAATTTTGGATCCGAGCCCAATAATTCAGGAAAACTCGATCGGAATAGCTACTGGAAGCTCGCCGGTCACAGCGCATCGAGAATTGGCTTCGTCGGAATCCGACGAATTTTTACGGATTTCCATAGGGGTACCACTAGGGAAAATCGAGAAATCGTAAAAAGTTGTAAAATTTTGGATTCGAGCCCAATAATTCTTGAAAACTCGATCGGAATAGCTACTGGAAGCTCGCCGGTCACAGCGCATCGAGAATTGGCTTCGTCGGAATCCGACGAATTTTTACGGATTTCCCTAGGGGTACCACTAGGGAAAATCACCAAAATCGAGAAAAGTTGTGAAATTTTGGAT
Source organism: Excoecaria cochinchinensis (assembly GCA_947683425.1). Taxonomy (NCBI): domain Eukaryota; kingdom Viridiplantae; phylum Streptophyta; class Magnoliopsida; order Malpighiales; family Euphorbiaceae; genus Excoecaria; species Excoecaria cochinchinensis. The sequence goes on from CANTUQ010000045.1 coordinate 370,015, forward strand.
CCGAGCCAAAAAATTCAGGAAAACTCGATCGGAATAGCTACTGGAAGCTCGCCGGTCACAGCGCATCGAGAATTGGCTTCGTCGAAATCCGACGAATTTTTACGGATTTCCCTAGGGGTACCACTAGGGAAAATAACAAAAATCGAGAAATTGTCAAAAGTGGTGAAATTTTTGATCCGAGCCAATTAATTCAGGAAAACTCGATCTGAATAGCTACTGGAAGCTCGCCGGTCACAGCGCATCTAGAATTCGCTTCGTCGGAATCCGACGAATTTTTACGGATTTCCCAAGGGTTACCACTAGGGAAAATCACCAAAATCGAGAAATCGTAAAAAGTGGTGAAATTTTGGATCCGAGCCCAAAAATTCAGGAAAACTCGATCGGAATAGCTACTGGAAGCTCGCCGGTCACAGCTCATCGAGAATTGGCTTCGTCGGAATCCGACGAATTTTTACGGATTTCCCTAGGGGTACCACTAGGGAAAATCACCAAAATCGAGAAAAGTGGTGAAATTTTGGATCTGAGCACAAAAATTTAGGAAAACTCGATCGGAATAGCTACTGGAAGCTCGCCGGTCACAGCGCATCGAGAATTGGCTTCGTCGGAATCCGACGAAATTTTACGGATTTTCCTAGGGGTACCACTAGGGAAAATCACCAAAATCGAGAAAAGTGGTGAAATTTTGGATCCGAGCCCAATAATTCAGGAAAACTCGATCGGAATAGCTACTGGAAGCTCGCCGGTCACAGCGCATCGAGAATTGGCTTCGTCGGAATCCGACAAATTTTTACGGATTTCCATACGGGTACCACTAGGGAAAATCACCAAAATCGAGAAATCGTAAAAAGTGGTGAAATTTTGGATCCGAGCCCAAAAATTCAGGAAAACTCGATCGGAATAGCTACTGGAAGCTCGCAGGTCACAGCTCATCGAGAATTGGCTTCGTCGGAATCCGACGAATTTTTACGGATTTCCCTAGGGGTACCACTTGGGAAAATCACCAAAATCGAGAAAAGTGGTGAAATTTTGGATCCGAGCCAAAAAATTTAGGAAAACTCGATCAGAATAGCTACTGGAAGCTCGCCGGTCATAGCGCATCGAGAATTGGCTTCGTCGGAATCTGACGAATTTTTACGGATTTCCCTAGGGGTACCACTAGGAAAAATCACCAAAAACGAGAAATCGTAAAAAGTGGTGAAATTTTGGATCCGAGCCCAATAATTTAGGAAAACTCGATCGGAATAGCTACTGGAAGCTCGCCAGTCACAGCGCATCGAGAATTGGCTTCGTCGGAATCCGACGAATTTTTACGGATTTCCCTAGGGGTACCACTAGGAAAAATCGAGAAATCGTAAAAAGTGGTGAAATTTTGGATCCGAGCCCAATAATTCAGGAAAACTTGATCGGAATAGCTACTGGAAGCTCGCCGGTCACAGCGCATCGAGAATTGGCTTCGTCGGAATCCGACGAATTTTTACGGATTTCCATAGGGGTACCACTAGGGAAAATCGAGAAATCGTAAAAAGTTGTGAAATTTTGGATCCGAGCCCAATAATTCTGGAAAACTCGATCGGAATAGCTACTGGAAGCTCGCCGGTCACAGCGCATCGAGAATTGGCTTCGTCGGAATCCGACGAATTTTTACGGATTTCCCTAGGGGTACCACTAGGGAAAATCACCAAAATCGAGAAAAGTGGTGAAATTTTGGATCCGAGCCCAAAAATTCAGGAAAACTCGATCGGAATAGCTACTGGAAGCTCGCCAGTCACAGCGCACCGAGAATTGGCTTCGTCGAAATCCGACGAATTTTTACGGATTTCCCTAGGGGTACCACTAGGGAAAATAACCAAAATCGAGAAATCGTCAAAAGTGGTTAAATTTTTGATCCGAGCCCAATAATTCAGGAAAACTCGATCTGAATAGCTACTGGAAGCTCGCCGGTCACAGCGCATCGAGAATTGGCTTGTCGGAATCCGAAGAATTTTTACGGATTTCCCTAGGGGTACCACTAGGGAAAATCACCAAAATCGAGAAATCGTAAAAAGTGGTGAAATTTTTGATCCGAGCCCAAAAATTCAGGAAAACTCGATCGGAATAGCTACTGGAAGCTCGCCGGTCACAGCTTATAGAGAATTGGCTTCGTCGGAATCCGACGAATTTTTACGGATTTCCCTAGGGGTACCACTAGGGAAAATCACCAAAATCGAGAAAAGTGGTGAAATTTTGGATATGAGCCCAAAAATTTAGGAAAACTCGATCGGAATAGCTACTGGAAGCTCGCCGGTCACAGCGCATCGAGAATTGGCTTCGTCGGAATCCGACGAAATTTTACGGATTTTCCTAGGGGTACCACTAGGGAAAATCACCAAAATCGAGAAAAGTGGTGAAATTTTGGATCCGAGCCCAATAATTCAGGAAAACTCGAACGGAATAGCTACTGGAAGCTCGCCGGTCACAGCGCATCGAGAATTGGCTTCGTCGGAAGCCGACGAATTTTTACGGATTTCCATAGGGGTACCACTAGGGAAAATCGAGAAATCGTAAAAAGTTGTGAAATTTTGGATTTGAGCCCAATAATTCTGGAAAACTCGATCGAAATAGCTACTGGAAGCTCGCCGGTCACAGCGCATCAAGAATTGGCTTCGTCGGAATCCGACGAATTTTTACGGATTTCCCTAGGGGTACCACTAGGGAAAATCACCAAAATCGAGAAAAGTGGTGAAATTTTGGATCCGAGCCCAAAAATTAAGGAAAACTCGATCGGAATAGCTACTGGAAGCTCGCCGGTCACAGCGCATCGAGAATTGGCTTCGTCGAAATCCGACGAATTTTTACGGATTTCCCTAGGGGTACCACTAGGGAAAATAACCAAAATCGAGAAATCGTCAAAAGTGGTGAAATTTTTGATCCGAGCCCAATAATTCAGGAAAACTCGATCTGAATTGCTACTGGAAGCTCGCCGGTCACAGCGCATCGAGAATTGGCTTCGTCGGAATCCGACGAATTTTTACGGATTTCCCTAGGGGTACCACTAGGGAAAATCACCAAAATCGAGAAATCGTAAAAAGTGGTGAAATTTTGGATCCGAGCCCAAAAATTCAGGAAAACTCGATCAGAATAGCTACTGGAAGCTCGCCGGTCACAGCTCATCGAGAATTGGCTTCGTCGGAATCCGACGAATTTTTACGGATTTCCCTAGGGGTACCACTAGGAAAAATCACAAAAATCGTAAAAAGTGGTGAAATTTTGGATCCGAGCCCAATAATTCAGGAAAACTCGATCGGAATAGCTACTGGAAGCTCGCCGGTCACAGCGCATCGAGAATTTGCTTCGTCGGAATCCGACGAAATTTTACGGATTTTCCTAGGGGTACCACTAGGGAAAATCACCAAAATCGAGAAAAGTGGTGAAATTTTGGATCCGAGCCCAATAATTCCGGAAAACTCGATCGGAATAGCTACTGGAAGCTCGCCGGTCACAGCGCATCGAGAATTGGCTTCGTCTGAATCCGACGAATTTTTACGGATTTCCCTAGGGGTACCACTATGGAAAATCACCAAAATCGAGAACTCGTAAAAAGTTGTGAAATTTTGGATCCGAGGCCAATAATTCAGGAAAACTCGTTCGGAATAGCTACTGGAAGCTCGCCGGTCATAGCGCATCGAGAATTGGTTTCGTCGAAATACGACGAATTTTTACGGATTTCCCTAGGGGTACCACTAGGGAAAATCACCAAAATCGAGAAAAGTGGTGAAATTTTTGATCCGAGCCCAAAAATTCTGGAAAACTCGATCGGAATAGCTACTGGAAGCTCGCCGGTCACAGCGCATCGAGAATTGGATTCGTCGGAATCCGACGAATTTTTACGGATTTCCCTAGGGGTACCACTAGGGAAAATCACCAAAATCGAGAAATCGTAAAAAGCGGTGAAATTTTGGATCCGAACCCAAAAATTCAGGAAAACTCGATCGGAATAGCTACTGGAAGCTCGCAGGTCACAGCTCATCGAGAATTGGCTTCGTCGGAATCCGACGAATTTTTACGGATTTCCATAGGGGTACCACTAGGGAAAATCACCAAAATCGAGAAATCGTAAAAAGTGGTGAAATTTTGGATCCGAGCCCAAAAATTCAGGAAAACTCGATCGGAATAGCTACTGGAAGCTAGCAGGTCACAGCTCATCGAGAATTGGTTTCGTCGGAATTCGACGAATTTTTACGGATTTCCCTAGGGGTACCACTAGGGAAAATCACCAAAATCGAGAAAAGTGGTGAAATTTTGGATCCGAGCCAAAAAATTTAGGAAAACTCGATCAGAATAGCTACTGGAAGCTCGCCGGTCATAGCGCATCGAGAATTGGCTTCGTCGGAATCTGACGAATTTTTACGGATTTCCCTAGGGGTACCACTAGGAAAAATAACCAAAAACGAGAAATCGTAAAAAGTGGTGAAATTTTGGATCCGAGCCCAATAATTTAGGAAAACTCGATCGGAATAGCTACTGGAAGCTCGCCAGTCACAGCGCATCGAGAATTGGCTTCGTCGAAATCCGACGAATTTTTACGGATTTCCCTAGGGGTACCACTAGGAAAAATCGAGAAATCGTAAAAAGTGGTGAAATTTTGGATCCGAGCCCAATAATTCAGTAAAACTTGATCGCAATAGCTACTGGAAGCTCGCCGGTCACAGCGCATCGAGAATTGGCTTCGTCGGAATCCGACGAATTTTTACGGATTTCCATAGGGGTACCACTAGGGAAAATCGAGAAATCGTAAAAAGTTGTGAAATTTTGGATCCGAGCCCAATAATTCTGGAAAACTCGATCGGAATAGCTACTGGAAGCTCGCCGGTCACAGCGCATCGAGAATTGGCTTCGTCGGAATCCGACAAATTTTTACGGATTTCCCTAGGGGTACCACTAGGGAAAATCACCAAAATCGAGAAATCGTAAAAAGTGGTGAAATTTTGGATCCGAGCCCAAAAATTCAGGAAAACTCGATCGGAATAGCTACTGGAAGCTCGCCGGTCACAGCTCATCGAGAATTGGCTTCGTCGGAATCCGACGAATTTTTAAGGATTTCCCTAGGGGGTACCACTAGGGAAAATAACCAAAATCGAGAAATCGTCAAAAGTGGTGAAATTTTTGATCCGAGCCCAATAATTCAGGAAAACTCGATCTGAATAGCTACTGGAAGCTCGCCGGTCACAGCGCATCGAGAATTGGCTTGTCGGAATCCGACGAATTTTTACGGATTTCCCTAGGGGTACCACTAGGGAAAATCACCAAAATCGAGAAATCGTAAAAAGTGGTGAAATTTTGGATCCGAGCCCAAAAATTCAGGAAAACTCGATCGGAATCGCTACTGGAAGCTCGCCGGTCACAGCTCATCGAGAATTGGCTTCGTCGGAATCCGACGAATTTTTACGGATTTCCCTAGGGGTACCACTAGGGAAAATCACCAAAATCGAGAAAAGTGGTGAAATTTTGGATCTGAGCCCAAAAATTTAGGAAAACTCGATCGGAATAGCTACTGGAAGCTCGCCGGTCACAGCGCATCGAGAATTGGCTTCGTCGGAATCCGGCGAAATTTTACGGATTTTCCTAGGGGTACCACTAGGGAAAATCACCAAAATCGAGAAAAGTTGTGAAATTTTTGATCCGAGCCCAATAATTCAGGAAAACTCGGTCGGAATAGCTACTGGAAGCTCGCCGGTCACAGCGCATCGAGAATTGGCTTCGTCGGAATCCGACGAATTTTTACGGATTTCCATAGGGGTACCACTAGGGAAAATCGAGAAATCGTAAAAAGTTGTGAAATTTTGGATCCGAGCCCAATAATTCTGGAAAACTCGATCGGAATAGCTACTGGAAGCTCGCCGGTCACAGCGCATCGAGAATTGGCTTCGTCGGAATCCGACGAATTTTTACGGATTTCCTTAGGGGTACCACTAGGGAAAATCACCAAAATCGAGAAAAGTGGTGAAATTTTGGATCCGAGCCCAAAAATTCAGGAAAACTCGATCGGAATAGCTACTGGAAGCTCGCCGGTCACAGCGCATCGAGAATTGGCTTCGGCGAAATCCGACGAATTTTTACGGATTTCCCTAGGGGTACCACTAGGGAAAATAACCAAAATCGAGAAATCGTCAAAAGTGGTGAAATTTTTGATCCGAGCCCAATAATTCAGGAAAACTCGATCTGAATTGCTACTGGAAGCTCGCCGGTCACAGCGCATCGAGAATTGGCTTGTCGGAATCCGACGAATTTTTACGGATTTCCCTAGGGGTACCACTAGGGAAAATCACCAAAATCGAGAAATCGTAAAAAGTGGTGAAATTTTGGATCCGAGCCCAAAAATTCAGGAAAACTCGATCGGAATAGCTACTGGAAGCTCGCCGGTCACAGCTCATCGAGAATTGGCTTCGTCGGAATCCGACGAATTTTTACGGATTTCCCTAGGGGTACCACTAGGAAAAATCACAAAAATCGTAAAAAGTGGTGAAATTTTGGATCCGAGCCCAATAATTCAGGAAAACTCGATCGGAATAGCTACTGGAAGCTCGCCGGTCACAGCGCATCGAGAATTGGCTTCGTCTGAATCCGACGAATTTTTACGGATTTCCCTAGGGGTACCACTATGGAAAATCACCAAAATCGAGAACTCGTAAAAAGTGGTGAAATTTTGGATCCGAGGCCAATAATTCAGGAAAAGTCGTTCGGAATAGCTACTGGAAGCTCGCCGGTCATAGCGCATCGAGAATTGGCTTCGTCGGAATCCGACGAATTTTTACGGATTTCCCTAGGGGTACCACTAGGGAAAATCACCAAAATCGAGAAAAGTGGTGAAATTTTTGATCTGAGCCCAAAAATTCAGGAAAACTCGATCGGAATAGCTACTGGAAGCTCGCCGGTCACAGCGCATCGAGAATTGGATTCGTCGGAATCCGACGAATTTTTACGGATTTCCCTAGGGGTACCACTAGGGAAAATCACCAAAATCGAGAAATCGTAAAAAGTGGTGAAATTTTGGATCCGAGACCAATAATTCAGGAAAACTCGATCGGAATATCTACTGGATGCTCGCCGGTCACAGCGCATCGAGAATTGGCTTCGTCGGAATCCGACGAATTTTTACGGATTTCCCTAAGGGTACCACTAGGGAAAATCACCAAAATCGAGAAATCGTAAAAAGTTGTAAAATTTTGGATCCGAGCCCAATAATTCAGGAAAACTCGATCGGAATAGCTACTGGAAGCTCACCGGTCACAGCGCGTCGAGAATTGGCTTCGTCGGAATCCGACGAATTTTTACGGATTTCCCTAGAGGTACCACTAGGGAAAATCACCAAAATCGAAAAAAGTGGTGAAATTTTTGATCCGAGCCCAATAATTAAGGAAAACTCGATCGGAATAGCTACTGGAAGCTCGCCAGTCACAGCGCATCGAGAATTGGCTTCGTCGAAATCCGACGAATTTTTACGGATTTCCCTAGCGGTACCACTAATGAAAATCACCAAAATCGAGAAATCGTAAAAAGTGGTGAAATTTTGGATCTGAGCCCAATAATTCAGGAAAACTCGATCGGAATAGCTACTGGAAGCTCGCCGGTCACAGCGCATCGAGAATTGGCTTCGTCGGAATCCGACGAATTTTTACGGATTTCCCTAAGGGTACCACTAGGAAAAATCGAGAAATCGTAAAAAGTGGTGAAATTTTGGATCCGAGCCCAATAATTCAGGAAAAATCGATCGGAATAGCTACTGGAAGCTCGCCGGTCACAGCGCATCGAGAATTGGCTTCGTCGGAATCCGACGAATTTTTACGGATTTCCATAGGGGTACCACTAGGGAAAATCGAGAAATCGTAAAAAGTGGTGAAATTTTGGATCCGAGCCCAATAATTCTGGAAAACTCGATCGGAATAGCTACTGGAAGCTCGCCGGTCACAGCGCATCGAGAATTGGCTTCGTCGAAATCCGACGAATTTTTACGGATTTTCCTAGGGGTACCACTAGGGAAAATCACCAAAATCGAGAAAAGTGGTGAAATTTTGGATCCGAGCCCAAAAATTCAGGAAAACTCGATCGGAATAGCTACTGGAAGCTCGCCGGTCACAGCGCATCGAGAATTGTCTTCGTCGGAATACGACGAATTTTTTCGGATTTCCCTAGGGTGTACCACTAGGAAAAATCACCAAAATCGAGAAATCGTAAAAGTGGTGAAATTTTTGATCCGAGACCAATAATTCAGGAGAACTCGATCGGAATAGCTACTGGAAGCTCGCCGGTCACAGCGCATCGAGAATTGGCTTCGTCGGAATACGACGAATTTTTACAGATTTCACTAGGGGGTACCACTAGGGAAAATCACCAAAATCGAGAAATCGTAAAAAGTGGTGAAATTTTGGATCCGAGCCCAATAATTCAGGAAAACTCGATCGGAATAGCTACTGGAAGCTCGCCGGTCACAGCGCGTCGAGAATTGGCTTCGTCGGAATCCGACGAATTTTTACGGATTTCCCTAGGGGTACCACTAGGGAAAATCACCAATATCGAGAAAAGTGGTGAAATTTTGGATCTGAGCCCAAAAATTCAGGAAAACTCGATCGGAATAGCTACTGGAAGCTCGCCGGTCACAGCGCATCGAGAATTGGTTTCGTCGGAATCCGACGAATTTTTACGGATTTCCCTAAGGGTACCAGTAGGGAAAATCACCAAAATCGAGAACTCGTACAAAGTGGTGAAATTTTGGATCCGAGGACAATAATTCAGGAAAACTCGATCAGAATAGCTACTGGAAGCTCGCCGGTCACAGCGCATCGAGAATTGGCTTCGTCGGAATCCGACGAATTTTTACGGATTTTCCTAGGGGGTACCACTAGGGAAAATCACCAAAATCGAGAACTCGTAAAAAGTGGTGAAATTTTGGATCTGAGGACAATAATTCAGGAAAACTCGATCGGAATAGCTACTGGAAGCTCGCCGGTCACAGCGCATCGAGAAATTGCTTCGTCGGAATCCGACGAATTTTTACAGATTTTCCTAGGGGTACCACTAGGAAAAATCACCAAAATCGAGAAATCGTAAAAAGTGGTGAAATTTTGGATCCGAGGACAATAATTCAGGAAAACTCGATCGGAATAGCTACTGGAAGCTCGCCGGTCACAGCGCATCGAGAATTGGCTTCGTCGGAATCCGACGAATTTTTACAGATTTTCCTAGGGGTACCACTAGGGAAAATCACCAAAATCGAGAAATCGTAAAAAGTGGTGAAATTTTTGATCCGAGCCCAATAATTCAGGAAAACTCGATCGGAATAGCTACTGGAAGCTCGCCGGTCACAGCGCATCGAGAATTGGCTTCGTCGGAATCCGACGAATTTTGACGGATTTTCATAGGGGTACCACTAGGGAAAATCACCAAAATCGAGAAAAGTGGTGAAATTTTGGATCCGAGCCCAAAAATTCAGGAAAACTCGATCGGAATAGCTACTGGAAGCTCGCCGGTCACAGCGCATCGAGAATTGGCTTCGTCGGAATACGACGAATTTTTTCGAATTTCCCTAGGGGGTACCACTAGGAAAAATCACCAAAATCGAGAAATCGTAAAAGTGGTGAAATTTTGGATCCGAGCCTAATAATTCAGGAGAACTCGATCGGAATAGCTACTGGAAGTTCGCCGGTCACAGCGCATCGAGAATTGGCTTCGTCGGAATACGACGAATTTTTACGGATTTCACTAGGGGGTACCATTAGGGAAAATCACCAAAATCGAGAAATCGTAAAAAGTGGTGAAATTTTGGATCCGAGCCCAATAATTCAGGAAAACTCGATCGGAAGAGCTACTGGAAGCTCGCCGGTCACAGCGCGTCGAGAATTGGCTTCGTCGGAATACGACGAATTTTTACGGATTTCCCTAGGGGTACCACTAGGGAAAATCCCCAAAATCGAGAAAAGTGGTGAAATTTTGGATCCGAGCCCAAAAATTTAGGAAAACTCGATCGGAATAGCTACTGGAAGCTCGCCGGTCACAGCGCATCGAGAATTGACTTCGTCGGAATCCGACGAATTTTTACGGATTCCCCTAGGGGTACCACTAGGGAAAATCACCAAAAACGAGAAATCGTAAAAAGTGGTTAAATTTTGGATCCGAGCCCAATAATTTAGGAAAACTCGATCGGAATAGCTACTGGATGCTCGCCGGTCACAGCGCATCGAGAATTGGCTTCGTCGGAATCCGACGAATTTTTACGGATTTCCCTAGGTGTACCACTAGGGAAAATCACCAAAATCGAGAAATCGTAAAAAGTGGTAAAATTTTGGATCCGAGCCCAAAAATTCAGGAAAACTCGATCGGAATAGCTACTGGAAGCTCGCCGGTCACAGCTCATCGAGAATTGGCTTCGTCGGAATCCGACGAATTTTTACGGATTTCCCTAGGGGTACCACTAGGGAAAATCACCAAAATCGAGAAAAGTGGTGAAATTTTGGATCCGAGCCCAAAAATTCAGGAAAACTCGATCGGAATAGCTACTGGAAGCTCGCCGGTCACAGCGCATCGAGAATTGGCTTCGTCGGAATACGACGAATTTTTACGGATTTCACTAGGGGGTACCACTAGGGAAAATCACCAAAATCGAGAAATCGTAAAAAGTGGTGAAATTTTGAATCCGAGCCCAATAATTTAGGAAAACTTGATCGGAAGAGCTACTGGAAGCTCGCCGGTCACAGCGCGTTGAGAATTGGCTTCGTCGGAATACGACGAATTTTTACGGATTTCCCTAGGGGTACCACTAGGGAAAATCACCAAAATCGAGAAAAGTGGTGAAATTTTGGATCCGAGCCCAAAAATTCAGGAAAACTCGATCGGAATAGCTACTGGAAGCTTGCCGGTCACAGCGCATCGAGAATTGGCTTCGTCGGAATCCGACGAATTTTTACGGATTTCCCTAAGGGTACCAGTAGGGAAAATCACCAAAATCGAGAAATCGTAAAAAGTGGTGAAATTTTGGATCCGAGCCCAAAAATTCAGGAAAACTCGATCGGAATAGCTACTGGAAGCTCGCCGGTCAAAGCTCATCGAGAATTGGCTTCGTCGGAATCCGACGAATTTTTACGGATTTCCCTAGGGGTACCACTAGGGAAAATCACCAAAATCGAGAAAAGTGGTGAAATTTTGGATCCGAGCCCAAAAATTCAGGAAAACTCGATCGGAATAGCTACTGGAAGCTCGCCGGTCACAGCGCATCGAGAATTGGCTTCGTCGGAATACGACGAATTTTTACGGATTTCACTAGGGGGTACCACTAGGGAAAATCACCAAAATCGAGAAATCGTAAAAAGTGGTGAAATTTTGAATCCGAGCCCAATAATTCAGGAAAACTTGATCGGAAGAGCTACTGGAAGCTCGCCGGTCACAGCGTGTTGAGAATTGGCTTCGTCAGAATACGACGAATTTTTACGGATTTCCCTAGGGGTACCACTAGGGAAAATCACCAAAATCGAGAAAAGTGGTGAAATTTTGGATCCGAGCCCAAAAATTCAGGATAACTCGATCGGAATAGCTACTGGAAGCTTGCCAGTCACAGCGCATCGAGAATTGGCTTCGTCGGAATCCGACGAATTTTTACGGATTTCCCTAAGGGTACCAGTAGGGAAAATCACCAAAATCGAGAAATCGTAAAAAGTGGTGAAATTTTAGATCCGAGCCCAATAATTCAGGAAAACTCGATCGGAATAGCTACTGGAAGCTCGCCGGTCACAGCGCATCGAGAATTGCCTTCGTCGGAATCCGACGAATTTTTACGAATTTCCCTAGGGGTACCACTAGGAAAAATCACCAAAATCGTAAAAAGTGATGAAATTTTGGATCCGAGCCCAATAATTCAGGAAAACTCGATCGGAATAGCTACTGGAAGCTCGCCGGTCACAGCGCATCGAGAATTGGCTTCGTAGGAATCCGACGAATTTTTACGGATTTCCCTAGGGGGTACCACTAGGAAAAATCACCAAAATCGAGAACTCGTAAAAAGTGGTGAAATTTCTGATCCGAGGCCAATAATTCAGCAAAACTCGATCGGAATAGCTACTGGAAGCTCACCGGTCACAGCGAATCGAGAATTGGCTTCGTCGGAATCCGACGAATTTTTACAGATTTCCCTAGGGGTACCACTAGGAATAATCACCAAAATCGAGAAATCTTAAAAAGTGGTGAAATTTTGGATCCGAGCCCAATAATTCAGGAAAACTCGATCGGAATAGCTACTGGAAGCTCGCCGGTTACAGCGCATCGAGAATTGGCTTCATCGGAATCCGATGAATTTTTATGGATTTCCCTAGCGGTACCACTAGGGAAATCACCAAAATCGAGAAATCGTAAAAAGCGGTGAAATTTTGGATCCGAGCCCAATAATTCAGGAAAACTCGATCGGAATAGCTACTGGAAGCTCGCCGGTCACAGCGCATCGAGAATTGGTTTCGTCGGAATCCGACGAATTTTAACGGATTTCCCAAGGGGTACCACTAGGAAAAATCACCAAAATCGTAAAAAGTGGTGAAATTTTGGATCCGAGCCCAATAATTTAGGAAAACTCGATCGGAATAGCTACTGGAAGCTCGCCGGTCACAGCGCATCGAGAATTGGCTTCGTCGGAATCCGACGAATTTTTACGGATTTCCCTAGGGGTACCACTAGGGAGAATCACCAAAATCGAGAAATCGTAAAAAGTGGTGAAATTTTGGATCCGAGCCCAAAAATTCAGGAAAACTCAATCGGAATAGCTACTGGAAGCTCGCCGGTCACAGCGCATCGAGAATTGGCTTCGTCGGAATCCGACGAATTTTTACGGATTTCCCTAGGGGGTACCACTAGGGAAAATCACCAAAATCGAGAAATCGTAAAAGTGGTGAAATTTTTGATCCGAGCCCAATAATTCAGGAAAACTCGATCGGAATAGCTACTGGAAGCTCGCCGGTCACAGCGCATCAAGAATTGGTTTCTTCGGAATCCGACGAATTTTTACGGATTTCCCTTGTGGTATCACTAGGAAAAATCACCAAAATCGTAAAAAGTGGTGAAATTTTGGATCCGAGCCCAATAATTCAGGAAAACTCGATCTGAATAGCTACTGGAAGCTCGCCGGTCACAGCGCATCGAGAATTGGCTTCGTCGGAATCCGACGAATTTTTACGGATTTCCCTAGGGGTACCACTAGGAAAAATCACCAAAATCGTAAAAAGTGATGAAATTTTGGATCCGAGCCCAATAATTCAGGAAAACTCGATCGAAATAGCTACTGGAAGCTCGCCGGTCACAGCGCATCGAGAATTGGTTTCGTCGGAATCCGACGAATTTTTACGGATTTCCCTAAGGGTACCACTAGGAAAAATCACCAAAATCGTAAAAAGTGATGAAATTTTGGAATCGAGCCCAATAATTCAGGAAAACTCGATCGGAATAGCTACTGGAAGCTCGCCGGTCACAGCGCATCGAGAATTGGCTTCGTCGGAATCCGACGAATTTTTACAGATTTCCCTAGGGGTACCACTAGGGAAAATCACCAAAATCGAGAAATCGTAAAAAGTGGTGAAATTTTGGATCCGAGCCCAATAATTCAGGAAAACTCGATCGGAATAGCTACTGGAAGCTCGCCGGTTACAGCGCATCGAGAATTGGCTTCGTCGGAATCCGATGAATTTTTACGGATTTCCCTAGCGGTACCACTAGGGAAATCACCAAAATCGAGAAATCGTAAAAAGCGGTGAAATTTTGGATCCGAGCCCAATAATTTAGGAAAACTCGATCGGAATAGCTACTGGAAGCTCGCCGGTCACAGCGCATCGAGAATTGGTTTCGTCGGAATCCGACGAATTTTAACGGATTTCCCAAGGGGTACCACTAGGAAAAATCACCAAAATCGTAAAAAGTGGTGAAATTTTGGATCCGAGCCCAATAATTTAGGAAAACTCGATCGGAATAGCTACTGGAAGCTCGCCGGTCACAGCGCATCGAGAATTAGCTTCGTCGGAATCCGACGAATTTTTACGGATTTCCCTAGGGGTACCACCAGGGAGAATCACCAAAATCGAGAAATCGTAAAAAGTGGTGAAATTTTTGATCCGAGCCCAAAAATTCAGGAAAACTCAATCGGAATAGCTACTGGAAGCTCGCCGGTCACAGCTCATCGAGAATTGGCTTCGTCGGAATCCGACGAATTTTTACGGATTTCCCTAGGGGTACCACTAGGGAAAATCATAAAAATCGTAAAAAGTGGTGAAATTTTGGATCCGAGCCAAATAATTCAGGAAAACTCGATCGGAATAGCTACTGGAAGCTCGCCGGTCACAGCGCATCGAGAATTGGCTTCGTCGGAATCCGACGAATTTTTACGGATTTTCCTAGGGGTACAACTAGGGAAAATCACCAAAATCGAGAAAAGTGGTGAAATTTTTGATCCGAGCCCAAAAATTCAGGAAAACTCAATCGGAATAGCTACTGGAAGCTCGCCGGTCACAGCGCATCGAGAATTTGCTTCGTCGGAATCCGACGAATTTTTACGGATTTCCCTAGGGGGTACCACTAGGGAAAATCACCAAAATCGAGAAATCGTAAAAGTGGTGAAATTTTTGATCCGAGCCCAATAATTCAGGAAAACTCGATCGGAATAGCTACTGGAAGCTCGCCGGTCACAGCGCATCAAGAATTGGTTTCTTCGGAATCCGACGAATTTTTACGGATTTCCCTTGTGGTATTACTAGGAAAAATCACCAAAATCGTAAAAAGTGGTGAAATTTTGGATCCGAGCCCAATAATTCAGGAAAACTCGATCTGAATAGCTACTGGAAGCTCGCCGGTCACAGCGCATCGAGAATTGGCTTCGTCGGAATCCGACGAATTTTTACGGATTTCCCTAGGGGTACCACTAGGAAAAATCACCAAAATCGTAAAAAGTGATGAAATTTTGGATCCGAGCCCAATAATTCAGGAAAACTCGATCGAAATAGCTACTGGAAGCTCGCCGGTCACAGCGCATCGAGATTTGGTTTCGTCGGAATCCGACGAATTTTTACGGATTTCCCTAAGGGTACCACTAGGAAAAATCACCAAAATCGTAAAAAGTGATGAAATTTTGGAATCGAGCCCAATAATTCAGGAAAACTCGATCGGAATAGCTACTGGAAGCTCGCCGGTCACAGCGCATCGAGAATTGGTTTCGTCGGAATCCGACGAATTTTTACAGATTTCCCTAGGGGTACCACTAGGGAAAATCACCAAAATCGAGAAATCGTAAAAAGTGGTGAAATTTTGGATCCGAGCCCAATAATTCAGGAAAACTCGATCAGAATAGCTACTGGAAGCTCGCCGGTTACAGCGCATCGAGAATTGGCTTCGTCGGAATCCGACGAATTTTTACGGATTTCCCTAGCGGTACCACTAGGAAAATCACCAAAATCGAGAAATCGTAAAAAGCGGTGAAATTTTAGATCCGAGCCCAATAATTCAGGAAAACTCGATCGGAATAGCTACTGTAAGCTCGCCGGTCATAGCGCATCGAGAATTGGTTTCGTCGGAATCCGACGAATTTTTACGGATTTCCCTTGTGGTATCACTAGGAAAAATCACCAAAATCATAAAAAGTGGTGAAATTTTGGATCCGAGCCCAATAATTCAGGAAAACTCGATCTGAATAGCTACTGGAAGCTCGCCGGTCACAGCGCATCGAGAATTGGCTTCGTCGGAATCCGACGAATTTTTACGGATTTCCCTAGGGGTACCACTAGGAAAAATCACCAAAATCGTAAAAAGTGATGAAATTTTGGATCCGAGCCCAATAATTCAGGAAAACTCGATCGAAATAGCTACTGGAAGCTCGCCGGTCACAGCGCATCGAGAATTGGTTTCGTCGGAATCCGACGAATTTTTACGGATTTCCCTAAGGGTACTACTAGGAAAAATCACCAAAATCGTAAAAAGTGATGAAATTTTGGAATCGAGCCCAATAATTCAGGAAAACTCGATCGGAATAGCTACTGGAAGCTCGCCGGTCACAGCGCATCGAGAATTGGCTTCGTCGGAATCCGACGAATTTTTACGGATTTCCCTAGGGGTACCACTAGGGAAAATCACCAAAATCGAGAAATCGTAAAAAGTGGTGAAATTTTGGATCCGAGCCCAATAATTCAGGAAAACTCGATCGGAATAGCTACTGGAAGCTCGCCGGTTACAGCGCATCGAGAATTAGTTTCGTCGGAATCCGACGAATTTTTACGGATTTCCCTAGCGGTACCACTAGGGAAAATCACCAAAATCGAGAAATCGTAAAAAGCGGTGAAATTTTAGATCCGAGCCCAATAATTCAGGAAAACTCGATCGGAATAGCTACTGGAAGCTCGCCGGTCACAGCGCATCGAGAATTGGTTTCGTCGGAATCCGACGAATTTTTACGGATTTCCCTTGTGGTATCACTAGAAAAAATCACCAAAATCGTAAAAAGTGGTGAAATTTTGGATCCGAGCCCAATAATACAGGAAAACTCGATCTGAATAGCTACTGAAAGCTCGCCGGTCACAGCGCATCGAGAATTGGCTTCGTCGGAATCCGACGAATTTTTACGGATTTCCCTAGGGGTACCACTAGGAAAAATCACCAAAATCGTAAAGAGTGATGAAATTTTGGATCCGAGCCCAATAATTCAGGAAAACTCGATCGAAATAGCTACTGGAAGCTCGCCGGTCACAGCGCATCGAGAATTGGTTTCGTCGAAATCCGACGAATTTTTACGGATTTCCCTAAGGGTACCACTAGGAAAAATCACCAAAATCGTAAAAAGTGATGAAATTTTGGAATCGAGCCCAATAATTCAGGAAAACTCGATCGGAATAGCTACTGGAAGCTCGCCGGTCACAGCGCATCGAGAATTGGCTTCGTCGGAATCCGACGAATTTTTACGGATTTCCCTAGGGGTACCACTAGGAAAAATCACCAAAATCGTAAAAAGTGGTGAAATTTTGGATCCGAGCCCAATAATTCAGGAAAACTCGATCATGATAGCTACTGGAAGCTCGCCGGTCACAGCGCATCGAGAATTGGCTTCGTCGAAATCCGACGAATTTTTACGGATTTCCCTAGCGGTACCACTAGGAAAAATCACCAAAAACAAGAAATCGTAAAAAGTGGTGAAATTTTGGATCCAAGCCCAATAATTCAGGAAAACTAGATCGGAATAGCTACTGGAAGCTCACCGGTCACAGCGCATTGAGAATTGGCTTCGTCGGAATTCGACGAATTTTTACGGATTTCCCTAGTGGTACCACAAGGGAAAATCGTCAAAATCTTAAAAAGTGGTGAAATTTTGGATCCGAGCCCAATAATTCAGGAAAACTCGATTGGAATAGCTACTGGAAGCTCGCCGGTCACAGCGCATCGAGAATTGGCTTCGTCGGAATCCGACGAATTTTTACGGATTTCCCTAGGGGTACCACTAGGGAAAATCAACAAAATCGTAAAAAGTGGTGAAATTTTGGATCCGAGCCCAATAATTCAGGAAAACTCGATCATGATAGCTACTGGAAGCTCGCCGGTCACAGCGCATCGAGAATTGGCTTCGTCGAAATCCGACGAATTTTTACGGATTTCCCTAGCGGTACCACTAGGAAAAATCACCAAAAACAAGAAATCGTAAAAAGTGGTGAAATTTTGGATCCAAGCCCAATAATTCAGGAAAACTAGATCGGAATAGCTACTGGAAGCTCACCGGTCACAGCGCATTGAGAATTGGCTTCGTCGGAATTCGACGAATTTTTACGGATTTCCCTAGTGGTACCACAAGGGAAAATCGTCAAAATCTTAAAAAGTGGTGAAATTTTGGATCCGAACCCAATAATTCAGGAAAACTCGATCGGAATAGCTACTGGAAGCTCGCCGGTCGCAGCGCATCGAGAATTGGCTTCGTCGAAATCCGACGAATTTTTACGGATTTCCCTAGCGGTACAACTAGGGAAAATCATCAAAATCGAGAAATCGTAAAAAGAGGTGAAATTTTGGATCCGAGCCCAATATTTCAGGAAAACTCAATCGGAATAGCTACTGGAAGCTCGCCGGTAACAGCGCATCGAGAATTGGTTTCGTCAGAATTCGACGAATTTTTACGGATTTCCCTAGGGGTACCACTAGGAAAAATCACCAAAATCGAGAAATCGTAAAAAGCGGTGAAATTTTGGATCCGAGCCCAATAATTCAGGAAAACTCGATCGGAATAGCTACTGGAAGCTCGCGGTCAAAGCGCATCGAGAATTGGCTTCGACGGAATCCGACGAATTTTTACGGATTTCCCTAGGGGTACCACTAGGGAAAATCACAAAAATCGAGAAATCGTAAAAAGCGGTGAAATTTTGGATCCGAGCCCAATAATTCAGGAAAACTCGATCGGAATAGCTACTGGAAGCTCGCCGGTCACAGCGCATCGAGAATTGGATTCGTCGGAATCCGACGAATTTTTACGAATTTCCCTAGGGGTACCACTAGGGAAAATCACCAAAATCGAGAAATCGTAAAAAGCGGTGAAATTTTGGATCCGAGCCCAATAATTCAGGAAAACTCGATCGGAATAGATACTGGAAGCTCGCGGTCAAAGCGCATAGAGAATTGGCTTCGACGGAATCCGACGAATTTTTACGGATTTTCCTAGGGGTACCACTAGGGAAAATCACCAAAATCGAGAAATCGTAAAAAGCGGTGAAATTTTGGATCCGAGCCCAATAATTCAGGAAAACTCGATCGGAATAGCTACTGGAAGCTCGCCGGTCACAGCGCATCGAGAATTGGCTTCGTCAGAATCCGACGAATTTTTACGGATTTCCCTAGGGGTACCACTAGGGAAAATCACCAAAATCGAGAAATCGTAAAAAGCGGTGAAATTTTGGATCCGAGCCCAATAATTCAGGAAAACTTGATCGGAATAGCTACTGGAAGCTCGCCAGTGACAGCGCATCGAGAATTGGCTTCGTCGGAATCCGACGAATTTTTACGGATTTCCCTAGGGGTACCACTAGGGAAAATCACCAAAATCGAGAAATCGTAAAAAGCGGTGAAATTTTGGATCCGAGCCCAATAATTCAGGAAAACTCGATCGGAATAGCTACTGGAAGCTCGCCGGTGACAGCGCATCGAGAATTGGCTTCGTCGGAATCCGACGAATTTTTACGGATTTCCCTAGGGGTACCACTAGGAAAAATCACCAAAATCGAGAAATCGTAAAAAGCGGTGAAATTTTGGATCCGAGCCCAATAATTCAGGAAAACTCGATCGGAATAGCTACTGGAAGCTCGCCGGTGACAGCGCATCGAGAATTGGCTTCGTCGGAATCCGACGAATTTTTACGGATTTCCCTAGGGGTACCACTAGGGAAAATCACAAAAATCGAGAAATCGTAAAAAGCGGTGAAATTTTGGATCCGAGCCCAATAATTCAGGAAAACTCGATCGGAATAGCTACTGGAAGCTCGCCGGTCACAGCGCATCGAGATTTGGCTTCGTCGGAATCCGACGAATTTTTACGGATTTCCCTAGGGGTACCACTAGGGAAAATCACCAAAATCGAGAAATCGTAAAAAGCGGTGAAATTTTGGATCCGAGCCCAATAATTCAGGAAAACTCGATCGGAATAGCTACTGGAAGCTCGCCGGTAACAGCGCATCGATAATTGGCTTCGTCGGAATCCGACGAATTTTTACGGATTTTCCTAGGGGTACCACTAGGGAAAATCACCAAAATCGAGAAATCGTAAAAAGCGGTGAAATTTTGGATCCGAGCCCAATAATTCAGGAAAACTCGATCGGAATAGCTACTGGAAGCTCGCCGGTAACAGCGCATCGATAATTGGCTTCGTCGGAATCCGACGAATTTTTACGGATTTTCCTAGGGGTACCACTAGGGAAAATCACCAAAATCGAGAAATCGTAAAAAGCGGTGAAATTTTGGATCCGAGCCCAATAATTCAGTAAAACTCGATCGAAATAGCTACTGGAAGATCGCGGTCAAAGTGCATCGAGAATTGGCTTCGACGGAATCCGACGAATTTTTACGGATTTCCCTAGGGGTACCACTAGGGAAAATCACCAAAATCGAGAAATCGTAAAAAGCGGAGAAATTTTGGATCCGAGCCCAATAATTAAGGAAAACTCGATCGGAATAGCTACTGGAAGCTCGCCGGCCACAGCGCATCGAGAATTGGCTTCGTCGGAATCCGACGAATTTTTACGGATTTCCCTAGGAGTACCACTAGGGAAAATCACCAAAATCGAGAAATCATAAAAAGCTGTGAAATTTTGGATCCGAGCCCAATAATTCAGGAAAACTCGATCGGAATAGCTACTAGAAGCTCGCCGGTCACAGCGCATCGAGATTTGGCTTCGTCGGAATCCGACGAATTTTTACGGATTTCCCTAGGGGGTACCACTAGGGAAAATCACCAAAATTGAAAAATCGTAAAAAGTGGTGAAATTTTGGATCCGAGTGCAATAATTCAGGAAAACTCGATTGGAATAGCTACTGGAAGCTTGCCGGTCACAATGCATCAAGAATTAGTTTTGTCGAAATCCGACGAATTTTTACGGATTTGCCAATGGGTACTACTAGGGAAAATCGAAAAATCCTAAAAAGTAGTGAAATTTCTGATCCGAGTCCAATAATTCTGGACAACTCGATTCGAATAGCTACTGAAAGCTTGCCGGTCACAACGCCTCGAGAATTGGTTTCGTCGGAATCCGACGAATTTTTACGGATTTTCCTAGGGGTACCACTAGGGAAAATCACCAACATCGAAAAATAGTAAAAAGTGGTGAAATTTTGGATCCGAGTCCAATAATTCAGGAAATCTTGATTGGAATAGCTACTGGAAGCTTGCTAGTCACAACGCATCAAGAATTGGTTTCGTCGAGATTCGACGAATTTTTACGGATTTTCCTAGGTGTACCACTAGGAAAAATAACCAAAATCGAAAAATCATAAAAAGTGGTGAAATTTTTGATCCGAGTCCAATAATTTAGGAAATCTTGATTGGAATAGCTACTGGAAGCTTGCCGGTCATAACACATTGAGAATTGGTTTCGTCGGAATCCGACGAATTTTTACGGATTTCCTTATGGGTACCACTAGGAAAAATCACGAAAATCGAAAAATCGTAAAAAGTGGTGAAATTTTGGATCCGAGTCCAATAATTCAGTAAACCTCGATTGGAATAGCTACTTGAAGCTTGCCGGTCACAACGCATCAAGAATTGGCTTCGTCGGAATCCGACGAATTTTTACGGATTTCCCTAGGGGTACCACTAGGGAAAATCGAAAAATAGTAAAAAGTGGTTAAATTTTTGATCCGAGTCCAACAATTCAGGAAAACTCGATTGGAATAGCTACTGAAAGCTTGCAGGTCACAACGTATCGAGAATTGGCTTCGTCGGAATCCGACTAATTTTTACGCATTTCCCTAGGGGTACTACTAGGAAAAATTGAAAAATCGTAAAAAATGGTGAAATTTTGGATCCGAGTCCAATAATTTAGGAAAACTAGATTGGAATAGCTACTGGAAGCTTGCCGATCACAACGCATCGAGAATTAGCTTCGTCGGAATCCGACGAATTTTTACGGATTTTCCTAGGGGTACCACAAGGGAAAATCGAAAAATCGTAAAAAGTGGTGAAATTTTGGATCCGAGTCCAATAATTCAGGAAAACTCGATTGGAATAGCTACTGGAAGCTTGCCGGTCACAACGCATCGAGAATTGGCTTCGTCGGAATCCGACGAATTTTTACGGATTTCCCTCGGGGTACCTGTGACGCGCGCCGGATCCCCGCGGCTGCCCGCTCGACCGCTCGCACGTGGGTGATCGGGGCACTTGTGGGTCCGTTGACATCTTGCAAATAAATTGCAATTGCGTCTATGTTTGGCAACAAGGAGGTTTCATGGAGTCGCCACCCAATAGAACATTGGAAAAATTACTCTCGCCTCGGAGAGCCTAAGACTGCGCTTGGTATCCATTTTGGGCCAGCCAGAGGGATCATGGAAGGTGAACTTCTCACCCTAAAGAGCCTAGGATTAGCGCTAAAGCCTCGTGACCCAAGAAGTAATTTGGAGGATAACCTCTAACCTCTTGAGCCCAAAGACCAGAGCTGGGTCCGGGATTTCTCATCTATTTCTACCTCATTTATTTTATGATCAAATCTTAATATCATTAATTCGCTCTCTCTCCACACTGTGCAATTGATTAAAAGGCGCATTTATTCACATTTTGAAAGCGATAAATGATCAGATAGATAATGAAAGCGATAAATTACAATAATACAAAGAGCGGAATACATCTCCCTTTCATAAATGTGCGAATCATGCATAAATCGGGGCATTGCTTATTTTGAGGACTTTGGTCCTCGCATGCATCATTATTAAAATTGAAGATTTTTGTTTATGATGATTTTATTGGATAAAAATAGGGCTTTGGCCCCTTTTGCATTTTGTACAAAACCTCATTTTTATTTAAGTATAAAATCGTTAGATTATATTTATACATTAACGAGATATGAGAAGAATATATCCATATACATGAAATAATCAATGAACAACAAAATGAAGGAAATAATCTAGAGGGTTAGGAAACTAAACCGGACGGAATCCTCCGAATATGGTAGATATCCGCTCAAGTTGTGGCAGTCCAAGAGAAATCATATATACACTCATAGAAAAGTTGAGAGATGTTAATATACATGTAGGAAACCGAAAAGGATTTGAAAAAGATAAAAAAACGATTTAAAAGGATGGAGGCAGAACCCACAGACAGCCTTCCTTAGACGACCGACGGGCGTCGGTTAAGGTAACCGACATGTCCGTCTGTCACTCAAGGAGAGGCATCTGTAAGTGGGGTGACCGACGGGCGCGGTGATAAAGATGACCCGTCGGTCACCACTGTCTCCGAAAAAAAATAGAAGAGAGAGAAATTCTTTTCAAGGCCAAAAAGTTTTATCAAAAAAATCATATAATAAGAGCCAAAATAAAGGGAAAGAAAATGACAAAATTGAAAGAATCAACAAATAAAGAATACATATGAAATGAAATGGAGAAAGAATCCGGAATATTTACCCTCAGATAATCGCTATGGGTGAAATTCTTGTATTGATTAGAGCCCCGCGCGTTCCACGAGAAGCAAAAGATGAAGGGTCAAAGAAAGAAAAATGGGCTATTGCTTCTTCAACCCCTCAAAAGATTGATTTTGGAATCAATATCTAAAGAAAACTAATTACTTTTAGTTCCTTTCTGATTGATTTGATCCTTGATCAAATAGATTCCCTTTGTAAATGTGTTTTGTTGGAAGAGAGAGAAAATTTGCTTGAAATTGGGAAGAGTTTCCTCCTTTGAAAATTTTTCCAACCCTTTTCTCTTGAAAATTCGGAGCTTTTATAAGCCAGACACGACCGACGGGCGTCAGAAGAATCCTTCTGACATAAGGATTCGTCCGACGGCCCTGTCACATCCACCGACGGGCGTCGAAAGGGTTGCGTGCTCCGGGAAACCAGGCGACATTCTGACAGGGGCGGTGACTTTCCGACGGGCGTCGGAAAATACCACAAGCCGTTGGTGACTCGAAGCGACGGGTTGACCTCACGGACGGGCTGGCCGTCTGTGGAGGACAAAAAGCCTTTTGGCTCGAAAAAATCTCTGTTTTCTCCCCCTCTGCCCAGGAATGGTAAAAAGCCTCATTTCTCGTGGAACGTGAGACTAAACCCTCCAAATCCAGCCCTTTATACAGGCTCGGACACTGATTTCATCATAGGGTAACCTCTGATCCGGACCGCTCCGGGACAAGGTGCTCACAGTACCACTAGGAAAAATCGAAAAATCGTAAAAAGTGGTGAAATTTTAGATCTGAGTCCAATAATTCAGGAAAACTCGATTGGAATAGCTACTGGTAGCTTGCCGGTCACAACGCATTGAGAATTGGCTTCGTCGAAATCCGACGAATTTTTACGGATTTCCCTAGGGGTACCACTAGGGAAAATCACCAAAATCGAAAAATCGTAAAAAGTGGTGAAATTTTGGATCCGAGTCTAATAATTCAGGAAAACTCGATTGGAATAGCTACTGGAAGCTTGCCGGTCACAACGCATCGAGAATTGGCTTCGTCGGAATACGACGAATTTTTACGGATTTGCCTGCGGGTACCACTAGGAAAAATCGAAAAATCGTAAAAAATGATGAAATTTTGGATCAGAGTCCAATAATTCAGGAAAACTCGATTGGAATAGCTACTGGAAGCTTGCCGGTCACAACGCATCGAGAATTGGTTTCGTCGAAATCCGACGAATTTTTACGGATTTCCCTAGGGGTACCACTAGAGAAAATCGCAAAATCGTAAAAAGTGGTAAAATTTTGGATCCGAGTGCAATAATGTAGGAAAATTCGATTGGAATAGCTACTGGAAGCTTGCCGGTCACAACGCATCGAGAATTGGCTTCGTCGGAATCCGACGAATTTTTACGGATTTCCCTTGGGGTACCTCTAGGGAAAATCGAAAAATCGTAAAAAGTGGTGAAATTTTTGATCCGAGCCCAATAATTCAGGAAAACTCGATTGGAATAGCTACTGGAAGCTTGCCGATCACAAAGCATCGAGAATTGGCTTCGTCGGAATCCGACGAATTTTTACGGATTTTCCTTGGGGCACCTCTAGGGAAAATCGAAAAATCGTAAAAAGTGGTGAAATTTTTGATCCGAGTCAAATAATTAAGGAAAACTCGATTGGAATTGCTAATGGAAGCTTGTCGGTCACAACGCATCGAGAATTGGCTTCGTCGGAATCCGACGAATTTTTACGGATTTCCCTGGGGCTACCAATAGGGAAAATCAAAAAATCGTAAAAAATGGTGAAATTTTGGATCCGAGTCCAATAATTCAGGAAAACTCAAATGGAATAGCTACTGGAAGCTTGCCGGTCACAACGCATCGAGAATTGGCATCGTCGGAATACGATAAATTTTTACGGATTTCCCTAGGGGTACCACTAGGAAAAATCGAAAAATCGTAAAAACTAATGAAATTTCGGAACCGAGTCCAATAATTCTTGAAAACTCGATTGGAATAGCTACTGGAAGCTTGCCGGTCACAACGCATCGGGAATTGGCTTCCTCGAAATCCGACGAATTTTTACGGATTTCTCTAGGGGTACCACTAGGGAAAATCGAAAAATCGTAAAAAGTGGTGAAATTTTGGATCCGAGTCCAACAATTCAGGAAAACTCGATTGGAATAGCTACTGGAAGCTTGCCGGTCACATCGCATTCCAACGAATTTTTTCAGATTTCCCTAGGGGTACCACTAGGGAAAATCGGAAAATCGTAAAAAGTGATGAAATTATGGATCTGAGTCCAATAATTCAGGAAAACTCGATTGGAATAGCTATTGGAAGCTTGCCGATCACAACGCATCGAGATTTGGTTTCGTCAAAATCCGACGAATTTTTACAGAATTCCTAGGGGTACCACTAGGGAAAATCACGAAAATCGAAAAATCGTAAAAAGTGGTGAAATTTTGGATCCGAGTCAAATAATTCAGTAAAACTCGATTGGAATAGCTACTGGAAGCTTGCCGGTCACAACGCATCGAGAATTGGTTTCGTCTGAGTCCGACGATTTTTTACGGATTTTCCTAGGGATAACACTAGGGAAAATCGAAAAATAGTAAAAAGTGGTGAAATTTTGGATACGAGTCCAATAATTCAGGAAAACTCGATTGGAATAGCTTCTGGAAGCTTGCCGGTCAAAACGCATCGAGAATTGGCTTCTTCGGAATCTGACGATTTTTTACGGATATCCCTGGGGGTACCACTTGGGAAAATCGAAAAATCATAAAAAATGGTGAAATTTTTGATCCGAGTTTAATAATTAAGGAAAACTCGATTGGAATAGCTACTGGAAGCTTGCCAGTCACAATGCATCGAGAATTGGCTTCATCGGAATCCGACGAATTTTTACGGATTTCCCTAGGGGTACCACTAGGGAAAATCACCAAAATCGAAAAATCGTAAAAAGTGGTGAAATTTTGGATCCGAGTCCAATAATTCAGGAAAACTCGATTGGAATAGCTACTGGAAGCGTGCCGGTCACAACGCATCGAGAATTGGCTTCATCGGAATCCGACGAATTTTTACGGATTTCCCTAGGGGTACCACTAGGGAAAATCACCAAAATCAAAAAATCGTAGAAAGTGGTGAAATTTTGGATCCGAGTCCAATAATTCAGGAAAACTCGATTGGAATAGCTACTGGAAGCTTGCCGGTCACAAAGCATCGAGAATTGGCTTTATCGAAATTCGACGAATTTTTACGGATTTCCCTAGGGGTAACACTAGAAAAAATCACCGAAATCGAAAAATCGTAAAAAGTGGTGAAATTTTGTATCCGAATCCAATAATTCAGGAAAACTCGATTGGAATAGCTACTGGAAGCTTGCCGGTCACAACGCATCGATAATTAGTTTCGTCGAAATCTGACGAATTTTTACGGATTTTCCTAGGGGTACCACAAGGGAAAATCACCAAAATCGTATCCGAGTCCAATAATTAAGGAAAAATCGATTGGAATAGCATCTGAAAGCTTGCCGGTCACAACGTTTAGAGAATTGGCTTCGTCGGAATTCGACGAATTTTTACGGATTTTCCTGGGGGTACCACTAGGGAAAATCGAAAAATCGTAAAAAGTGGTGAAATTTTGGATCCGAGTCCAATAATTCAGGAAAACTCGATTGGAATAGCTACTGGAAGCTTGCCGGTCACAACGCATCGAGAATTTGCTTCGTCGGAATCCGACGAATTTTTACGGATTTTCCTAGGGGTACCACTAAAAAAAATCACCGAAATCGAAAAATCGTAAAAAGTGGTGAAATTTTGTATCCGAATCCAATAATTCAGGAAAACTCGATTGGAATAGCTACTGGAAGCTTGCCGGTCACAACGCATCGATAATTAGTTTCGTCGAAATCCGACGAATTTTTACGGATTTTCCTAGGGGTACCACTAGGGAAAATCACCAAAATCGTAAAAAGTGGTGAAATTTTTGATCCGAGTCCAATAATTAAGGAAAAATCGATTGGAATAGCATCTGAAAGCTTGCCGGTCACAACGTTTAGAGAATTGGTTTCGTCGGAATTCGACGAATTTTTACGGATTTTCCTGGGGGTACCACTAGGGAAAATCGAAAAATCGTAAAAAGTGGTGAAATTTTGGATCCGAGTCCAATAATTCAGGAAAACTCGATTGGAATAGCTACTGGAAGCTTGCCGGTCACAACGCATCGAGAATTGGCTTCGTCGGAATCCGATAAATTTTTACGGATTTTCCTAGGGGTACAACTAGGGAAAATCACCAAAATCGAAAAATCGTAAAAAGTGGTGAAATTTTTGATCCAAGTCCAATAATTCAGGAAAACTCGATTGGAAAAGCTACTGAAAGTTTGCCGGTCACATCGCATCGAGAATTGGTTTCGTCGAAATCTGACGAATTTTTAAGGATTTTCCTAGGGGTACCACTAGGGAAAATTACCAAAATCGTAAAAAGTGGTGAAATTTTGGATCGGAGTCCAATAATTCAGGAAAACTCGATTGGAATAGCAACTAAAAACTTGCCGGTCACAACGCATCGAGAATTGGCTTCGTCGAAATTCAACGAATTTTTACAGATTTCCCTAGGGGTACCACTAGGGAAAATCACCAAAATCGAAAAATCGTAAAAAGTGGTGAAATTTTGGATCCGAGTCTAATAATTTAGGAAAACTCGATTGGAATAGCTACTGGAAACTTGCCGGTCACAACGCATCGAGAATTGGCTTCGTCGGAATACGACGAATTTTTACGGATTTGCCTACGGGTACCACTAGGAAAAATCGAAAAATCGTAAAAAATGATGAAATTTTGGATCAGAGTCCAATAATTCAGGAAAACTCGATTGGAATAGCTACTGGAAGCTTGCCGGTCACAACGCATCGAGAATTGGATTCGTCGAAATCCGACGAATTTTTACGGATTTCCCTAGGGGTACCACTAGAGAAAATCGCAAAATCGTAAAAAGTGGTAAAATTTTGGATCCGAGTGCAATAATGTAGGAAAATTCGATTGGAATAGCTACTGGAAGCTTGCCGGTCACAACGCATCGAGAATTGGCTTCGTCGGAATCCGACGAATTTTTACGGATTTCCCTTGGGGTACCTCTAGGGAAAATCGAAAAATCGTAAAAAGTGGTGAAATTTTTTATCCGAGCCCAATAATTCAGGAAAACTCGATTGGAATAGCTACTGGAAGCTTGCCGATCACAAAGCATCGAGAATTGGCTTCATCGGAATCCGACGAATTTTTACGGATTTTCCTTGGGGCACCTCTAGGGAAAATCGAAAAATCGTAAAAAGTGCTGAAATTTTTGATCCGAGTCAAATAATTAAGGAAAACTCGATTGGAATTGCTAATGGAAGCTTGTCGGTCACAACTCATCGAGAATTGGCTTCGTCGGAATCGGACGAATTTTTACGGATTTCCCTGGGGCTACCAATAGGGAAAATCGAAAAATCGTAAAAAATGGTGAAATTTTGGATCCGAGTCCAATAATTCAGGAAAACTCGAATGGAATAGCTACTGGAAGCTTGCCGGTCACAACGCATCGACAATTGGCATCGTCGGAATACGATAAATTTTTACGGATTTCCCTAGGGGTACCACTAGGAAAAATCGAAAAATCGTAAAAACTAATGAAATTTCGGATCCGAGTCCAATAATTCTTGAAAACTCGATTGGAATAGCTACTGGAAGCTTGCCGGTCACAACGCATCGGGAATTGGCTTCCTCGAAATCCGACGAATTTTTACGGATTTCTTTAGGGTTACCACTAGGGAAAATCGAAAAATCGTAAAAAGTGGTGAAATTTTGGATCCGAGTCCAACAATTCAGGAAAACTCGATTGGAATAGCTACTGGAAGCTTGCCGGTCACATCGCATTCCAACGAATTTTTTCAGATTTCCCTAGGGGTACCACTAGGGAAAATCGAAAAATCGTAAAAAGTGATGAAATTATGGATCTGAGTCCAATAATTCCGGAAAACTCGATTGGAATAGCTACTGGAAGCTTGCCGATCACAACGCATCGAGATTTGGTTTCGTCGAAATCCGATGAATTTTTACAGAATTCCTAGGGGTACCACTAGGGAAAATTACGAAAATCGAAAAATCGTAAAAAGTGGTGAAATTTTGGATCCGAGTCAAATAATTCAGTAAAACTCGATTGGAATAGCTACTGGAAGCTTGCCGGTCACAACGCATCGAGAATTGGTTTCGTCTGAGTCCGACGAATTTTTACGGATTTCCCTAGGGATAACACTAGGGAAAATCGAAAAATAGTAAAAAGTGGTGAAATTTTGGATACGAGTTCAATAATTCAGGAAAACTCGATTGGAATAGCTACTGGAAGCTTGCCGGTCAAAACGCATCGAGAATTGGCTTCTTCGGAATCTGACGATTTTTTACGGATATCCCTGGGCGTACCACTTGGGAAAATCGAAAAATCATAAAAAATGGTGAAATTTTTGATCCGAGTTTAATAATTAAGGAAAACTCGATTGGAATAGCTACTGGAAGCTTGCCAGTCACAATGCATCGAGAATTGGCTTCATCGGAATCCGACGAATTTTTACGGATTTCCCTAGGGGTACCACTAGGGAAAATCACCAAAATCGAAAAATCGTAAAAAGTGGTGAAATTTTGGATCCGAGTCCAATAATTCAGGAAAACTCGAT
This sequence comes from Excoecaria cochinchinensis, assembly GCA_947683425.1. Lineage (NCBI taxonomy): Eukaryota > Viridiplantae > Streptophyta > Magnoliopsida > Malpighiales > Euphorbiaceae > Excoecaria > Excoecaria cochinchinensis. Next base: position 399,821 of record CANTUQ010000045.1, read on the forward strand.
TGGAATAGCTACTGAAAGTTTGCCGGTCACATCGCATCGAGAATTGGTTTCGTCGAAATCTGACGAATTTTTACTGATTTTCCTAGGGGTACCACCAGGGAAAATTACCAAAATCGTAAAAAGTGGTGAAATTTTGGATCGGAGTCCAATAATTCAGGAAAACTCGATTGGAATAGCAACTAAAAACTTGCCGGTCACAACGCATCGAGAATTGGCTTCGTCGAAATTCAACGAATTTTTACAGATTTCCCTAGGGGTACCACTAGAGAAAATCACCAAAATCGAAAAATCGTAAAAAGTGGTGAAATTTTTTATCCGAGCCCAATAATTCGGGAAAACTTGATTGGAATAGCTGCTGAAAGCTAGCCGGTCAGAACGCGTGGAGAATTGGATTCGTCGGAATCTGACGAATTTTTTCGGATTTCTAAATGGGTACCACTAGGGAAAATTACAAAAATCGAGAAATCGTAAAAACTGGTGAAATTTTGGATCCGAGCCTAATAATTCGGGAAAACTTGATTGGAATAGCTGCTGGAAGCTTGCCGGTCACAACGCGTCGAGAATTGGCTTCGTCGGAATCTGACGTATTTCTGAAGGGGCACCACTAGGGAAAATCACAAAAATCGAAAAAACGTAAAAGTGATGAAATTTTGGATCCGAGCCCAATAATTCGGGAAAACTTGATTGGAATAGCTTCTGGAAGCTTGCCGGTCACAACGCATCGAGAATTGGCTTCGTCGGAATCTGACGAATTTTTACGGATTTCTGAAGGGGCACCACTAGGGAAAATCACCAAAATCGAAAAATCGTAAAAAGTGGTGAAATTTTGGATCGGAGCCCAATAATTCGGGAAAACTTGATTGGAATAGCTACTAGAAGCTTGCCGGTCACAACGCATTGAGAATTGGTTTCATCGGAATCCGACGAATTTTTACTGATTTCCCTAGGGGTACCACTAGGGAAAATCGAAAAATTGTAAAAAGTGGTGAAATTTTGGATCCGAGTCCAATAATTCAGGAAAACTCGATTGGAATAGCTACTGGAAGCTTGCCGGTCACAACGCATCGAGATTTGGCTTCGTCGGAATCCGACGAATTTTTACGGATTTCCCTAAGGGTACCACTAGGGAAAATCACCAAAATCGAAAAATCGTAAAAAGTGGTGAAATTTTTGATCCGAGTCCAATAATTCAGGAAAACTCAATTGGAAAAGCTACTGTAACCTTGCCGGTCACAACGCATCGAGATTTGGCTTCGTCGAAATCCGACGAATTTTTACGGATTTCCCTAAGGGTACACCACTAGGAAAAATCACCAAAATCGAAAAATCGTAAAAAGTGGTGAAATTTTTGATCCGGGTCCAATAATTCAGGAAAACTCGATTGGAATAGCTACTGGAAGCTTTCCGGTCACAACGCATAGAGAATTGGCTTCGTCGTAATCCGACGAATTTTTACGGATTTCCATAGGGGTACCACTAGGAAAAATCACCAAAATCGAAAAATCGTAAAAGGTGGTGAAATTTTTGAACCGAGTCCAATAATTTAGGAAAACTCGATTGGAATAGCTACTGGAAGCTTGCCGGTCAAAACGAATCGAGAATTGGCTTCGTTAGAATCCGACGAATTTTACGGATTTTCCTAGGGGTACCACTACGAAAAATCACCAAAATCGAAAAATCGTAAAAAGTGTTGAAATTTTGGATCCGAGTCCAATAATTCAGGAAAACTCAATTGGAATAGCTACTAGAAGCTTGCCGGTCACAACGAATTGAGAATTGGTTTCATCGGAATCCGACGAATTTTTACTGATTTCCCTTGGGGTACCACTAGGGAAAATCGAAAAATTGTAAAAAGTGGTGAAATTTTGGATCCGAGTCCAATAATTCAGGAAAACTCGATTGGAATAGCTACTGGAAGCTTGCCGGTCACAACGCATCGAGATTTGGCTTCGTCGGAATCCGACGAATTTTTACGGATTTCCCTAAGGGTACCACTAGGGAAAATCACCAAAATCGAAAAATCGTAAAAAGTGGTGAAATTTTTGATCCGAGTCCAATAATTTAGGAAAACTCAATTGGAAAAGCTACTGTAAGCTTGCCGGTCACAACGCATCGAGATTTGGTTTCGTCGGAATCCGACGAATTTTTACGGATTTCCCTAAGGGTACCACTAGGAAAAATCACCAAAATCGAAAAATCGTAAAAAGTGGTGAAATTTTTGATCAGGGTCCAATAATTCAGGAAAACTCGATTGGAATAGCTATTGGAAGCTTTCCGGTCACAACGCATCGAGATTTGGCCTCGTCGGAATCCGACAAATTTTTACGGATTTCCCTAAGGGTACCACTAGGAAAAATCACCAAAATCGAAAAATCGTAAAAAGTGGTAAAATTTTGGATCCGAATCCAATAATTTAGGAAAACTCGATTGGAATAGCTAGTGGAAGCTTGCCGGTCACAACGCATCGAGTATTGGCTTCGTTGGAATCTGACGAATTTTTACGGATTTCCCTAGGGGTACCACATGGGAAAATCGAAAAATCGTAAAAAGTGGTGAAATTTTGGATCCGAGTCCAATAATTCAGGAAAACTCGATTGGAATAGCTACTGGAAGTTTGCCGGTCACAACGCATCGAGAATTGGCTTCGTCGGAATCCAACGAATTTTTACGGATTTCCCTAGGGGTACCACTAGCGAAAATCCCCAAAATCGAAAAATCGTAAAAAGTTGTTATATTTTTTACCCGAGTCCAATAATTCAGGAAAACTCGATTGGAATAGCTGCTGGAAGCTTGCCGGTCACAACGCATCGAGATTTGGCTTTGTCGGAATCCGATGAATTTTTACGAATTTCCCTAGGGGTACCACTAGGGAAAATCGAAAAATTGTAAAAAGTGGTGAAATTTTAGATCCGAGTCCTATAATTCAGGAAAACTCGATAGGAATAGCAACTGGAAGCTTGCCGGTCACAACGCATCGAGAATTGACTTCGTCGGAATCCGACGAATTTTTACGGATTTTCCAAGGGTACCACTAGGGAAAATCAGAAAAATCGTAAAAAGTGGTGAAATTTTAGATCCGAGTCCAATAATTCAAGAAACATCGACTGAAATAGCTACTGGAAGCTTGCCGGTCACAACGCATCGAGAATTGGCTTCGTCGGAATCCGTTGAATTTTTACGGATTTCCCTAGGGGTGCCACCAGGGAAAATCGAAAAATCATAAAAAGTGGTGAAATTTTGGATCCGAGTCCAATAATTCAGGAAAACTCGATTGGAATAGCTACTGGAAGCTTGCCGGTTACAACGCATCGATAATTGGCTTCGTCAAAATCCGACGAATTTTTACGGATTTTCCTAGGGGTACCACTAGGGAAAATCACCAAAATCGAAAAATCATAAAAACTGGTGAAATTTTTGATCCGAGTCCAATAATTCAGGAAAACTCGATTGGAATAGCTACTGTAATCTTGCCGTTCACAATGCATCGAGAATTAGTTTCGTCGAAATCCGACAAATTTTTACGAATTTCCCTAGGGGTACCACTAGGAAAAATCACCAAAATCGAAAAATCGTAAAAAGTGGTAAAATTTTTATCGGAGTCCCATAATTCAGGAAATCTCAATTGAAATAGCTACTGGAAGCTTGCCGGTCACAACGCATCGAGAATTGGTTTCGTCGGAATCCGAAAATTTTTTACTGATTTTCCTAGGGGTACCACTAGGGAAAATCGAAAAATCGCAAAAAGTGGTGAAATTTTTGATCCGAGTCCAATAATTCATGAAAACTCGATTGGAATAGCTACTGGAAGCTTGCCGGTCACAATGCATCGAGAATTGCATTCGTCGGAATCCGTCGAATTTTTACGGATTTTCCTAGGGGTACCACTAGGGAAAATAACCAAAATCGAAAAATCGTAAAAACTGGTGAAATTTTTGATCCGAGTCCAATAATTCAGGAAAACTCGATTGGAATAGCTACTGTAATCTTGCCGGTCACAACGCATCGAGAATTAGTTTCGTCGGAATCCGACGAATTTTTATGAATTTCCCTAGGGGTACCACTAGGAATAATCACCAAAATCGAAAAATCGTAAAAAGTGGTAAAATTTTTATCGGAGTCCCATAATTCAGGAAATGTCAATTGAAATAGCTACTGGAAGCTTGCCGGTCACAACGAATCGAGAATTGGTTTCGTCGGAATCCGAAAAATTTTTACTGATTTTCCTAGGGGTACCACTAGGGAAAATCACCAAAATCGTAAAAAGTGGTGAAATTTTGGATCCGAGTCCAATAATTCAGAAATACTCGATTGGAATACCTACTGGAAGCTTGCCGGTCACAATGCATCGAGAATTGCCTTCGTCGGAATCCGACGAATTTTTACGGATTTTCCTAGGGGTACCACTAGGGAAAATCACCAAAATCGAAAGATAGTAAAAAGTGGTGAAATTTTGGATTCGAGTCCAATAATTCAGGAAAACTCGATTGGAATAGCTACTGAAAGCTTGCCGGTCACAACGCATCGACAATTGGCTTCGTTGAAATCCGACGAATTTTTACGCATTTCCCTAGGGTTACCACTAGGGAAAATCACAAAAATCAAAAAATCGTAAAAGGTGGTGAAATGTTGGTTCCGAGTCCAATAATTCAGGAAAACTCGATTGGAATGGCTACTGGAAGCTTGCCGGTCACAACGCATCGAGAATTGGCTTCGTTGAAATCCGACAAATTTTTACGGATTTTCCTAGGGGTACCACTAGGGAAAATCACCAAAATCGAAAAATCGTAAAAAGTGGTGAAATTTTTTATCCGAGCCCAATAATTCGGGAAAACTTGATTGGAATAGCTGCTGAAAGCTAGCCGGTCAGAACGCGTGGAGAATTGGATTCGTCGGAATCTGACGAATTTTTTCGGATTTCTAAAGGGGTACCACTAGGGAAAATTACAAAAATCGAGAAATCGTAAAAACTGGTGAAATTTTGGATCCGAGCCTAATAATTCGGGAAAACTTGATTGGAATAGCTGCTGGAAGCTTGCCGGTCACAACGCGTCGAGAATTGGCTTCGTCGGAATCTGACGTATTTCTGAAGGGGCACCACTAGGGAAAATCACAAAAATCGAAAAAACGTAAAAGTGATGAAATTTTGGATCCGAGCCCAATAATTCGGGAAAACTTGATTGGAATAGCTTCTGGAAGCTTGCCGGTCACAACGCATCGAGAATTGGCTTCGTCGGAATCTGACGAATTTTTACGGATTTCTGAAGGGGCACCACTAGGGAAAATCACCAAAATCGAAAAATCGTAAAAAGTGGTGAAATTTTGGATCGGAGCCCAATAATTCGGGAAAACTTGATTGGAATAGCTGCTGGAAGCTTGCCGGTCACAACGTGTCGAGAATTGGCTTCGTCGAAATCTGACAAATTTTTACGGATTTCTGAAGGGGAACCACTAGGGAAAATCACAAAAATTGAAAAATCGTAAAAAGTCGTGAAATTTTGGATCCGAGCCCAATAATTCGGGAAAACTTGATTGGAATAGCTGCTGGAAGCTTACCGGTCACAACGCGTCGAGAATTGGCTTCATCGGAATCTGACGAATTTCTGAAGGGGCACCACTAGGGAAAATCACAAAAATCGATAAATCGTAAAAAGTGGTGAAATTTTTGATCCGAGCCCAATAATTCGGAAAAACTTGATTGGAATAGCTTCTGGAAGCTTGCCGGTCACAACACATCGAGAATTGGGTTCGTCGGAATCTGACGAATTTTTACGGATTTCTGAAGGGGCACCACTAGGGAAAATCACCAAAATCGAAAAATCGTAAAAAGTGGTGAAATTTTGGATCGGAGCCCAATAATTCGGGAAAACTTGATTGGAATAGCTGCTGTAAGCTTGCCGGTCACAACGTGTCGAGAATTGGTTCGTCGAAATCTGAAGAATTTTTACGGATTTCTGAAGGGGCACCACTAGGGAAAATCACCAAAATAGAAAAATCGTAAAAAGTGGTGAAATTTTGGATCCGAGCCCAATAATTCTGGAAAACTTGATTGGAATAGCTCCTGGAAGCTTGCCGGTCACAACGCGTCGAGAATTGGTTTCGTCGAAATCTAATGAATTTTTACGGATTTCTGAAGGGGTACCACTAGGAAAAATCAACAAAATCGAAAAATCGTAAAAAGTGGTGAAATTTTGGATTCGAGCCCAATAATTCGGGAAAACTTGATTGGAATAGCTGCTGAAAGCTTGCCGGTCACAACGCGTTGAGAATTGGCTTGTAGAAATCTGACGAATTTTTACGGATTTCTGAAGGGGCACCACTAGGAAAAATCACCAAAATCGAAAAAAGTAGTGAAATTTTTTATCCGAGCCCAATAATTCTTGAAAACTTGATTGGAATAGCTCCTGGAAGCTTGTCGGTCACAACGCGTCGAGAATTGGTTTCGTCGAAATCTAATTAATTTTTACGGATTTCTGAAGGGGTACCACTAGGAAAAATCAACAAAATCGAAAAATCGTAAAAAGTGATGAAATTTTGGATTCGAGCCCAATAATTCGGGAAAACTTGATTGGAATAGCTGCTGAAAGCTTGCCGGTCACAACGCGTCGAGAATTGGCTTGTAGAAATCTGACGAATTTTTACGGATTTCTGAAGGGGCACCACTAGGAAAAATCACCAAAATCGAAAAAAGTAGTGAAATTTTTTATCCGAGCCCAATAATTCGGGAAAACTTGATTGGAATAGCTGCTGGAAGCTTGCCGGTCATAACGAGTCGAGAATTGGCTTCGTCAGAATCTGAAGAATTTTTATGTATTTCTGAAGGGGCACCACTAGGGAAAGTCACCAAAATCGAAAAATCGTAGAAAGTGGTGAAATTTTTGATCCGAGCCCTATAATTCTTGAAAACTTGATTGGAATAGCTGCTGGAAGATTGCCGGTCACAACGCGTTTAGAATTGGCTACGTCGGAATCTGACGAATTTTTACGGATTTCTGAAGGGGCACCACTAGGGAAAATCACCAAAATCGTAAAAAGTGGTGAAATTTTGGATTCGAGCCCAATAATTCGGGTAAACTTGATTGCAATAGCTGCTGAAAGCTTGCCGGTCACAACGCATCCAGAATTGACTTCGTCGGAATCTGACGAATTTTTACGGATTTCTGAAGGGGCACCACTAGGGAAAATCACCAAAATCGAAAAATCATAAAAAGTGGTGAAATTTTGGATCCGAGCCCAATAATTCGGGAAAAAGTGATTGGAATAGCTGCTGGAAGATTTTCGGTCACAACGCGCCGAGAATTGGTTTCGTCGCAATCTGACGAATTTTTACGGATTTCTGAAGGGGCACCACTAGGGAAAATCACCAAAATCGAAAAATAGTAAAAAGTGGAGAAATTTTGGATCCAAGCCAAATAATTCGGGAAAACTTGATTGGAATAGCTGCTGGAAGCTTGCCGGTAACAACAAGTCGAGAATTGGCTTCGTCGGAATCTGACAAATTTCTGAAGGGGCACCACTAGGGAAAATTACAAAAATCGAAAAATCGTAAAAAGTGGTGAAATTTTGGATCCGAGCGCAGTAATTTGGGAAAACTTGATTGGAATAGCTGCTGGAAGCTTTCCGGTCACAACGCGTCGAGAATTGGTTTTGTCGGAATCTGACGAATTTTTACGGATTTCTGAAGGGGCACCGCTAGGGAAAATAACTAAAATCAAAAAATCGTAAAACGTGGTGAAATTTTGGATCCGAGCCCAATAATTCGGGAAAACTCGATTGGAATAGCTACTGGAAGCTTGCCGGTCACAACGCATCGATAATTAGTTTCGTCAAAATCTGACGAATTTTTACGAATTTTCCTAGGGGTACCACAAGGGAAAATCACCAAAATCGTAAAAAGTGGTAAAATTTTTGATCCGAGTCCAATAATTAAGGAAAAATCGATTGGAATAGCATCTGAAAGCTTGCCGGTCACAACGTTTAGAGAATTGGCTTCGTCGGAATTCGACAAATTTTTACGGATTTTCCTGGGGGTACCACTAGGGAAAATCGAAAAATCGTAAAAAGTGGTGAAATTTTGGATCCGAGTCCAATAATTCAGGAAAACTCGATTGGAATAGCTACTGGAAGCTTGCCGGTCACAACGCATCGAGAATTGGCTTCGTCGGAATCCGATAAATTTTTACGGATTTTCCTAGGGGTACCACTAGGGAAAATCACCAAAATCAAAAAATCGTAGAAAGTGGTGAAATTTTGGATCCGAGTCCAATAATTCAGGAAAACTCGATTGGAATAGCTACTGGAAGCTTGCCGGTCACAAAGCATCGAGAATTTGCTTCGTCGGAATCCGACGAATTTTTACGGATTTTCCTAGGGGTACCACTAGAAAAAATCACCGAAATCGAAAAATCGTAAAAAGTGGTGAAATTTTGTATCCGAATCCAATAATTCAGGAAAACTCGATTGGAATAGCTACTGGAAGCTTGCCGGTCACAACGCATCGATAATTAGTTTCGTCGAAATCCGACGAATTTTTACGGATTTTCCTAGGGGTACCACTAGGGAAAATCACCAAAATCGTAAAAAGTGGTGAAATTTTTGATCCGAGTCCAATAATTAAGGAAAACTCGATTGGAATAGCATCTGAAAGCTTGCCGGTCACAACGTTTAGAGAATTGGCTTCGTCGGAATTCGACGAATTTTTACGGATTTTCCTGGGGGTACCACTAGGGAAAATCGAAAAATCGTAAAAAGTGGTGAAATTTTGGATCCGAGTCCAATAATTCAGGAAAACTCGATTGGAATAGCTACTGGAAGCTTGCCGGTCAAACCGCATCGAGAATTGGCTTCGTTGGAATCCGATAAATTTTTACGGATTTTCCTAGGGGTACCACTAGGGAAAATCACCAAAATCGAAAAATCGTAAAAAGTGGTGAAATTTTTGATCCAAGTCCAATAATTCAGGAAAACTCGATTGGAATAGCTACTGAAAGTTTGCCGGTCACATCGCATCGAGAATTGGTTTCGTCGAAATCTGACGAATTTTTACGGATTTTCCTAGGGGTACCACCAGGGAAAATTACCAAAATCGTAAAAAGTGGTGAAATTTTGGATCGGAGTCCAATAATTCAGGAAAACTCGATTGGAATAGCAACTAAAAACTTGCCGGTCACAACGCATCGAGAATTGGCTTCGTCGAAATTCAACGAATTTTTACAGATTTCCCTAGGGGTACCACTAGGGAAAGTAAGAAAAATAGTAAAAAGTGGTGAAATTTTCGATCCGAGTCCAATAATGCATGAAAACTCGATTGGAATAGCTACTGGAAGCTTGCCGGTCACAACGCATTGAGAATTGGTTTCGTCGGAATCCGACGAATTTTTACTGATTTCCCTAGGGGGTACCACTAGGGAAAATCGAAAAATCGTAAAAAGTGGTGAAATTTTGGATCCGATTCCAATAATTTAGGAAAACTCGATTGGAATAGCTAGTGGAAGCTTGCCGGTCACAACGCATCGAGTATTGGCTTCGTTGGATTCCGACGAATTTTTATGGATTTCCCTAGGGGTACCACTAGGGAAAATAAGAAAAATCGTAAAATTTTGTGAAATTTTGATCCGAGTCAAATAATTGAGGAAAACTCGATTGGAATAGCTACTGGAAGCTTGCCGGTCACAACGCATCGAGAATTGGTTTCATTGGAATCCGACGAATTTTTACTGATTTCCCTAGGTGTACCCAATGGGAAAATCGAAAAATCGTAAAAAGTGGTGAAATTTTTAATCCGAGTCCAATAATTCAGGAAAACTCGATTGGAATAGCTACTGGAAGCTTGCCGATCTTAACGCATCGAGAATTGGCTTCGTCGTAATCCGACGAATTTTTTCGGATTTCCCTAGGGGTACCACTAGCGAAAATCTCCAAAATCGAAAAATCGTAAAAAGTTGTAAAATTTTTTACCCGAGTCCAATAATTCAGGAAAACTCGATTGGAATAGCTGCTGGAAGCTTGCCGGTCACAACGCATCGAGAATTTGCTTGGTCGGAATCCGATGAATTTTTACGGATTTCCCTAGGGGTACCACTAGGGAAAATCGAAAAATCGTAAAAAGTGGTGAAATTTTAGATCCGAGTCCAGTAATTCAGGAAAACTCGATGGGAATAGCAACTGGAAGCTTGCCGGTCACAACGCATCGAGAATTGGATTCGTCGAAATTCGAAAATTTTTTACGGATTTTTCAAGGGGTACCACTAGGGAAAATAAGAAAAATCGTAAAAAGTGGTGAAATTTTAGATGCGAGTCCAATAATTCAAGAAAAATCGACTGGAATAACTACTGGAAGCTTGCCGATCACAACGCATCGAGAATTGGCTTCGTCGGAATCCGATGAAGTTTTACGGATTTCCGTGGGGGTACCACAAGGGAAAATCGAAAAATCATAAAAAGTTGTGAAATTTTGGATCCGAGTCTAGTAATTTGGAAAAACTCGATTGGAATAGCTACTGGAAGTTTACCGGTCACAACGCATCGAGAATTGGTTTCGTCGAAATCCGACGAATTTTTACGGATTTTCCTAGGGGTACCATTAGGAAAAATCACCAAAATCGTAAAAAGTGGTGAAATTTTCGATCCGAGTCCAATAATTCAGGAAAACTCGATTGGAATAGCAACTAGAAACTTGCTGGTCACAACGCATCGAGAATTTACTTCGTCGAAATCCGACGAATTTTTACAGATTTCCCTAGGGGTACCACTAGGGAAATTAAGAAAAATAGTAAAAAGTGGTGAAATTTTCGATCCGAGTCCAATAATGCATGAAAACTCGATTGGAATAGCTACTGGAAGCTTGCCGGTCACAACGAATTGAAAATTGGTTTCGTCGGAATCCGACGAATTTTTACTGATTTCCCTAGGGGTACCACTAGGGAAAATCGAAAAATCGTAAAAAGTGGTGAAATTTTGGATCCGAGTCCAATAATTCAGGAAAACACGATTGGAATAGCTACTGGAAGCTTGCCGGTCACAACGCATCGAGATTTGGCTTCGTCGGAATCCGACGAATTTTTACGGATTTCCCAAGTGGTATCACTAGGGAAAATAAGAAAAATCGTAAAAAGTGGTGAAATTTTGGATACGAGTCCAATAATTCAAGAAAACTCGATTGGAATAGCTACTGGAAGCTTGCCGGTCACAACGCATCGAGAATTGGCTTCGTCGGAATCCGTTGAAATTTTACGGATTTCCTTGGGGGTGCCACCAGGGAAAATCGAAAAATCATAAAAAGTGGTGAAATTTTGGATCCGAGTTCAATGATTCAGGAAAACTCGATTGGAATAGCTGCTGCAAGCTTGCCGGTCACAACGCATCGAGAATTGGCTTCGTCGAAATCCGACAAATTTTTACAGATTTCCCTAGGGGTACCACTAGGGAAAGTAAGAAAAATAGTAAAAAGTGGTGAAATTTTTGATCCGAGTCCAATAATGCATGAAAACTCGATTGGAATAGCTACTGGAAGCTTTCCGGTCACAACGCATTGAGAATTGGTTTCGTCGGAATCCGACGAATTTTTACTAATTTCCCTAGTGGTACCACTAGGGAAAATCGAAAAATCGTAAAAATTGGTGAAATTTTGGATCCGAATCCAATAATTCAGGAAAACTCGATTGGAATAACTACTGGAAGCTTGCCGGTCACAACGCATCGAGATTTGGCTTCGTCGGAATCCTACGAATTTTTACGGATTTCCCTAAGGGTACCACTAGGGAAAATCACCAAAATCGAAAAATCGTAAAAAGTGGTGAAATTTTTGATCCGAGTCCAATAATTCAGGAAAACTCGATTGGAATAGCTACTGGAAGCTTGCCGGTGACAAAGCATCGAGATTTGGCTTCGTCGGAATCCGACGAATTTTTACGGATTTTCCTAAGGGTACCACTAGGAAAAATCAAAAAAATCGAAAAATCGTAAAAAGTTGTGAAATTTTGGATCCGAGTCCAATAATTTAGGAAAACTCGATTGGAATAGCTAGTGGAAGTTTGCCGGTCACAACGCATCGAGTATTGGCTTCGTTGGATTCCGACGAATTTTTATGGATTTCCCTAGGGGTACCACTAGGAAAAATAAGAAAAATCGTAAAATTTTGTGAAATTTTGATCCGAGTCAAATAATTGAGGAAAACTCGATTGGAATAGCTACTTGAAGCTTGCCGGTCACAACACATCGAGAATTGGTTTCGTTGGAATCCGACGAATTTTTACTGATTTTCCTAGGGGTACCACATGGGAAAATCGAAAAATCGTAAAAAGTGGTGAAATTTTTGATCCGAGTCCAATAATTCAGGAAAACTCGATTGGAATAGCTACTGGAAGCTTGCCTGTCTTAACGCATCGAGAATTTGCTTAGTTGGAATCCCACGAATTTTTACGGATTCCCTCGGGGTACCACTATCGAAAATCACCAAAATCGAAAAATCGTAAAAGGTGGTGAAATTTTGGATCCGAGTCCAATAATTCAGGAAAACTCAATTGGAATATCTACTGGAAGCTTGCCGGTCACAACGCATCGAGAATTGGTTTCGTCGGAATCCGACAAATTTTTACGGATTTTCCTAGGGGTACCACGAGGAAAAATCACCAAAATCGAAAAATCGTAAAAAATGTTGAAATTTTGGATCCGAGTCCACTAATTCAAGAAAACTCGATTGGAATAGCTACTGGAAGCTTTCCGGTCACAACGCATAGAGAATTGGCTTCGTCGTAATCCGACGAATTTTTACGGATTTCCATTGGGGTACCACTAGGAAAAATCACCAAAATCGAAAAATCGTAAAAGGTGGTGAAATTTTTGAACCGAGTCCAATAATTTAGGAAAACTCGATTGGAATAGCTACTGGAAGCTTGCCGGTCAAAACGAATCGAGAATTGGCTTCGTTAGAATCCGACGAATTTTAAGGATTTTCCTAGGGGTACCACTACGAAAAATCACCAAAATCGAAAAATCGTAAAAAGTGTTGAAATTTTGGATCCGAGTCCAATAATTCAGGAAAACTCAATTGGAATAGCTACTAGAAGCTTGCCGGTCACAACGCATTGAGAATTGGTTTCATCGGAATCCGACGAATTTTTACTGATTTCCCTAGGGGTACCACTAGGGAAAATCGAAAAATTGTAAAAAGTGGTGAAATTTTGGATCCGAGTCCAATAATTCAGGAAAACTCGATTGGAATAGCTACTGGAAGCTTGCCGGTCACAACGCATCGAGATTTGGCTTCGTCGGAATCCGACGAATTTTTACGGATTTCCCTAAGGGTACCACTAGGGAAAATCACCAAAATCGAAAAATCGTAAAAAGTGGTGAAATTTTTGATCCGAGTCCAATAATTCAGGAAAACTCAATTGGAAAAGCTATTGTAAGCTTGCCGGTCACAACGCATCGAGATTTGGCTTCGTCGAAATCCGACGAATTTTTACGGATTTCCCTAAGGGTACACCACTAGGAAAAATCACCAAAATCGAAAAATCGTAAAAAGTGGTGAAATTTTTGATCCGGGTCCAATAATTCAGGAAAACTCGATTGGAATAGCTACTGGAAGCTTTCCGGTCACAACGCATAGAGAATTGGCTTCGTCGTAATCCGACGAATTTTTACGGATTTCCATAGGGGTACCACTAGGAAAAATCACCAAAATCGAAAAATCGTAAAAGGTGGTGAAATTTTTGAACCGAGTCCAATAATTTAGGAAAACTCGATTGGAATAGCTACTGGAAGCTTGCCGGTCAAAACGAATCGAGAATTGGCTTCGTTAGAATCCGACGAATTTTAAGGATTTTCCTAGGGGTACCACTACGAAAAATCACCAAAATCGAAAAATCGTAAAAAGTGTTGAAATTTTGGATCCGAGTCCAATAATTCAGGAAAACTCAATTGGAATAGCTACTAGAAGCTTGCCGGTCACAACGCATTGAGAATTGGTTTCATCGGAATCCGACGAATTTTTACTGATTTCCCTAGGGGTACCACTAGGGAAAATCGAAAAATTGTAAAAAGTGGTGAAATTTTGGATCCGAGTCCAATAATTCAGGAAAACTCGATTGGAATAGCTACTGGAAGCTTGCCGGTCACAACGCATCGAGATTTGGCTTCGTCGGAATCCGACGAATTTTTACGGATTTCCCTAAGGGTACCACTAGGGAAAATCACCAAAATCGAAAAATCGTAAAAAGTGGTGAAATTTTTGATCCGAGTCCAATAATTCAGGAAAACTCAATTGGAAAAGCTATTGTAAGCTTGCCGGTCACAACGCATCGAGATTTGGCTTCGTCGAAATCCGACGAATTTTTACGGATTTCCCTAAGGGTACACCACTAGGAAAAATCACCAAAATCGAAAAATCGTAAAAAGTGGTGAAATTTTTGATCCGGGTCCAATAATTCAGGAAAACTCGATTGGAATAGCTACTGGAAGCTTTCCGGTCACAACGCATAGAGAATTGGCTTCGTCGTAATCCGACGAATTTTTACGGATTTCCATAGGGGTACCACTAGGAAAAATCACCAAAATCGAAAAATCGTAAAAGGTGGTGAAATTTTTGAACCGAGTCCAATAATTTAGGAAAACTCGATTGGAATAGCTACTGGAAGCTTGCCGGTCAAAACGAATCGAGAATTGGCTTCGTTAGAATCCGACGAATTTTACGAATTTTCCTAGGGGTACCACTACGAAAAATCACCAAAATCGAAAAATCGTAAAAAGTGTTGAAATTTTGGATCCGAGTCCAATAATTCAGGAAAACTCAATTGGAATAGCTACTAGAAGCTTGCCGGTCACAACGCATTGAGAATTGGTTTCATCGGAATCCGACGAATTTTTACTGATTTCCCTAGGGGTACCACTAGGGAAAATCGAAAAATTGTAAAAAGTGGTGAAATTTTGGATCCGAGTCCAATAATTCAGGAAAACTCGATTGGAATAGCTACTGGAAGCTTGCCGGTCACAACGCATCGAGATTTGGCTTCGTCGGAATCCGACGAATTTTTACGGATTTCCCTAAGGGTACCACTAGGGAAAATCACCAAAATCGAAAAATCGTAAAAAGTGGTGAAATTTTAGATCCGAGTCCAATAATTCAGGAAAACTCAATAGGAAAAGCTACTGTAAGCTTGCCGGTCACAACGCATCGAGATTTGGCTTCGTCGAAATCAGACGAATTTTTACGGATTTCCCTAAGGGTACACCACTAGGAAAAATCACCAAAATCGAAAAATCGTAAAAAGTGGTGAAATTTTTTATCCGGGTCCAATAATTCAGGAAAACTCGATTGGAATAGCTACTGGAAGCTTTCCGGTCACAACGCATAGAGAATTGGCTTCGTCGTAATCCGACGAATTTTTACGGATTTCCATAGGGGTACCACTAGGAAAAATCACCAAAATCGAAAAATCGTAAAAGGTGGTGAAATTTTTGAACCGAGTCCAATAATTTAGGAAAACTCGATTGGAATAGCTACTGGAAGCTTGCCGGTCAAAACGAATCGAGAATTGGCTTCGTTAGAATCCGACGAATTTTACGGATTTTCCTAGGGGTACCACTACGAAAAATCACCAAAATCGAAAAATCGTAAAAAGTGTTGAAATTTTGGATCCGAGTCCAATAATTCAGGAAAACTCAATTGGAATAGCTTCTAGAAGCTTGCCGGTCACAACGCATTGAGAATTGGTTTCATCGGAATCCGACGAATTTTTACTGATTTCCCTTGGGGTACCACTAGGGAAAATCGAAAAATTGTAAAAAGTGGTGAAATTTTGGATCCGAGTCCAATAATTCAGGAAAACTCGATTGGAATAGCTACTGGAAGCTTGCCGGTCACAACGCATCGAGATTTGGCTTCGTCGGAATCCGACGAATTTTTACGGATTTCCCTAAGGGTACCACTAGGGAAAATCACCAAAATCGAAAAATCGTAAAAAGTGGTGAAATTTTTGATCCGAGTCCAATAATTCAGGAAAACTCAATTGGAAAAGCTACTGTAAGCTTGCCGGTCACAACGCATCGAGATTTGGTTTCGTCGGAATCCGACGAATTTTTACGGATTTCCCTAAGGGTACCACTAGGAAAAATCACCAAAATCGAAAAATCGTAAAAAGTGGTGAAATTTTTGATCAGGGTCCAATAATTCAGGAAAACTCGATTGGAATAGCTATTGGAAGCTTTTCGGTCACAACGCATCGAGATTTGGCCTCGTCGGAATCCGACAAATTTTTACGGATTTCCCTAAGGGTACCACTAGGAAAAATCACCAAAATCGAAAAATCGTAAAAAGTGGTAAAATTTTGGATCCGAATCCAATAATTTAGGAAAACTCGATTGGAATAGCTAGTGGAAGCTTGCCGGTCACAACGCATCGAGTATTGGCTTCGTTGGAATCTGACGAATTTTTACGGATTTCCCTAGGGGTACCACATGGGAAAATCGAAAAATCGTAAAAAGTGGTGAAATTTTTGATCCGAGTCGAATAATTCAGGAAAACTCGATTGGAATAGCTACTGGAAGTTTGCCGGTCACAACGCATCGAGAATTGGCTTCGTCGGAATTCAACGAATTTTTACGGATTTCCCTAGGGGTACCACTAGCGAAAATCCCCAAAATCGAAAAATCGTAAAAAGTTGTTAAATTTTTTACCCGAGTCCAATAATTCAGGAAAACTCGATTGGAATAGCTGCTGGAAGCTTGTCGGTCACAACGCATCGAGATTTGGCTTTGTCGAAATCCGATGAATTTTTACGAATTTCCCTAGGGGTACCACTAGGGAAAATCGAAAAATCGTAAAAAGTGGTGAAATTTTAGATCCGAGTCCTATAATTCAGGAAAACTCGATAGGAATAGCAACTGGAAGCTTGCCGGTCACAACGCATCGAGAATTGACTTCGTCGGAATCCGACGAATTTTTACGGATTTTCCAAGGGGTACCACTAGGGAAAATCAGAAAAATCGTAAAAAGTGGTGAAATTTTAGATTTGAGTCCAATAATTCAAGAAACATCGACTGGAATAGCTACTGGAAGCTTGCCGGTCACAACGCATCGAGAATTGGCTTCGTCGGAATCCGTTGAATTTTTACGGATTTCCCTGGGGGTGCCACCAGGGAAAATCGAAAAATCATAAAAAGTGGTGAAATTTTGGATCCGAGTCCAATAATTCAGGAAAACTCGATTGGAATAGCTACTGGAAGCTTGCCGGTTACAACGCATCGATAATTGGCTTCGTCAAAATCCGACGAATTTTTACGAATTTTCCTAGGGGTACCACTAGGGAAAATCACCAAAATCGAAAAATCATAAAAACTGGTGAAATTTTTGATCCGAGTCCAATAATTCAGGAAAACTCGATTGGAATAGCTACTGTAATCTTGCCGTTCACAATGCATCGAGAATTAGTTTCGTCGAAATCCGACGAATTTTTACGAATTTCCCTAGGGGTACCACTAGGAAAAATCATCAAAATCGAAAAATCGTAAAAAGTGGTAAAATTTTTATCGGAGTCCCATAATTCAGGAAATCTCAATTGAAATAGCTACTGGAAGCTTGCCGGTCACAACGCATCGAGAATTGGTTTCGTCGGAATCCGAAAATTTTTTACTGATTTTCCTAGGGGTACCACTAGGGAAAATCGAAAAATCGCAAAAAGTGGTGAAATTTTTGATCCGAGTCCAATAATTCAGGAAAACTCGATTGGAATAGCTACTGGAAGCTTGCCGGTCACAATGCATCGAGAATTGCATTCGTCGGAATCCGACGAATTTTTACGGATTTTCCTAGGGGTACCACTAGGGAAAATAACCAAAATCGAAAGATAGTAAAAAGTGGTGAAATTTTGGATTCGAGTCCAATAATTCAGGAAAACTCGATTGGAATAGCTACTGAAAGCTTGCCGGTCACAACGCATCGATAATTGGCTTCGTTGAAATCCGACGAATTTTTACGCATTTCCCTAGGGTTACCACTAGGGAAAATCACAAAAATCAAAAAATCGTAAAAGGTGGGGAAATGTTGGTTCCGAGTCCAATAATTCAGGAAAACTCGATTGGAATGGCTACTGGAAGCTTGCCGGTCACAACGCATCGAGAATTGGCTTCGTTGAAATCCGACAAATTTTTACGGATTTTCCTAGGGGTACCACTAGGGAAAATCACCAAAATCGAAAAATCGTAAAAAGTGGTGAAACTTTTTATCCGAGCCCAATAATTCGGGAAAACTTGATTGGAATAGCTGCTGAAAGCTAGCCGGTCAGAACGCGTGGAGAATTGGCTTCGTCGGAATCTGACGAATTTTTTCGGATTTCTAAAGGGGTACCACTAGGGAAAATTACAAAAATCGAGAAATCGTAAAAACTGGTGAAATTTTGGATCCGAGCCTAATAATTCGGGAAAACTTGATTGGAATAGCTGCTGGAAGCTTGCCGGTCACAACGCGTCGAGAATTGGCTTCGTCGGAATCTGACGTATTTCTGAAGGGGCACCACTAGGGAAAATCACAAAAATCGAAAAAACGTAAAAGTGATGAAATTTTGGATCCGAGCCCAATAATTCGGGAAAACTTGATTGGAATAGCTTCTGGAAGCTTGCCGGTCACAACGCATCGAGAATTGGCTTCGTCGGAATCTGACGAATTTTTACGGATTTCTGAAGGGGCACCACTAGGGAAAATCACCAAAATCGAAAAATCGTAAAAAGTGGTGAAATTTTGGATCGGAGCCCAATAATTCGGGAAAACTTGATTGGAATAGCTGCTGGAAGCTTGCCGGTCACAACGTGTCGAGAATTGGCTTCGTCGAAATCTGACGAATTTTTACGGATTTCTGAAGGGGCACCACTAGGGAAAATCACAAAAATCGAAAAATCGTAAAAAGTCGTGAAATTTTGGATCCGAGCCCAATAATTCGGGAAAACTTGATTGGAATAGCTGCTGGAAGCTTACCGGTCACAACGCGTCGAGAATTGGCTTCATCGGAATCTGACGAATTTCTGAAGGGGCACCACTAGGGAAAATCACAAAAATCGATAAATCGTAAAAAGTGGTGAAATTTTTGATCCGAGCCCAATAATTCGGAAAAACTTGATTGGAATAGCTTCTGGAAGCTTGCCGGTCACAACGCATCGAGAATTGGTTTCGTCGGAATCTGACGAATTTTTACGGATTTCTGAAGGGGCACCACTAGGGAAAATCACCAAAATCGAAAAATCGTAAAAAGTGGTGAAATTTTGGATCGGAGCCCGATAATTCGGGAAAACTTGATTGGAATAGCTGCTGTAAGCTTGCCGGTCACAACGTGTCGAGAATTGGCTTCGTCGGAATCTGAAGAATTTTTACGGATTTCTGAAGGGGCACCACTAGGGAAAATCACCAAAATAGAAAAATCGTAAAAAGTGGTGAAATTTTGGATCCGAGCCCAATAATTCTGGAAAACTTGATTGGAATAGCTCCTGGAAGCTTGCCGGTCACAACGCGTCGAGAATTGGTTTCGTCGAAATCTAATGAATTTTTACGGATTTCTGTAGGGGTACCACTAGGAAAAATCAACAAAATCGAAAAATCGTAAAAAGTGGTGAAATTTTGGATTCGAGCCCAATAATTCGGGAAAACTTGATTGGAATAGCTGCTGAAAGCTTGCCGGTCACAACGCGTCGAGAATTGGCTTGTAGAAATCTGACGAATTTTTACGGATTTCTGAAGGGGCACCACTAGGAAAAATCACCAAAATCGAAAAAAGTAGTGAAATTTTTTATCCGAGCCCAATAATTCGGGAAAACTTGATTGGAATAGCTGCTGGAAGTTTCCGGTCATAACGAGTCGAGAATTGGCTTCGTCGGAATCTGACGAATTTTTACGGATTTCTGAAGGGTTACCACTAGGGAAAATCACCAAAATCGAAAAATCATAAAAACTGGTGAAATTTTGGATTCGAGCCCAATAATTCGGGAAAACTTTATTGGAATAGCTGATGGAAGCTTGCCGATCACAACGCGTCGAGAATTGGCTTCGTCGAAATCTGACGAATTTCTGAAGGGGCACCACTAGGGAAAATCACAAAAAGTGAAAAACGTAAAAAGTGATTAAATTTTGGATTCGAGCCCAATAATTCGGGAAAACTTGATTGGAATAGCTTTTGGAAGCTTGCCGTTCACAACGCATCGAGAATCGACTTCGTCGGAATCTGACGAATTTTTACGGATTTCTGAAGGGGCTCCACTAGGGAAAATCACCCAAATCGAAAAATCATAAAAAGTGGTGAAATTTTTGATCCGAGCCCAATAATTCGGGAAAACTTGATTGGACTAGCTGCTGGAAGCTTGCCAGTCACAACGAGTCGAGAATTGGCTTCGTCGGAATCTGGCGAATTTTTACGGATTTCTGAAGGGGCACCACTAGGGAAAATCACTAAAATCGAAAAATCGTAAAAATTGGTGAAATTTTGGATCCGACTCCAATAATTCAGGTAAACTTGATTGGAATAGCTACTAGAATCTTGCTGGTCACAACGCGTCGAGAATTGGCTTCGTCGAAATCTGACGAATTTCTGAAGGGACAACACTACGGAAAATCACAAAAATCGAAAAATCGTAAAAAGTTGTGAAATTTTGGATCCGAGCCCAATAATTCGAGAAAACTTTATTGGAATAACTGCTGGAAGCTTGCTGGTCACAACGCATCGAGAATTTGTTTCGTCGGAATCTAACGAATTTTTACGGATTTCTGAAGGGGTACCACTAGCGAAAATCACAAAAATCGAAAAATCGTAAAAAGTTGTGAAATTTTGGATCCGAGTCCAATAATTCATGAAACCTTGATTGGAATAGCTACTGTAAGCTTTCCGGTCACAACGCGTCGTGAATTGGCTTCGTCGTAATCTGACGTATTATTACGGATTTCTGAGAGGGTACCACTAGGGAAAATAACCAAAATCGAAAAATCGTAAAAAGTGGTGAAATTTTAGATCCGAGTCCAATAATTCAGGAAAACTTGATTGGAATAGCTCCTGGATGCTTTCCGGTCACAACGCGTCGAGAATTGGCTTCGTCGGAATCTGACGAATTTTTACGGATTTCTGAAGGGGTACCACTAGGGAAAATCACCAAAATCGAAAAATCGTAAAAAGTTGTGAAATTTTGGATCCGAGTCCAATAATTCAGGAAACCTTGATTGGAATAGCTACTGTAAGTTTTCCGGTCACAACGCGTCGAGAATTGGCTTCGTCGTAATCTGACGTATTATTACGGATTTCTCAGAGGGTACTACTAGGGAAAATCACCAAAATCGAAAAATCGTAAAAAGTGGTGAAATTTTAGATCCGAGTCCAATAATTCAGGAAAACTTGATTGGAATAGCTCTTGGAAGCTTTCCGGTCACAACGCGTCGAGAATTGGTTTCGTCGGAATCTGACGAATTTTTACGGATTTCTGAAGGAGTACCACTAGGGAAAATCACCAAAATCGAAAAATCGTAAAAAGTGGTGAAATTTTGGATCCGAGTCCAATAATTCAGGAAACCTTGGTTGGATGGCTACTGTAAGCTTTCCGGTCACAACGTGTCGAGAATTGGCTTCGTCGTAATCTGACGTATTATTACGGATTTCTGAGAGGGTACCACTAGGGAAAATCACCAAAATCGAAAAATCGTAAAAAGTGGTGAAATTTTAGATCCGAGTCCAATAATTCAGGAAAACTTGATTGGAATAGCTCCTGGAAGCTTTCCGGTCACAACGCATCGAGAATTGGCTTCGTCGGAATCTGACGAATTTTTACGGTTTTCAGAAGGGGTACCACTAGGGAAAATCACCAAAATCGAAAAATCGTAAAAAGTTGTGAAATTTTTTTATCCGAGTTGAATAATTAAGGAAAACTTGATTATAATAGCTACTGCAAGCTTGCCGATCAAAACGCGTCGAGAATTGGCTTCATCAGAATCTGAAGAATTTTTATGTATTTCTGAAGGGGCACCACTAGGGAAAGTCACCAAAATCGAAAAATCGTAGAAAGTGGTGAAATTTTTGATCCGAGCCCTATAATTCTGGAAAACTTGATTGGAATAGCTGCTGGAAGATTGCCGGTCACAACGCGTTTAGAATTGGCTACGTCGGAATCTGACGAATTTTTACGGATTTCTGAAGGGGCACCACTAGGGAAAATCACCAAAATCGTAAAAAGTGGTGAAATTTTGGATCCGAGCCCAATAATTCGGGTAAACTTGATTGCAATAGCTGCTGAAAGCTTGCCGGTCACAACGCATCCAGAATTGACTTCGTCGAAATCTGACGAATTTTTACGGATTTCTGAAGGGGCACCACTAGGGAAAATTACCAAAATCGAAAAATCATAAAAAGTGGTGAAATTTTGGATCCGAGCCCAATAATTCGGGAAAAAGTGATTGGAATAGCTGCTGGAAGATTTTCGGTCACAACGCGCCGAGAATTGGTTTCGTCGCAATCTGACGAATTTTTACGGATTTCTGAAGGGGCACCACTAGGGAAAATCACCAAAATCGTAAAAAGTGGTGAAATTTTGGATCCGAGCCCAATAATTCGGGAAAACTTGATTGGAATAGCTGCTAGAAGCTTGCCGGTCACAACGCGTCGAGAATTGGCTTCGTCAGAATCTGACGAATTTTTACGGGTTTCTGAAGGGGCACCACTAGGGAAAATCACCAAAATCGAAAAATCGTAAAAAGTGGTGAAATTTTGGATCCGAGCCCAATAATTCGGGAAAAAGTGATTGGAATAGCTGCTGGAAGATTTTCGGTCACAACGCGCCGAGAATTGGTTTCATCGCAATCTGACGAATTTTTACGGATTTCTGAAGGGGCACCACTAGGGAAAATCACCAAAATCGAAAAATAGTAAAAAGTGGAGAAATTTTGGATCCAAGCCAAATAATTCGGGAAAACTTGATTGGAATAGCTGCTGGAAGCTTGCCGGTAACAACAAGTCGAGAATTGGCTTCGTCGGAATCTGACGAATTTCTGAAGGGGCACCACTAGGGAAAATTACAAAAATCGAAAAATCGTAAAAAGTGGTGAAATTTTGGATCCGAGCCCAGTAATTCGGGAAAACTTGATTGGAATAGCTGCTGGAAGCTTTCCGGTCACAACGCGTGGAGAATTGGTTTTGTCGGAATCTGACGAATTTTTACGGATTTCTGAAGGGGCACCGCTAGGGAAAATAACTAAAATCAAAAAATCGTAAAACGTGGTGAAATTTTGGATCCGAGCCCAATAATTCGGGAAAATTTGATTGGAATAGTTGCTGGAAGCTTGCCGGTCACAACGTGTCGAGAATTGGCTTCGTCGGAATCTGACGAATTTTTACGGATTTCTGAAGGGGCACCACTAGGGAAAATCAACAAAAATGAAAAATCGTAAAAAGTGGTGAAATTTTTTATTCGAGCCCAATAATTCGGGAAAACTTGATTGGAATAGCTGCTGGAAGCTTGCCCGTCACAACGCGTCGAGAATTGGCTTCGTCGGAATCTGACGAATTTCTGAAGGGGCACAACTAGGGAAAATCACCAAAATCGAAAAATCATAAAAAGTAGTGAAATTTTTGATCCGAGCTCAATAATTCGGGAAAACTTGATTGGAATAGCTGCTGGAAGCTTGCCGGTCAAAACGCGTTGAGAATTGGTTTCGTCGGAATATGACGAATTTTTACGGATTTCTGAAGGGGCACCACTAAGGAAAATCACCAAAATCGTAAAAAGTGTTGAAATTTTGGATCCGAGCCCAATAATTCGGGAAAACTTGATTAGAATAGCTGCTGGAATCTTGCCGGTCACAACGCATCGAGAATTGGCTTCGTCGAAATCTGACGAATCTCTGAAGGAGCAACACTACGAAAAATCACAAAAATCGAAAAATCGTAAAAATTGGTGAAATTTTGGATCCGAGCCCAATAATTCGAGAAAACTTGATTCGAATAACTGCTGGAAGCTTGTCGGTCACAACGCGTCGAGAATTGATATCGTCGGAATCTGACGAATTTTTACGGATTTCTTAGGGGGTACCACTAGGGAAAATCACCAAAATCGAAAAATCGTAAAAAGTGGTGAAATTTTTTATCCGAGTCCAATAATTCAGGAAAACTTGATTGGAATAGCTACTGGAAGCTTGCCGGTCACAACGCATCGAGAATTGGCTTCGTCGGAATCTGACGAATTTTTACGGATTTCTGAAGGGGCACCACTAGGGAAAATCACCAAAAACGAAAAATAGTAAAAAGTGGTGAAATTTTAGATCCGAGCCCAATAATTCGGGAAAACTTGATTGGAATAGCTACTGGAAGCTTGCCGGTCACAACGCGTCGAGAATTGGCTTCGTTGGAATCTGACGTATTATTACAGATTTCTGAGGGGGTACCACTAGGAAAAATCAACAAAATCGAAAAATCGTAAAAAGTGGTGAAATTTTAGATCCGTGTCCAACAATTCTGGAAAACTTGATTGGAATAGCTACTGGAAGCTTGCCGGTCACAACGCGTCGAGAATTGGTTTCGCCGGAATCTGATGTATTTTTACGGATTTCTGAGGGGGTACCACTAGGAAAAATCACCAAAATCAAAAAATCGTAAAAAAAGGTGAAATTTTTTATCCGAGTCCAATAATTCAGGAAAACTTGATTGGAATAGCTACAGGAAGCTTGCCGGTCACAACGCATCGAGAATTGGCTTCTTTTACGGATTTCTGAAGGGGTACTACTAGGGAAAATCACCAAATCGAAAAATCTTAAAAAGTGGTGAAATTTTGAATTCGAGTCCAATAATTCAGGAAAACTTGATTGGAATAGCTACTGAAAGCTTGAAGGTCACAACGCGTCGAAAATTGGCTTCGTCGAAATCTGACGAATTTTTACGGATTTCTGAAGGGGTACCACTAGGGAAAAATCACCAAAATTGTAAAATGTGGTGAAATTTTGGATCCGAGTCCAATAATTCAGGAAAACTTGATTAGAATAGCTCCTGGAAACTTGCCGGTCACAACGCGTCAAGAATTGGCTTCGTCGGAATCTGACGAATTTTTACGAATTTCTGAAGGGGTACCACTAGGGAAAAATCACAAAAATCGTAAAAAGTGGTGAAATTTTGGATCCGAGTCCAATAATTCAGGAAAACTTGATTGCAATAGCTCCTGAAAGCTTATCGGTCACAACGCGTCG
The DNA here is from genome assembly GCA_947683425.1 of Excoecaria cochinchinensis. Taxonomy (NCBI): domain Eukaryota; kingdom Viridiplantae; phylum Streptophyta; class Magnoliopsida; order Malpighiales; family Euphorbiaceae; genus Excoecaria; species Excoecaria cochinchinensis. The sequence continues at coordinate 425,010 of CANTUQ010000045.1, forward strand.
AGAATTTGTTTCGTCGGAATCTGACAAATTTTTACGGATTTCTTAGGGGGTACCACTAGAGAAAATCACCAAAATCGAAAAATGGTAAAAAGTGGTGAAATTTGGGATCCGAGTCCAATAATTCAGGAAATCTTGATTGGAATAGCTCCTGGAAACTTGCCGGTCACAACGCGTCAAGAATTGGCTTCGTAGGAATCTGACGAATTTTTACGGATTTCTGAAGGGGTACCATTAGGGAAAAATCACAAAAATCGTAAAAAGTGGTGAAATTTTGGATCCGAGTCCAATAATTCAGGAAAACTTGATTGCAATAGCTCCTGAAAGCTTGCCGGTCACAACGCGTCGAGAATTTGTTTCGTCGGAATCTGATAAATTTTTACGGATTTCTTAGGGGGTACCACTAGAGAAAATCACCAAAATCGAAAAATGGTAAAAAGTGGTGAAATTTGGGATCCGAGTCCAATAATTCAGGAAATCTTGATTGGAATAGCTACTGTAAGCTTTTCGGTCACAACGCGTCGATAATTGGCTTCATCGTAATCTGACGTATTATTACGGATTTCTGAGGGGGTACCACTAGGGAAAATCACCAAAATCGAAAAATCGTAAAAAGTGGTGAAATTTTAGATCCGAGTCCAATAATTCAGGAAAACTTGATTGGAATAGCTCCTGGAAGCTTGCCAGTCACAACGCGTCGAGAATTGGCTTCGTTGGAATCTGACGAATTTTTACGGATTTCTGAAGGTGTACCACTATGGAAAATCACTAAAATCGAAAAATCGTAAAAAGTTGTGAAATTTTTGATCCGTGTCGAATAATTCAGAAAAACTTGATTATAATAGCTACTGCAAGTTTGCCGATCAAAACGCGTCGAGAATTAGCTTAATCCGAATCTGACGAATTTTTATGAATTTCTGAAGGGGCACCAATAGGGAAAGTCACCAAAATCGAAAAATCGTAAAAAGTGGTGAAATTTTTGATCTGAGCCCAATAATTAAGGAAAACTTGATTGGAATAGCTGCTGGAAGATTGGCGGTCACAACGCGTTGAGAATTGGTTTCATCGGAATCTGACGAATTTTTATGGATTTCTGAAGGGGCACCACTAGGGAAAATCACCAAAATTGTAAAAAGTGGTGAAATATTGGATCCGAGCTCAATAATTCGGGAAAACTTGATTAAAATAGCTGTTGGAAGCTTCTCGGTCACAACGCGTCGAGAATTGGCTTCGTCGGAATCTGACGGATTTCAGAAGTGGCACCACAAGGGAAAATCACGAAAATCGAAAAATCATAAATAGTAGGGAAATTTCTGATCCGAGCCCAATAATTCGGGAAAACTTGATTGAAATAGCTGCTGGAAATTTGCCGGTCACAACGCATCGAGAATTGGCTACGTCGAAATCTGACTAATTTTTACGGATTTCTGAAGGGGCACCACTAGGGAAAATCACCAAAATCGAAAAATCATAAAAAGTGGTGAAATTTTGGATCCGAGCCCAAAAATTCCGGAAAACTTGATTGCAATAGCTGCTGGAAGCTTGCCGGTCACAACGCGTCGAGAATTGGCTTCGTCGAAATCTGACGAATTTTTATGGATTTCTGAAGGGGTACCACTAGGAAAAATCACCAAAATCGAAAAATCGTAAAAAGTGGTGAAATTTTAGATCCGAGTCCAATAATTAAGGAAAACTTGATTGGAATAGCTACTGGAAGCTTGCCGGTCACAACGCGTCGAGAATTGGTTTCGTCGGAATCTGACGAATTGTTACGGTTTTCTGAAGGGGTACCACTAGGGAAAATCACCAAAATCGAAAAATCGTAAAAAGTGGTGAAATTTTGGATCCGAGTCAAATATATCAGGAAAACTTGATTGGAATAGCTACTGGAAGCTTGCCGGTCACAACGCGTCGAGAATTGACTTCGTCGGAATCTGACGAATTTTTACGGATTTCTTAGGGGGTACCCCTAGGGAAAATCACCAAGATCGAAAAATCGTAAAAAGTGGTGAAATTTTTGATCCGAGTCCAATAATTCAGGAAACCTTGATTGGAATAGCTACTGTAAACTTTTTGGTCACAACGCGTTGAGAATTGACTTCGTCGTAATCTGAAGAATTTTTACGGATTTCTTAGGGGGTACCACTAGGGAAAATCTCCAAAATCGAAAAATCGTAAAAAGTGATGAAATTTTAGATCCGAGTCCAATAATTCAGGAAAACTTGATTAGAATAGCTACTGAAAGCTTGCCGGTCACAACGCGTTTAGAATTGGCTTCATTGAAATCTGATGTATTATTACGGATTTCTGAGGGGGTACCACTAGGAAAAATCACCAAAATCGAAAAATCGTAAAAAGTGGTGAAATTTTGGATCCGAGCCCAATAATTCGGGAAAACTTGATTTGAATAGCTGCTGGAAGCTTGCCGGTCACAACGCGTAGAGAATTGGCTTCGTCGGAATCTGACGGATTTCTGAAGGGGCACCACTAGGGAAAATCACCAAAATCAAAATATCATAAATAGTAGTGAAATTTATGATCCGAGCCCAATAATTCGGAAAAACTTTATTGGAATAGCTGCTGGAAGCTTGCTGATCACAACGCGTCGAGAATTGGCTTCGTCGGAATCTGACGAATTGTTACGGATTTCTGAAGGGGTACCACTAGGGAAAATTACCAAAATCGAAAAATCGTAAAAAGTGGTGAAATTTTGGATCCGAGCCCAATAATTTGGGAAAACTTGATTGGAATATCTGCTGTAAGCTTGACGGTCACAACGCGTCGAGAATTGGCTTCGTCGGAATCTGACGAATTGTTAGGGATTTTTGAGGGGGTACCACTAGGGAAAATCACAAAAATCGAAAAATTGTAAAGAGTGGTGAAATTTTGGATCCGAGTCCAATAATTCAGGAAACCTTGATTGGAATAGCTACTGTAAGCTTTCCGGTCACAACGCGATGAGAATTGGCTTCGTCGTAATCTGACGAATTTTTACGAATTTCTTAGGGGGTACCACAAGGGAAAATCACCAAAATCGAAAAATCGTAAAAAGTGGTGAAATTTTGATCCAAGTCAAATAATTTAGGAAAACTTGATTTGAATAGCTACTGGAACCTTGCCGGTCACAACGCATCGAGAATTAGCTTCGTCGAAATCTGACGAATTTTTACGGTTTTCTCAAGGGGTACCACTAGGGAAAAATCACCAAAATCGTAAAAAGTGGTGAAATTTTGGATCCGAGTAGAATATATCAGGAAAACTTGATTGGAATAGCTACTGGAAGCTTGCCGGTCACAACGCGTCGAGAATTGATTTCGTCCGAATCTGACGAATTTTTACGGATTTCTTAGGGGGTACCACTAGGGAAAATCACCAAGATCGAAAAATCGTAAAAAGTGGTGAAATTTTGGATCCGAGTACAATAATTCAGGAAACCTTGATTGGAATAGCTACTGTAAACTTTTCGGTCACAACGCGTTGAGAATTGGCTTCGTCGTAATCTGACGAATTTTTACGAATTTCTTAGGGGGTACCACTAGGGAAAATCACCAAAATCGAAAAATCGTAAAAAGTGGTGAAATTTTTTACACGAGTCCAATAATTCATGAAAACTTGATTGGAATAGCTACTGGAAGCTTGCCGGCCACAACGCCGAGAATTGGCTTCGTCGGAATCTGACGATTTTTTACTAATTTCTGAAGGTGTACCACTAGGAAAAATCACCAAAATCGACAAATCGTAAAAAGTGGTGAAATTTTGGATCCTAGTCCAATAATTCAGGAAAACTTGATTGGAATAGCTACTGGAAGCTTGTCGGTCACAACGCGTCGAGAATTGACTTCGTCGGAATCTGACAAATTTTTACGGATTTCTTAGGGGGTACCACTAGGGAAAATCACCAAGATCGAAAAATCGTAAAAAGTGGTGAAATTTTTGATCCGAGTCCAATAATTCAGGAAAACTTAATTGGAATAGCTACTGGAAGCTTGCCGGTCACAACGCGTTGAGAATTGGCTTCGTCATAATCTGACGAATTTTTACAGATTTCTTAGGGGGTACCACTAGGGAAAATCACAAAAATCGAAAAATCGTAAAAAGTGGTGAAATTTTTAATCCGAGTCCAATAATTCAGGAAACCTTGATTGGAATAGCTACTGTAAGCTTTTCGGTCACAACGCGACGAGAATTGGCTTTGTCGAAATCTGACGAATTTTAACGGATTTCTTAGGGGGTACCACTAGGGAAAATCACCAAAATCGAAAAATCGTAAAAAGTTGTGAAATTTTTTATCCGAGTCCAATAATTCAGGAAAACTTGATTGGAATAGCAACTGCAAGGCTGCCAGTCACAACGCGTCGAGAATTGGGTTCGTCGAAATCTGACGAATTTTTACGGTTTTCTGAAGGGGTACCACTAGGGGAAAATCACTAAAATCGTAAAAAGTGGTGAAATTTTGGATCCGTGTCCAATATTTCAGGAAAACTTGATTGGAATAGCTACTGGAAGCTTGCCGGTCACAACGCGTCGAGAATTGGCTTCGTCGGAATCTGACGAATTTTTACGGATTTCTGAAGGGGTGCCACTAGGGAAAATCACCAAAATCGAAAAATAGTAAAAAGTGGTGAAATTTTTGATTCGAGTCCAATAATTCAGGAAAACTTGATTGAATAGCTACTGGAAGCTTGCCGGTCACAACGCGTCGAGAATTGGATTCGTCACAATCTGACGAATTTTTACGGATTTCTGAGGGGGTACCACTAGGAAAAATCACCAAAATCGAAAAATCGTAAAAAGTTGTGAAATTTTGGATCCGAGTCCAATAATTCAGGAAAACTTGATTGGAATAGCTCCTGAAAACTTGCCGTTTACAATGCGTCAAGAATTGGATTCGTCTGAATCTGACGAATTTTTACGGATTTCTTAGGGGGTACCAGTAGGAAAAATCACAAAAATCGAAAAATCGTAAAAAGTGGTGAAATTTTTTATCCGAGTCAAATAATTCAGGAAACCTTGATTGGAATAGGTACTGTAAGCTTTCCGGTCTCAACGCGTCGACAATTGGTTTCGTCGTAATCTGACGAATTTTTACGGATTTCTTAGGGGGTACCACTTGGGAAAATCACTAAAATTCAAAAATCGTAAAAAGAGGTGAAATTTTGGATCCGAGTCCAATAATTCACGAAAACTTGATTGGAATTGCTACTGGAAGCTTGCTGGTCACAACGCGTCGAGAATTCGCTTCGTCGGAATCTGACGAATTTTTACGGATTTTTGAAGGGGTACACCTAGGGAAAATCACCAAAATCGAAATATAGTAAAAAGTGGTGAAATTTTGGATTCGAGTCTAATAATTCAGGAAAACTTGATTGAATAGCTACTGGAAGCTTGCCGGTCACAGCGCGTCGACAATTGGCTTCGTGGAAATCTGACGAATTTTTACGGATTTCTGAAGGGGTACCACTAGGGAAAATCACCAAAATCGAAAAATCGTAAAAAGTTGTGAAATTTTGGATCCGAGTCCAATAATTCAGGAAAATTTGATTGGAATAGCTCATGGAAGCTTGCCGGCCACAACGCGTCGAGAATTGGTTTCGTCGGAATCTGACGAATTTTTACGGATTTCTGAAGGGGTACCACTAGGGAAAATTACCAAAATCGAAAAATCGTAAAAAGTTGTGAAATTTTTATTCCGAGTCCAATAATTCAGAAAAACTTAATTGGAATAGCTACTGCAAGCTTGCCGGTCACAACGCGTCGAGAATTGACTTCGTCGGAATCTGACGAATTTTTACGGATTTCTGAAGGGATACCACTAGGAAAAATCACCAAATACGAAAAATCGTAAAAAGTGGTAAAACTTTGGATCCGAGCCCAATAATTCGGGAAAACTTGATTGGAATAGCTGCTGGAAGCTTGTCGGTCACAACGCGCCGAGAATTGGCTTCGTCGGAATCTGACGAATTTTTAAGGATTTCTGAAGGGGTACCACTAGGGAAAAATCACCAAAATCGTAAAAAGTGGTGAAATTTTTGATCCGAGTCCAATAATTCAGGAAAACTTGATTGGAATAGCTCCTGGAAGCTTGCCGGTAACAACGCATCGAGAATTGGTTTCGTCGGAATCTGACGTATTTTTACGGATTTCTTGGGGGGTACCACTAGGAAAAATCACCAAAATCAAAAAATCGTAAAAAGTGGTGAAATTTTGGATCCGAGTCCAATAATTCAGGAAACCTTGATTGGAATAGCTACTGTAAGCTTTCCGGTCACAACGCGTCGAGAATTGGCTTCGTCGTAATCTGACGAATTTTTACGGATTTCTTAGGGGGTACAATAGGAAAAATCACCAAAATCGAAAAATCGTTAAAAGTGGTGAAATTTTGGATCCGAGTCCAATAATTCAGAGAAACTTGATTGAAATAGCTACTGGAAGCTTGCCGGTCACAACGCGTCGAGAATTGGCTTCGTCGGAATCTGACGAATTTTTACGGATTTCTGAAGGGGTACCACTAGGGAAAATTACCAAAATCGAAAAATCATAAAAAGTGGTGAAATTTTGGATCCGAGCCCAATAATTCGGAAAAACTTGATTGGAATAGCTGCTGGAAGCTTGCCGGTCACAACGCGTCGAGAATTGGATTCGTCGGAATTTGACGAATTTTTACGGATTTCTGAAGGGGTACCACTAGGAAAAATCACCAAAATCGTAAAAAGTGGTGAAATTTTTTATCAGAGTCCAATAATTCAGGAAAACTTGATTGGAATAGCTACTGGAAGCTTTCCGGTCCCAATGCGTCGAGAATTGGCTTCGTCTGAATCTGACGAATTTTTACGGATTTCTGAAGGGGTACCACTAGGGAAAATCACCAAAATCGTAAAAAGTGGTGAAATTTTGAATCCGAGTCCAATAATTCAGGAAAACTTGATTGGAATAGCTACTTGAAGCTTGCCGGTCACAACGCATCGAGAATTAGTTTCGTCGGAATCTGATGAATTTTTACGGATTTCGTAAGGGGTACCACTAGGAAAAATCACCAAAATATTAAAAAGTGGTGAAATTTTGGATCCGAGTGCAATAATTCTGGAAAACTTGATTGGAATAGCTACTGGATGATTGCAGGTCACAACGCTTCGAGAATTTACTTCGTCGAAATCTGACGAATTTTTACGGATTTCTGAAGGGGTACCACGAGGAAAAATCACCAAAATCGAAAAATCGTAAAAAAAGTGGTGAAATTTTTGATCCGAGTCCAATAATTCAGGAAAACTTGATTGGAATAGCTACTGGAAGCTTGCCGGTCACAACGCGTTGAGATTTGATTTCGTCGAAATCTGACGAATTTTTACGGATTTCTGAACGGGTACCACTAGGGAAAATCACCAAAAATAAAAAATCGTAAAAAAAGTGGCGAAATTTTTGATCCGAGTCCAATAATTCAGGAAAACTTGATTGGAATAGCTACTTGAAGCTTGCCGGTCAAAACTCGTCGAGAATTGGCTTCGTCGGAATATGACGAATTTTTACGGATTTCTAAAAGGGTACCACTAGTGAAAATCACCAAAATCGAAAAATCTTAAAAAAAGTGGTGAAATTTTTGAACCGAGTCTAATAATTTAGGAAAACTTAATTCTGATAGCTACTGGAAGCTTGCCGGTCACAACGCGTCGAGAATTGGCTTCATCAGAATCTGACGAATTTTTACGGATTTCTGACGGGGTACCACTAGGGAAAATCGCAAAAATCGAAAAATCGTAAAAAGTGGTGAAATTTTTGATCCGAGTCTAATAATTCAGGAAACTTTGATTGGAATAGCTACTAGAAGCTTGCCGATCACAACACGTCGAGAATTGGCTTCGTCGAAATCTGACTAATTTTTACGGATTTCTGAAGGTGTCATACTAGGAAAAATCGCCAAAATCGTAAAAACTGGTGAAATTTTGGATCTGAGTCCAATAATTCGGAAAAACTTGATTGGAATAGCTACTTGAAGCTTGCCGGTCACAATGTATCGAGAATTACCTTCGTCGAAATCTGACGAATTTTTACGGATTTCTGAAGGCATTATACTAAGGACAATCACCAAAATCAAAAAATCGTAAAAAGTGGGGAAATTTTTGATCCGGGTCCAGTAATTCAGGAAAACCTTATTGGAATAGCTACTGGGAGCGTACCGGTCACAATGCATCGAGAATTGATTTCGTCAAAATCTGACGAATTTTTACGGATTTCTGAAGACATTATACGAGGGATTAGAGTGCAGTGCTTTAAGGAAAGTGTAAAGTGTGTTCGATTTGAAAGCTGTATGGTATAAGTGATAGCGATTCAGAGATTTGTTTAAAGATTTACCTACAAGTGATTAGCGGGAAAATTTCGAGGACGAAATTTCGTAAGGGGGAGAGATTTGTAACACCGCAAAGTGGCCCTAGAAGAATTACGGAGTTTTATTCGAAAAAGGTAAGTTTTATGTGCGAGAGTTCTGTCGCGAGCGCGAACAGTGTCGCGGGCGCAACAGAGCCCTCCAGCGGTTTCCGAACTTCAGCTGGTTGGTGCGGGCATGAGCATTCTGTCGAGAGCGCGACAGAGCCCTCTCGCGAGATGTGTGTAGAAGTGGGATTAAGAGACTTGGAGTTGTAGGGAGTTGACACATGGTATCATAGAAGAGTGACAAGTGTCATCATAGAAGAGCAACAAGTGGCGGCATATGAGAGTGACAAGTGGCATTATAGTAGTGTGCCAAGTGTCATTGTAGGGAAGAGACACTTGGTTTGGCTTGGCTTGGCTTGGCTTGGCTTAAGATATGGATGGATTAATTGAAGTGGTTGGCATTTATTTGGTTTGGTGGCACTTATGTGAGAGGATTTGGCTTCTTTGGGTTTGACCGGCCAACATTTGTTCATTTTATTCATTTCCTAGCTTTTGGCTTTCCTCCTTTTTCCTTGGTTTTTGTCGTGCTCCACCTTCCTTTCTTTTCTTCTCTTTTTCATTTGCTCCTAAAGAGAATCATTTGGGTTGGGATGAAGAGAGTGGATTTTTGGGAAGAGATAAGTAGTACTATTATGATAGCATTAGTCTTCTTCTACTACTTGGTTTCTCTTTTTGATTTAAAGTAAAAAGAAGAATAACCCAAGTGTTTTTGTGTGGTTTTGGTACAAGCTGGAGGCAAAGAGAAGATCAGAATGAGTAGAGAGCTGTGATCGAGTTCCTAGAGGTAGGGATCGAGTGCGATTTTGTTTTCCTGGCATGTGATTGAATGATATGTGTTTAAAAGGAACCATGACTGGATGTAGATGTATATGATGAGCTTTAACTAGCTCAATTGCTCTTTTAGTGTATATTGGTTTATTGTTCATTTTGATTGTTTTCAGTGCTCATGACATGTGTATATATGTTTATAAGTATGTAACTTGATCATTTGATAGTTTGTGTTGATGATAGAGTTTGATTTTGCGAAATTATGCTTATTTGTCATCAGACCCCTGTGTATTGTATTTGTCATAAGTAGAGCTATAGGACTCCAATTGTGTTGATTCCAATTTCATCTGAAATATAAGATTCGTATCTAAAACTTTCTAAGAGGGTGCTTGATCGAATTCAGGCCCTAAGTATCCCAAAAAGTAATTAGAACTTAGGTTACCCTGTTCTGGCGGGTACCCTGGAATAGTATGGATTGTTTAGATCATATCTTTTGTTATAGATGTTCAAATGACCTGAAAATTGTCCCATTTGAAAGATAACATCCTAGGTAACAATTGTTATGAAGACCATGTTTCCTAAAAATGTGGTATAGATGGTAGTTTGTGCGATTCAAGTTTAGGGTAAAAAGTGGTGCCGTGAGGCACCAAAGGCGAGTCTCTCTCGCGAGCGCGACACATGTCGCGACCTCGCGACAGAACAACTCATTTTAAGCTTTTTATTCTTCATTTTGAGCTCATAGTTGCCATGGGTCAACTCCTTACCCTTCCCCTTAGCTTATTATGCATGTTTAGGGTTAGTAAATGACTATAAAGTAATTATCAACGGGGAAATGCAAATGAGTATGATTAAATTGGTAATTTAACTAATAAAGTAACAATGTATAATTGTATTAAGGATTGTAAATGGCATGATAAAAATGTATGAACCTATAAGTGCATATATGTGATGATGTGATATAAGAGTTTATGCATGGAATGTAAATGTTACATGCTTTTAGTTGTTGAACATGATTGATAAAGACTGTATATGAATTACATGCCTCAGAATTTGGTAAATGTACTTGAATTTTAGTTGGTGAGTTGATATCTGTGTATAGTGTGTGAGTTGATATTGAGCCTGATTACCGTTATAGTGGATAAATAAGCATGCTTATAAAGGGCTATAGTGCAGCTGCTACATGTTGGCCTTAATTGTGCCCAGAGTTCGGAATACCTCGTGTATTCCATAGAGTTTGAGTTAATTCTCCACATGTAAGATACTGTAAACAGTATCCAGAGTTACCCGTATCCACCGTGAAAGGAATTCAGGCTTATTGTTATCGCTAGTGTATAGTGAACATGAAATGATTGTATGTAGTGTTACGAATAAAAGTTAAAGTACATGAGAATAATGAAACGTGATAGTGGTGTATACAAGTATATGTTTATATGAATTGGAATACATGATTTACATGAGAGTAATGTTTAAGTACATTACAGTTCCGCATACAAGTGTATGATTACATGAGTATGTTGACATGAATTTGAACACATGATAGCATGTATTTGAATAAATGATATGTACAAGTTGTAGAGTACATGAATAAGTAAAAGAGTATATGTTATATATATATGTGAGCTCATAGTATTTGATATTTGAACATGCAACCTATACATGTATAAAAGCTATATGCATGAGCTAGTTGATTTTATTACATGAATTGATGTGAATTATTTGTGACTTCGTAAAGAAGTCCTTTGCATTATTTTCATCCCCACTAAGCGTTATCGCTTAGCACGGATGTTTATTTCCGTGTAGGTTTTCAGGTTCGGACCAGTGAGCGGACATCTGCGGGTCAAGGCCACTAGGAGTTTTTGCTATACCTTTTTGTATAAGAAAGAGTTAGAGTTTTACATTTTGAGTAACATCATTATGTAATATAAGTAGAAAAATCACAAGTAAAGGTACATGTAAATGTATATGTAAAGCTAAATGGAAACAGATGTAATATGAACATGTAAATGTATATGTAGTTAATATGAAATACAAGTGGGCCCTAGTGTAGTATTTAATTACTTTTAAATGGATGTATTTATGCTATCGCTTCCGCTAATGCATGTACATGTATACGTAAGTGTCCGCGTAGCACCCCGATATTCCTTACCGGATTTCTGAAGGCATTTTACTAGGGAAAATCACCAAAATCCAAAGACCGTAAAAAGTGGTGAAATTTTGGCTTCAGGTCCAGTAATTCAGGAAAACCTTATTGGAATACCTACTGGGAGCTTACCGGTCACAATGCATCGAGAATTAGTTTCGTCGAAATCTGACGAATTTTTATGGATTTCTAAAGGCATTAAACTAGGGAAAATCACCAAAATCCAAAAATCGTAAAAAGTGATGAAATTTTGGCTTCAGGTCTAGTAATTCAGGAAAAGCTGATTGGAATAGCTACTGGGAGCTTACCGGTCACAATGCATCGAGAATAGGTTTCTTCTGAATCTGACGAATTTTTAAGGATTTCTGAAGGCATTATAATAGGGACAATCACCAAAGTCCAAAAATCGTAAAAATTGGTGAAATTTTTGCTCAAGGTCCCGTAATTCAGCAAAACCTGATTGGAATAGCTACTGTGAGCTTACCGGTCACAATGCATCGAGAATTGGCTTCGTCGGAATCTGACCAATTTTTACGGATTTCTGAAGGGGTACCGCTAGGGAAAATCACCAAAATCGAAAAATCGTAAAAAGTAGTTAAATTTTTTATTCGAGTCCAATAATTCAGGAAACCTTGATTGGAATAGCTACTGGAAGCTTGTCGGTCACAACGCGTCGAGAATTGGTTTCGTCGGAATCTAACGAATTTTTACGAATTTCTGAAGGGGTACCACTAGGGAAAATCACCAAAATCGTAAAAAGTGGTGAAATTTTGGATTCGAGTCCAATAATTTAGGAAAACTTGATTGGAATAGCTACTGGAAGCTTGCTGGTCACAACGCGTCGAGAATTGGCTTCGTCGGAATCTGACGAATTTTTACGGATTTCTGAAGGGGTACCACTAGGAAAAATCACCAAAATCGAAAAATCATAATAAAAAATTGGTGAAATTTTGGATCCGAGTCCAATAATTTTGGAAAACTTGATTGTAATAGCTACTGGAAGCTTGCCGGTCACAACGCGTCGAGATTTGGTTTCGTCGAAATCTGACGAATTTTTACGGATTTCTGAAGGTATACCACTAGGTAAAATCACCAAAATCGAAAAATCGTAAAAAAAGTGGTGAAATTTTTGATCCGAGTCCAATAATTCAGGAAAACTTGATTAGAATAGCTACTGGAAGCTTGCCGGTCACAACGCATCGAGAATTGGCTTCGTCCAAATCTGACGAATTTTTACGGATTTCTGAAGCGGTACTACTAGGGAAAATCACCAAAATCTAAAAATCGTAAAAAAAGTGGTGAAATTTTGGATCCGAGCCCAATAATTCAGGAAAACTTGATTGGAATAGCTACTGGAAGCTTGCCGGTCACAACACGTCGAGAATTGGCTTCGTCGAAATCTGACGAATTTTTACGGATTTCTGACGGGGTACAACTAGGAAAAATCGCCAAAATCGAAAAATCATAAAAAGTGGTAAAATTTTGGATCCGAGTCCAGTAAATCAGGAAAACCTGATTGGAATAGCTACTGGGAGCTTACCGGTCACAATGCATCGAGAATTGGTTTCGTAGGAATCCGATGAATTTTTACGGATTTCTGAAGGCATTAGACGAGGCACAATCACCAAAATCGAATAATGTGGTGAAATTTTGGATCCGGGTCCAATAATTCAGAAAACCCTTATTTGAATAGCTACTGGGAGCTTACCGATCATAATGCATCGAGAATTGTATTCATCGAAATCTAACGAATTTTTACGGATTTCTGAAGGTATTAGACTTGGGAAAATCGCCAAAATCGAAAAAAGTGGTGAAATTTTTGATCCGGGTGCAGTAATTCAGGAAAATCTGATTAGAATAGCTACCGGGAGCTTACCGGTCATAATGAATCGAGAATTTGCTTCGTCGAAATCTGACGAATTTTTACGGATTTCTGAAAGTATTCTCACTAGGGACAATCACAAAAATCGAAAAATCGTAAAAAGTGATAAAATTTTTTATCCGGGTCCAGTAATTCAGGAAAACCTAATTGGAATAGCTACTGGGAGCTTACCGGTCACAATGTATCGAGAATTGGCTTCGTCGGAATCTAACGAATTTTTATGGATTTCTGAAGTCATTATACTAGGGACAATCCCTAAAATCGAAAAATTGTAAAAGGTGGTGAAATTTTTTATCCGGGTCCAATAATTCAGGAAAACCTGATTGGAATAGCTACTGGGAGCTTACCGGTCACAATGCATCGAGAATTGGTTTCGTCGGAATTTGACGAATTTTTACGGATTTCTTAAGGCATTATACTAGGGACAATCACCAAAATCGGAAAATCGTAAAAAGTGGTGAAATTTTTGATCCGGGTCCAGTAATTCTAGAAAACATGATTTCAATATCTACTGGGAACTTACCGGTCACAATGCATCGATAATTGGTTCGTCGAAATTTGACGAATTTTTACAGATTTCTGAAGGCATTATACTAGGGAAAATCACCAAAATCCAAAAATCGTAAAAAGTTGTGAAATTTTGGCTTCAGGTCAAGTAATTCAGGAAAACCTGATTGGAATAGCTACTGGGAGCTTACCGGTCACAATGCATCGAGAATTGGTTTCGTCGAAATCTGACGAATTTTTACGGATTTCTAAAGGCATTATACTAGAAAAAATCACAAAAATCAAAAAATCGTAAAAACTGGTGAAATTTTTGCTTCAGGTCCAGAAATTAAGGAAAACCTGATTGGAATAGCTACTGGGACCATACCGGTCACAATGTATCAAGAATTGGTTTCGTCGAAATGTTATAAATTTTTACGGAATTCTGAAAGCATTATACTAGGGAAAATCACCAAAATCAAAAAATCGTAAAAAGTGGTGAAATTTATGATTCTGGTACAGTAATTCAAGAAAACCTGATTGGAATAGCTACTGTAAGCTTACCGGTCACAATGCATTGAGAATTGGCTTTGTCAGAATCTGACGAATTTTTACGAATTTCGGAAGGCATTATACTAGGGAAAATCACCACAATCGACTAAAGTGGTAAAATTTTTTATCCGGGTCCAGTAATTCAGGAAAACCTGATTGGAATAGCTAGTGGGAGCTTACCGGTCACAATGCATCGAAAATTGGTTTCGTCAGAATCTGACGAATTTTTACGGATTTCGGAAGGCATTATACTAGGGAAAATCACCACATTCGAATAAAGTGGTGAAATTTTGGATCCGGATCTAGTAATTCAGGAAAACCTGATTGGAATAGCTACTTGGAGCTCACCGATCACAATGCATCGAGAATTTTTTTCGTCAAAATCTAACGAATTTTTACGGATTTCGGAAGGTATTATACTTGGAAAAATCGCCAAAATCGAAAAAAGTGGTGAAATTTTTTATCCGGGTCCAGTAATTCAGGAAAACCTAATTAGAATAGCTACTGGGAGCTTACCAGTCACAATGAATCGAGAATTGGCTTCGTCGAAATCTGACGAATTTTTACGGATTTCTGAAGGCATTATACTAGGCACAATCATAAAAATCGAAAAAAGTGGCAAAATTTTTTATCCGGGTCCAGTAATTCAGGAAAACCTTATTGGAATAGCTACTGGGAGATAATCGGTCACAATGCATCGAGAATTGGTTTCGTCGGAATTTAACGAATTTTTACGGAATTCTGAAGGCATTATACTAGCGACAATCACTAAAATCGAAAAATCGTAAAAAGTGGTGAAATTTTTGATCCGCGGTCCAGTAATTCAGGAAAACTTGATTGGAATAGCTACTGGGAGCTTACCGGTCACAATGCATCGAGAATTGGCTTCGTCAGAATCTGACGAATTTTTACGGATTTCTGAAAGCATTATACTAGGGACAATCACCAAAATCGAAAAATCGTAAAAAGTGGTGAAATTTTTTATCCGGGTCCAGTAATTCTGGAAAACATGATTTCAATAGCTACTGGGAGCTTACCGGTCACAATGCATCGATAATTGGTTCGTCGAAATCTGACGAATTTTTACGGATTTCTGAAGGAATTATACTAGGGAAAATCACCAAAATCCAAAAATCGTAAAAAGTGGTGAAATTTTGGCTTCAGGTCCAGTAATTCAGGAAAACCTGATTGGAATAACTACTTGGAGCTTACCGGTCACAATGCATCGAGAATTGGTTTCGTCGAAATCTGACGAATTTTTACGGATTTCTAAAGGCATTATACTAGGGAAAATCACCAAAATAAAAAATCGTATAAAGTGGTGAAATTTTGGCTTCAGGTCCAGTAATTCAGGAAAAGCTGATTGGAATAGCTACTGGGAGCTTACCGGTCACAATGCATCGAGAATTGGTTTCGTCGGAATCTAACGAATTTTTACCGATTTCTGAAGGCATTATAATAGGGACAACACCAAAATCAAAAAATCATAAAAAGTGGTGAAATTTTAGCTTCAGGTCCAGTAATTCAGGAAAACCTGATTGGAATAGCTACTGTCAGCTTACCGGTCACAATGCATCGAGAATTGGTTTCGTCGGAATCTGACGAATTTTTACAGATTTCTGAAGGTATTATATAAGGGAAAATCACCAAAATCAAAAAATCATAAAAAATGGTGAAATTTTGGCTTCAAGTCCAGTAATTAAGGAAAACCTGATTGGAATAGCTACTGGGAGCTTACCGATCACAATGCATCGAGAATTGGTTTCATCGAAATCTGACGAATTTTTACGGATTTCTGAAAGCATTATACTAGGAAAAATCACCAAAATCAAAAAATCGTAAAAAGTGGTAAAATTTTGGATCAGGTTCCAGTAATTTAGGAAAAACTGATTGGAATAGCAACTGTGAGCTTACCGGTCACAATGCATCGAGAATTGGTTTCGTCGGAATCTGACAAATTTTTACAGATTTCTGAAATCATTATACTAGGGAAAATCACTAAAAACCAAAAATCGTAAAAAGTGGTGAAATTTTTTATTCAGGTCCAGTAATTAAGGAAAACCTGATCGGAATAGCGACTGGGAGCTTACCGGTCACAATGCATCGAGAATTGGTTTCGTTGGAATCTGACGAATTTTTACGAATTTCGGAAGGTATTATACAAGGGAAAATCACCAAAATAAAAAAAAAGTGGTGAAATTTTGGATCCGGGTACAGTAAGTCAGGAAAATCTGATTGGAATAGCTACTGGGAGCAGACCGGTCACAATGCATCGAGAATTGGTTTCGTCGGAATCCGACAAATTTTTTCGGATTTCTGAAGGCATTGTAACAGGGACAATCACCAAAATCGAAAAATCGTAAAATGTGGTGAAATTTTTTATCGGGGTCCAGTAATTTAAGAAAAGCTAATTGGAATAACTACTGTGAGCTTACCGATCACAATGCATCGAGAATTGGTTTCGTCGGAATCTGATGAATTTTTACGGATTTGTGAAGGCATTATACTAAGGAAAATCACCAAAATCCAAATATCGTAAAAAGTGGTAAAATTTTTTATTCAAGTCCAGTAATTAAGGAAAACCTGATTGGAATAGCTACTGAGAGCTTACCGGTCACAATGCATCGAGAATTAGCTTCATCAGAATCTGACGAATTTTTACGGATTTCGGAAGGCATTATACTAGGGAAAATCACCAAAATCGAAAAAAGTGGTGAAATTTTGGATCAGGATCCAGTGACTCAGGAAAACCTGATTGGAATACTACTGATAGCATACGGATCATAATGCATCGAGAATTGGCTTCGTCGGAATCTGACGAATTTTTACGGATTTCTGGAGTCATTATACTAGGGACAATCAGCAAAATCGAAAAAATTGGTGAAATTTTGGATATGGGTGCAGTAATTCAGGAAAACTAGGTTGGAATAGCTGCTGGGATCATACCGGTCACTATGAATCGAGAATTGGCTTCGTCGGAATCTGACGAATTTTTACGGATTTCTTAAGGCATTATACTAGGGACAATCATCAAAATCGAAAAATCATAAAAAGTGGTAAAATTTGGATCCGGGTTGAGTAATTCAGGAGAACCTGATTGGAATAGCTACTGGGAGCTTACCGGTCACAATGTATCGAGAATTGAATTCGTCGAAATCTGACGAATTTTTACAGATTTCTGAAGGCATTATACTATGGAAAATCACCAAAATCAAAAAATCGTAAAAAGTGCTGAAATTTTGGATCGGGGTCCAGCAATTCAGGAAAAGATGATTGGAATAGCTACTGTGAGCATACCGGTGACAATGTATCGAGAATTGGTTTCATCGAAATCTGACGAATTTTTACGGATTTCTGAAGGCATTATACTAGGGACAATCACCAAAATCGAAAAATCGTACATTGTGGTGAAATTTTTTATCGGGGTCCATTAATTCAAGAAAAGCTGATTGGAATAGCTACTGTGATCTTACCGGTCACAATTGATCGAGAATTGGTTTCGTCAAAATCTGACGAATTTTTACGGATTTCGGAAGGCATTATACAAGGGAATATCACAAAAATCGAAAAAAGTGGTGAAATTTTCGATACGGGTCC
Source organism: Excoecaria cochinchinensis (assembly GCA_947683425.1). Lineage (NCBI taxonomy): Eukaryota > Viridiplantae > Streptophyta > Magnoliopsida > Malpighiales > Euphorbiaceae > Excoecaria > Excoecaria cochinchinensis. The sequence continues at coordinate 442,856 of CANTUQ010000045.1, forward strand.
AGTAATTCAGAAAAACCTGATTGTAATAGCTACTGGAGCATACCGGTCACAATGCATCGAGAATTTATTTCGTCGGAAACTGACAAATTTTTACAGATTTCTGAAGGCATTATACTAGGGACAATCACCAAAATCGAAAAATCGTAAAAAGTAGTGAAATTTTTGATCGGGGTCTAGTAATTCAAGAAAAGTTTATTGGAATAGCTACTGTGAGCTTACCGATCACAATGCATCAAGAATTGGTTTCGTCGGAATCTGACGAATTTTTACGGATTTTTGAAGGCATTATACAAAGGAAAATCACCAAAATCCAAAACTTGTAAAAAGTAGTAAAATTTTGGATCGAGGTCGAGTAATTCAGAAAAAGCTGATTGGAATAGCTACTGTGAGCTTACCGGTCACGATGCATTGAGAATTGGTTTCGTCGGAATCTGACGAATTTTTACGGATTTCTGAATACATTATACAAGGGAAAATCACCAAAATCCAAAAATCAGAAAAAGTGATGAAATTTTGGATTTCGGTCCAGTAATTCAAGGAAACCTGATTGGAATAGCTACTGGGAGCTTACCGGTCACAATGTATCGAGAATTGGCTTCGTCAGAATCTGACGAATTTTTACGGATTTCGGAAGGCATTATACTAGGGAAAATCACCAAAATCGAAAAAAGTGGTGAAATTTTGGATCCGGGTCCAGTAATTCAGGAAAACCTGATTGTATTAGATACTGGGAGCATACCGGTCACAATGCATCGAGAATTTGTTTCGTCGGAATCTGACGAATTTTTACGAATTTCTGAAGGCATTATACGAGGGACAATCACCAAAATCGAAAAATTGTAAAAAGTGGTGAAATTTTTTATTGGGGTCCAGTAATTCAAGAAAATCTGATTGGAATAGCTACTGTGAGCTTATAGGTCACAATGCATCGAGAATTGGTCTCGTCGGATTCTGACGAATTTTTACGGATTTCGAAAGGCATTATACAAGGGAAAATCACCAAAATCGAAAAAAGTGGTGAAATTTTGGATCCGTGTCCAGTAATTCAGGAAAACCTGATTTGAATAGCTACTGGTAGCATACCGGTCACAATGCATCGAGAATTTTTTTCGTCGGAATGTGACAAATTTTTACGGATTTCTGAAAGCATTATACTAGGGACAATCACCAAAATCGAAAAACCTTAAAAAGTGGTGAAATTTTGGATCGGGGTCCAGGAATTCAGGAAAAGCTAATTGAAATATCTACTGTGAGCTTACCGGTCACTATAAATCGAGAATTGGCTTCGTCGAAATCTGACGAATTTTTACGGATTTCTGAAGGCATTATACTAGGGAAAATTATCAAAATCCAAAAATCGTAAAAAGTGGTGAAATTTTTTATTCAAGTCCAGTAATTCAGGGAAACCTGAATGGAATAGCTACTGGGAGCTTACCGGTCACAATGCATCGAGAATTGGCTTCATCACAATCTGACGAATTTTTACGGATTTCGGAAGGCATTATACCAGGAAAAATCACCAAAATCGAAAAAAGTGGTAAAATTTTTGATTCAGGTCAAGTAATTCAGGAAAACCTTATTGGAAGAGCTACTGAGAGCATACCAGTAACAATGCATCGAGAATTGACTTCGTCGGAATCTGACGAATTTTTACGGATTTCTGAAGGCATTATACTAGGGACAATCACAAAAATAGAAAAAAGTGGTGAAATTTTTGATTCGGGTCCAGTAATTCAGCAAAACCTGATTGGAATAGCTATTGGCAGCATACCGGTCACAATGGATCGTGAATTGACTTCGTCCAAATCTGATGAATTTTTACGGATTTTTAAGGCATTATACTAGGGACAATCACCAAAATCGAAAAATCATAAAAACTGGTAAAATTTTGGATCCGGGTCCAGTAATTAAGAAAAACCTGATTGGAATAGCTACTGGGAGCTTACCGGTCACAATGCATTGAGAATTGGCATCGTCAGAATCTGACGAATTTTTACGGTTTTTTGAAGGCATTAAACTAGGGAAAATCACCAAAATCGAAAAACCGTAAAAAGTGGTGAAATTTAGAATCGGGGTCAAGTAATTCAGGAAAAACTGATTGAAATATCTACTGTGAGCTTACCGGTCACAATGCATCGAGAATTTGCTTCATCGGAATCTGACGAATTTTTACGGATTTCTAAAGGTATTATACTAGGGAAAATCACAAAAAATCCAAAAATCGTAAAAAGTGGTGAAATTTTAGATTCAGGTCCAGTAATTCAGGAAAACCTGATTGCAATAGCTACTGGGAGCTTACCGGTCACAATGCATCGAGAATTGGCTTCGTCAGAATCTGACGAATTTTTACGGATTTCGGAATGCATTATACTTGGAAAAATCACCAAAATCGAAAAAAGTGGTGAAATTTTGGATACGGGTCCAGTAATTCAGGAAAACCTGATTGGAAGAGCTACTGAGAGCATACCAGTAACAATGCATCGAGAATTGACTTCGTCGGAATCTGACGAATTTTTACCAATTTCTGAAGGCATTATACTAGGGACAATCACAAAAATAGAAAAAAGTGGTGAAATTTTTGATTCGGGTCCATCAATACAGCAAAACCTGATTGGAATAGCTATTGGGAGCATACCGGTCAAAATGAATCGAGAATTGGCTTCGTCGGAATCTGACGAATTTTTACGGATTTCTTAAGTCATTATACTAGGGACAATCACCAAAATCGACGAATCCTAAAAACTGGTAAAATTTTGGATCCGGGTCCAGTAATTCAGGAAAATCTGATTGGAATAGATACTTGGAGCTTACCGGTCACAATGCATCGAGAATTGGTTTCGTCGAAATCTGACGAATTTTTACGGATTTCTGAAAGCATTATAATAGGGACAATCACCAAAATCGAAAAATCGTAAAAAGTGGTGAAATTTTTTATCCGGGTCCAGTAATTCAGGAAAACCTGATTGGAATAGCTACTGGGAACTTACCGGTCACAATTCATTGAGAATTGGCTTCGTCGAAATCCGACGAATTTTTACGAATTTCTGAAGGCATTATAATAGGGAAAATTAGCAAAATCCAAAAATAGTAAAAATTGGTGAAATTTTGGATCCGGGTCCAGTAATCCAGGAAAACTTGATTGGAATAGCTATTGGGAGCTTACCGGTCACAATTCATTAAGAATTGGCTTCGTAAAAATCTGACGAATTTATACGGATTTCTGAAGGCATTATAATAGGGAAAATCACCAAAATCCAATAATCGTAAAAAGTGGTGAAATTTTTGATTCGGGTCCAGTAAATCAGGAAAAGCTGATTGGAATAGCTACAGTGTGCTTATCGGTCACAATGCATCGAGAATTGACTTCGTCGGAATCTGAGAATTTTTACGTATTTCTGAAGGCATTATACGAGGAAAAATTACCAAAATCCAAAAATCGTAAAAAGTGGTAAAATTTTTGATTCAGGTCCAGTAATTCAGGAAAACCTGATTGGAATAGCTACTGGAAGCTTACCGGTCACAATGCATTAAGAATTGGCTTCTTCGAAATTTGGCGAAATTTTACGGATTTCTGAATGTATTATACTAGGAAAAATCACCAAAATCGTAAAAAGTGCGAAATTTTGGATCCGGGTCCAGTAATTCAGGAAAGCCTTATTGGAATAGCTACTGAGAGCTTACCGGTGATAATGCATCGAGAATTAGCTTCTGCTGAATCTGACGAATTTTTACAGATATTTGAAGGCATTATATTAGGGAAAATCACCAAAATTGAAAAAGTGGTGAAATTTTAGATCCGGGTGCAGTAATTCAGGAAAACCTGATTGGGATAGCTTCTTGGAGTATACCAATCACAATGCATCGAGAATTGGCTTCGTCGGAATCTGACGAATTTTTACGGATTTCTGAAGGCATTATACTAGGAAAAATCAACAAAATCGTAAAAAGTGACGAAATTTTGGATTCGGGTCCAGTAATTCAGGAAAACCTTATTGAAATAGCTACTGAGAGCGTACCGATGACAATGCATCGAGAATTGGCTTCTTCGGAATCTGACGAATTTTTACGGATTTTTGAAGGCATTATACCAGGGAAAATTACCAAAATCGAAAAAAGTGGTGAAATTTTGGATCCGGGTGCAGTAATTGAGGAAAACCTGATTGGAATGGCTACTGGGAGCTTACCGGTCACAATACATCGAGAATTGGCTTCTTCAAAATCTGACGAATTTTTAAGGATTTCTGAAGGCATTATGAGAGGGAAAATCACAAAAATCGAAAAATCGTAAAAAGTGGTAAAATTTTTGATCCGGGTACAGTAATTCAAGAAAACCTGATTGGAATAGCTACTGGAAGCATACCGGTCACAATACATCGAGAATTGGCTTCGTCGAAATCTGACGAATTTTTACGGATTATTGAAGGCATTATACTAGGGAAAATCACCAAAATCAAAAAATCGTAAAAAGTGGTGAAATTTTGGATCTGGGTCCAGTAATTCAAGAAAAGCTAATTGGAATAGCTACTGTGAGCTTACCGGTCACAATGCATTGAGAAATGGGTTCGTCGCAATCTGACGAAATTTTACGGATTTCTGAAGGCATTATACTAGGGAAAATCAACAAAATCGTAAAAAGTGGCGAAATTTTTGATTCGGGTCCAGTAATTCTGGAAAACTTTATTGGAATAGCTACTGAGAGCTTACCGATAACAATGCATCGAGAATTCGCTTCTTCGGAATCTGACGAAATTTTACGGATTTCTGAATGGATTATACTAGGGAAAATCACCAAAATCGTAAAAAGTGGCGAAATTTTGGATCCGGGTACAGTAATTCAGGAAAACCTTATTGGAATAGCTACTAAGAGCTTACCGGTGACAATGCATCGAGAATTGGTTTTTTCGGAATCTGATGAATTTTTTCGGATTTTTGAAGGCATTTTACTAGGGAAAATCACAAAAATCAAAAAAAGTGGTGAAATTTTAGATCCGGGTGCAGTAATTTCAGAAGGCATTATGCGAGGAAAAATCACTAAAATCGAAAAATCGTAAAAAGTGATAAATTTTTTGATCCGGGTACAGTAATTAAGGAAAACCTGATTGGAATAGCTACTGGGAGCATACCGATCACAATGCATCGAGAATTGGCTTCGTCGGAATCTGACGAATTTTTACGGATTTCTGAAGGCATTATACTTGGGAAAATAACCAAAATCGTAAAAAGTGGCGAAATTTTTGATCCGAGTGCAGTAATTCCGGAAAACCTGATTGGAATAGCTACTGACAGCTTACCGGTGATAATGCATAGAGAATTGGCTTTTTCGGAATCTGACGAATCTTTACGGATTTTTGAAGGCATTATACTAGGAAAAATCACCAAAATCGAAAAAAGTGGCAAAATTTTTGATCCGGGTGCAGTAATTTAGGAAAATCTGATTGGAATAGCTACTAGGAGCTTACCGGTCACAATGCATCAAGAATTGACTTCTTTGGAATCTGACGAAATTTTACGGATTTCTGAAGGTATTATGCAAGGGAGAATCACCAAAATCAAAAAAAGTGGCAAAATTTTTGATCCGGGTATAGTAATTCAGGAAAACCTGATTGGAATAGCTACTGGGAGCTTACCGGTCACAATGCATCGAGAATTGGCTTCTTTGGAATCTGACTAATTTTTACGGATTTCTGAAGGGATTATACTAGGCAAAATCACCGAAATCGAAAAATCGTAAAAAATAGTAAAATTTTGGATCCAGATCCAGTTATTCAAGAAAAGCTGATTGGAATAGTTAGTGGGAGCATACCGGTCACAATGCATCGAGAATTGGTTTCGTCGGAATCTGACGAATTTTTATTGATTTATGAAGGCATTATGCTACGGAAAATCACCAAAATCGAAAAAAGTGGCGAAATTTTTTATCCTAGTACAATAATTCAGGAAAACGTGATTGGAACAGCTACTGCTAGCTTACCGGTCACAATGCATCGAGAATTGGCTTCGTCGGAGTCTGACAAATTTTTACGGATTTCTGAAAGCATTATACTAGGGAAAATCACCAAAATCGAAAAATCGTAAAAAGTAGTAAAATTTTGGATCCGGGTTCAGTAATTCAAGAAAAGCTAATTAGAATAGCTACTGTGACCTTACCGGTCACAATGCATCGAGAAATGGGTTCGTCGCAATCTGACGAAATTTTACGGATTTCTGAAGGCATTATGCTAGGGAAAATCACCAAAATCAAAAAAAAGTGGCAAAATTTTTTATCCTAGTACAGTAATTCAGGAAAACCTGATTGGAACATCTACTGGGAGCTTACCGGTCACAATGTATCGAGAATTGGTTTCGTCGGAATCTGACGAATTTTTACGGATTTTTTAATGCATTATGCTAGGAAAAATCACTAAAATCGAAAAATCGTAAAAAGTTGTGAAATTTTGGATCCGGGTCCAGTAATTCAAGAAAAGCTGATTGGAATAGCTACTGTGAGCTTACCGGTCACAATGCATCGAGAATTGGTTTCGTCGAAATCTGACGAATTTTTACGGATTTCTGAATGCATTATGCTAGGGAAAATCACCAAAATCGAAAAATCGTAAAAAGTTGTGAAATTTTGGATCCGGGTCCAGTAATTCAAGAAAAGCTGATTGGAATAGCTACTGTGAGCTTACCGGTCACAATGCGTCAAGAATTGGCTTCGTCAGAATCTGACGAATTTTAACGGATTTCTAAAGGTATTATACTAGGGAAAAACACAAAAATTGAAAAATCGTAAAAAGTGGTGAAATTTTGGATCCGGGTCCAGTAATTCAGGAAAACTTGATTGGAATAGCTACTGGGAGCTTACCGGTCACAATGCATCGAGAAATTGGCTTCGTCAAAATCTGACGAATTTTTACGGATTTCTGAAAGCGTTATACTAGGAAAAATCACGAAAATCGAAAAATCTTAAAAAGTGGTGAAATTTTAGATCTGGGTCCTGTAATTGAGGAAAACCTGATTGGAATAGCTACTGGGAGCTTACCGGTCACAATGCATCGAGAATTGGTTTCTTCGGAATCTGACGAATTTTTACGGATTTCTGAATGCATTATACTAGGAAAAATCAACAAAATCGTAAAATCGTAAAAAGTGGTGAAATTTTGGATCCGGGTCCAGTTATTCAGGAAAACCTTATTGGAATAGCTACTGGCAGCTTACCGGTCACAATGCATCGAGAATTGTGTTCGTCTGAATCTGACGAAATTTTACGGATTTCTGCACGCATTATACTAGGGAAAATCACCAAAATCGAAAAATCGTAAAAAGTGGTGAAATTTTGGAATCGGATCTAGTAATTCAGGAAAACCTGATAGGAATAGGTACTGAAAGCTTACCGGTCACAATGCATCGAGAATTGGATTCGTCGGAATCTGACAAATTTTTACGGATCTCTGATGGTATTATACTCGGGAAAATCACGAAAATCGAAAAATCATAAAAAGCGGTGAAATTTTTGATCCGGGTTCAGTAAATCAGGAAAACCTGACGAATTTTTACGGATTTCTGAAGGCATTATGCTAGGGAAAATCACCAAAATCGAAAAATCGTAAAAAGTGATAAAATTTTCGATTCGGGTACAGTAATTCAGGAAAACCTGATTGGAATAGCTTCTGGGAGCTTACCGGTCACAATGCATCGAGAATTGGCTTCGTCGAAATCTGACGAATTTTTACGGATTTCTGAATGCGTTATACTAGGGAAAATCACCAAAATCGAAAAATCGTAAAAAGTGATGAAGTTTTGTATCCGGGTCCAGTAATTCAAGAAAAGCTGATTGGAATAGCTATTGTGAGCTTACCGGTCACAATGCATTGAGAATTGGTTTCGTAAAAATCTGACGAATTTTTACTGATTTCTGAAGGCATTATACTAGGAAAAATCACCAAAATCGAAAAAATTGGTGAAATTTTTGATCATGGTCTAGCAATTCAGGAAAACCTGATTGGAATAACTACTAGGAGCTTACCGGTCACAATGCATCGATAATGGATTTCGTCAATATCTGACGAATTTTTACAGATTTTTGAAGGCATTATGCTTGGAAAAATCATCAAAATCGAAAAAAGTGGTAAAATTTTTGATCCGAGTCCAGTAATTCAGCAAAACCTGATTGGAATTCCTACTGAGAGCTTACCAGTCACAATGCATCGAGAATTGGCTTCGTCGGAATCTGACGAATTTTTACGGATTTCTGATGGCATTATACTAAGAAAAATCACTAAAATCTAAAAATCGTAAAAAGTGGTGAAATTTTTGATCTAGGTCCAGAAATTCAAGAAAAGCTGATTGGAACAGTTACTGTAAGCTTACCGGTCACAACGCATCGAGAATTGGCTTCATCGGAATCCGACGAATTTTTACGGATTTCCCTGGGGGTACCACTAGGGACAATCACCAAAATCGAGAAATCGCAAAAAGTGGTGAAATTTTGGATCCGAGCCCAATAATTCAGGGAAACTCGATTGGAATAGCTACTGGAAGCTCGCCGGTCACAACGCATCGAGAATTGGCTTCGTCGAAATTTTTAAGGATTTCCCTAGGGGTACCACTAGGGAAAATCACCAAAATCGAGAAATCGCAAAAAGTGGTGAAATTTTGGATCCGAGCCCAATAATTCAGGGAAACTCGATTGGAATAGCAACTGGAAGCTCGCGGGTCACAACGCATCGAGAATTGGCTTCGTCGGAATTTTTACGGATTTCCCTAGGGGTACCACTAGGGAAAATCACCAAAATCGAGAAATCGCAAAAAGTGGTGAAATTTTGGATCCGAGCCCAATAATTCAAGGAAACTCGATTGGAATAGCTACTGGAAGCTCGCTGGTCACAACGCATCGAGAATTGGCTTCGTCGGAATTTTTACGGATTTCCCTAGGGGTACCACTAGGGAAAATCACCAAAATCGAGAAATCGCAAAAAGTGGTGAAATTTTGGATCCGAGCCCAATAATTCAGGGAAACTCGATTGGAATAGCAACTGGAAGCTCGCCGGTCACAACGCATCGAGAATTGGCTTCGTCGGAATTTTTACGGATTTCCCTAGGGGTACCACTAAGGAAAATCACCAAAATCGAGAAATCGCAAAAAGTGGTGAAATTTTGGATCCGAGCCCAATAATTCAGGGAAACTCGATTGGAATAGCTACTTGAAGCTCGCCGGTAACAATGCATCGAGAATTGGCTTCGTCGGAATTTTTACGGATTTCCCTAGGGGTACCACTAGGGAAAATCACCAAAATCGAGAAATCGCAAAATGTGGTGAAATTTTGGATCCGAGACCAATAATTCAGGGAAACTCGATTGGAATAGCTATTGGAAGCTCGCCGGTCACAACGCATCGAGAATTGGCTTCGTCGGAATCCGACCAATTTTCCTAGGGGTACCACTAGGGAAAATCACTAAAATCGAGAAATCGTAAAAAGTGGTGAAATTTTGGATCCGAGCCTAATAATTCAGGGAAACTCGATTGGAATAGCTACTGGAAGCTCCCCGGTCACAACGCATCGGGAATTGGCTTCGTCGGAATCCGACGAATTTTTACGGATTTCCCTAGGGGTACCACTAGGGAAAATCACCAAAACCAAGAAATCGCAAAAAGTGGGGAAATTTTGGATCCGAGCCCAATAATTCAGGGAAACTCGATTGGAATAGCTACTGGAAGCTCGCCGGTCAGAACGCATCGAGAATTGGCTTCGTCGGAATTTTTACAAATTTCCCTAGGGGTACCACTAGGGAAAATCACCAAAATCGAGAAATCGCAAAAAGTTGTGAAATTTTGGATCCGAGCCCAATAATTCAGGGAAACTCGATTGGAATAGCCACTGGAAGCTCGCCGGTCACAACGCATCGAGAATTGGCTTCGTCGGAATTTTTACGGATTTCCCTAGGGGTACCACTAGGGAAAATCATCAAAATCGAGAAATCGCAAAAAGTGGTGAAATTTTTGATCCGAGCCCAATAATTCAGGGATACTCGATTGGAATAGCTACTGGAAGCTCGCCGGTCACAATGCATTGAGAATTGGCTTCGTCGGAATTTTTACGGATTTTCCTAGGGGTACCACTAGGGAAAATCACCAAAATCGAGAAATCGCAAAAAGTGGTGAAATTTTGGATCCGAGACCAATAATTCAGGGAAACTCGATTGGAATAGCTACTGGAAGCTCGCCGGTCACAACGCATCGAGAATTGGCTTCGTCGGAATCCGACGAATTTTCCTAGGGGTACCACTAGGGAAAATCACCAAAATCGAGAAATCGCAAAAAGTAGTGAAATTTTGGATCCGAGCCCAATAATTCAGGGAAACTCGATTTGAATAGCTACTGGAAGCTCGCCGGTCACAACGCATCGAGAATTGGTTTCGTCGGAATTTTTACGGATTTCCCTAGGGGTACCACTAGGGAAAATCACCAAAATCGAGAAATCGCAAAAAGTGGTGAAATTTTGGATCCGAGCCCAATAATTCAGGGAAACTCGATTTGAATAGCTACTGGAAGCTCGCCGGTGACAACGCATCGAAAATTGGCTTCGTCGGAATTTTTACGGATTTCCCTAGGGGTACCACTAGGGAAAATCACCAAAATCGAGAAATCGTAAAAAGTGGTGAAATTTTGGATCCGAGTCCAATAATTCAGGGAAACTCGTTCGGAATAGCTACTGGAAGCTCGCCGATAACAACGCATCGAGAATTGGCTTCGTCGGAATCCGACGAATTTTTACGGATTTGCCTAGGGGTACCACTATGGAAAATCCCCAAAATCGAGAAATCGGAAAAAGTGGTGAAATTTTGGATCCGAGCCCAATAATTCAGGGAAACTCGATTGGAATTGCTACTGGAAGCTCGCCGATAACAACGCATCGAGAATTGGCTTCGTCGGAATCCGACGAATTTTTACGGATTTCCCTAGGGGTACAACTAGGGAAAATCACCAAAACCGAGAAATCGCAAAAAGTGGTGAAATTTTGGATCCGAGCCCAATAATTCAGGGAAACTCGATTGGAATAGCTACTGGAAGCTCGCCGGTCACAACGCATCGAGAATTGGCTTCGTCGGAATTTTTACAAATTTCCCTAGGGGTACCACTAGGGAAAATCACCAAAATCGAGAAATCGCAAAAAGTGGTGAAATTTTGGATCCGAGCCCAATAATTCAGGGAAACTCGATTGGAATAGCTACTGGAAGCTCGCCGGTCACAACGCACCGAGAATTGGTTTCGTCGGAGTTTTTACGGATTTCCCTAGGGGTATCATTAGGGAAAATCACCAAAATCGAGAAATCGCAAAAAGTGGTGAAATTTTGGATCCGAGCCCAATAATTCAAGGAAACTCAATTGGAATAGCAACTGGAAGCTCGCCGGTCACAACGCATCGAGAATTGGATTCGTCGGAATTTTTACGGATTTCCCTAGGGGTACCACTAAGGAAAATCACCAAAATCGAGAAATCGCAAAAAGTGGTGAAATTTTGGATCCGAGCCCAATAATTCAGGGAAACTCGATTGGAATAGCTACTGGAAGCTCGCCGGTCACAATGCATCGAGAATTGGCTTCGTCGGAATTTTTACGGATTTCCCTAGGGGTATCACTAGGGAAAATCACCAAAATCGAGAAATCGCAAAAAGTGGTGAAATTTTGGATCCGAGCCCAATAATTCAGGGAAACTCGATTGGAATAGCTACTGGAAGCTCGCCGGTCACAACGCACCGAGAATTGGTTTCGTCGGAGTTTTTACGGATTTCCCTAGGGGTATCACTAGGGAAAATCACCAAAATCTAGAAATCGCAAAAAGTGGTAAAATTTTTGATCCGAGCCCAATAATTCAGGGAAACTCGATTGGAATAGCTACTGGAAGCTCGCCGGTCACAACGCATCGAGAATTGGCTTCGTCGGAATTTTTACGGATTTCCCTAGGGGTACCACTATGGAAAATCACCAAAATCGAGAAATCGCAAAAAGTGGTGAAATTTTGGATCCGAGCCCAATAATTCAGGGAAACTCGATTGGAATTGCTACTGGAAGCTCGACGGTCACAACGCATCGAGAATTGGCTTCGTCGGAATTTTTACGGATTTCCCTAGGGGTACCACTAGGGAAAATCACCAAAACCGAGAAATCGCAAAAAGTTGTGAAATTTTGGATCCGAGCCCAATAATTCAGGGAAACTCGATTGGAATAGCAACTGGAAGCTCGCGGGTCACAACGCATCGAGAATTGGCTTCGTCGGAATTTTTACGGATTTCCCTAGGGGTACCACTAAGGAAAATCACCAAAATCGAGAAATCGCAAAAAGTGGTGAAATTTTGGATCCGAGCCTAATAATTCAGGGAAACTCGATTGGAATAGCTACTGGAAGCTCGCCGGTCACAACGCATCGAGAATTGGCTTTATCGGAATCCGACGAATTTTTACGGATTTCCCTAGGGGTACCACTAGGAAAAATCAGCAAAATCGAGAAATCGCAAAAAGTGGTGAAATTTTTGATCCGAGCCCAATAATTCAGGGAAACTCGATTGGAATAGCTACTAGAAGCTCGCCGGTCATAATGCATCGAGAATTGGCTTCGTCGGAATTTTTACGGATTTCCCTAGGGGTACCACTAGGAAAAATAACAAAAATCGAGAAATCGCAAAAAGTGGTGAAATTTTGGATCCGAGCCCAATAATTCAAGGAAACTCGATTGGAATAGCTACTGGAAGCACGCCGGTCACAACGCATTGAGAATTGGCTTCGTCGGAATCCGACGAATTTTTACGGATTTTCCTAGGGGTACCACTAGGGAAAATCACAAAAATCGAGAAATCGCAAAAAGTGGTGAAATTTTGGATCCGAGCCCAATAATTCAGGGAAACTTGATTGGAATAGCTACTGGAAACTCGCCGGTCACAACGCATCGAGAATTGGTTTCGTCGGAATTTTTACGGATTTCCCTAAGGGTACCACTAGGGAAAATCACCAAAATCGAGAAATCGCAAAAAGTGGTGAAATTTGTGATCCGAGCCCAATAATTCAGGGAAACTCGATTGGAATAGCTACTGGAAGCTCGCCGGTCACAACGCATCGAGAATTGGTTTCGTCGGAATCCGACGAATTTTTACGGATTTCCCTATGGGTACCACTAGGGAAAATCACCAAAATCGAGAAATCGCAAAAAGTGGTGAAATTTTGGATCTGAGCCCAATAATTCAGGGAAACTCGATTGGAATAGCTACTGGAAGCTCGCCGGTCACAACACATCGAGAATTGGCTTCGTCGGAATCCGACAAATTTCCCTAGGGGTACCACTAGGGAAAATCACCAAAATCGAGAAATCGCAAAAAGTGGTGAAATTTTGGATCCGAGCCCAATAATTCAGGGAAACTCGATTGGAATAGCTACTAGAAGCTCGTCGGTCACAACGCATCGAGAATTGACTTCGTCGGAATCCGACGAATTTTTACGGATTTCCCTAGGGGTAGCACTAGGGAAAATCACCAAAATCGAGAAATCACAAAAACTGGTGAAATTTTGGATCCGAGCCCAATAATTCAGGGAAACTCGATTGGAATAGCTACTAGAAGCTCGCCGGTCACAACGCATCGAGAATTGGCTTCGTCGGAATCCGACGAATTTTTACGGATTTCCCTAGGGGTACCACTAGGGAAAATCACCAAAATCGAGAAATCGCAAAAAGTGGTGAAATTTTGGATCTGAGCCCAATAATTCAGGGAAACTCGATTGCAATAGCTACTGGAAGCTCGCCGGTCGCAACGCATCGAGAATTGGCTTCGTCGGAATTTTTACGGATTTCCCTAGGGGTACCACTAGGGAAAATCACCAAAATCGAGAAATCGCAAAAAGTGGTGAAATTTTGGATCCGAGCCCAATAATTCAGGGAAACTCGATTGGAATTGCTACTGGAAGCTCGACGGTCACAACGCATTGAGAATTGGCTTCGTCGGAATTTTTACGGATTTCCCTAGGGGTACCACTAGGGAAAATCACCAAAATCGAGAAATCGCAAAAAGTGGTGAAATTTTGGATCCGAGCCCAATAATTCAGGGAAACTCGATTGGAATAGCTACTGGAAGCTCGCCGGTCACAACGCATCGAGAATTGGCTTCGTCGGAACCCGACGGATTTCCCTAGGGGTACCACTAGGGAAAATCACCAAAATCGAGAAATCGCAAAAAGTGGTGAAATTTTGGATCTGAGCACAATAATTCAGGGAAACTCGATTGGAATAGCTACTGGAAACTCGCCGGTCACAACGCATCGAGAATTGGATTCGTCGGAATCCGACGAATTTTTACGGATTTCCCTAGGGGTACCACTAGGGAAAATCACCAAAATCGAGAAATCGCAAAAAGTGGTGAAATTTTGGATCCGAGCCCAATAATTCAGGTAAACTCGATTGGAATAGCTACTAAAAGCTCGCCGGTCACAACGCATCGAGAATTGGCTTCGTCGGAATCCGACGAATTTCCCTAGGGGTACCACTAGGGAAAATCACCAAAATCGAGAAATCGCAAAAAGTGCTGAAATTTTGGATTCGAGTCCAATAATTCTGGGAAACTCGATTGGAATAGCTACAGGAAGCTCGCCGGTCACAATGCATCGAGAATTGGCTACGTCGGAATCCGACGAATTTTTACGGATTTCCCTAGGGGTACTACTAGGGAAAATCACCAAAATCGAGAAATCGCAAAAAGTGGTGAAATTTTGGATCCGAGCCCAATAATTCAGGGAAACTCGATTGGAATAGCTACTAGAAGCTCGCCGGTCACAACGCATCGAGAATTGGTTTCGTCGAAATCCGACGAATTTTTACGGATTTCCCAAGGGGTACCATTAGGAAAAATCACCAAAATCGAGAAATCGCAAAAAGTGGGGAAATTTTTGATCCGAGCCCAATAAGTCATGGAAACTCGATTGGAATTGCTACTGGAAGCTCGCCGGTCACAACGCGTCGAGAATTGGCTTCCACTAGGGAAAATCACCAAAATCGAGAAATCACAAAAAGTGGTGAAATTTTGGATCCGAGCCCAATAATTCAGGGAAACTCGATTGGAATAGCTACTGAAAGCTCGCCGGTCACAACGCATCGAGAATTGGTTTCGTCGGAACCCGACGAATTTCCCTAGGGGTACCACTAGGGAAAATCACCAAAATCGAGAAATCGCAAAAAGTGGTGAAATTTTGGATCCGAGCCCAATAATTCTGGGAAACTCGATTGGAATAGCTACTGGAAGCTCGCCGGTCACAATGCATCGAGAATTGGCTTCGTCGGAATCCGACGAATTTTTACGGATTTTCCTAAGGGTACTACTAGGGAAAATCACCAAAATCG
Source organism: Excoecaria cochinchinensis (assembly GCA_947683425.1). NCBI lineage: Eukaryota > Viridiplantae > Streptophyta > Magnoliopsida > Malpighiales > Euphorbiaceae > Excoecaria > Excoecaria cochinchinensis. The sequence goes on from CANTUQ010000045.1 coordinate 458,215, forward strand.
AGAAATCGCAAAAAGTGGTGAAATTTTGGATCCGAGCCCAATAATTCAGGGAAACTCGATTGGAATAGCTACTGGAAGCTCTCCGGTCACAACGCATTGAGAATTGGCTTCGTCGGAATCCGACGAATTTTTACGGATTTCCCTAGGGGTACCATTAGGGAAAATCACCAAAATCGAGAAATCGCAAAAAGTGGTGAAATTTTGGATCCGAGCCCAATAATTCAGGGAAACTCGATTGGAATAGCTACTGGAAGCTCACCGGTCACAACGTATCGAGAATTGGCTTCGTCGGAATCCGACGGATTTTCCTAGGGATACCACTAGGGAAAATCACCAAAATCGAGAAATCGCAAAAAGTGGTGAAATTTTGGATCTGAGCCCAATAATTCTGGGAAACTCGATTGGAATAGCTACTGGAAGCTCGCCGGTCACAACGTATCGAGAATTGGCTTCGTCGGAATCCGACGAATTTTTACGGATTTCCCTAGGGGTACCACTAGGGAAAATCACCAAAATCGAGAAATCGCAAAAAGTGGTAAAATTTTTGATCGGAGCCCAATAATTCAGGAAAACTCGATCGGAATAGCTACTGGAAGCTCGCCGGTCACAGCGCATCGAGAATTGGCTTCGTCGAAATCCGACGAATTTTTACGGATTTCCCTAGCGGTACCACTAGGAAAAATCACCAAAATCGAGAAATCGTAAAAAGTGGTGAAATTTTTTATCGGAGCCCAATAATTCAGGAAAACTCGATCGGAATAGCTACTGGAAGCTCGCCGGTCACAGCGTATCGAGAATTGGCTTCGTCGGAATCCGACGAATTTTTACGGATTTCCCTAGGGGTACCACTAGGGAAAATCACCAAAATCGAGAAATCGTAAAAAGTGGTGAAATTTTTGATCCGAGCCCAATAATTCAGGAAAACACGATCGGAATAGCTACTGGAAGCTCGCCGGTCACAGCGCATCGAGAATTGGCTTCGTCGAAATCCGACGAATTTTTACGGATTTCCCTAGGGGTACCACTAGGAAAAATCACCAAAATCGTAAAAAGTGGTGAAATTTTGGATCCGAGCCCAATAATTCAGGAAAACTCGATCGGAATAGCTACTGGAAGCTCGCCGGTCACAGCGCATCGAGAATTGGCTTCGTCGAAATCCGACGAATTTTTACGGATTTCCCTAGCGGTACCACTAGGAAAAATCACCAAAATCGAGAAATCGTAAAAAGTGGTAAAATTTTTGATCGGAGCCCAATAATTCAGGAAAACTCGATCGGAATAGCTACTGGAAGCTCGCCGGTCATAGCGCATCGAGAATTGGCTTCGTCGGAATCCGACGAATTTTTACGGATTTTCCTAGGGGTACCACTAGGAAAAATCACCAAAATCGTAAAAAGTGGTGAAATTTTGGATCCGAGCCCAATAATTCAGGAAAACTCGATCGGAATAGCTACTGGAAGCTCGCTGGTCAAAGCACATCGAGAATTGGCTTCGTCGGAATCCGACGAATTTTTACGGATTTCCCTAGGGGTACCACTAGGGAAAATCACCAAAATCGAGAAAAGTTGTGAAATTTTTGATCCGAGCCCAATAATTCAGGAAAACACGATCAGAATAGCTACTGGAAGCTCGCCGGTCACAGCGCATCGAGAATTGGCTTCGTCGAAATCCGACGAATTTTTACGGATTTCCCTAGCGGTACCACTAGGAAAAATCACCAAAATCGAGAAATCATAAAAAGTGGTGAAATTTTTTATCGGAGCCCGATAATTCAGGAAAACTCGATCGGAATAGCTACTGGAAGCTCGCCGGTCACAGTGCATCGAGAATTGGCTTCGTCGGAATCCGACGAATATTTACGGATTTTCCAAGTGGTACCACTAGGAAAAATCACCAAAATCGTAAAAAGTGGTGAAATTTTGGATCCGAGCCCATTAATTCAGGAAAACTCGATCGGAATAACTACTGGAAGCTCGCCGGTCACAGCGCATCGAGAATTCGCTTCGTCGGAATCCGACGAATTTTTACGGATTTCCCTAGGGGTACCACTAGGGAAAATCACCAAAATCGAGAAAAATTGTGAAATTTTTTATCGGAGCCCAATAATTCAGGAAAACTCGATCGGAATAGCTACTGGAAGCTCGCCGGTCACAGCGCATCGAGAATTGGCTTCGTCGGAATCCGACGAATTTTTACGGATTTTCCTAGGGGTACCACTAGGAAAAATCACCAAAATCGTAAAAAGTGGTGAAATTTTGGATCCGAGCCCAATAATTCAGGAAAACTCGATCGGAATAGCTACTGGAAGCTCGCCGGTCACAGTGCATCGAGAATTGGCTTCGTCGGAATCCGACGAATTTTTACGGATTTCCCTAGGGGTATCACTAAGGAAAATCACCAAAATCGAGAAAAGTTGTAAAATTTTTGATCCGAGCCCAATAATTCAGGAAAACTCGATCAGAATAGCTACTGGAAGCTCGCCGGTCACAGCGCATCGAGAATTGGCTTCGTCGGAATCCGACGAATTTTTACGGATTTTCCTAGGGGTACCACTAGGAAAAATCACCAAAATCGTAAAAAGTGGTGAAATTTTTGATCGGAGCCCAATAATTCAGGAAAACTCGATCGGAATAGCTACTGGAAGCTCGCCGGTCACAGCGCATCGAGAATTGGCTTCGTCGGAATCCGACGAATTATTACGGATTTCCCTAGTGGTACCACTAGGGAAAATCACCAAAATCGAGAAAAGTGGTGAAATTTTGGATCCGAGCCCAATAATTCAGGAAAACTCGATCGGAATAGCTACTGGAAGCTCGCCGGTCACAGCGCATCGAGAATTGCCTTCGTGGGAATCCGACGAATTTTTACGGATTTCCCTAGGGGTACCACTAGGAAAAATCACCAAAATCGAGAAAAGTTGTGAAATTTTTGATCGGAGCCCAATAATTAAGGAAAACTCGATCGGAATAGCTACTGGAAGCTCGCCGGTCAGAGCGCATCGAGAATTGGCTTCGTCGGAATCCGACGAATTTTTACGGATTTCCCTAGGGGTATCACTAGGGAAAATCACCAAAATCGAGAAAAGTTGTGAAATTTTTGATCCGAGCCCAATAATTCAGGAAAACTCGATCGGAATAGCTACTGGAAGCTCGCCGGTCACAGCGCATCGAGAATTGGCTTCGTCGGAATCCGACGAATTTTTACGGATTTCCCTAGGGGTACCACTAGGGAAAATCACCAAAATCGAGAAAAGTTGTGAAATTTTTGATCCGAGCCCAATAATTCAGGAAAACTCGATCGGAATAGCTACTGGAAGCTCGCCGATCACAGCGTATCGAGAATTGGCTTCGTCGGAATCCGACGAATTTTTACGGATTTCCCTAGGGGTACCACCAGGGAAAATCACCAAAATCGAGAAAAGTGGTGAAATTTTGGATCCGAGCCCAATAATTCAGGAAAACTCGATCGGAATATCTACTGGAAGCACGCCGGTCACAGCGCATCGAGAATTGGCTTCGTCGGAATTCGACGAATTTTTACGGATTTCCCTAGGGGTACCACTAGGAAAAATCACCAAAATCGTAAAAAGTGGTGAAATTTTTGATCGGAGCCCAATAATTCAGGAAAACTCGATCGGAATAGCTACTGGAAGCTCGCCGGTCACAGCGCATCGAGCATTGGCTTCGTAGGAATCCGACGAATTTTTACGGATTTTCCTAGGGGTACCACTAGGGAAAATCACCAAAATCGAGAAATCGTAAAAAGTGGTGAAATTTTTTATCCGAGCCCAATAATTCAGGAAAACACGATCGGAATAGCTACTGGAAGCTCGCCGGTCACAGCGCATCGAGAATTGGCTTCGTCGAAATCCGACGAATTTTTACGGATTTCCCTAGCGGTACCACTAGGAAAAATCACCAAAATCGAGAAATCGTAAAAAGTGGTGAAATTTTTTATCGGAGCCCAATAATTCAGGAAAACTCGATCGGAATAGCTACTGGAAGCTCGCCGGTCACAGCGCATCGAGAATTGGCTTCGTCGGAATCCGACGAATTTTTACGGATTTTCCTAGGGGTACCACTAGGAAAAATCACCAAAATCGTAAAAAGTGGTGAAATTTTGGATCCGAGCACATTAATTCAGGAAAACTCGATCGGAATAGCTACTGGAAGCTCGCCGGTCACAGCACATCGAGAATTGGCTTCGTCGGAATCTGACGAATTTTTACGGATTTCCCTAGGGGTACCACGAGGGAAAATCACCAAAATCGAGAAAAGTTGTGAAATTTTCGATCCGAGCCCAATAATTCAGGAAAACTCGATCGGAATAGCTACTGGAAGCTCGCCGGTCACAGCTCATCGTGAATTGGCTTCGTCGGAATCCGACGAATTTTTACGGATTTCCCTAGGGGTACCACTAGGAAAAATCACCAAAATCGAGAAATCGTAAAAAGTGTTAAAATTTTTGATCCGAGCCCAAGAAATTCAGGAAAACTCGATCGGAATAGCTACTGGAAGCTCGCCGGTCACAGCGCATCGAGAATTGGCTTCGTCGGAATCCGACGAATTTTTACAGATTTCCCTATGGGTACCACTAGGAAAAATCACCAAAATCGTAAAAAGTGGTGAAATTTTGGATCCGAGCCAAATAATTCAGGAAAACTCGATCGGAATAGCTACTGGAAGCTCGCCGGTCACAGCGCATCGAGAATTGCCTTCGTGGGAATCCGACGAATTTTTACGGATTTCCCTAGGGGTACCACTAGGAAAAATAACCAAAATCGTGAAAAGTGGTGAAATTTTGGATCCGAGCCCAATAATTAAGGAAAACTCGATCGGAATAGCTACTGGAAGCTCGCCGATCACAGCGTATCGAGAATTGGCTTCGTCGGAATCCGATGAATTTTTACGGATTTCCCTAGGGGTACCACCAGGGAAAATCACCAAAATCGAGAAAAGTGGTGAAATTTTGGATCCGAGCCCAATAATTCAGGAAAACTCGATCGGAATATCTACTGGAAGCACGCCGGTCACAGCGCATCGAGAATTGGCTTCGTCGGAATCCGACGAATTTTTACGGATTTCCCTAGGGGTACCACTAGGGAAAATCACCAAAATCGTAAAAAGTGGTGAAATTTTGGATCCGAGCCCAATAATTCAGGAAAACTCGATCGGAATAGCTACTGGAAGCTCGCCGGTCACAGCGCATCGAGAATTGGCTTCGTCGGAATCCGACGAATTTTTACGAATTTCCCTAGGGGTACCACTAGGGAAAATCACTAAAATCGAGAAATCGTAAAAAGTGGTGAAATTTTGGATCCGAGCCAAATGATTCAGGAAAACTCGATCGGAATAGCTACTGGAAGCTCGCCGGTCACAGCGCATTTTGAATTCGCTTCGTCGGAATCCGACGAATTTTTACGGATTTCCCTAGGGGTACCACTAGGGAAAATCACCAAAATCGTAAAAAATGGTGAAATTTTGGATCCGAGCCCAATAATTCAGGAAAACTCGATCGGAATAGCTACTGGAAGCTCGCCGGTCACAGCGCATTGAGAATTGGCTTCGTCGGAATCCGACGAATTTTTACGGATTTCCCTGGGGGTACCACTAGGGAAAATCACCAAAATCGTAAAAAGTGGTGAAATTTTTTGATCCAAGCCCAATAATTCAGGAAAACTCATTCGGAATAGCTACTGGAAGCTCGCCGGTCACAGCGCATCGAGAATTGGGTTCGTCGGATTCCGACGAATTTTTACGGATTTCCCTAGGGGTACCACTAGGGAAAATCACCAAAATCGTAAAAAGTGGTGAAATTTTTGATCCGAGCCCAATAATTCAGGAAAACTCGATCGGAATATCTACTGGAAGCTCGCCGGTCACAGCGCATCGAGAATTGGCTACGTCGGAATCCGACGAATTTTTACAGATTTCCTTAGGGGTACCACTAAGGAAAATCACCAAAATCGAGAAATCGTAAAAAGTGGTGAAATTTTGGATCCGAGCCAAATGATTCAGGAAAACTCGATCGGAATAGCTACTGGAAGCTCGCCGGTCACAGCGCATCGAGAATTGGCTTCGTCGGAATCCGACGAATTTTTACGGGTACCACGAGGGAAAATCACCAAAATCGTAAAAAGTGGTGAAATTTTGGATCCGAGCCCAATAATTCAGGAAAACTCGATCGGAATAGCTACTGGAAGCTCGCCGGTCACAGCGCATCGAGAATTGGCTTCGTCGGAATCCGACGAATTTTTACGGATTTCCCTAGGGGTACCACTAGGGAAAATCACAAAAATCGTAAAAACTGGTGAAATTTTTGATCCGAGCCCAATAATTCAGGAAAACTCGATCGAAATAGCTATTGGAAGCTCGCCGGTCACAGCACATCGAGAATTGGCTTCGTCGGAATTCGACGAATTTTTACGGATTTCCCTAGGGGTACCACTAGGAAAAATCACCAAAATCGTAAAAAGTGGTGAAATTTTGGATCCGAGCCCAATAATTAAGAAAAACTCGATCGGAATAGCTACTGGAAGCTCGCCGGTCACAGCGCATCGAGAATTGGCTTCGTCGGAATCCGACGAATTTTTACGGATTTCCCTAGGGGTACCACTTGGGAGAATCACCAAAATCGTAAAAACTGGTGAAATTTTTGATCCGAGCCCAATAATTCAGGAAAACTCGATCGGAATAGCTACAGGAAGCTCGTCGGTCACAGCGCATCGAGAATTGGCTTCGTCGGAATCCGACGAATTTTTACGGATTTCCCTAGGGGTACCACTAGAAAAAATCACCAAAATCGTAAAAAGTGGTGAAATTTTGGATCCGAGCCCAATAATTAAGAAAAACTCGATCGGAATAGCTACTGGAAGCTCGCCGGTCACAGCGCATCGAGAATTCGCTTCGTCGGAATCCGACGAATTTTTACGGATTTCCCTAGGGGTACCACTAGGGAGAATCACCAAAATCGTAAAAACTGGTGAAATTTTTGATCCGAGCCCAATAATTCTGGAAAACTCGATCGGAATAGCTACAGGAAGCTCGTCGGTCACAGCGCATCGAGAATTGGCTTCGTCGGAATCCGACGAATGTTTACGGATTTCCCTAGGGGTACCACTAGGAAAAATCACCAAAATCGTAAAAAGTGGTGAAATTTTGGATCCGAGCCCAATAATTCAGGAAAACTCGATCGGAATAGCTACTGGAAGCTCGCCGGTCACAGCGCATCGAAAATTGGCTTCGTCGGAATCCGACGAATTTTTACGGATTTCCCTAGCGGTACCACTAGGGAAAATCACCAAAATCGAGAAATCGTAAAAAGTGGTGAAATTTTTGATCGGAGCCCAATAATTCAGGAAAACTCGATCGGAATAGCTACTGGAAGCTCGCCGGTCACAGCGCATCGAGAATTGGCTTCGTCAGAATCCGACGAATTTTTACAGATTTCCCTAGCGGTACCACTAGGGAAAATCACAAAAATCGAAAAAATCGTAAAAAGTGGTGTAATTTTGAATCCGAGCCCAATAATTCAGGAAAACTCGATCGGAATAGCTACTGGAAGCTCGCCGGTCACAGCGCATCGAGAATTGGCTTCGTCAGAATCCGACGAATTTTTACAGATTTCCCTAGCGGTACCACTAGGGAAAATCACAAAAATCGAGAAATCGTAAAAAGTGGTGTAATTTTGAATCCGAGCCCAATAATTCAGGAAAACTCGATCGGAATAGCTACTGGAAGCTCGCCGGTCACAGCGCATCGAGAATTGGCTTCGTTGGAATCCGACGAATTTTTACGAATTTCCCTAGGGGTACCACTAGGAAAAATCACCAAAATCGAGAAATCGTAAAAGTGGTGAAATTTTTGATCCGAGCCCAATAATTCTGGAAAACTCGATCGGAATAGCTACAGGAAGCTCGTCGGTCACAGCGCATCGAGAATTGGCTTCGTCAGAATCCGACGAATGTTTACGGATTTCCCTAGGGGTACCACTAGGAAAAATCACCAAAATCGTAAAAAGTGGTGAAATTTTGGATCCGAGCCCAATAATTCAGGAAAACTCGATCGGAATAGCGACTGGAAGCTCGCCGGTCACAGCGCATCGAGAATTGGCTTAGTCAGAATCCGACGAATTTTTACAGATTTCCCTAGCGGTACCACTAGGGAAAATCACAAAAATCGAGAAATCGTAAAAAGTGGTGTAATTTTGAATCCGAGCCCAATAATTCAGGAAAACTCGATCGGAATAGCTACTGGAAGCTCGCCGGTCACAGCGCATCGAGAATTGGCTTCGTTGGAATCCGACGAATTTTTACGAATTTCCCTAGGGGTACCACTAGGAAAAATCACCAAAATCGAGAAATCGTAAAAGTGGTGAAATTTTGGATCCGAGCCCAATAATTCAGGAAAACTCAATCGGAATAGCTACTGGAAGCTCGCCGGTCACAGCGCATCGAGAATTGGCTTCGTGGGAATCCGACGAATTTTTACGTATTTCCCTAGGGGTACCATTAGGAAAAATCGAGAAATCGTAAAAAGTGGTGAAATTTTGGATCCGAGCCCAATAATTCAGGGAAACTCGATTGGAATAGCTACTGGAAGCTCAACGCATCGAGAATTGGCTCCGTCGGAATCCGACGAATTTTTACGGATTTCCCTAAGGGTACCACTAGGGAAAATCACCAAAATCGAGAAATCGCAAAAAGTGGTGAAATTTTGGATCCGAGCCCAATAATTCAGGGAAACTCGATCGGAATATCTACTGGAAGCTCACCGGTCACAACGTATCGAGAATTGGCTTCGTCGGAATCCGACGAATTTTTACGGATTTCCCTAGGGGTACCACTAGGGAAAATCACCAAAATCGAGAAATCGTAAAAAGCGGTGAAATTTTGGATCCGAGCCCAATAATTCAGGAAAACTCGATCGGAATAGCTACTGGAAGCTCGCCGGCCACAGCGCATCGAGAATTGGCTTCGTCGGAATCCGACGAATTTTTACGGATTTCCCTAGGGGTACCACTAGGGAAAATCACCAAAATCGAGAAATCATAAAAAGCTGTGAAATTTTGGATCCGAGCCCAATAATTCAAGAAAACTCGATCGAAATTGCTACTGGAAGCTCGCCGGTCACAGCGCATCGAGAATTGGCTTCGTCGGAATCCGACGAATTTTTACGGATTTCCCTAGGGGTACCACTAGGGAAAATCACCAAAATCGAGAAATCATAAAAAGCTGTGAAATTTTGGATCCGAGCCCAATAATTCAAGAAAACTCGATCGAAATTGCTACTGGAAGCTCGCCGGTCACAGCGCATCGAGAATTGGCTTCATCGAAATCCGACGAATTTTTACGGATTTCCCTAGGGGTACCACTAGGGAAAATCACCAAAATCGAGAAATCGTAAAAAGCGGTGAAATTTTGGATCCGAGCCCAATAATTCAGGAAAACTCGATCGGAATAGCTACTGGAAGCTCGCCGGTCACAGCGCATCGAGAATTGGCTTCGTTGGAATGCGACGAATTTTTACGGATTTCCCTAGGGGTACCACTAGGGAAAATCACCAAAATCGAGAAATCGTAAAAAGCGGTGAAATTTTGGATCCGAGCCCAATAATTCAGGAAAACTCGATCGGAATAGCTACTGGAAGCTCGCCGGTCACAGCGCATCGAGAATTGGCTTCATCGGAATCCGACGAATTTTTACGGATTTCCCTAGGGGGTACCACTATGGAAAATCACCAAAATTGAAAAATCGTAAAAAGTGGTGAAATTTTGGATCCGAGTGCAATAATTCAGGAAAACTCGATTGGAATAGCTACTGAAAGCTTGCCGGTCACAACGCATCAAGAATTAGTTTTGTCGGAATCCAACGAATTTTTACGGATTTGCCAAGGGGTACTACTAGGGAAAATCGAAAAATCCTAAAAAGTTGTGAAATTTTTGATCCGAGTCCAATAATTCAGGACAACTCGATTCGAATAGCTACTGAAAGCTTGCCGGTCATAACGCATCGAGAATTGGTTTCGTCGGAATCCGACGAATTTTTACGGATTTTCCTAGGGGTACCACTAGGGAAAATCACTAACATCAAAAAATCGTAAAAAGTGGTGAAATTTTGGATCCGAGTCCAATAATTCAGGAAATCTTGATTGGAATAGCTACTGGAAGCTTGCTAGTCACAACGCATCAAGAATTGGTTTCGTCGAAATTCGACGAATTTTTACGGATTTTCCTAGGTGTACCACTAGGGAAAATAACCAAAATCGAAAAATCATAAAAAGTGGTGAAATTTTTGATTCGAGTCCAATAATTTAGGAAATCTCGATTGGAATAGCTACTGGAAGCTTGCCGGTCACAACGCATCGAGAATTGGCTTTGTCGTAATTCGACGAATTTTTACGAATTTCCCTTGGTGTACCACTAGGGAAAATAACCAAAATCGAAAAATCATAAAAAGTGGTGAAATTTTGGATCCGAGTCCAATAATTCAGGAAAACTCGATTGCAATAGCTACTGGAACCTTGCCGGTGACAACGCATCGAGAACTGGTTTCGTCGGAATCCGACGAATTTTTACGGATTTCCCTAGGGGTAGCAATAGGAAAAATCGAAAAATCGTAAAAAGTGGTGAAATTTTTGATCCGAGTCCAATATTTCAGGAAAACTCGATTGGAATACCTACTATAAGCTTGCCGGTCACAACGTATCGAGAATTGGCTTCGTCGAAATCCGATGAATTTTTACGGATTTCCCTCGGGCTACCACTAGGGAAAATCACCAAAATCGAAAAATCGTAAAAAGTGGTGACATTTCTGATCTGAGTCCAATAATTGAGGAAAACTCGATTGGAATATCTACTGGAACCTTTCCGGTCACAACGCATCGAGAATTGGTTTCGTAAGAATCCGACGATTTTTTACGGATTTCCCTAGGGGTACCACTAGGGAAAATCGAAAAATCGTAAAAAGTGTTGAAATTTTGGATCCGAGTTCAATAATTCAGGAAAACTCGATTGGAATAGCTACTGGAAGCTTGCCGGTCACAATGTATTGAGAATTGGTTTCGTCGGAATCCGACGAATTTTTATGAATTTTTCTAGGGGTACCACTAGGGAAAATCACCAAAATCGATGAATCGTAAAAAGTGGTAAAATTTTTGAACCGAGTCCAATAATTCAGGAAAACTCGTTTGAAATAGCTACTGGAATCTTGCCGGCCACAACGCATCGAGAATTGGTTTCGTCGGAATCCGACGAATTTTTACGGATTTCCCTAGGGGTACCACTAGGGAAAATCGAAAAATCGTAAAAAGTGGTGAAATTTTTTATCCGAGTCCAATAATTCAGGAAATCTCAATTAGAATACCTACTGGAAGCTTGCCGGTCACAACACATCGAGAACTGATTTCGTCGGAATCCGACGAATTTTTACGGATTTCCCTCGGTGTACCACTAGGAAAAATCGAAAAATCGTAAAAAGTGGTGAAATTTTGGATCCGAGTCCAATAATTCAGGAAAATTCGATTGGAATAGCTACTGGAAGCTTGCAGGTCACAACGCATCGACAATTGGCTTCGTCGAAATCCGACGAATTTTTACGGATTTCCCTCGGGCTACCACTAGGGAAAATCACCAAAATCGAAAAATCGTAAAAAGTGGTGACATTTCTGATCCGAGTCCAATAATTGAGGAAAACTCGATTGGAATAGCTACTGGAACCTTGCCGGTCACAACGCATCGAGAATTGGCTTCGTAACAATCCGACGAATTTTTACGGATTTCCCTAGGGGTACCACTAGGGAAAATCGAAAAATCGTAAAAAGTGGTGAAATTTTGGATCCGAGTCCAATAATTCAGGAAATCTCGATTGGAATAGTTACTGAAAGCCTGCCGGTCACAACGCATCGAGAATTGACATCGTTGGAATCCGACGAATTTTTATGGATTTCCCTAGGGGTACCACTAGGGAAAAAAAGAAAAATCGTAAAAAGTGGTGAAATTTTTGATCCGAGTCCAATAATTCAGGAAAACTCGATTGGAATAGCTATTGAAAGCTTGCCAGTCACAACGCATCGAGAATTGGATTCGTCGGAATCCGACGAATTGTTACGGATATCCCTGGGGGTACCACTAGGGAAAATCGGAAAATCGTAAAAAATGGTAAAATTTTGGATCCGAGTCAAATAATTCAGGAAAACTCGATTGGAATAGCTACTGGAAGCTTGCCGGTCTAAACGCATCGAGAATTAGTTTCGTCGGAATTCGACGACTTTTTACGGATTTCCCAAGGGGTACAATTTGGAAAAATCACCAAAATCGAAAAATCGTAACAAGTGGTGAAATTTTTTATCCGTGTCCAATAATTCAGAAAAACTCGATTGGAATAGCAACTGGAAGCTTGCCGGTCACAACGCATCGAGAATTGGCTTCGTCGGAATCCGACGAATTTTTATGGATTTCCCTAGCGGTACCTCTACGGAAAATCGAAAAATCGTAAAAAGTGGTGAAATTTTGGATCCGAGTCCAATAATTCAGGAAAACTGGATTGGATTAGCTACTGGAAGCTTGCCGGTCACAACGCATCGAGAATTGGTTTAGTCGGAATCCGACGAATTTTTACGGATATCCCTGGGGGTACCACTAGGAAAAATCTGAAAATCGTAAAAAATTGTCAAATTTTGGATCCGAGTCAAATAATTTAGGAAAACTCGATTGGAATAGCTACTGGGAGCTTGCCGGTCTCAATGCATCGAGAATTAGTTTCATCGGAATCCGACGACTTTTTACGGATTTCCCAAGGGGTACAACTAGGAAAAATCACCAAAATCGAAAAATAGTAACAAGTGATGAAATTTTTTATCCGTGTCCAATAATTCAGGAAAACTCGATTGGAATAGCAAATGGAAGCTTGCCGATCACAACGCATCGAGAATTGGCTTCGTCGGAATCCGACGAATTTTTACGGATTTCCCTAGCGGTACCTCTAGGGAAAATCGAAAAATCGTAAAAAGTGGTGAAATTTTGGATCCGAGTCCAATAATTCAGGAAAACTCGATTGGAATTGCTACTGAAAGCTTGCCAGTCACAACGCATCGAGAATTGGCTTCCTCAAAATCCGATGAATTTTTACGGATTTCCCTAGGGCTACCACTAGGGAAAATCACCAAAATCAAAAAATCGTAAAAAGTGGTGACATTTTGGATCCGAGTCCAATAATTGAGGAAAACTCGAGTGGAATAGCTACTGGAACCTTTCCGGTCACAACGCATCGAGAATTGGCATCGTCAGAATTTGACGAATTTTTACGGATTTCCCTAGGGGTACCACCAGGGAAAATCGAAAAATCGTAAAAAGTGTTGAAATTTTGGATCCGAGTCCAATATTTCAGGAAAACTCGATTGGAATAGATACTGGAAGCTTGCTGGTCACAACGTATTGAGAATTGGCTTCGTCGAAATCCGACGAATTTTTATGGATTTTCCTATGGGTACCACTAGGGAAAATCACCAAAATCGAAAAATCGTAAAATGTGGTGAAATTTTTGATCCGAGTCCAATAATTCAGAAAAACTCGATTGGAATAGCTACTGGAAGCTTGTCGGTCATAACACATCGAGAATTGGTTTCGTCGGAATCCGACGAATTTTTACGGATTTCCTTAGGGGTACCACTAGGAAAAATCACGAAAATCGAAAAATCGTAAAAAGTGGTGAAATTTTGGATCCGAGTCCAATAATTCAGTAAAACTCGATTGGAATAGCTACTTGAAGCTTGCCGGTCACAACGCATCGAGAATTGGCTTCGTCGGAATCCGACGAATTTTTACGGATTTCCCTAGGGGTACCACTAGGGAAAATCGAAAAATAGTAAAAAGTGGTTAAATTTTTGATCCGAGTCCAACAATTCAGGAAAACTCGATTGGAATAGCTACTGAAAGCTTGCAGGTCACAACGTATCGAGAATTGGCTTCGTCGGAATCCGACTAATTTTTACGCATTTCCCTAGGGGTACTACTAGGGAAAATTGAAAAATCGTAAAAAATGGTGAAATTTTGGATCCGAGTCCAATAATTTAGGAAAACTCGATTGGAATAGCTACTGGAAGCTTGCCGATCACAACGCATCGAGAATTAGCTTCGTCGGAATCCGACGAATTTTTACGGATTTCCCTAGGGGTACCACAAGGGAAAATCGAAAAATCGTAAAAAGTGGTGAAATTTTGGATCCGAGTCCAATAATTCAGGAAAACTCGATTGGAATAGCTACTGGAAGCTTGCCGGTCACAACGCATCGAGAATTGGCTTCGTCGGAATCCGACGAATTTTTACGGATTTCCCTCGGGGTACCTGTGACGTGCGCCGGATCCCCGCGGCTGCCCGCTCGACCGCTCGCACATGGGTGATCGAGGCACTTATGGGTCCGTTGACATCTTGCATATAAATTGCAATTGCGTCTATGTTTGGCAACAAGGAGGTTTCATGGAGTCGCCACCCAATAGAACATTGGAAAAATTACTCTCGCCTCGGAGAGCCTAAGACTGCGCTTGGTATCCATTTTGGGCCAGCCAGAGGGATCATGGAAGGTGAACTTCTCACCCTAAAGAGCCTAGGATTAGCGTTAAAGCCTCGTGACCCAAGAAGTAATTTGGAGGATAACCTCTAACCTCTTGAGCCCAAAGACCAGAGCTGGGTCCGGGATTTCTCATCTATTTCTACCTCATTTATTTTATGATCAAATCTTAATATCATTAATTCGCTCTCTCTCCACACTGTGCAATTGATTAAAAGGCGCATTTATTCACATTTTGAAAGCGATAAATGATCAGATAGATAATGAAAGCGATAAATTACAATAATACAAAGAGCGGAATACAACTCCCTTTCATAAATGTGCGAATCATGCATAAATCGGGGCATTGCTTATTTTGAGGACTTTGGTCCTCGCATGCATCATTATTAAAATTGAAGATTTTTGTTTATGATGATTTTATTGGATAAAAATAGGGCTTTGGCCCCTTTTGCATTTTGTACAAAACCTCATTTTTATTTAAGTATAAAATCGTTAGATTATATTTATACATTAACGAGATATGAGAAGAATATATCCATATACATGAAATAATCAATGAACAACAAAATGAAGGAAATAATCTAGAGGGTTGGGAAACTAAACCGGACGGAATCCTCCGAATATGGTAGATAGCCGCTCAAGTTGTGGCAGTCCAAGAGAAATCATATATACACTCATAGAAAAGTTGAGAGATGTTAATATACATGTAGGAAACCGAAAAGGATTTGAAAAAGATAAAAAAAAACGATTTAAAATGATGGAGGCAGAACCCACAGACGGCCTTCCTTAGACGACCGACGGGCGTCGGTTAAGGTAACCGACATGTCCGTCTGTCACTCAAGGAGAGGCATCTGTAAGTGGGGTGACCTGTCATGGCCGCATTTGTACCCTAAGAGAATTAACCTATTTTGGCATGTGAGTGAGTGGATTGAATGTGTAGGATTGGACTTAATTGAAAGAAAGCAGTATAGTTAAGGGGTTAAATGGTAATTATGAATGTTTGTGCTAAGCATGAGTTAAAGGCTAGTTAATTAGTTAATGGAAGGATTAATTAAGAATATAATAACTTTGATTTATTGGAAGTGGAGGCAGACTTGAGGAAGTGGTTTCCGTGTGGCTTCTTGAGAGGTTGCCACCTCTTCCTTTGCATGCAAGTGTGGGTTAAGATGAAAGAGTTTCATTTGGTAATCTAGCTATTTTCTGTATTTTGGCTTTGGCTTCCTTCTTGTTCCCGTGAGTGAGGATGAGAGTGGTTTAGTGGCTAATGGTAACTGTGTGCATATAGCTAATTGGATCAAGAATTGAGGGTTAAACCTAAGAGGTAAGTGAATAAGTGCATATTCTCATCTTCTACTCTTTCTTCTTGGTTGAGCTGGTTTGGATGGGATATTATTGGTTTGAGTTTTAGCTTGAGCATCTGTGTTGTTTTGTTAGCTGAAGAAGTGAAGAGAGATAAGGGAAAGGCTGTAATCGGCGAACCGAGCGTCCGTCGTAATTAGGAGCTAAGGCGACGAGGTTTGGGAACAAACCCTAATTGTATGAATATGTGATTAGTGTTGGTTAAATAGGGTTTTGAACTGAATTGCATGATTTGTGAAATTGAAGGTTGAGCATGAATTATGTGATGCTAAATTGTATGATTATAGTAGCAATATGATTGTGATAAAGTGCTTGAAAGTGATTATGATTTGTACTATTATTGAATGCCAAACAAGAAGGGAAAATCAGGTATGTGTTATTGATTGTGTGGTTGATGTATTTGGGTTAATTGCCAAAAGTGAGAATGAGATTGAAGTCTTAATGAGAAGGAAGAAATGGACTAAAAAACATAACCATGTTATGGTGTTTTTGCATAGGTCACGGTGACAATGAAATCCATTGTGACCGTGAGGTATGCTTGAGTTCAATTCTGCCTAATGGATTTTGGTATGTCACGGTGACAATGAACTTCATTGTGACCGTGAGGTACCCAAGGGAGCATTCTGTTTTGCAAAGTGAGAATATGTCACGGTGACAATGGGATTCATTGTGACCGTGACATACCCTCAGGTTGCATTCTGCCGAGAGTTGGGAACACATCACGGTGACAATGAAATTGGTTGTGACCGTGACATGTCCCCAATTTGCATTCTGTTTTGGACTTCAATATGTCACGGTGACAATGAAATCCATTGTGACCGTGACCCACCCTGTTTTGGCAATATAATCCTAATGTGTTTGGTCATTCAAATGGCATGGCTTTAAGCTGCAATGAAGGACAGCATGAGTAAGTAATGTATATGTGTTAAGTGATCTACAAATGCATACAACTATGATGACTTCTGAATGGGATAAGTTATGTGAATATTAAATGTGAAGACTGAATTTGAAAGTATATGGAATATGCAAATGAAATGTATGGCTGTGTGCTAATACAAATGTGTAAAGTGAAAAGTGAACTGAATAACGTGTTTAACAACTTAAGCCTGCGAGTCAAGTAGTGGATAGTTAGGCATGCCTATAGGGTCAAGTGCTGCAGCCCCATGCGTTAAATATGTCTGATTCCATGGGAATCACAATGCGATTATCCTTACTGGATTGTGTTATATGTGGAATGATGAAAGGTACCAGAAGGTACTAATGTGATATGAAGCACCAGAAGGTGCTAATGTGAAAAAGTAGTCTCGATGAGATTACTGGTATCTGAGAGATACCGATGCGATACCCGTTATCCGCGTCTTTGAATTGCAGGCAAAGTGGCAAAAAGGCTAATTGGTTAAACGGCTAAAAGTTAATTAAATATAAACAGAAGTGATTGTGATACAAGGAAGTATGGAAATGTGAATAAGTAATTGATGCCTTATGATTGAATATAGTAATGGTTAATCTGGCATGATTATTAGCATGTTATGTATGATGATTTTGATGTGTGATAAATTATATGCTATATTTATGAATTCCCCACTAAGCGTTATCGCTTAGCATGGATTTACTCTAATCCGTGCAGGTACGGACGAGAGGTGACTGAAGGATGTCCCCCGCATTTTGGTACGGTCAACAATAGGAAGTATATAGTGTAGGTTTGGGGGCTTGTTATTTGGGACTTTTGTATAAGTTTTATATGGTTAATATGTATTTTGAATATGTAAAGGCATGTAATAATGTAGTAATCACGGATGTAACCTCCCACATGTATGTGTGTCATGTGAATAGCTAAGGCGTGTGACTAATAGTAGTTGGCATGTGATGCATGAATTAAAATAGTGTGTGATGAAATTTTATTATTCAGTTTCCGCATGTGTTTCTGTGTGTGTGTGCGACCTTCTCTAACTAAGATTAGCTGAGCTAGTTTGTCGTTAGGGAACGGGCGTCACATGACCGACGGGCGTCGGTGATAAAGATGACCCGTCGGTCACCACTGTCTCCGAAAAAAAATAGAAGAGAGAGAAATTCTTTTCAAGGCCAAAAAGTTTTATCAAAAAAATCATATAATAAGAGCCAAAATAAAGGGAAAGAAAATGACAAAATTGAAAGAATCAACAAATAAAGAATACATATGAAATGAAATGGAGAAAGAATCCGGAATATTTACCCTCAGATAATCGCTATGGGTGAAATTCTTGTATTGATTAGAGCCCCGCGCGTTCCACGAGAAGCAAAAGATGAAGGGTCAAAGAAAGAAAAATGGGCTATTGCTTCTTCAACCCCTCAAAAGATTGATTTTGGAATCAATATCTAAAGAAAACTAATTACTTTTAGTTCCTTTCTGATTGATTTGATCCTTGATCAAATAGATTCCCTTTGTAAATGTGTTTTGTTGGAAGAGAGAGAAAATTTGCTGGAAATTGGGCAGAGTTTCCTCCTTTGAAAATTTTTCCAACCCTTTTCTCTTGAAAATTCGGAGCTTTTATAAGCCAGACACGACCGACGGGCGTCAGAAGAATCCTTCTGACATAAGGATTCGTCCGACGGCCCTGTCACATCCACCGACGGGCGTCGGAAGGGTTGCGTGCTCCGGGAAACCAGGCGGCATTCTGACAGGGGCGGTGACTTTTCGACGGGCGTCGGAAAATACCACAAGCCGTTGGTGACTCGAAGCGACGGGTTGACCTCACGGACGGGCTGGCCGTCTGTGGAGGACAAAAAGCCTTTTGGCTCGAAAAAACCTCTGTTTTCTCCCCCTCTGCCCAGGAATGGTAAAAAGCCTCATTTCTCGTGGAACGTGAGACTAAAACCTCCAAATCCAGCCCTTTATACAGGCTCGGACACTGATTTCATCATAGGGTAACCTCTGATCCGGACCGATCCGGGACAAGGTGCTTACAGTACCACTAGGAAAAATCGAAAAATCGTAAAAAGTGGTAAAATTTTAGATCTGAGTCCAATAATTCAGGAAAACTCGATTGGAATAGCTACTGGAAGCTTGCCGGTCACAACGCATCGAGAATTGGCTTCGTCGAAATCCGACGAATTTTTACAGATTTCCCTAGGGGTACCACTAGGGAAAATCACCAAAATCGAAAAATCGTAAAAAGTGGTGAAATTTTGGATCCGAGTCCAATAATTCAGAAAAACTCGATTGGAATAGCTACTGGAAGCGTGCCGGTCACAACGCATCGAGAATTGGCTTCATCGGAATCCGACGAATTTTTACGGATTTCCCTAGGGGTACCACTAGGGAAAATCACCAAAATCAAAAAATCGTAGAAAGTGGTTAAATTTTGGATCCGAGTCCAATAATTCAGGAAAACACGATTGGAATAGCTACTGGAAGCTTGCCGGTCACAAAGCATCGAGAATTGGCTTTATCAAAATTCGACGAATTTTTACGGATTTCCCTAGGGGTAACACTAGAAAAAATCACCGAAATCGAAAAATCGTAAAAAGTGGTGAAATTTTGTATCCGAATCCAATAATTCAGGAAAACTCGATTGGAATAGCTACTGGAAGCTTGCCGGTCACAACGCATCGATAATTAGTTTCGTCGAAATCCGACGAATTTTTACGGATTTTCCTAGGGGTACCACTAGGGAAAATCACCAAAATCGTAAAAAGTGGTGAAATTTTTTATCCGAGTCCAATAATTAAGGAAAACTCGATTGGAATAGCAACTGAAAGCTTACCGGTCACAACGTTTAGAGAATTGGCTTCGTCGGAATTCGACGAATTTTTACGGATTTTCCTGGGGGTACCACTAGGGAAAATCGAAAAATCGTAAAAAGTGGTGAAATTTTGGATCCGAGTCCAATAATTCAGGAAAACTCGATTGGAATAGCTACTGGAAGCTTGCCGGTCACAACGCATCGAGAATTGGCTTCGTCGGAATCCGATAAATTTTTACGGATTTTCCTAGGGGTATTACCACTAGGGAAAATCACCAAAATCGAAAAATCGTAAAAAGTGGTGAAATTTTTGATCCGAGTCCAATAATTCAGGAAAACTCGATTGGAATAGCAATTGGAAGCTTGCCGGTCACAACGTATCGAGAATTTGCTTCGTCGGAATCCGACGAATTTTTACGGATTTTCCTAGGGGTACCACTAGGGAAAATAAGAAAAATCATAAAAAGTGGTGAAATTTTAGATCCGAGTCCAATAATTCAGGAAAACTCAATTGGAATAGCTACTGTAATCTTGCCGGTCACAATAATTCCCTGGGGGTACCACTAGGGAAAATCAAAAAATCGTAAAAAGTGGTGAAATTTTTGATCCGAGTCCAATAATTCAGGAAAACTCGATTGGAATAGCTACTGAAAGTTTGCCGGTCACAACGCATCGAGAATTGGTTTCGTCGAAATCCGACGAATTTTTACGGATTTTCCTAGGGGTACCACTAGGGAAAATTACCAAAATCGTAAAAAGTGGTGAAATTTTGGATCGGAGTCCAATAATTCAGGAAAACTCGATTGGAATAGCAACTAAAAACTTGCCGGTCACAACGCATCGAGAATTGGCTTCGTCGAAAGTCGACGAATTTTTACAGATTTCCCTAGGGGTACCACTAGGGAAAGTACGAAAAATCGTAAAAAGTGGTGAAATTTTCGATCCGAGTCCAATAATGCATGAAAACTCGATTGGAATAGCTACTGGAAGCTTGCCGGTCACAACGCATTGAGAATTGGTTTCGTCGGAATCCGACAAATTTTTACTGATTTCCCTAGGGGTACCACTAGGGAAAATCACCAAAATCGAAAAATCGTAAAAAGTGGTGAAATTTTTGATCCGAGTCCAATAATGTAGGAAAACTCGATTGGAATAGCTAGTGGAAGCTTGCCGGTCACAACGCATCGAGTATTGGCTTCGTTGGATTCCGATAAATTTTTATGGATTTTCCTAGGGGTACCACTAGGGAAAATAAGAAAAATCGTAAAATTTTGTGAAACTTTGATCCGAGTCAAATAATAGAGGAAAACTCGATTGGAATAGCTACTGGAAGCTTGCCGGTCACAACGCATCGAGAATTGGTTTCGTTGGAATCCGACGAATTTTTACTGATTTCCCTAGGGGTACCACATGGGAAAATCGAAAAATCGTAAAAAGTGGTGAAATTTTGGATCCGAGTCCAATAATTCAGGAAAACTCGATTGGAATAGCTACTGGAAGCTTGCCGGTCTTAAAGCATCGAGAATTTGCTTTGTTGGAATCCCACGAATTTTTACGGATTCCCTAGGGGTACCACTAGCGAAAATCACCAAAATCGAAAAATCGTAAAAGGTGGTGAAATTTTGGATCCGAGTCCAATAATTCAGGAAAACTCAATTGGAATAGCTATTGGAAGATTGCCGGTCACAACGCATCGAGAATTAGTTTCGTCGGAATTCGACAAATTTTTACGGATTTTCCTAAGGGTACCACGAGGAAAAATCACCAAAATCGAAAAATCGTAAAAAGTGTTGAAATTTTGGATCCGAGTCCACTAATTCAGGAAAACTCGATTGGAATAGCTACTGGAAGCTTTCCGGTCACAACGCATTGAGAATTGGCTTCGTCGTAATCCGACGAATTTTTACGGATTTCCATAGGTGTACCACTAGGAAAAATCACCAAAATCGAAAAATCGTAAAAGGTGGTGAAATTTTTGAACCGAGTCCAATAATTTAGGAAAACTCGATTGGAATAGCTACTGGAAGCTTGCCGGTCAAAACGAATCGAGAATTGGCTTCGTTAGAATCCGACTAATTTTACGGATTTTCCTAGAGGTACCACTAGGAAAAATCACCAAAATCGAAAAATCGTAAAAAGTATTGAAATTTTTGATCCGAGTCCAATAATTCAGAAAAACTCAATTGGAATAGCTACTGGAAGCTTGCCGGTCACAACGCATTGAGAATTGGTTTCGTCGGAATCCGACGAATTTTTACTGATTTCCCTAGGGGTACCACTAGGGAAAATCGAAAAATCGTAAAAAGTGGTGAAATTTTTGATCCGAGTCCAATAATTCAGGAAAACTCGATTGGAATAGCTACTGGAAGGTTGCCGGTAACAACGCATCGAGATTTGGCTTCGTCGGAATCCGACGAATTTTTACGGATTTCCCTAAGAGTACCACTAGGAAAAATCACCAAAATCGAAAAATCGTAAAAAGTGGTGAAATTTTTGATCCGAGTCCAATAATTCAGGAAAACTCGATTGGAATAGCTACTGAAATCTTGCCGGTCACAACGCATCGAGATTTGGCTTCGTCCGAATCCGACGAATTTTTACGGATTTCCCTAAGGGTACCACTAGGAAAAATCACCAAAATCGAAAAATCGTAAAAAGTGGTGAAATTTTGGATCCGAATCCAATAATTTAGGAAAACTCGATTGGAATAGCTAGTGGAAGCTTGCCGGTCACAACGCATCGAGTATTGGCTTTGTTGGAATCCGACGAATTTTTACGGATTTCCCTAAGGGTACCACCTGGGAAAATCGAAAAATCGTAAAAATCGGTGAAATTTTGGATCCGAGTCCAATAATTCAGGAAAACTCGATTGGAATAGCTACTGGAAGCTTGCCGGTCACAACGTATCGAGAATTGGCTTCGTCGGAATCCAACGAATTTTTACGGATTTCCCTAGGGGTACCACTAGCGAAAATCCCCAAAATCGAAAAATCGTAAAAAGTTGTAAAATTTTTTACCCGAGTCCAATAATTCAGGAAAACTCGATTGGAATAGCTGCTGGAAGCTTGCCGGTTACAACGCATCGAGAATTTGCTTTGTCGGAATCCGATGAATTTTGACGGATTTCCCTAGAGGGTACCACTAGGGAAAATCGAAAAATCGTAAAAAGTGGTGAAATTTTAGATCCGAGTCCAATAATTTAGGAAAACTCGATGGGAATAGCAACTGGAAGCTTGCCGGTCACAACGCATCGAGAATTGGCTTCGTCGAAATCCGAAAATTTTTTACGGATTTTCCAAGGGGTACCACTAGGGAAAATAAGAAAAATCGTAAAAAGTGGTGAAATTTTAGATGCGAGTCCAATAATTCAAGAACAATCGACTGGAATAGCTACTGGAAGCTTGCCGATCACAACGCATCGAGAATTGGCTTCGTCGGAATCCGATGAAGTTTTACGGATTTCCCTGTGGGTACCACAAGGGAAAATCGAAAAATCATAAAAAGTTGTGAAATTTTGGATCCAAGTCCAGTAATTTGGAAAAACTCGATTGGAATAGCTACTGGAAGCTTGCCGGTCACAACGTATCGATAATTGGCTTCGTCGGATTCCGACAAATTTTTTCGGATTTTCCTAGGAGTACCAGTAGGGAAAATCACCAAAATCGAAAAATCATAAAAACTTGTGAAATTTTTGATCCGAGTCCAATAATTCAGGAAAACTCGATTGGAATAGCTACTGGAAGCTTGCCGGTCACAACGCATCGAGAATTAATTTCGTCGGAATCTGACGAATATTTACGAATTTCCCTAGGGGTACCACTAGGGAAAGTCACCAAAATCGAAAAATCGTAAAAAGTGGAGAAATTTTGGATCCGAGTCCAATAATTAAGGAAAACTCGATTGGAATAGCAACTGGAAGCTCGCCGGTCACATCGCATCGAGGATTGGCTCCGTCGGAATCCGACGAATTTTTACGGATTTTCCAAGGGGTATCACTAGGGAAAATAAGAAAAATCATAAAAAGTGGTGAAATTTTTGATACGAGTCCAATAATTCAAGAAAACTCGATTGGAATAGCTACTGGAAGCTTGCCGGTCACAACGCATCGAGAATTGGCTTCGTCGGAATCCGTTGAATTTTTACGGATTTCCCTGGGGGTGCCACCAGGGAAAATCGAAAAATCATAAAAAGTGGTGAAATTTTGGATCCGAGTCCAATAATTCAGGAAAACTCGATTGGAATAGCTGCTAGAAGCTTGCCGGTCACAACGCATCGATAATTGGCTTCGTCGAAACCCGACGAATTTTTACGGATTTTCCTAGGGGTACCACTAGGGAAAATCACCAAAATCGAAAAATCGTAAAAAGTGGTGAAATTTTTGATCCGAGTCCAATAATTCAGGAAAACTCGATTGGAATAGCTACTGGAAGCTTGCCGGTCACAATGCATCGAGAATTTGCTTCGTCGGAATCCGATAATTTTTTACGGATTTTCCTAGGGGTACCACTTGGGAAAATCACCAAAATAAAAATCGTAAAAAGTGGTGAAATTTTGGATCCGAGTCCAATAATTAAGGAAAAGTCGATTGGAATAGCTACTGAAAGTTTGCCGGTCACAACGCATCGAGAATTAGTTTCGTCGAAATTCGACGAATTTTTACGGATTTTCCTAGGGGTACCACTAGGGAAAATCACCAAAATCGTAAAAAGTGGTGAAATTTTTGATCCGTGTCCAATAATTAAGGAAAACACGATTGGAATAGCAACTGGAAGCTTGCCGGTCACAACATTTAGAGAATTGGCTTCGTCGGAATCCGACGAATTTTTACGAATTTCCCTAGGGGTAAAATTTTGGATCCGAGTCCAATAATTAAGGAAAACTCGATTGGAATAGCTACTAGAAACTTGCCGGTCACAACGCATTGAGAATTGGCTTCGTCGAAATCCGACGAATTTTTACAGATTTTCATAGGGGTACCACTAGGGAAAATAAGAAAAATCGTAAAAAGTGGTGAAATTTTAGATCCGAGTCCAATAATGCAGGAAAACTCTATTGGAATAGCTACTGGAAGCTTACCGGTCACAACGCATCGAGAATTGGCTTCGTCGGAATCCGACGAATTTTTGCGGATTTCCCTGGGGGTACCTTTAGGAAAAATCGAAAAATCGTAAAAAGTGGTGAAATTTTGGATCCGAGCCCAATAATTCAGGAAAACTCGATTGGAATAGCTATTAGAAGCTTGCCGATCACAAAGCATCGAGAATTGGCTTCGTTGGAATCCGACGAATTTTTATGTATTTCCCTGGGGGTACCACTAGGAAAAATCGAAAAATCGTAAAAAATGATGAAATTTTGGATCCGAGTCGAATAATTCAGGAAAACTCGATTGGAATTGCTACTGGAAGCTTTTCGGTCACAACGCATCAAGAATTGGCTTCGAAGGAATCCGATGAATTTTTACGGATTACCCTGGGGTACCAATAAGGAAAATCGAAAAATCGTAAAAAGTGGTGAAATTTTGGATCAGAGTCCAATAATTCAGGAAAACTCGATTGGAATAGCTACTGGAAGCTTGCCGGTCACAACGTATCGAGAATTGGCTTCGAATGAATCCGACGAATTTTTACGGATTTCCCTGGGGGTACCAATAAGGAAAATCGAAAAATCGTAAAAAGTGGTGAAATTTTGGATCCGAGTCCAATAATTCAGGAACACTCGATTGGAATAGCTACTGGAAGCTTGCCGGTCACAACGCATCGAGAATTGGCTTCGTCGGAATACGACGAATTTTTACGGATTTGCCTGCGGGTACCACTAGGAAAAATCTAAAAATCGTAAAAAATGATGAAATTTTGGATAAGAGTCCAATAATTCAGGAAAACTCGGTTGGAATAGCTACTGGAAGCTTGCCGGTCACAACGCATCGAGAATTGGCTTCGTCGAAATCCGACGAATTTTTACGGATTTCCCTAGGGGTACCACCAGGGAAAATCGGAAAATCGTAAACAGTGGTGAAATTTTGGATCCGAGTTCAATAATGTAGGAAAACTCGATTGGAATAGCTACGGGAAGCTTGTCGGTCACAACGCATCGAGAATTGGCTTCGTCGGAATCCGACGAATTTTTACGGATTTCCCTGGGGGTACCTCTAGGGAAAATCAAAAAATCGTAAAAAGTGGTGAAATTTTGGATCCGAGCCCAATAATTCAGGAAAACTCGATTGGAATAGCTACTGGAAGCTTGCCGATCACAAAGCATCGAGAATTGGCTTCGTTGGAATCCGACGAATTTTTACGGATTTCCCTGGGGGTACCACTAGGAAAAATCGAAAAATCGTAAAAAATGATGAAATTTTTTATCCGAGTCCAATAATTCAGGAAAACTCGATTGGAATTGCTACTGGAAGCTTGTCGGTCACAACGCATCGAGAATTGCCTTCGTCGGAATCCGACGAATTTTTACGGATTTCCCAGGGGGTACCAATAGGGAAAATCGAAAAATCGTAAAAAGTGGTGAAATTTTGGATCCGAGTCCAATAATTCAGGAAAACTCGATTGGAATAGCTACTGGAAGCTTGCCGGTCACAACGCATCGAGAATTGGCTTCGTCGGAATACGACGAATTTTTACGGATTTCCCTGGGGGTACCACTATGAAAAATCGAAAAATCGTAAAAAATAATGAAATTTCGGATCCGAGTGCAATAATTCTGGAAAACTCGATTGGAATAGCTACTGGAAGCTTGCCGGTCACAACGCATCGGGAATTGGCTTCGTCAAAATCCGATGAATTTTTACGGATTTCTCTAGGGGTACCACTAGGGAAAATCGAAAAATCGTAAAAAGTGGTGAAATTTTGGATCCGAGTCCAACAATTCAGGAAAACTCGATTGGAATAGCTACTGGAAGCTTGCCGGTCACAACGCATTCCGATGAATTTTTTCATATTTCCCTAGGGGTAGCATTAGGGAAAATCGAAAAATCGTAAAAAGTGTTGAAATTATGGATCTGAGTCCAATAATTCAGGAAAACTCGATTGGGATAGCTACTGGAAGCTTGCCGATCACAACGCATCGAGAATTGGTTTCGTCGAAATCCGACGAATTTTTAGTGATTTCCCTAGGGGTACCACTAGGGAAAATAAGAAAAATCGTAAAAAGTGGTGAAATTTTTTATCCGAGTCTAATTCAGGAAAACTCGATTGGAATAGCTACTGGAAGCTTGCCGGTCAAAACGCATCGAGAATTGGCTTCTTCGGAATCTGACGAATTTTTACGGATATCCCTGGGGGTACCACTAGGGAAAATCGAAAAATCGTAAAAAATGATGAAATTTTTGATCCGAGTTTAATAATTAAGGAAAACTCGATTGGAATAGCTACTGGAAGCTTGCATGTCACAATGCATCGAGAATTGGCTTAATCGGAATCCGACGAATTTTTACGGATTTTCCTAGGGGTACTACTAGGGAAAATCACCAAAAACGAAAAATCGTAAAAAGTGGTGAAATTTTGGATCCGAGTCCAACAATTCAGGAAAACTCGATTGGAATAGCTACTGGAAGCGTGCCAGTCACAATGCATCGAGAATTGGCTTCATCGGAATCCGACGAATTTTTACGGATTTCCCTAGGGGTACCACTAGGGAAAATCACCAAAATCAAAAAATCGTAAAAAGTGGTGAAATTTTGGATCCGAGTCCAATAATTCAGGAAAACTCGATTGGAATAGCTACTGGAAGCTTGCTGGTCACAACGCATCGAGAATTGGCTTTATCGAAATTCGACGAATTTTTACCGATTTCCCTAGGGGTACCACTAGAAAAAATCACCGAAATCGAAAAATCGTAAAAAGTGGTGAAATTTTGGATCCGAGTCCAATAATTCAGGAAAACTCGATTGGAATAGCTACTGGAAGCTTGCCGGTCACAACGCATCGATAATTAGTTTCGTCGAAATCCGACGAATCTTTACGGATTTTCCTAGGGGTACCACTAGGGAAAATCACCAAAATCGTAAAAAGTGGTGAAATTTTTGATCCGAGTCCAATAATTAAGGAAAACTCGATTGGAATAGCAACTGTAAGCTTGCCGGTCACAACGTTTAGAGAATTGGCTTTGTCGGAATTCGATGAATTTTTACGGATTTTCCTGGGGGTACCACTAGGGAAAATCTAAAAATCGTAAAAAGTGGTGAAATTTTGGATCCGAGTCCAATAATTCATGAAAATTCGATTGGAATAGCTACTGGAAGCTTGCCGGTCACAACGTATCGAGAATTGGCTTCGTCGAAATCCGATAAATTTTTACGGATTTTCCTAGGGGTACCACTAGGGAAAATCACCAAAATCGAAAAATCGTAAAAAGTGGTTAAATTTTTGATCCAAGTCCAATAATTCAGGAAAACTCGATTGGAATAGCAATTGGAAGCTTGCCGGTCACAACGTATCGAGAATTTGCTTCGTCGGAATCCGACGAATTTTTACGGATTTTCATAGGGGTACCACTAGGGAAAATAAGAAAAATCGTAAAAAGTGGTGAAATTTTAGATCCGAGTCCAATAATTCAGGAAAACTCAATTGGAATAGCTACTGTAATCTTGCCGGTCACAATAATTCCCTGGGGGTACCACTAGGGAAAATCAAAAAATCGTAAAAAGTGGTGAAATTTTTTATCCGAGTCCAATAATTCAGGAAAACTCGATTGGAATAGCTACTGGAAGTTTGCCGGTCACAACGCATCGAGAATTGGTTTCGTCGAAATCCGACGAATTTTTACGGATTTTCCTAAGGGTAACCCTAGGAAAAATCACCAAAATCGTAAAAAGTGGTGAAATTTTCGATCCGAGTCCAATAATTCAGGAAAACTCGATTGGAATAGCAACTAGAAACTTGCTGGTCACAACGCATCGAGAATTTGATTCGTCGAAATCCGACGAATTTTTACTGATTTTCCCTAGGGGTACCACTAGGGAAATTAAGAAAAATAGTAAAAAGTGGTGAAATTTTCGATCCGAGTCCAATAATGCAAGAAAACTCGATTGGAATAGCTACTGGAAGCTTGCCGGTCACAACGAATTGAGAATTGGTTTCGTCGAAATCCGACGAATTTTTACTGATTTCCCTAGGGGTACCACTAGGGAAAATCGAAAAATCGTAAAAAGTGGTGAAATTTTGGATCCGAGTCCAATAATTCAGGAAAACTCGATTGGAATAGCTACTGAAAGCTTGCCGGTCACAA
Organism: Excoecaria cochinchinensis; assembly: GCA_947683425.1. Lineage (NCBI taxonomy): Eukaryota > Viridiplantae > Streptophyta > Magnoliopsida > Malpighiales > Euphorbiaceae > Excoecaria > Excoecaria cochinchinensis. The sequence continues at coordinate 487,093 of CANTUQ010000045.1, forward strand.
CCCATCGAGATTTGGCTTCGTCGGAATCCGACAAATTTTTACGGATTTCCCTAAGGGTACCACTAGGGAAAATCACCAAAATCGAAAAATCGTAAAAAGTGGTGAAATTTTGGATCCGAGTCCAATAATTCAGGAAAACTCGATTGGAATAGCTACTGAAAGCTTGCCGGTCACAACGCATCGAGATTTGGCTTCGTCGGAATCCGACGAATTTTTACGGATTTCCCTAAGGGTACCACTAGGGAAAATCACCAAAATCGAAAAATCGTAAAAAGTGGTGAAATTTTGGATCCGAGTCCAATAATTCAGGAAAACTCGATTGGAATAGCTATTGGAAGCTTGCCGGTCACAACGCATCGAGAATTGGCTTCGTCGGAATCTGACGAATTTTTACGGATTTCTGAAGGGGCACCACTAGGGAAAATCACCAAAATCGAAAAATCGTAAAAAGTGGTGAAATTTTGGATCGGAGCCCAATAATTCGGGAAAACTTGATTGGAATAGCTGCTGGAAGCTTGCCGGTCACAACGTGTCGAGAATTGGCTTCGTCGAAATCTGACGAATTTTTACGGATTTCTGAAGGGGCACCACTAGGGAAAATCACAAAAATCGAAAAATCGTAAAAAGTCGTGAAATTTTGGATCCGAGCCTAATAATTCGGGAAAACTTGATTGGAATAGCTGCTGGAAGCTTACCGGTCACAACGCGCCGAGAATTGGCTTCATCGGAATCTGACGAATTTCTGAAGGGGCACCACTAGGGAAAATCACAAAAATCGATAAATCGTAAAAAGTGGTGAAATTTTTGATACGAGCCCAATAATTCGGAAAAACTTGATTGGAATAGCTTCTGGAAGCTTGCCGGTCACAACGCCTCGAGCATTGGCTTCGTCGGAATCTGACGAATTTTTACGGATTTCTGAAGGGGCACCACTAGGGAAAATCACAAAAATCGAAAAAACGTAAAAGTGATGAAATTTTGGATCCGAGCCCAATAATTCGGGAAAACTTGATTGGAATAGCTTCTGGAAGCTTGCCAGTCACAACGCATCGAGAATTGGTTTCGTCGGAATCTGACGAATTTTTACGGATTTCTGAAGGGGCACCACTAGGAAAAATCACCAAAATCGAAAAATCGTAAAAAGTGGTGAAATTTTGGATCGGAGCCCAATAATTCGGGAAAACTTGATTGGAATAGCTGCTGTAAGCTTGCCGGTCACAACGTGTCGAGAATTGGCTTCGTCGGAATCTAACGAATTTTTACGGATTTCTAAAGGGGCACCACTAGGGAAAATCACCAAAATCGAAAAATCGTAAAAAGTGGTGAAATTTTGGATCAGACCCAAATAATTCGGGAAAACTTGATTGGAATAGCTGCTGGAAGCTTGCCGGTCACAACGAGTCGAGAATTGGCTTCGTCGGAATATAACGAATTTCTGAAGGGGCACCACTAGGGAAAATCACCAAAATCGAAAAATCATAAAAAGTTGTGAAATTTTGGATCCGAGTCCAATAATTCAGGAAAATTTGATTGGAATAGCTCATGGAAGCTTGCCGGTCACAACGCGTCGAGAATTGGTTTCGTCGGAATCTGACGAATTTTTACGGATTTCTGAAGGGGTACCACTAGGGAAAATTACCAAAATCGAAAAATCGTAAAAAGTTGTGAAATTTTTGATCCGAGTCCAATAATTCAGGAAAACTTAATTGGAATAGCTACTGCAAGCTTGCCGGTCACAACGCGTCGAGAATTGACTTCGTCGAAATCTGACGAATTTTTACGGATTTCTGAAGGGATACCACTAGGAAAAATCACCAAAATCGAAAAAAGTTGTGAAATTTTTTATCCGAGCCCAATAATTCGGGAAAACTTGATTGGAATAGCTGCTGGAAGCTTGCCGGTCATAACGAGTCGAGAATTGGCTTCGTCGAAATCTGACGAATTTTTACGGATTTCTGAAGGGTTACCACTAGGGAAAATCACCAAAATCGAAAAATCATAAAAACTGGTGAAATTTTGGATTCGAGCCCAATAATTCGGGAAAACTTTATTGGAATAGCTGATGGAAGCTTGCCGGTCACAACGCGTCGAGAATTGGCTTCGTCGAAATCTGACGAATTTCTGAAGGGGCACCACTAGGGAAAATCACAAAAAGTGAAAAACGTAAAAAGTGATTAAATTTTGGATTCGAGCCCAAAAATTCGGGAAAACTTGATTGGAATAGCTTTTGGAAGCTTGCCGTTCACAACGTATCGAGAATCGGCTTCGTCGGAATCTGACGAATTTTTACGGATTTCTGAGGGGCTCCACTAGGGAAAATCACCAAAATCGAAAAATCATAAAAAGTGGTGAAATTTTTGATCCGAGCCCAATAATTCGGGAAAACTTGATTGGACTAGCTGCTGGAAGCTTGCCAGTCACAACGAGTCGAGAATTGGCTTCGTCGGAATCTGGCGAATTTTTATGGATTTCTGAAGGGGCACCACTAGGGAAAATCACTAAAATCGAAAAATCGTAAAAAGTGGTGAAATTTTGGATCCGACTCCAATAATTCAGGTAAACTTGATTGGAATAGCTACTAGAATCTTGCCGGTCACAACGCGTCGAGAATTGGCTTCGTCGAAATCTGACGAATTTCTGAAGGGACAACACTACGGAAAATCACAAAAATCGAAAAATCGTAAAAAGTTGTGAAATTTTTGATCCGAGCCCAATAATTCGAGAAAACTTGATTGGAATAACTGCTGGAAGCCTTCCAGTCACAACGCGTCGAGAATTTGTTTCGTCGGAATTTGACGAAGTTTTACGGATTTCTGAAGGGGTACCACTAGCGAAAATCACAAAAATCGAAAAATCGTAAAAAGTTGTGAAATTTTGGATCCGAGTCCAATAATTCATGAAACCTTGATTGGAATAGCTACTGTAAGCTTTCCGGTCACAACGCGTTGAGAATTGGCTTCGTCGTAATCTGACGTATTATTACGGATTTCTGAGAGGGTACCACTAGGGAAAATCACCAAAATCGAAAAATCGTAAAAAGTGGTGAAATTTTAGATCCGAGTACAATAATTCAGGAAAACTTGATTGGAATAGCTCCTGGATGCTTTCCGGTCACAACGCGTCGAGAATTGGCTTCGTCGGAATCTGACGAATTTTTACGGATTTTTGAAGGGGTACCACTAGGAAAAATCACCAAAATCGAAAAATCGTAAAAAGTTGTGAAATTTTGGATCCGAGTCCAATAATTCAGGAAACCTTGATTGGAATAGCTACTGTAAGCTTTCCGGTCACAACGCGTCGAGAATTGGCTTCGTCGTAATCTGACGTATTATTACGGATTTCTGTGAGGGTACCACTAGGGAAAATCACCAAAATCGAAAAATCGTAAAAAGTGGTAAAATTTTAGATCCGAGTCCAATAATTCAGGAAAACTTGATTGGAATAGCTCTTGGAAGCTTTCCGGTCACAACGCGTCGAGAATTGGCTTCGTCGGAATCTGACGAATTTTTACGGATTTCTGAAGGAGTACCACTAGGGAAAATCACCAAAATCGAAAAATCGTAAAAAGTGGTGAAATTTTGGATCCGAGTCTAATAATTCAGGAAACCTTGATTGGAATGGCTACTGTAAGCTTTCCGGTCACAACGCGTCGAGAATTGGCTTCGTCGTAATCTGACGTATTATTACGAATTTCTGAGAGGGTACCACTAGGGAAAATCACCAAAATCGAAAAATCGTAAAAAGTGGTGAAATTTTAGATCCGAGTCCAATAATTCAGGAAAACTTGATTGGAATAGCTCCTGGAAGCTTTTCGGTCACAACGCGTTGAGAATTGGCTTCGTCGGAATCTGACGAATTTTTACGGTTTTCTGAAGGGGTACCACTAGGGAAAATCACCAAAATCTAAAAATCGTAAAAAGTTGTGAAATTTTTGATCCGAGTTGAATAATTAAGGAAAACTTGATTATAATAGCTACTGCAAGCTTGCCGATCAAAACGCGTCGAGAATTGGCTTCATCAGAATCTGAAGAATTTTTATGTATTTCTGAAGGGGCACCACTAGGGAAAGTCACCAAAATCGAAAAATCGTAAAAAGTGGTGAAATTTTTGATCCGAGCCCTATAATTCTGGAAAACTTGATTGGAATAGCTGCTGGAATATTGCCGGTCACAACGCGTTTAGAATTGATTTCGTCGGAATCTGACAAATTTTTACGGATTTCTGAAGGTGCACCACTAGGGAAAATCACCAAAATCGTAAAAAGTGGTGAAATTTTGGATCCGAGCCCAATAATTCGGGTAAACTTGATTAGAATAGCTGCTGGAAGCTTGCCGGTCACAACGCATTGAGAATTGGCTACGTCAGAATCTGACGAATTTTTACGGATTTCTGAAGGGGCACCACTAGGGAAAATCACCAAAATCGAAAAATCGTAAAAAGTGGTGAAATTTTTGATCCGAGCCCAATAATTCGGGAAAAAGTGATTGGAATAGCTGCTGGAAGATTTTCGGTCACAACGCGCCGAGAATTGGTTTCGTCACAATCTGACGAATTTTTACGGATTTCTGAAGGGGCACCACTAGGGAAAATCACCAAAATCGTAAAAAGTGGTGAAATTTTGGATCCGAGCCCAATAATTCGGGAAAACTTGATTGGAATAGCTGCTAGAACCATGCCGGTCACAACGCGTCGAGAATTGGCTTTGTCAGAATCTGACGAATTTTTACGGGTTTCTGAAGGGGCACCACTAGGGAAAATCACCAAAATCGAAAAATCGTAAAAAGTTGTGAAATTTTGGATCCGAGTCCAATAATTCAGGAAAATTTGATTGGAATAGCTCATGGAAGCTTGCCGGTCACAACGCGTCGAGAATTGGTTTCGTCGGAATCTGACGAATTTTTACGGATTTCTGAAGGGGTACCACTAGGGAAAATTACCAAAATCGAAAAATCGTAAAAAGTTGTGAAATTTTTGATCCGAGTCCAATAATTCAGAAAAACTTAATTGGAATAGCTACTGCAAGCTTGCCGGTCACAACGCGTCGAGAATTGACTTCGTCGGAATCTGACGAATTTTTACGGATTTCTGAAGGGATACCACTAGGAAAAATCACCAAATACGAAAAATCGTAAAAAGTGGTAAAACTTTGGATCCGAGCCCAATAATTCGGGAAAACTTGATTGGAATAGCTGCTGGAAGCTTGCCGGTCACAACGCGTCGAGAATTGGCTTCGTCGGAATCTGACGAATTTTTAAGGATTTCTGAAGGGGTACCACTAGGGAAAAATCACCAAAATCGTAAAAAGTGGTGAAATTTTTGATCCGAGTCCAATAATTCAGGAAAACTTGATTGGAATAGCTCCTGGAAGCTTGCCGGTCACAACGCATCGAGAATTGGTTTCGTCGGAATCTGACGTATTTTTACGGATTTCTTGGGGGCTACCACTAGGAAAAATCACCAAAATCAAAAAATCGTAAAAAGTGGTAAAATTTTGGATCCGAGTCCAATAATTCAGGAAACCTTGATTGGAATAGCTACTGTAAGCTTTCCGGTCACAACGCGTCGAGAATTGGGTTCGTCGTAATCTGACGAATTTTTACGGATTTCTTAGGGGGTACCACTAGAAAAAATCACCAAAATCGAAAAATCGTAAAAAGTAGTGAAATTTTGGATCCGAGTCCAATAATTCTGAAAAACTTGATTGAAATAGCTACTGGAAGCTTGCCGGTCACAACGCGTCGAGAATTGGATTCGTCGAAATCTGACGAATTTTTACGGATTTCTGAAGGGGTACCACTAGGGAAAATTACCAAAATCGAAAAATCGTAAAAAGTGGTGAAATTTTGGATCCGAGCCCAATAATTCGGAAAAACTTGATTGGAATAGCTGCTGGAAGCTTGCCGGTCACAACGAGTCGAGAATTGGATTCGTCGGAATTTGACGAATTTTTACGGATTTCTGAAGGGGTACCACTAGGAAAAATCACCAAAATCGTAAAAAGTGGTGAAATTTTTTATCAGAGTCCAATAATTCAGGAAAACTTGATTGGAATAGCTACTGGAAGCTTTCCAGTCCCAACGCGTCGAGAATTGGCTTCGTCTAAATCTGACGAATTTTTACGGATTTCTGAAGGGGTACCACTAGGGAAAATCACCAAAATCGTAAAAAGTGGTGAAATTTTGAATCCGAGTCCAATAATTCAGGAAAACTTGATTGGAATAGCTACTTGAAGCTTGCCGGTCACAACGCATCGAGAATTGGTTTCGTCGGAATCTGATGAATTTTTACGGATTTCGTAAGGGGTACCACTATGAAAAATCACCAAAATATTAAAAAGTGGTGAAATTTTGGATCCAAGTGCAATAATTCTGGAAAACTTGATTGGAATAGCTACTGGATGATTGCAGGTCACAACGCTTCGAGAATTTACTACGTCGAAATCTGACGAATTTTTACGGATTTCTGAAGGGGTACCACTAGGAAAAATCGCCAAAATCGAAAAATCGTAAAAAAAGTGGTGAAATTTTGGATCCGAGTCCAATAATTCAGGAAAACTTGATTGGAATAGCTACTGGAAGCTTGCCGGTCACAACGCGTCGAGATTTGATTTCGTCGAAATCTGACGAATTTTTACGGATTTCTGAACGGGTACCACTAGGGAAAATCACCAAAAATAAAAAATCGTAAAAAAAGTGGCGAAATTTTTGATCCGAGTCCAATAATTCAGGAAAACTTGATTGGAATAGCTACTTGAAGCTCGCCGGTCAAAACTCGTCGAGAATTGGCTTCGTCGGAATATGACGAATTTTTACGGATTTCTAAAAGGGTACCACTAGTGAAAATAACCAAAATCGAAAAATCTTAAAAAAAGTGGTGAAATTTTTGAACCGAGTCCAATAATTTAGGAAAACTTAATTCTGATAGCTACTGGAAGCTTGCCGGTCACAACGCGTTGAGAATTGGCTTCATCAGAATCTGACGAATTTTTACAGATTTCTGACGGGGTACCACTAGGGAAAATCGCAAAAATCGAAAAATCGTAAAAAGTTGTGAAATTTTGGATCCGAGTCTAATAATTCAGGAAACCTTGATTGGAATAGCTACTGGAAGCTTGCCGATCACAACACGTCGAGAATTGGCTTCGTCGAAATCTGACTAATTTTTACGGATTTCTGAAGGTGTACTACTAGGGAAAATCGCCAAAATCGGAAAATCGTAAAAACTGGTGAAATTTTGGATCCGAGTCCAATAATTCAGAAAAACTTGATTGGAATAGCTACTGGAAGCTTGCCGGTCACAATGTATCGAGAATTAGTTTCGTCGGAATCTGACGAATTTTTACGGATTTCTGAAGGCATTATACTAAGGACAATCACCAAAATCAAAAAATCGTAAAAAGTGGGGAAATTTTTGATCCGGGTCCAGTAATTCAGGAAAACCTTATTGGAATAGCTACTGGGAGCGTACCGGTCACAATGCATCGAGAATTGATTTCGTCAAAATCTGACGAATTTTTACGGATTTCTGAAGACATTATACGAGGGATTAGAGTGCAGTGCTTTAAGGAAAGTGTAAAGTGTGTTCGATTTGAAAGCTGTATGGTATAAGTGATAGCGATTCAAAGATTTGTTTAAAGATTTACCTACAAGTGATTAGCGGGAAAATTTCGAGGACGAAATTTCGTAAGGGGGAGAGATTTGTAACACCGCAAAGTGGCCCTAGAAGAATTACGGAGTTTTATTCGAAAAAGGTAAGTTTTATGTGCGAGAGTTCTGTCGCGATCGCGAACAGTGTCGCGGGCGCAACAGAGCCCTCCAGCGGTTTCCGAACTTCAGCTGGTTGGTGCGGGCATGAGCATTCTGTCGAGAGCGCGACAGAGCCCTCTCGCGAGATGTGTGTAGAAGTGGGACTAAGAGACTTGGAGTTGTAGGGAGTTGACACATGGTATCATAGAAGAGTGACAAGTGTCATCATAGAAGAGTAACAAGTGGCGGCATATGAGAGTGACAAGTGGCATTATAGTAGTGTGCCAAGTGTCATTGTAGGGAAGAGACACTTGGTTTGGCTTGGCTTGGCTTGGCTTGGCTTAAGATATGGATGGATTAATTGAAGTGGTTGGCATTTATTTGGTTTGGTGGCACTTATGTGAGAGGATTTGGCTTATTTGGGTTTGACCGGCCAACATTTGTTCATTTTATTCATTTCCTAGCTTTTGGCTTTCCTCCTTTTTCCTTGGTTTTTGCCGTGCTCCACCTTCCTTTCTTTTCTTCTCTTTTTCATTTGCTCCTAAAGAGAATCATTTGGGTTGGGATGAAGAGAGTGGATTTTTGGGAAGAGATAAGTAGTACTATTATGATAGCATTAGTCTTCTTCTACTACTTGGTTTCTGTTTTTGATTTAAAGTAAAAAGAAGAGTAACCCAAGTGTTTTTGTGTGGTTTTGGTACAAGCTGGAGGCAAAGAGAAGATCAGAATGAGTAGAGAGCTATGATCGAGTTCCTAGAGGTAGGGATCGAGTGCGATTTTGTTTTCCTGGCATGTGATTGAATGATATGTGTTTAAAAGGAACCATGACTGGATGTAGATGTATATGATGAGCTTTAACTAGCTCAATTGCTCTTTTAGTGTATATTGGTTTATTGTTCATTTTGATTGTTTTCAGTGCTCATGACATGTGTATATATGTTTATAAGTATGTAACTTGATCATTTGAGAGTTTGTGTTGATGATAGAGTTTGATTTTGCGAAATTATGCTTATTTGTCATCAGACCCCTGTGTATTGTATTTGTCATAAGTAGAGCTATAGGACTCCAATTGTGTTGATTCCAATTTCATCTGAAATATAAGATTCGTATCTAAAACTTTCTAAGAGGGTGCTTGATCGAATTCAGGCCCTAAGTATCCCAAAAAGTAATTAGAACGTAGGTTACCCTGTTCTGGCGGGTTCCCTGGAATAGTATGGATTGTTTAGATCATATCTTTTGTTATAGATGTTCAAATGACCTGAAAATTGTCCCATTTGAAAGATAACATCCTAGGGAACAATTGTTATGAAGACCATGTTTCCTAAAAATGTGGTATAGATGGTAGTTTGTGCGATTCAAGTTTAGGGTAAAAAGTGGTGCCGTGAGGCACCAAAGGCGAGTCTCTCTCGCGAGCGCGACACATGTCGCGACCTCGCGATAGAATAACTCATTTTAAGCTTTTTATTCTTCATTTTGAGCTCATAGTTGCCATGGGTCAACTCCTTACCCTTCCCCTTAGCTTATTATGCATGTTTAGGGTTAGTAAATGACTATAAAGTAATTATCAACGGGGAAATGCAAATGAGTATGATTAAATTGGTAATTTAACTAATAAAGTAACAATGTATAATTGTATTAAGGATTGTAAATGGCATGATAAAAATGTATGAACCTATAAGTGCATATTTGTGATGATGTGATATAAGAGTTTATGCATGGAATGTAAATGTTACATGCTTTTAGTTGTTGAACATGATTGATAAAGACTGTATATGAATTACATGCCTCAGAATTTGGTAAATGTACTTGAATTTTAGTTGGTGAGTTGATATCTGTGTATAGTGTGTGAGTTGGTATTGAGCCTGATTACCGTTATAGTGGATAAATAAGCATGCTTATAAAGGGCTATAGTGCAGCTGCTACATGTTGGCCTTAATTGTGCCCAGAGTTCGGAATACCTCGTGTATTCCATAGAGTTTGAGTTAATTCTCCACATGTAAGATACTGTAAACAGTATCCAGAGTTACCCGTATCCACCGTGAAAGGAATTCAGGCTTATTGTTATCGCTAGTGTATAGTGAACATGAAATGATTGTATGTAGTGTTACGAATAAAAGTTAAAGTACATGAGAATAATGAAACGTGATAGTGGTGTATACAAGTATATGTTTATATGAATTGGAATACATGATTTACATGAGAGTAATGTTTAAGTACATTACAGTTCCGCATACAAGTGTATGATTACATGAGTATGTTGACATGAATTTGAACACATGATAGCATGTATTTGAATAAATGATATGTACAAGTTGTAGAGTACATGAATAAGTAAAAGAGTATATGTTATATATATATGTGAGCTCATAGTATTTGATATTTGAACATGCAACCTATACATGTATAAAAGCTATATGCATGAGCTAGTTGATTTTATTACATGAATTGATGTGAATTATTTGTGACTTCGTAAAGAAGTCCTTTGCATTATTTTCATCCCCACTAAGCGTTATCGCTTAGCACGGATGTTTATTTCCGTGTAGGTTTTCAGGTTCGGACCAGTGAGCGGACATCTGCGGGTCAAGGCCACTAGGAGTTTTTGCTATACCTTTTTGTATAAGAAAGAGTTAGAGTTTTACACTTTGAGTAACATCATTATGTAATATAAGTAGAAAAATCACAAGTAAAGGTACATGTAAATGTATATGTAAAGCTAAATGGAAACAGATGTAATATGAACATGTAAATGTATATGTAGTTAATATGAAATACAAGTGGGCCCTAGTGTAGTATTTAATTACTTTTAAATGGATGTATTTATGCTATCGCTTCCGCTAATGCATGTACATGTATACGTAAGTGTCCGCGTAGCGCCCCGATATTCCTTACCGGATTTCTGAAGGCATTTTACTAGGGAAAATCACCAAAATCCAAAGACCGTAAAAAGTGGTGAAATTTTGGCTTCAGGTCCAGTAATTCAGGAAAACCTTATTGGAATAACTACTGGGAGCTTACCGGTCACAATGCATCGAGAATTAGTTTCGTCGAAATCTGACGAATTTTTATGGATTTCTAAAGGCATTATACTAGGAAAAATCACCAAAATCCAAAAATCGTAAAAAGTGATGAAATTTTGGCTTCAGGTCTAGTAATTCAGGAAAAGCTGATTAGAATAGCTACTGGGAGCTTACCGGTCACAATGCATCGAGAATAGGTTTCTTCTGAATCTGACGAATTTTTAAGGATTTCTGAAGGCATTATAATAGGGACAATCACCAAAGTCCAAAAATCGTAAAAAGTGGTGAAATTTTAGCTTAAGGTCCAGTAATTCAGCAAAACCTGATTGGAATAGCTACTGTGAGCTTACCGGTCACAATGCATCGAGAATTGGCTTCGTCAGAATCTGACCAATTTTTACGGATTTCTGAAGGGGTACCGCTAGGGAAAATCACCAAAATCGAAAAATCGTAAAAAGTAGTTAAATTTTTTATTCGAGTCCAATAATTCAGGAAACCTTGATTGGAATAGCTACTGGAAGCTTGTCGGTCACAACGCGTCGAGAATTGGTTTCGTCGGAATCTAACGAATTTTTACGAATTTCTGAAGGGGTACCACTAGGGAAAATCACCAAAATCGTAAAAAGTGGTGAAATTTTGGATTCGAGTCCAATAATTTAGGAAAACTTGATTGGAATAGCTACTGGAAGCTTGCTGGTCACAACGCGTCGAGAATTGGCTTCGTCGGAATCTGACGAATTTTTACGGATTTCTGAAGGGGTACCACTCGGGAAAATCACCAAAATCGAAAAATCGTAATAAAAGTGGTGAAATTTTGGATCCGAGTCCAATAATTCAGGAAAACTTGATTAGAATAGCTACTGAAAGCTTGCCGGTCACAACGCTTCGAGAATTGGCTTCGTCCAAATCTGACGAATTTTTACGGATTTCTGAAGCGGTACTACTAGGGAAAATCACCAAAATCTAAAAATCGTAAAAAAAGTGGTGAAATTTTGGATCCGAGCCCAATAATTCAGGAAAACTTAATTGGAATAGCTACTGGAAGCTTGCCGGTCACAACGCGTCGAGAATTGGCTTCGTCGGAATCTGACGAATTTTTACGGATTTCTGATGGGGTACAACTAGGGAAAATCGCCAAAATCGAAAAATCATAAAAAGTGGTAAAATTTTGGATCCGAGTCCAGTAAATCAGGAAAACCTGATTGGAATAGCTACTGGGAGCTTACCGGTCACAATGTATCGAGAATTGGTTTCGTAGGAATCCGATGAATTTTTACGGATTTCTGAAGGCATTAGACGAGGGACAATCACCAAAATCGAATAATGTGGTGAAATTTTGGATCCGGGTCCAATAATTCAGAAAACCTTATTTGAATAGCTACTGGGAGCTTACCGATCACAATGCATCGAGAATTGTATTCATCGAAATCTAACGAGTTTTTACGGATTTCTGAAGGTATTAGACTTGGGAAAATCGCCAAAATCGAAAAAAGTGGTGAAATTTTTGATCCGGGTGCAGTAATTCAGGAAAATCTGATTAGAATAGCTACCGGGAGCTTACCGGTCATAATGAATCGAGAATTTGCTTCGTCGAAATCTGACGAATTTTTACGGATTTCTGAAAGTATTCTCACTAGGGACAATCACAAAAATCGAAAAATCGTAAAAAGTGATAAAATTTTTTATCCGGGTCCAGTAATTCAGGAAAACCTAATTGGAATAGCTACTGGGAGCTTACCGGTCACAATGTATCGAGAATTGGCTTCGTCGGAATCTAACGAATTTTTATGGATTTCTGAAGGCATTATACTAGGGACAATCCCTAAAATCGAAAAATCGTAAAAGGTGGTGAAATTTTTTATCCGGGTCCAATAATTCAGGAAAACCTGATTGGAATAGCTACTGGGAGCTTACCGGTCACAATGCATCGAGAATTGGTTTCGTCGGAATTTGACGAATTTTTACGGATTTCTTAAGGCATTATACTAGGGACAATCACCAAAATCGAAAAATCGTAAAAAGTGGTGAAATTTTTGATCCGGGTCCAGTAATTCTAGAAAACATGATTTCAATAGCTACTGGGAACTTACCGGTCACAATGCATCGATAATTGGTTCGTCGAAATTTGACGAATTTTTACAGATTTCTGAAGGCATTATACTAGGGAAAATCACCAAAATCCAAAAATCGTAAAAAGTTGTGAAATTTTGGCTTCAGGTCAAGTAATTCAGGAAAACCTGATTGGAATAGCTACTGGGAGCTTACCGGTCACAATGCATCGAGAATTGGTTTCGTCGAAATCTGACGAATTTTTACGGATTTCTAAAGGCATTATACTAGAAAAAATCACCAAAATCAAAAAATCGTAAAAAGTGGTGAAATTTATGATTTCGGTACAGTAATTCAAGAAAACCTGATTGGAATAGCTACTGGAAGCTTACCGGTCACAATGCATCGAGAATTGGCTTTGTCAGAATCTGACGAATTTTTACGAATTTCGGAAGGCATTATACTAGGGAAAATCACCACAATCGAATAAAGTGGTAAAATTTTTTATCCGGGTCCAGTAATTCAGGAAAACCTGATTGGAATAGCTAGTGGGAGCTTACCGGTCACAATGCATCGAAAATTGGTTTCGTCAGAATCTGACGAATTTTTACGGATTTCGGAAGGTATTATACTAGGGAAAATCACCACAATCGAATAAAGTGGTGAAATTTTGGATCCGGGTCTAGTAATTCAGGAAAACCTGATTGGAATAGCTACTTGGAGCTCACCGATCACAATGCATTGAGAATTTTTTTCGTCAAAATCTAACGAATTTTTACGGATTTCGGAAGGTATTATACTTGGAAAAATCGCCAAAATCGAAAAAAGTGGTGAAATTTTTTATCCGGGACCAGTAATTCAGGAAAACCTGATTAGAATAGCTACTGGGAGCTTACCGGTCACAATGAATCGAGAATTGGCTTCGTCGAAATCTGACGAATTTTTACGGATTTCTGAAGGCATTATACTAGGGACAATCATAAAAATCGAAAAATCGAAAAAAGTGGCAAAATTTTTTATCCGGGTCCAGTAATTCAGGAAAACCTTATTGGAATAGCTACTGGGAGATAACCGGTCACAATGCATCGAGAATTGGTTTCGTCGGAATTTGACGAATTTTTACGGAATTCTGAAGGCATTATACTAGCGACAATCACTAAAATCGAAAAATCGTAAAAAGTGGTGAAATTTTTGATCCGCGGTTCAGTAATTCAGGAAAACTTAATTGGAATAGCTACTGGGAGCTTACCGGTCACAATGCATCGAGAATTGGTTTCGTCAGAATCTGACGAATTTTTACGGATTTCTGAAGGCATTATACTAGGGACAATCACCAAAATCGAAAAATCGTAAAAAGTGGTGAAATTTTTTATCCGAGTCCAGTAATTCTGAAAAACATGATTTCAATAGCTACTGGGAGCTTACCGGTCACAATGCATCGATAATTGGTTCGTCGAAATCTGACGAATTTTTACGGATTTCTGAAGGCATTATACCAGGGAAAATCACCAAAATCCAAAAATCGTAAAAAGTGGTGAAATTTTTGCTTCAGGTCCAGTAATTCAGGAAAACCTGATTGGAATAACTACTTGGAGCTTACCGGTCACAATGCATCGAGAATTGGTTTCGTCGAAATCTGACGAATTTTTACGGATTTCTAAAGGCATTATACTAGGGAAAATCACCAAAATAAAAAATCGTATAAAGTGGTGAAATTTTGGCTTCAGGTCCAGTAATTCAGGAAAAGCTGATTGGAATAGCTACTGGGAGCTTACCGGTCACAATGCATCGAGAATTGGTTTCGTCGGAATCTAACGAATTTTTACCGATTTCTGAAGGCATTATAATAGGGACAATCACCAAAATCCAAAAATCATAAAAAGTGGTGAAATTTTAGCTTCAGGTCCAGTAATTCAGGAAAACCTGATTGGAATAGCTACTGTGAGCTTACCGGTCACAATGCATCGAGAATTGGTTTCGTCGGAATCTGACGAATTTTTACAGATTTCTGAAGGTATTATATAAGGGAAAATCACCAAAATCAAAAAATCATAAAAAATGTTGAAATTTTGGCTTCAAGTCCAGTAATTAAGGAAAACCTGATTGGAATAGCTACTGGGAGCTTACCGATCACAATACATCGAGAATTGGTTTCATCGAAATCTGACGAATTTTTACGGATTTCTGAAAGCATTATACTAGGAAAAATCACCAAAATCAAAAAATCGTAAAAAGTGGTAAAATTTTGGATCAGGTTCCAGTAATTTAGGAAAAACTGATTGGAATAGCAACTGTGAGCTTACCGGTCACAATGCATCGAGAATTGGTTTCGTCGGAATCTGACAAATTTTTACAGATTTCTGAAATCATTATACTAGGAAAAATCACTAAAAACCAAAAATCGTAAAAAGTGGTGAAATTTTTTATTCAGGTCCAGTAATTAAGGAAAACCTGATCGGAATAGCGACTGGGAGCTTACCGGTCACAATGCATCGAGAATTGGTTTCGTTGGAATCTGACGAATTTTTACGGATTTCGGAAGGTATTATACAAGGGAAAATCACCAAAATAAAAAAAAAGTGGTGAAATTTTGGATCCGGGTACAGTAAGTCAGGAAAATCTGATTGGAATAGCTATTGGGAGCAGACCGGTCACAATGCATCGAGAATTGGTTTCGTCGGAATCCGTCAAATTTTTTCGGATTTCTGAAGGCATTGTACCAGGGACAATCACCAAAATCGAAAAATCGTAAAATGTGGTGAAATTTTTTATCGGGGTCCAGTAATTTAAGAAAAGCTAATTGGAATAACTACTGTGAGCTTACCGATCACAATGCATCGAGAATTGGTTTCGTCGGAATCTGACGAATTTTTACGGATTTGTGAAGGCATTATACTAAGGAAAATCACCAAAATCCAAATATCGTAAAAAGTGGTGAAATTTTTTATTCAAGTCCAGTAATTAAGGAAAACCTGATTGGAATAGCTACTGAGAGCTTACCGGTCACAATGCATCGAGAATTAGCTTCATCAGAATCTGACGAATTTTTACGGATTTCGGAAGGCATTATACTAGGGAAAATCACCAAAATCGAAAAAAGTGGTAAAATTTTGGATCAGGATCCAGTGACTCAGGAAAACCTGATTGGAATACTACTGATAGCATACGGATCATAATGCATCGAGAATTGGTTTCGTCGAAATCTGACGAATTTTTACGGATTTCTGGAGTCATTATACTAGGGACAATCAGCAAAATCGAAAAAATTGGTGAAATTTTGGATCTGGGTGCAATAATTCAGGAAAACTAGGTTGGAATAGCTGCTGGGATCATACCGGTCACTATGAATCGAGAATTGGCTTCGTCGGAATCTGACGAATTTTTACGGATTTCTTAAGGCATTATACTAGGGACAATCATCAAAATCGAAAAATCATAAAAAGTGGTAAAATTTGGATCCGGGTTGAGTAATTCAGGAAAACCTGATTGGAATAGCTACTGGGAGCTTACCGGTCACAATGTATCGAGAATTGAATTCATCGAAATCTGACGAATTTTTACAGATTTCTGAAGGCATTATACTATGGAAAATCACCAAAATCAAAAAATCGTAAAAAGTGCTGAAATTTTGGATCGGGGTCCAGCAATTCAGGAAAAGCTGATTGGAATAGCTACTGTGAGCATACCGGTGACAATGCATCGAGAATTGGTTTCGTCGGAATCTGACGAATTTTTACGGATTTCTGAAGGCATTATACTAGGGACAATCACCAAAATCGAAAAATCGTACATTGTGGTGAAATTTTTTATCGGGGTCCATTAATTCAAGAAAAGCTGATTAGAATAGCTACTGTGATCTTACCGGTCACAATTGATCGAGAATTGGTTTCGTCAAAATCTGACGAATTTTTACGGATTTCGGAAGGCATTATACAAGGGAATATCACAAAAATCGAAAAAGTGGTGAAATTTTCGATACGGGTCCAGTAATTCATAAAAACCTGATTGTAATAGCTACTGGAGCATACCGGTCACAATGCATCGAGAATTTATTTCGTCGGAAACTGACAAATTTTTACAGATTTCTGAAGGCATTATACTAGGGACAATCACCAAAATCGAAAAATCGTAAAAATTAGTGAAATTTTTGATCGGGGTCTAGTAATTCAAGAAAAGTTTATTGGAATAGCTACTGTGAGCTTGCCGATCATAATGCATCAAGAATTGGTTTCGTCGGAATCTGACGAATTTTTACGGATTTTTGAAGGCATTATACAAAGGAAAATCACCAAAATCCAAAACTTGTAAAAAGTAGTGAAATTTTGGATCGAGGTCGAGTAATTCAGAAAAAGCTGATTGGAATAGCTACTGTGAGCTTACCGGTCACAATGCATCGAGAATTGGTTTCGTCGTAATCTGACGAATTTTTACGGATTTCTGATTACATTATACAAGGGAAAATCACCAAAATCCAAAAATCAGAAAAAGTGGTGAAATTTTGGATTTCGGTCCAGTAATTCAAGGAAACCTGATTGGAATAGCTACTGGGAGCTTACCGGTCACAATGTATCGAGAATTGGCTTCGTCAGAATCTGACGAATTTTTACGGATTTCGGAAGGCATTATACTAGGAAAAATCACCAAAATCGAAAAAAGTGGTGAAATTTTGGATCCGGGTCCAGTAATTCAGGAAAACCTGATTGTATTAGATACTGGGAGCATACCGGTCACAATGCATCGAGAATTTGTTTCGTCGGAATCTGACGAATTTTTATGAATTTCTGAAGGCATTATACGAGGGACAATCACCAAAATCGAAAAATTGTAAAAAGTTGTAAAATTTTTTATTGGGGTCCAGTAATTCAAGAAAAGCTGATTGGAATAGCTACTGTGAGCTTATAGGTCACAATGCATCGAGAATTGGTCTCGTCGGAATCTGACGAATTTTTACGGATTTCGAAAGGCATTATACAAGGGAAAATCACCAAAATCGAAAAAAGTGGTGAAATTTTGGATCCGTGTCCAGTAATTCAGGAAAACCTGATTTGAATAGCTACTGGTAGCATACCGGTCACAATGCATCGAGAATTTTTTTCGTCGGAATGTGACAAATTTTTACGAATTTCTGAAAACATTATACTAGGGACAATCACCAAAATCGAAAAACCTTAAAAAGTGGTGAAATTTTGGATCGGGGTCCAGTAATTCAAGAAAAGCTAATTGAAATATCTACTGTGAGCTTACCGGTCACAATAAATCGAGAATTGGCTTCGTCGAAATCTGACGAATTTTTACGGATTTCTGAAGGCATTATACTAGGGAAAATTACCAAAATCCAAAAATCGTAAAAAGTGGTGAAATTTTTTATTCAAGTCCAGTAATTCAGGAAAAACTGAATGGAATAGCTACTGGGAGCTTACCGGTCACAATGCATCGAGAATTGGCTTCATCACAATCTAACGAATTTTTACGGATTTCGGAAGGCATTATACCAGAAAAAATCACCAAAATCGAAAAAAGTGGTAAAATTTTTGATTCAGGTCAAGTAATTCAGGAAAACCTTATTGATAGAGCTACTGAGAGCATACCAGTAACAATGCATCGAGAATTGACTTCGTCGGAATCTGACGAATTTTTACGGATTTCTGAAGGCATTATACTAGGGACAATCACAAAAATAGAAAAAAGTGGTGAAATTTTTGATTCGGGTCCAGTAATTCAGCAAAACCTGATTGGAATAGCTATTGGCAGCATACCGGTCACAATGATCGAGAATTGGCTTCGTCCGAATCTGATGAATTTTTACGGATTTTTAAGGCATTATACTAGGGACAATCACCAAAATCGAAAAATCATAAAAACTGGTAAAATTTTGGATCCGGGTCCAGTAATTAAGAAAAACCTGATTGAAATAGCTACTGGGAGCTTACCGGTCATAATGCATCGAGAATTGGCATCGTCAGAATCTGACGAATTTTTACGGTTTTTTGAAGGCATTAAACTAGGGAAAATCACCAAAATTGAAAAACTGTAAAAAGTGGTGAAATTTAGAATCGGGGTCAAGTAATTCAGGAAAAACTGATTGAAATATCTACTATGAGCTTACCGGTCACAATGCATCGAGAATTTGCTTCGTCGGAATCTGACGAATTTTTACGGATTTCTGAAGGTATTATACTAGGGAAAATCACAAAAAATCCAAAAATCGTAAAAAGTGGTGAAATTTTAGATTCAGGTCCAGTAATTCAGGAAAACCTGATTGCAATAGCTACTGGGAGCTTACCGGTCACAATGCATCGAGAATTGGCTTCGTCAGAATCTGACGAATTTTTACGGATTTCGGAATGCATTATACTTGGAAAAATCACCAAAATCGAAAAAAGTGGTGAAATTTTGGATACGGGTCCAGTAATTCAGGAAAACCTGATTGGAAGAGCTACTGAGAGCATACCAGTAACAATGCATCGAGAATTGACTTCGTCGGAATCTGACGAATTTTTACCGATTTCTGAAGGCATTATACTAGGGACAATCACTAAAATAGAAAAAAGTGGTGAAATTTTGGATTCGGGTCCAGTAATTCAGCAAAACCTGATTGGAATAGCTATTGGGTGCATACCGGTCAAAATGAATCGAGAATTGGCTTCGTCGGAATCTGACGAATTTTTACGGATTTCTTAAATCATTATACTAAGGACAATCACCAAAATCGACGAATCCTAAAAACTGGTAAAATTTTGGATCCGGGTCCAGTAATTAAGGAAAATCTTATTGGAATAGATACTTGGAGCTTACCGGTCACAATGCATCGAGAATTGGTTTCGTCGAAATCTGACGAATTTTTACGGATTTCTGAAAGCATTATAATAGGGACAATCACCAAAATCGAAAAATCGTAAAAAGTGGTGAAATTTTTTATCCGGGTCCAGTAATTCAGGAAAACCTGATTGAAATAGCTACTGGGAACTTACCGGTCACAATTCATTGAGAATTGGCTTCGTCGAAATCCGACGAATTTTTACGAATTTCTGAAGGCATTATAATAGGGAAAATTAGCAAAATCCAAAAATAGTAAAAACTGGTGAAATTTTGGATCCGGGTCCAGTAATCCAGGAAAACTTGATTGGAATAGCTACTGGGAGCTTACCGGTCACAATTCATTAAGAATTGGCTTCGTAAAAATCTGACGAATTTATACGGATTTCTGAAGGCATTATAATAGGGAAAATCACCAAAATCCAATAATCGTAAAAAGTGGTGAAATTTTTGATTCGGGTCCAGTAAATCAGGAAAAGCTGATTGGAATAGCTACAGTGTGCTTATCGGTCACAATGCATCGAGAATTGGCTTCGTCGGAATCTGAGAATTTTTACGTATTTCTGAAGGCATTATACGAGGAAAAATTACCAAAATCCAAAAATCGTAAAAAGTGGTGAAATTTTTGATTCAGGTCCAGTAATTCAGGAAAACCTGATTGAAATAGCTACTGGGAGCTTACCGGTCACAATGCTTCGAGAATTGGTTTCGTTGAAATCTGACGAATGTTTACGGATTTCTGAAGGCATTATACTAGGGACAATCACCAAAATCGAAAAATCGTAAAAAGTGATTAAATTTTGGATCCGGGTCAAGTAATTCAGGAAAACCTTATTAGAATAACTACTGGGAGCTTACCGGTCACAAAGCATCGAGAATTGGTTTCGTCGGAATCTGACGAAGTTTTACGAATATTTGAAGGCATTATACTTGGGAAAATCACCAAAATTGAAAAAAGTTGTGAAATTTTGAATCCGAGTCCAGTAAATTAGGAAAACCTGATTGGAATTGCGACTGGGAGCTTAATGGTCACAATGCATCGAGAATTGGCTTCGTCAGAATCTGACGAATTTTTACGGATTTCGGAAGGCATTATACTAGGTAAAATCACCAAAATCGAAAAAAGTGGAAAATTTTTTGATCCGGGTCCAGTAATTCAGGAAAACCTGATTGAAATTGCTACTGGGAGCTTAACGGTCACAATGCATCGAGAATTGGTTTCGTCGAAATCTGACGAATTTTTAAGGATTTCTGAAGGCATTATACTAGGGACAATCACCAAAATCAAAAAATCGTAAAAAGGGGTGAAATTTATGATCCGGGTGCAGTAATTCAGGAAAACCTGATTGAAATAGCTACTGGGAGCTTACCGGTAACAATGCATCGAGAATTGCTTTCATCGAAATCTGACGAATTTTTAAGGATTTTTGAAGGCATTATACAAGGGAAAATCACCAAAATCGAGAAATCGTAAAATGGTAAAATTTTGGATCCGGGTCCAGTAATTCGGGAAAAGCTGATTGGAATGGCTACTATGAGCTTACCGGTCACAATGCATCGAGAATTTGCTTTTTCGGAATCTGACGAATTTTTACTGATTTCTGAAGGCATTATACTAGGAAAAATCACCAAAATCGAAAAAAGTGGTAAAATATTTTATCAGGGTCAGGTAATTCAGGAAAACCTGATTGGAATTGCGACTGGGAGCTTAATGGTCACAATGCATCGAGAATTGGCTTCGTCAGAATCTGATGAATTTTTACGGTTTTCTGAAGGCATTATACTAGGGACAATCACCAAAATCGAAAAATTGTAAAAAGCGGCGAAATTTTGGATCCGAGTTCAGTAATTCAGGAAAACCGAATTGAAATAGTTACTGGAAGCTTACCGGTCACAATGCATCGAGAATTGGCTTCGTCGAATTCTGATGAATTTTTACGAATTTCTGAAGGGATTATACTAGGAAAAATCACCAAAATCGAAAAATCGTAAAAAGTGGTGAAATTTTTGATCCGGGTCCAGTAATTCAAGAAAAGCTGATTGGAATAGCTACTGGGAGCTTACCGGTAAAAATGCAACAAGAATTTGTTTCGTCGAAATCTTACAAATTTTTACGGATTTCTGAAGGCATTATTATACTAGAAAAAATCACCAAAATCGAAAAATCGTAAAAAGCGGTGAAATTTTTGATCCGGGTCCAGTAATTCAGGAAAAGCTGATTGGAATAACTACTGGTGGCTTACCGGTCACAATGCATTGAGAATTGGTTTCGTCGGAATCAGACGAATTTTTACGGATTTCTGAAGGCATTATAATACGAAAAATCACCAAAATTGAAAAATCGTAAAAAGCGGTGAAATTTTGGATCCGGGTCCAGTAATTCAGGAAAACCTGATTGGAATAGCTACTGGGAGCTTACCGATCACAATGAATCGAGAATTGGATTCGTCGGAATCTAACGAATTTTTACGGATTTCTCAAGGCATTATAATAGGGAAAATAACCAAAATCGAAAAAAGTGGTGAAATTTTTGATCCGGGTCCAGTAATTAAGGAAAACCTTATTAGAATAGCTATTGGGAGCTTACCGGTCAAAATGCGTCGAGAATTGGCTTCGTCGGAATCTGACGAATTTTTACGGATTACGAAAGGCATTATACTAAGAAAAATAATTAAAATCGAAAAAAGTGGTGAACTTTTGGATCCGGGTCCAGTAATTCAGAAAAACTTGATTGGAATATCTACTGTGAGCTTACCGATCAAAATGCTTCGAGAATTGGTTTCGTCGGAATCTGACGAATTTTTATGGATTTCTGAAGGCATTATACTAGGGAAAATCACAAAAATCGAAAAAAGTGGTGAAATTTTTGATCCGGCTCCAGTAATTCAGGAAAACCTGATTGGAATAAACACTGGGAGCCTACCGGTCACAATGCATCGAGAATTGGTTTCGTCAGAATCTGAAGGCATTATACTGGAAAAATTTTAGATCCGGGTCCAGTAATTCAAGAAAATCTGATTGGAATAGATACTGGGAGCTTACCGGTCACAATGCATCGAGAATTGGTTTCGTCGAAATCTGACGAATTTTTACGGATTTTTGAAAGCATTATAATAGGGACAATCACCAAAATCGAAAAATCGTAAAAAGTGGTGAAATTTTTGATCCGGGTCCAATAATTCAGGAAATCCTGATTGGAATAGCTACTGGGAACTTACCGGTCACAATTCATTGAGAATTGGCTTCGTCGAAATCCGACGAATTTTTACGAATTTCTGAAGGCATTATAATATGGAAAATTAGCAAAATCCAAAAATAGTAAAAAGTGGTGAAATTTTGGATCCGGGTCCAGTAATCCAGGAAAACTTGATTTGAATATCTACTGGGAGCTTACCGGTCACAATTCATTGAGAATTGGCTTCATAAAAATCTGACGAATTTTTACGGATTTCTGAAGGCATTATAATAGGGAAAATCACCAAAATCCAATAATCGTAAAAAGTGGTAAAATTTTTTATTCGGGTCCAGTAAATCAGGAAAAGCTGATTGGAATAGCTATAGTGTGCTTATCGGTCACAATGCATCGAGAATTGCCTTCGTCGGAATCTGAGAATTTTTACGTATTTTTGAAGGCATTATACGAGGAAAAATCACCAAAATCCAAAAATCGTAAAAAGCGGTGAAATTTTAGATCCGGGTCTAGCAATTTAGGAAAATCCGATTGGAATAGCTACTGGGAGCTTACCGGTCACAATGCATCGAGAATTTGCTTCGTCGAAATCTGACGAATGTTTACGGATTTCTGAAGGCATTATACTAGGGACAATCACCAAAATCGAAAAATCGTAAAAAGTGATGAAATTTTTGATTCGGGTCAAGTAATTCAGGAAAACCTGATTAGAATAGCTACTGGGAGCTTACCGGTCACAAAGCATCGAGAATTGGTTTCGTCGGAATCTGACGAATTTTTACAGATTTCTGAAGGCATTATACTAAGGACAATCACAAAAATCGAAATATCGAAAAAACTGGGGAAATTTTTTATCCGGGTCCAGTAATTTAGAAAAACCTTATCGGAATAGCTACTGGAAGCTTACGGGTCACAATGCATCGAGAATTGGCTTCGTCGGAATGTGACGAATTTTTACGGATTTCTGAAGGCATTATAATAGGGACAATCACCAAAATACAAAAATCGTAAAAAGTGGTGAAATTTTTGATCCGGGTCCAGTAATTCAGGAAAACCTGATTAGAATAGCTACTGGGAGCTTACCGGTCACAATGAATCGAGAATTTGCTTCGTCGAAATCTGACGAATTTTTACGGAGTTCTGAAGGCATTATACTAAAAACAATCACCAAAATCGAAAAATCATAAAAAGTGGTTAAATTTTTTATCCGGCTCCAGTAATTGAGGAAAACCTGATTGGAATGGATACTGGCAGCTTACCGGTCACAATGCATCGATAATTGGTTTCGTCGGAATCTGGCGAATTTTTACGGATTTCTGAAGTCATTATACTAGGGACAATCACCAAAATCGAAAAATTGTAAAAAGTGGTGAAATTTTTGATCCGGGTCCAGTAAGTCAGGAAAACCTGATTGGAATAGCTACTGGGAACTTACCGGTCACAATGCATCGAGAATTGGATTCCTCAAAATCGGACGAATTTTTCTGAATTTTTGAAGGCATTATACTAGGAAAAATCACCAACATCAGTAAATCGTAAAAAGTGGTAAAATTTTGGATCGGGGTCCATTAATTTAGGAATATCTTATTGGAATAGCTACTGGGAGCTTACCGATGACAATGCATCGAGAATTGGCTTCTTCGAAATCTGACGAATTTTTACGGATTTTTGAAAGCATTATACTAGGGAAAATCACCAAAATCGAAAAAACTGGTGAAATTTTTGATCCGGGTTCAGTAATTCAAGAAAACCTGATAAGAATAGCTACTGGGAGCTTACCAGTCACAATGTATCGAGAATTGGCTTCGTTAGAATCTGACGAATTTTTACAGATTTCTGAAGTCATTATACTAGGGACGATCACCAAAATCAAAAAATCGTAAAAAGTGGTTAAATATTTTATCCGGGTCAAGAAATTCAAGAAAACCTGATTGGAATAGCTACTATGAGCTTACCGGTTACAATGCTTCGAGAATTGGCTTCGTCGAAATCTGACGAATTTTTACGGATTTCTTAAGGCATTATACTCGGAAAAATCACCAAAATTGAAAAATCGTAAAAGTGGTGAAATTTTTGATTCGGGTCCAGTAATTCAAGAAAAGCTGATTGTAATAGCTACTGTGAGCATACCGGTCACAATACATCGAGAATTGGCTTCGTTGGAATCTCACGAATTTTTACGGATTTCTGAATGCATTATACTAGAAAAAATCATCAAAATCGAAAAAAGTGGTAAAATTTTTGATCCGGGTCACGTAATTCAGGAAAACCTGATTGGAATTACTACTGGGAGCTTAACGGTCACAATGCATCGAGAATTGGCTTCGTCGAAATCTGACGAATTTTTACGGATTTCTGAAAGCATTATATTAGGCACAATCACCAAAATCGGAAAATCATAAAAAGTGGTGAAATTTTTTATCCGGGTCCAGTAATTCAGGAAAACCTGATAGGAATAGCTACTGGGAGCATACTGGACACAATGCATCGAGAATTAACTTCGTCAAAATCTGACGAATTTTTACGGATTTCTGAAGGCATTATACTAGGGAAAATCACACAAATCGAAAAAAGTGGTGAAATTTTGGATTCGGGTTCAGTAATTCAGGAAAACCTGATTTGAATAGCTACTGGGAGCTTACCGGTCACAATGCATTGATAATTGACTTCTTCAAAATCTGAAGAATTTTTACGGATTTCTGAAGGCATTATATTAGGAAAAATCACCAAAATCGAAAAATCGTAAAAAGTGGTGAAATTTTGGTTCCGGGACCAGTAATTCAGGAAAACCTGATAGGAATAGCTACTGGAAGCTTACCGGTCACAATGTATCGAGAATTGGTTTTGTCGAAATCTGACGAATTTTTACGAATTTCTGAAGGCATTATACTAGGAAAAATCACCAAAATAGAAAAATTGTAAAAAGTGGTGAAATTTTGGATCCAGGTACAGTAATTCAAGAAAAGCTGATTAGAATAGCTACTGTGAGATTACCGGTCACAATGCATTGAGAATTGATTTCGTCGGAATCTGACGAAATTTTACGTTTTTCTGAAGGCATTATACGAGGGAAAGTCACCAAAATCGTAAAAAGTGGCGAAATTTCAGATCCGGATCCAGTAATTCAGGAAAACTTGATTGGAATAGGTACTGGGAGCTTACTAGCCACAATGCATCAAGAATTGGCTTCTTTGTAATATAACGAATTTTTACTGATTTCTGAAGGCATGATACTAGGTAAAATCACAAAATTCGAAAAATCGTAAAAAGTGGTAAAATTTTGGATCCGGGTCCAGTAATTCATAAAAGCCTAATTGGAATAGATACTGGAAGCTTACCGGTCACAATGTATCGAGAATTGGTTTCGTCGAAATCTGACGAATTTTTACGGATTTCTAAAGGCATTATACTAAGAAAAATCACCAAAATCGAAAAATCGTAAAAAATGGTAAAATTTTGGATCTGGGTCCAGTAATTCAGGAAAAGCTGATTGGAATAGCTACTGTGAGCTTACCGGTCACAATGCATCGAGAATTGATTTCGTCGGAATCTGACAAATTTTTACGGATTTCTGAAGGCATTATTCTAGGGAAAGTCACAAAAATCATAAAAAGTGGCAAAATTTTTTATCCGAGTCCAGTAATTCAGGAAAACCTGATTGGAATAGCTACTGGGAGCTTACCGGTCACGATGCATCGAGAATTGGCTTCGTCGGAATCTGAAGAATTTTTACGTTTTTCTGAAGGCATTAATCACCAAAATCGAAAAATCGTAAAAAGTGGAATAGCTACTGGGAGCTTACCGGTCACAATGCATCGAGAATTGGCTTCTTCAGAATGTGACGAATTTTTACGGATTTCTGAAGGCATTATGCGAGCGAAAATTATCAAAATCGAAAAATCATAAAAAGTGGTAAAATTTTTATCCAGGTACAGTAATTAAGGAAAACCTAATTGGAATAGCTACTGGGAACTTACTGGTCACAATGTATCGAGAATTGGATTCGTCGAAATCTGAAGAATTTTTACGTTTTTCTAAAGGCATTAATCACCAAAATCGAAAAATCGTAAAATGTGGTGAAATTTTGGATCCGGGTCCAGTAATTCAAGAATAGCTGATTGGAATAGCTACTATGAGCTTACCGGTCAAAATGCATTGAGAATTGGCTTCGTCAAAATATGACGAAATTTTACGGATTTCTAAAGGCATTATATTAGGGAAAATCACCAAAATCTTAATAAGTGGCGAAATTTTTGATCCGGGTCAGGTAATTGAGGAAAAACTTATTGGAATAGCTACTGAGAGCTTACCGGTGACAATTCATCGAGAATTGGCTTCTTCTGAATCTGACGAATTTTTACGGATTTTTGAAGGCATTATACTCGGAAAAATCACCAAAATCGTAAAAAGTGGCGACATTTTAGATCCGAGTGCAGTAATTTTTGAAAACCTGATTGGAATAGCTACTGGGAGCTTACCGGTCACAATGAATCGAGAATTAGCTTCTTCGGAATCTGACGAATTTTTACGAATTTTTTAAGGCATTATACTAGGAATAATCACCAAAATCGTAAAAAGTGGCGAAAAATCGTAAAAAGTGGTAAAATTTTTGATCCGGGTACAGTAGTTCAAGAAAAGCTGATTGAAATAGCTACTGTGAGCTTACCGGTCACAATGCATCGATAATTTGCTTCATCGAAGTTTGACGAATTTTTACGGATTTTTTAAGGCATTATACTAGGAAAAATCACCAAAATCGTAAAAAGTGACGAAATTTTTGATCCGGGTCCAGTAAATCAGGAAAACCTTTTTGGAATAGCTACTGAGAGCTTACCGATGACAATGCATCGAGAATTGTCTTCTTCGAAATTTGACGAATTTTTACGGATTTTTTAAGCCATTATACTAGGAAAAATCACCAAAATTGAAAAAAATGGCGAAATTTTTGATCTGGGTGCAGTAATTCAGGAAAACGTGATTGGAATAGCTGCTGGGAGCTTACCGGTCACAATATATCGAGAATTGGCTTCTTCGAAATCTGACGAAATTTTACGGATTTCTGAAGGCATAATGCAAGGGAAAATCACCAAAATCGAAAAATCGTAAAAAGTTATAAAATTTTTAATCCGGGTACAGTAATTCAGGAAAACATGATTGGAATAGCTACTGTGAGCTTACCGGTCACAATGCATCGAGAATTAACTTCGTCGGAATCTGACGACATTTTACGGATTTCTGAAGGCATTATACTTGGGAAAATCTCCAAAATCGTAAAAAGTGCGAAATTTTGGATCCGGGTCCAGTAATTCAGGAAAACCTTATTGGAATAGCTACTGAGAGCTTACCTATGACAATGCATCGAGAATTGGCTTGTTCTGAATCTGACGAATTTTTACGGATTTTTGAAGGCATTATACTAGGCAAATCACCAAAATCGAAAAAAGTGGTGAAATTTTGGATTCGAGTACAGTAATTCAGGAAAACCTGATTGGAATAGCTACTGGGAGCTTACCGGTCATAATGCAACGAGAATTAGCTTTGTCGAAATCTGACGAATTTTTACGGATTTCTGAAGGCATTATGCGAGGGAAAATCATCAAAATCGAAAAATCGTAAAAAGTGGTAAACTTTTTGATCCGGGTACAGTAATTAAGAAAAACCTGATTGGAATAGCTACTGGTAGCATACCGGTCACAATGCATCGAGAATTGGCTTCGTCGGAATCTGACGAATTTTTACGGATTTCTGAAGGCATTATACTAGGGAAAATCTCCAAAATCGTAAAAAGTGGTGAAATTTTGGATCCGGGTGCAGTAATTCAGGAAAACCTGATTGGAATAGCTACTGAGAGCTTACCGGTGACAACGCATCGAGAATTGGCTTCTTCGGAATCTGACAAATTTTTACGGATTTTTGAAGGCATTATACTAGGAAAAATAACCAAAATCGAAAAAAGTGACGAAATTTTGGATCCGGGTGCAGTAATTCAGGAAAACTTGATTGGAATAGCTACTGGGAGCTTACCGGTCACAATGCATCGAGAATTAGCTTCGTCGGAATCTGACGAATTTTTACGGATTTCTGAAGGCATTATACTAGGAAAAATCACCAAAATTGAAAAATCGTAAAAAGTGGCGAAATTTATGTTCCGGGTGCAGTAATTCAGGAAGACCTAATTGGAATAGCTACTGAGAGCTTACCGGTGACAATGCATCGAGAATTGGCTTCTTCGGAAGCTGACGAATTTTTACGGATTTTTGAAGGCATTATACTAGGAAAAATCACCAAAATCGAAAAAAGTGACGAAATTTTGGATCAGGGTGCAGTAATTCAGGAAAACCTGATTAGAATAGCTACTGGTAGCTTACCGGTCACAATGCATCGAGATTCGGTTTCGTCGGAATCTGTCGAATTTTTACAGATTTCTGAAGGCATTATACTAGGAAAATCACCAAAATCGAAAAATCGTAAAAAGTGGTAAAATTTTGTATCCGGGACCAGTAATACAAGAAAACCTGATTAGAATAGCTACTGTGAGCTTACCGGTCACAATGCATCGAGAATTGACTTCGTCGAAATCTGACGAAATTTTACGGATTTTTGAAGGCATTATACTAGGGAAAATCACCAAAATCGTAAAAAGTGCGAAATTTTTGATCCAGGTCCAGTAATTCAGGAAAACCTCATTGGAATAGCTACTGAGAGCTTACCGGTGACAATGCATCGAGAATTGGCTTCTTCTGAATCTGACGAATTTTTACGGATTTTTGAAAGCATTATACTAGGGAAAATCAGCAAAATCGAAAAAAGTGGTGAAATTTTCGATCCGGGTGCAGTAATTCAGGAAAACCTGATTGGAATAGCTACTTGGAGCTTATCGGTCACAATGCATCGAGAATTGGATTCTTCGGAATCTGATGAATTTTTTAAGGATTTCTGAAGGCATTATGCGAGGGAAAATCACCAAAATCGAAAAGTCGTAAAAATTTGTAAAATTTTTGATCCGGGTACAGTAATTCAGGAAAACTTGATTGGAATATCTACTGGGAGCATACCGGTCACAATGCATCGAGAATTGTCTTCGTGGGAATCTGATGAATTTTTACGGATTTCTGAAGGCATTATACTAGGGAAAATCACCAAAGTCGAAAAATCGTAAAAAGTGATGAAATTTTTGATCCTGGTCCAGTAATTCAAGAAAAGCTAATTGGAATAGCTACTGTGAGCTTACCGGTCACAATGCATCGAGAAATGGGTTCGTCAAAATCTGACGAAATTTTACGGATTTCTGAAAGCATTATACTAGGTAAAATCACCAAAATCGTAAAAAGTGGTGAAATTTTTTATTCGGGTCCAGTAATTCAGGAAAACCTTATTAGAATATCTACTGAGAGATTACCAGTGACAATGCATCGAGAATTGGCTTCTTCGAAATCTGACGAATTTTTACGGATTTTTGAAGGCATTATACTAGGATAAATCACAAAAATCGAAAAAAGTGGCGAAATTTTTGATCCAGGTGCAGTAATTAAGGAAAACCTGATTGGAATAGCTACTGGCAGCTTACCGGTCACAATGCATTGAGAATTGGCTTCTTCGAAATTTGGCGAAATTTTACGGATTTCTGAATGTATTATACTAGGAAAAATCACCAAAATCGTAAAAAGTGCGAAATTTTGGATCCGGGTCCAGTAATTCAGGAAAGCCTTATTGGAATAGCTACTGAGAGCTTACCGGTGATAATGCATCGAGAATTAGCTTCTGCTGAATCTGACGAATTTTTACAGATATTTGAAGGCATTATATTAGGGAAAATCACCAAAATCGAAAAAGTGGTGAAATTTTAGATCCGGGTGCAGTAATTCAGGAAAACCTGATTGGGATAGCTTCTTGGAGTATACCGATCACAATGCATCGAGAATTGGTTTCGTCGGAATCT
The DNA here is from genome assembly GCA_947683425.1 of Excoecaria cochinchinensis. Taxonomy (NCBI): domain Eukaryota; kingdom Viridiplantae; phylum Streptophyta; class Magnoliopsida; order Malpighiales; family Euphorbiaceae; genus Excoecaria; species Excoecaria cochinchinensis. The sequence continues at coordinate 517,849 of CANTUQ010000045.1, forward strand.
GACGAATTTTTACGGATTTCTGAAGGCATTATAGTAGGAAAAATCAACAAAATCGTAAAAAGTGACGAAATTTTGGATTCGGGTCCAGTAATTCAGGAAAACCTTATTGAAATAGCTACTGAGAGCGTACCGGTGACAATGCATCGAGAATTGGCTTTTTCGGAATCTGACGAATTTTTACGGATTTTTGAAGGCATTATACCAGGGAAAATTACCAAAATCGAAAAAAGTGGTGAAATTTTGAATCCGGGTGCAGTAATTGAGGAAAACCTGATTGGAATGGCTACTGGGAGCTTACCGGTCACAATACATCGAGAATTGGCTTCTTCAAAATCTGACGAATTTTTAAGGATTTCTGAAGGCATTATGAGAGGGAAAATCACCAAAATCGAAAAATCGTAAAAAGTGGTAAAATTTTTGATCCGGGTACAGTAATTCAAGAAAACCTGATTGGAATAGCTACTGGAAGCATACCGGTCATAATTCATCGAGAATTGGCTTCGTCGAAATCTGACGAATTTTTACGGATTATTGAAGGCATTATACTAGGAAAAATCACCAAAATCAAAAAATCGTAAAAAGTGGTGAAATTTTGGATCTGGGTCCAGTAATTCAAGAAAAGCTAATTGGAATAGCTACTGTGAGCTTACCGGTCACAATGCATCGAGAAATGGGTTCGTCGCAATCTGACGAAATTTTACAGATTTCTGAAGGCATTATACTAGGGAAAATCAACAAAATCGTAAAAAGTGGCGAAATTTTTGATTCGGGTCCAGTAATTCTGGAAAACTTTATTGGAATAGCTACTGAGAGCTTACCGATAACAATGCATCGAGAATTGGCTTCTTCGGAATCTGACGAAATTTTACGGATTTCTGAATGGATTATACTAGGAAAAATCACCAAAATCGTAAAAAGTGGCGAAATTTTGGATCCGGGTACAGTAATTCAGGAAAACCTTATTGGAATAGCTACTAAGAGCTTACCGGTGACAATGCATCGAGAATTGGTTTTTTCGGAATCTGATGAATTTTTTCGGATTTTTGAAGGCATTTTACTAGGGAAAATCACAAAAATCGAAAAAAGTGGTGAAATTTTAGATCCGGGTGCAGTAATTTCAGAAGGCATTATGCGAGGAAAAATCACCAAAATCGAAAAATCGTAAAAAGTGATAAATTTTTTGATCCGGGTACAGTAATTAAGGAAAACCTGATTGGAATAGCTACTGGGAGCATACCGATCACAATGCATCGAGAATTGGCTTCGTCGGAATCTGACGAATTTTTACGGATTTCTGAAGGCATTATACTTGGGAAAATAACCAAAATCGTAAAAAGTGGCGAAATTTTTGATCCGAGTGCAGTAATTCCGGAAAACCTGATTGGAATAGCTACTGACAGCTTACCGGTGATAATGCATAGAGAATTGGCTTTTTCGGAATCTGACGAATCTTTACGGATTTTTGAAGGCATTATACTAGGAAAAATCACCAAAATCGAAAAAAGTGGCAAAATTTTTGATCCGGGTGCAGTAATTTAGGAAAATCTGATTGGAATAGCTACTAGGAGCTTACCGGTCACAATGCATCAAGAATTGACTTCTTTGGAATCTGACGAAATTTTACGGATTTCTGAAGGTATTATGCGAGGGAGAATCACCAAAATCAAAAAAAGTGGCAAAATTTTTGATCCGGGTATAGTAATTCAGGAAAACCTGATTGGAATAGCTACTGGGAGCTTACCGGTCACAATGCATCGAGAATTGGTTTCTTTGGAATCTGACTACTTTTTACGGATTTCTGAAGGGATTATACTAGGCAAAATCACAAAAATCGAAAAATCGTAAAAAGTGGTAAAATTTTGGATCCAGATCCAGTTATTCAAGAAAAGCTGATTGGAATAGTTAGTGGGAGCATACCGGTCACAATGCATCGAGAATTGGTTTCGTCGGAATCTGACGAATTTTTATTGATTTCTGAAGGCATTATACTAGGGAAAATCACCAAAATCGTAAAAAGTGGCGAAATTTTTGATCCGTGCGCAGTAATTCAGGAAAACCTGATTGGAATAGCTACTGAGAGCTTACCGGTGGTAATGCATCGAGAATTGGCTTTTTCGGAATCTGAAGAATTTTTACGGATTTTTGAAGGCATTATACTAGAAAAAATCACCAAAATCAAAAAAAGTGGCGAAATTTTTTATCCGGGTGCTGTAATTCTGGAAAATCTGATTGGAATAGCTACTAGGAGCTTACCGGTCACAATCCATCGAGAATTGACTTCTTCAGAATCTGACGAAATTTTACGAATTTCTGAAGGCATTATACTAGGGAAAATCACCAAAATCGAAAAAAGTGGTGAAATTTTTGATCCGGGTACAGTAATTCAGGAAAACCTGATTGGAATAGCTACTGGGAGCTTACCGGTCAGAATGCATCGAGAATTGGCTTCGTCGGAGTCTGATGAATTTTTACGGATTTCTGAAGGCATTATACTAGGGAAAATTACCAAAATCGAAAAATCGTAAAAAGTGGTGAAATTTTTTATCCGGGTCCAGTAATTCAAGAAAAGCTGATTGGAATAGCTACTGTTAGCTTACCGGTCACATTGCATCGAGAAATAGGTTCGTCGCAATCTGATGAAATTTTACGGATTTCTGAAGGCATTAAAATAGGGAAAATCACTAAAATCGTAAAAAGTGGTGAAATTTTGGATCCGGGTGCAGTATTTAAGGAAAATCTGATTGGAATAGCTACAGGGAGCTTACCGGTCACAATGTATCGAGAATTGGCTTCTTCCGAATCTGACGAAATTTTACGGATTTCAGAATGCATTATACTAGGGAAAATCATAAAAATCGAAAAAAGTGGCAAAATTTTTGATTCGGGTGCAGTATTTAAGGAAAACCTGATTGGAATAGCTACTGGGAGCTTACCGGTCACAATGCATCGAGAATTGGCTTCTTCAGAATCTGACGAAATTTTACGGATTTCTGAATGCATTATACTAGGGCAAATCACCAAAATCGTAAAAAGTTCGAAATTTTGGATCCGGGTCCAGTAATTCAGGAAAGCCTTATTGGAATATCTACTGAGAGCTTATCGGTGACAATGCATCGAGAATTAGCTTCTTCAGAATCTGACGAATTTTTACGGATTTTTGAAGGCATTATACTAGGAAAAATCACTAAAATCGTAAAAAGTGGCGAAATTTTGGATCCGGGTGCAGTATTTAAGGAAAATCTGATTGGAATAGCTACAGGGAGCTTACCGGTCACAATGCATCGAGAATTGGCTTCTTCCGAATCTGACAAAATTTTACGGATTTCAGAATGCATTATACTAGGGAAAATCACAAAAATCGAAAAAAGTGGCGAAATTTTGGATCCGGTGCAGTATTTAAGGAAAACCTGATTGGAATAGCTACTGGGAGCTTACCGGTCACAATGCATCGAGAATTGGCTTCTTCAAAATCTGACGAAATTTTACGGATTTCTGAATGCATTATACTAGGGAAAATCACAAAAATCGTAAAAAGTGCGAAATTTTGGATCCGGGTCTAGTAATTCAGGAAAGCCTTATTGGAATAGCTACTGAGAGCTTACCGGTTACAATGCATCGAGAATTGGCTTCTTCAGAATCTGACGAAATTTTACGGATTTCTGAAGGCATTATGCTACGGAAAATCACCAAAATCGAAAAAAGTGGCGAAATTTTTTATCCTAGTACAATAATTCAGGAAAACGTGATTGGAACAGCTAATGGGAGCTTACCGGTCACAATGCATCGAGAATTGGCTTCGTCGGAGTCTGACAAATTTTTACGGATTTCTGAAGGCATTATACTAGGGAAAATCACCAAAATCGAAAAATCGTAAAAAGTAGTAAAATTTTGGATCCGGGTTCAGTAATTCAAGAAAAGCTAATTAGAATAGCTACTGTGAGCTTACCGGTCACAATGCATCGAGAAATGGGTTCGTCGCAATCTGACGAAATTTTACGGATTTCTGAAGGCATTATGCTAGGGAAAATCACCAAAATCAAAAAAAGTGGCAAAATTTTTTATCCTAGTACAGTAATTGAGGAAAACCTGATTGGAACATCTACTGGGAGCTTACCGGTCACAATGTATCGAGAATTGGTTTCGTCGGAATCTGACGAATTTTTACGGATTTTTTAATGCATTATGCTAGGAAAAATCACTAAAATCGAAAAATCGTAAAAAGTTGTGAAATTTTGGATCCGTGTCCAGTAATTCAAGAAAAGCTGATTGGAATAGCTACTGTGAGCTTACCGGTCACAATGTATCGAGAATTGGCTTCGTCGAAATCTGACGAATTTTTACGGATTTCTGAATGCATTATGCTAGGGAAAATCACCAAAATCGAAAAATCGTAAAAAGTTGTGAAATTTTGGATCCGGGTCCAGTAATTCAAGAAAAGCTGATTGGAATAGCTACTGTGAGCTTACCGGTCACAATGCGTCAAGAATTGGCTTCGTCAGAATCTGACGAATTTTTACGGATTTCTAAAGGTATTATACTAGGGAAAAACACAAAAATTGAAAAATCATAAAAAGTGGTGAAATTTTGGATCTGGGTCCAGTAATTCAGGAAAACCTGATTGGAATAGCTACTGGGAGCTTACCAGTCACAATGCATCGAGAAATTGGCTTCGTCAAAATCTGACGAATTTTTATGGATTTCTGAAGGCGTTATACTAGGAAAAATCACGAAAATGGAAAAATCTTAAAAAGTGGTGAAATTTTAGATCCGGGTCCTGTAATTGAGGAAAACCTGATTGGAATAGCTACTGGGAGCTTACCGGTCACAATGCATCGAGAATTGGTTTCTTCGGAATCTGACGAATTTTTACGGATTTCTGAATGCATTATACTAGGAAAAATCAACAAAATCGTAAAATCGTAAAAAGTGGTGAAATTTTGGATCCGGGTCCAGTAATTCAGGAAAACCTTATTGGAATAGCTACTGGCAGCTTACCGGTCTCAATGCATCGAGAATTGTGTTCGTCTGAATCTGACGAAATTTTACGGATTTCTGCACGCATTATACTAGGGAAAATCACCAAAATCGAAAAATCGTAAAAAGTGGTGAAATTTTTGAATCGGATCTAGTAATTCAGGAAAACCTGATTGGAATAGGTACTGAAAGCTTACCGGTCACAATGCATCGAGAATTGGATTCGTCGGAATCTGACAAATTTTTACGGATCTCTGATGGTATTATACTCGGAAAAATCACGAAAATTGAAAAATCATAAAAAGCGGTGAAATTTTTAATCCGGGTTCAGTAAATCAGGAAAACCTGATTTGAATAACTACTGGGAGCTTACCGGTCACAATGCATCGAGAATTGACTTCTTCGAAATCTGACGAATTTTTACGGATTTCTGAAGGCATTATGCTAGGGAAAATCACCAAAATTGAAAAATCGTAAAAAGTGATAAAATTTTCGATTCGGGTACAGTAATTCAGGAAAACCTGATTGGATTAGTTTCTGGGAGCTTACCGGTCACAATGCATCGAGAATTGGTTTCGTCGAAATCTGACGAATTTTTACGGATTTCTGAAAGCGTTATACTAGGGAAAATCACCAAAATCGAAAAATCGTAAAAAGTGATGAAGTTTTGTATCCGGGTCCAGTAATTCAAGAAAAACTGATTGGAATAGCTATTGTGAGCTTACCGGTCACAATGCATCGAGAATTGGCTTCGTAAAAATCTGACGAATTTTTACTGATTTCTGAAGGCATTATACTAGGAAAAATCACCAAAATCGAAAAAATTGGTGAAATTTTTGATCATGGTCTAGCAATTCAGGAAAACCTGATTGGAATAACTACTAGGAGCTTACCGGTCACAATGCATCGATAATGGATTTCGTCAACATCTGACGAATTTTTACAGATTTTTGAAGGCATTATGCTTGGAAAAATCATCAAAATCGAAAAAAGTGGTAAAATTTTTGATCCGAGTCCAGTAATTCAGCAAAACCTGATTGGAATTCCTACTGAGAGCTTACCAGTCACAATGCATCGAGAATTGGCTTCGTCGGAATCTGACGAATTTTTACGGATTTCTGATGGCATTATACTAAGAAAAATCACCAAAATCGAAAAATCGTAAAAAGTGGTGAAATTTTTGATCTAGGTCCAGAAATTCAAGAAAAGCTGATTGGAACAGCTACTGTAAGCTTACCGGTCACAATGCATTGAGAATTCACTTCGTCGAAATCTGACGAAATTTTACGGATTTCTGAAGGCATTATACTATGCAAAATCACCAAAATCGTAAAAAGTGCGAAATTTTGGATCCGGGTCAAGTAATTCAGGAAAACCTTATTGGAATAGCTACTGAGAGCTTACCGGTGATAATGCATCGAGAATTGGCTTCTTGTGAATCTGACGAATTTTTACGGATTTTTGAATGCATTATACTAGGGAAAATCACCAAAATCGAAAAAAGTGGTGAAATTTTTTATCCGGGTGCAGTAATTCAGGAAAACCTGATTGGAATAGATACTGGCAGCTTACTGGTCACAATGCATCGAGAATTGGTTTCTTCGGAGTCTGACGAATTTTTACGGATTTCTGAGGGCATTATGCGAGGGAAAATCACCAAAATTGAAAAATCGTAAAAAGTGGTAAAATTTTTGATCCGGGTACAGTAATTCGGGAAAATCTGATTGGAATGGCTACTGGGAGCTTACCGATCACAATGCATCGAGAATTGGATTCGTCGAAATCTGACAAATTTATACTGATTTCTGAATGCGTTACCAGGAAAAATCACCAAAATAAAAAAATCATAAAAAGTGGTGAAATTTTGGATCCGGGTGCAGTAATTCAAGAAAACCTGATTGGAATAGATACTGGAAGCTTACCGGTCACAATGCATCGAGAATTGGCTTCTTCAGAATCTGACGAATTTTAAGGATTTCTGAAGGTATTATACGAGGGAAAATCTCCAAAATCGTAAAAAGTGGCGAAATTTTTGATCCGGGTCCAGTAATTCAGGAAAACCTTATTGGAATAGCTACTGAGAGCTTACCGGTGACAATGCATCCAGAATTGGCTTCTTCGGAATCTGCCAAATTTTTACGGATTTTTGAATGCATTATACTAGGAAAAATCACAAAAATCGAAAAATATGGTGAAATTTTTGATCTGGGTGCAGTAATTCAGGAAAACATGATTGGAATAACTACTGGGAGCTTACCGGTCACAATGCATCGAGAATTGGCTTCTTCGGAATCTGACGAATTTTTACGGATTTCTGAAGGCATTATGCGAGGGAAAATCACCAAAATCGAAAAATCGTAAAAAGTGCTAAAATTTTGTAACCGAGTACAGTAATTCAGTAAAACCTGATTGGAATAGCTACTGGGAGCTTACCGGTCACAATGCATCGAGAATTGGCTTCTTCGAAATCTGACGAAATCTTACGGATTTCTGAAGGCATTATGCTAGGGAAAATCACCAAAATCGAAAAAAGTGGTGAAATTTTGGATCCGAGTCAAGTAATTCAGAAAAACCTGATTGGAATAACTACTGGGAGCCTACCGGTCACAATGCATCGAGAATGTTTTTCGTCAGAATCTGTCAAATTTTTACAGATTTTTGAAGGCATTATGCTAGGAAAAATCATCAAAATCGAAAAAAGTAGTAAAATTTTTTATTCGGGTCCAGTAATTCAGCAAAACCTGATTGGAATTGCTACTGGGACCTTACCAGTCACAATGCATAGAGAATTGGTTTCGTCGAAATCTGACGAATTTTTACGGATTTCTTAATGCATTATACTAGGGAAAATAACCAAAATCGAAAAATCGTAAAAAGTGGTGATATTTTTTATCCGGGTCCAGTAATTTAAGAAAAGCTGATTGGAATAGCTACTGTGAGATTACCGATCACAATGCATCGAGAATTGATTTCGTCGGAATCTGACGAAATTTTACGGATTTCTGAAAGCATTATACTATACAAAATCACCAAAATCGTAAAAAGTGCTAAATTTTGGATCCAGGTCAAGTAATTCAGGAAAATCTTATTGGAATAGCTACTGAGAGCTTACCGGTGACAATGCATCGAGATTTGGCTTATTATGAATCTGACGAATTTTTGAAGGCATTATACTAGGGAAAATCACCAAAATCGAAAAAAGTGGTGAAATTTTGGATCCGGGAGCAGTAATTCAGGAAAACCTGAATGGAATAGCTACTGGTAGCATACCGGTCACAATGCATCGAGAATTGGCTTCTTCAGAATCTGACGAATTTTTACTGATTTCTGAGGGAATTATGCGAGGGAAAATCACCAAAATCGAAAAATTGTAAAAAGTGGTAAAATTTTTTATCCGGGTACAGTAATTTGGGAAAACCTGATTGGAATAGCTACTGGGAGCTTACCGGTCACAATGCATCGAGAATTGGCTTCGTCGGAATCTGACGAATTTTTACGGATTTCTGAATGCGTTATACTAGGAAAAATAACCAAAATCGAAAAATCGTAAAAAGTGGTGAAATTTTGGATCCGGGTGCAGTAATTCAGGAAAACCTGATGGGAATAGCTACTGGAAGCTTACCAGTCACAATGCATTGAGAATTGGCTTCTTCAGAATCTGACGAATTTTTACGGATTTCTGAAGGCATTATACTAGGAAAAATCTCTAAAATCGTAAAAAGTGGCAAAATTTTGGATCCGGATCCAGTAATTCAGGAAAACCTTATTGGAATATCTACTGAGAGCTTACCGGTGATAATGCTTCGAGAATTGACTTATTCGGAATCTGACAAATTTTTACGAATTTTTGAAGGCATTATACTTGGAAAAATCACAAAAATCGAAAAAAAATTGTGAAATTTTGAATTCGGGTGTAGTAATTCAGGAAAATCTGATTGGGATAGCTACTGGGAGCTTACCGGTCACAATGCATTGAGAATTGGGTTATTCGGAATCTGACGAATATTTATGGATTTCTGAAGGCATTATACTAGGAAAAATCATAAAAATCAATAAATTGTAAAAAGTGGTGAAATTTTGGATCTGGGTCCAGTAATTCAGGAAAAACTGATTGGAATAGCTACTGGGAGCTTACCGGTCATAATGCATCGAGAATTGTCTTCGTGGCAATCTGACGAAATTTTATGGATTTCTGCTGGCATTATACTAGAACAAATCACAAAAATCAAAAAATCGTAAAAAGTGGTGAAATTTTGGATCTAGGTCCAGTAATTCAAGAAAACCTGATTGGAATAGCTACTGGGAGCTTACCGGTCATAATGCATCGAGAATTGGTTTCGTCGGAATCTGACGAATTTTTACGGATATCTGATGGTATTATACTCGGAAAAATTACCAAAATCGAAAAATCATAAAAAGTAGTGAAATTTTGGATCCGGGTGTAGTAATTCAGGAAAACCTGATTTGAATAGCTACTGGGAGCTTACCGGTCACAATGTATCGTGAATTGGCTTCTTCGGAATCTAACGAATTTTTACGGATTTCGGAAGGCATTATGATAGGGAAAATCACCAAAATAGAAAAATCGTAAAAAGTGGTAAAATTTTTTATCCGGGTACAGTAATTCAGGAAAACCTGATTAAAATAGCTACAGGGAGCTTACCGGTCACAATGCATGGAGAATCGTAAAAAGTCGAAATCTGACGAATTTTTACGGATTTCTGAAAGCGTTATACTAGGAAAAATCACCAAAATGGAAAAATCGTAAAAAATGGTGAAATTTTGGATCCGGGTCCAGTAATTCAGGAAAACCTGATTGAAACAGCTACTGAGAGCTTACCAGTCACAATGCATCGAGAATTGGCTTCATCGAAATCTGGCGAATTTTTATGGATTTCTGAAAGCATTATACAAGGAAAAATCACTAAAATCGAAAAAAGTAGTAAAATTTTTTATCCGGATCCAGTAATTCAGGAAAATTTGATTGGAATAGCTACTGGGAGCTTACCGGTCACAATGTATAGAGAATTGGTTTCTTCGGAATCTGGCGAATTTTTACGGATTTCAAAAGGCATTATACTAGGAAAAATCACCGAAATCGAAAAATCGTAAAAAGTGGTGAGATTTTGGATTCGGTTCCAGTAATTCAGGAAAACCTAATTGGAATAGCTACTGAGAGCTTACCGGTCACAATGCATCGAGAATTGGCTTCGTTGAAATCTGACGAATTTTTACCGATTTCTGAAGGCATTATACTAGGGAAAATCACCAAAATCGAAAAAACTGGTGAAATTTTTGATCCGGGTGCAGTAATTCAGGAAAACCTAATTGGAATAACTACTGGAAGCTTACCGGTCACAATGCATCGAGAATTGATTTTTTTTCGAAATCTGACGAATTTTTACGGATTTCTGAAGGCATTATCATAGAAAAATCACCGAAATCGAAAAATCGTAAAAAATGGTGAAATTATTGATTCGGGTCCAGTAATTCATGAAAACCTGATTGGAATTGCTACTGAGAGCTTACCGGTCACAATGCATCGAGAATTGGCTTCGTTGGAATCTGGCAAATTTTTACGGATTTCTGAAGGCATTATACAAGGAAAAGTCACCAAAATCGAAAAAAGTAGTAAAATTTTTTATCCGGATCCAGTAATTCAAGAAAACTTGATTGGAATAGCTACTGGGAGCTTACCGGTCACAATGCATCGAGAATTGGTTTCGTCGAAATCCGACGAATTTTTACGAATTTATGAAGGCATTATACTAGGGAAAATCACCAACATCGAAAAAAGTGCTGAAATTTTGTATCCGGGTGCAGTAATTCAGGAAAACCTGATTGGAATAGCTACTGGGAATTTACTGGTTACAATGCATCGAGAATTGGATTCGTCGGAATCTGAAGAACTTTTACGGATTTCTGAAGGCATTATATTCGCCAGATTTCGACGAAATCAATTCTCGATGCATTTTGACCGGTAAGCTCCCAACAGCTATTCCAATCAGGTTTTCCTGAATCACTGGACCCGAATCCAAAATTTTACCACTTTTTACGATTTTTCGATTTCGGTGATTTTCCCAAGTATAATGCCTTCAGAAATCCGTAAAAATTCGTCAGATTTCGACGAAGCCAATTCACGATGCATTGTGACCCGTGAACTCTCAGTAGCTATTCCAATCATGTTTTCCTGAATTACTGGACCCGTATCCAAAATTTCACCACTTTTTACGATTTTTCGATTTCGGTGATTTTCCCTTGTATAATGCCTTCAGAAATCCGTAAAAATTCGCCAGATTTCGACGAAGCCAATTCTCGATGCATTGTAACCGGTAAGCTCCCAGCAGCTATTCCAATCAGGTTTTCCTGAATCACTGGACCTGAATCAAAAATTTCACCACTTTTTATGATTTTTTGATTTTGGTGATTTTCTCAAGTATAATGCTTTCAGAAATCCGTAAAAATTCGCCAGATTCCGACGAAGGCAATTTTCGATGCATTGTGACCGGTAAGCTCCCAGCAACTATTCCAATCAGGTTTTCCTGAATCACTGGACCCGAATCCAAAATTTCACCACACCTTCAGAAATTCGTAAAAATTCGCCATATTCCGACGAAGGCAATTTTCGATGTATTGTGACCGGTAAGCTCCCAGCAGCTATTCCAATCAGGTTTTCTTGAATCACTGGACCCGGATCCAAAATTTCACCACTCTTTACGATTTTTCGATTTCGGTGATTTTCCCTAGTGTAATGCCTTCAATAATCCGTAAAAATTCGCTAAATTTCTACGAAGCCAATTCTCGATGCATTGTGACCGGTAAGCTTCCAGCAGCTATTCCAATCAGGATTTCCTGAATCACCGGACCCGGATTAAAAATTTCACCACTTTTTACGATTTTTCGATTTCATTGATTTTCTCTAGTAAAATGCTTTAAGTAATCTGTAAAAAGTCGACAGATTTCGACGAAGCCAATTCTCGATACATTATGACCGGTAAGCTTCTAGCAGCTACTCCAATCAGGTTTTCCTGAATCACTAGACCTTGATCAAAAATTTCACCACTTTTTACGATTTTTAGATTTCGGTGATTTTCCTTAGTATAATGCTTTCAGAAATCTGTAAAAATTTGTCAGATTCCGACAAAACCATTTCTCGATAGATTGTGACCGGTAAGCTCCCGGTAGCTATTCCAATCAGGTTTTCCTGAATCACTGGACCCGGATCCAAAATTTCACCACTTTTTACGATTTTTCGATTTTTGTGATTTTTCCTAATATAATGCCTTCAGAAATTCGTAAAAATTCGCCAGATTTCGACGAAACCAATTCTCTATGCATTGTGATCTGTAAGCTCACAGCAGCTATTCCAATCAGGTTTTCCTGAATCACTGGATCCGGATCCAAAATTTCACCACTTTTTACGATTTTTCGATTTCGATGATTTTCACTAGTATAATGCCTTTAGAAATTCGTAAAAATTCGTCAGATTTCGACGAAACCAATTCTCGAAGCATTGTGATCTGTAAGCTCCCAGCAGCTATTCCAATCAGGTTTTCCTGAATCACTGGACCCGGATCCAAAATTTCACCACTTTTTACGATTTTTCGATTTCGATGATTTTCCCTAGTATAATGCCTTTAGAAATCCGTAAAAATTCGCCAGATTTCGACGAAACCAATTCTCGATGCATTGTGACTGATAAGCTCCCAGCAGCTATTCCAATCAGGTTTTCCTGAATCACTGGACCCGAATCCAAAATTTCATCATTTTTTACGATTTTTCGATTTCGGTGATTTTTCCTAGTATAATACCTTCAGAAATCCGTAAAAATTTACCAGATTCCGACGAAGCCAATTCTCGATGTATTATTACCGGTAAGCTCCCAGCAACTATTCCAATCAGGTTTTCCTAAATCACTGGACCCGGATCTAAAATTTCACCACTTTTTACGATTTTTCGATTTCGGTGATTTTTTCTATTATAATGCCTTCAGAAATTCGTAAAAATTCGCCAGATTCCGATGAAGCCAATTCTCGATGCATTGTGACCGGTAAGCTACCAGTAGCTATTCCAATCAGGTTTTCCTGAATCACTGGACCCGGATCCAAAATTTCACCACTTTTTACGATTTTTCGATTTCGGTGATTTTCCCTAGTATAATACCTTCAGAAATCCGTAAAAATTCGCCATATTCCGACGAAGCCAATTCTCGATGCATTGTGACCGGTAAGCTCCCGGCAGCTATTCCAATCAGGTTTTCCCGAATCACTTGACCCGGATACAAAATTTCAACACTTTTTACAATTTTTCGATTTCGGTGATTTTCCCTAGTATAATGCTTTCAGAAATCCGTAAAAATTCGCCAGATTCCGACAAAACCAATTCTCGATGCATTGTGACCGGTAAGTTCCCATCAGCTATTCCAATCAGGTTTTCCTGAATCACTGGACCCGGATCCAAAATTTCACCACTTTTTACGATTTTTCGATTTCGGTGATTTTTCCTAGTATAATGCCTTCAGAAATCCGTAAAAATTCGACAGATTCCGACGATCCAATTCTCGATGCATTGTGACCGGTAAACTCTCAGCAGCTATTCCAATCAGGTTTTCCTGAATCACTGGACCCGTATCCAAAATTTCACCACTTTTTACGATTTTTCGATTTCGGTGATTTTTTCTAATATAATGCTTTCAGAAATCCGTAAAAATTCGCCAGATTTCGACGAAACCAATTCTCGATGCATGGTGACCGGTTAGCTCCCAGCAACTATTCTAATTAGGTTTTCCTGAATCACTGGACCCGAATTCAAAATTTCACCACTTTTTACGATTTTTCGATTTTTGTGATTTTCCCTAATATAATGCTTTCAGAAATCCGTAAAAATTCGCCAGATTCCGACGAAAACAATTCTTGATGCATTGTGACCGGTAAGCTCCCAGTAACTATTCCAATCAGGTTTTCCTGAATTACTGGACCCGGATACAAAATTTCAACTCTTTTTACGATTTTTCAATTTTGGTAATTTTGCCTAGTATAATACTTTTAGAAATCCGTAAAAATAAATTAGTAAATAACTTACTTCTTTTTAGCATTCTTGGCAGTAAGGTAAATCTCCAGTGAACCTGGAACACCATAATGTACTTCTCAACATATCTCTTCAGGAAATGCTTCTGATTTATGGACAGTAACCATGGTATACTTTTCTTTTAGGTTACTTTATGAGCTTCTTGGACTCCAAAACCTTCAAAATGTTATAACTGGGAATAATCCATTTTCAACCGAAAACACAAGTAACTAGGGAGTTTTGAAATTACAAAATAGATATTACTCATACACCTGGGGATTCATTTTTTACTTCTCAAATTATTCACTCAGGAAATTCTTCAAACAAGGATACATCTCTAGTATAGCTGAAACATCACCTTTGAACTTGTCAATAAATTTATTGAGGAATTTGTCAGCACCAGGGTACATTTCCAATAAACCTGGGACTTCAACCATGTGCCTCAAAACATAATTCTCCATGAACTTATCCTCAGTCATCTTTAGTGTCCACACTATCTTCTTGTTGATACTCGGTATCAACCTCTTAGTCTCCAAAACCTTCAAGATATTATACCTAGGAATAATCCTTTTTTCAATTGAATACATAAGTAAATCGGGAACTGAAATTACAAAATGAGGATCCAAATTCATATTATTAATGTAGAAATCCATTGCTTTATTGATTTTCTCCTCCGAATAAGCTAAAAGTTGCGGCTGTCGCTTAAAGCCCAACAAAATCTCCTTTTCATCCCATCCGAAACTCTTCATAAGCTCAATTTTCTTCTTCCAAGTGGACTCGCTCAATTGTATCCTCGTTCTAAAAGCATGAGCAAACATAGGAGAAGTTGGTTCAAAGCCCAGATTCTTAACAGCAATCAGTGCATCAACTAGTGGTGTTAAAAAATAGGTTGGGTTGATTATGATAAAATTTGAATCAAATTTATATAATATATTTTGTGAGATTATGTATAATTCAATTCCATTTTTCTTCTAAAAAAAATCTAATTGTAACTCATCTAACCCATTTTTGAACACCCCAAGCATCAACCACCCTCTCATGCTTTTGCAATATAATTCTTGGATTCCTAGTTATTAATTTTCCTAAAATATCAGCAGCCATTCCTTCTTCCCTTAAAAAATCAATCTTTGGCTGCAATACAACCTTCAAGTCACAGGTCAATAACCATGAACCACGCTTGATAGCCGTTAGAATTTTGTCGTCGCTATCAAGAACCAACCTAAACAACTCAAAAGATGGTTTGATTTGAGAATCTAAAGAACTCAAAAGATGGTTTCCGGTTCCGGGTTCATACAAACGGGCCTATTAGTACTATAAATCTTTTCCCAGAATCACATTTAGAAATTTTTATTTAAAGAAAAAAAAAAACTATGTTTTACCCTTTTAAAAAGGAGGAGGATGCTTTCTAGTTCAACTTTTTTTCAATATTTTCAAAAAAGAAAAGACAAAAAAAATCTTGCTAGAAAGTAAAGGTCATTTATAAGTTAGTAAAAAGGATGGGAACTGAAGCCGAATGCGAGTAGCCTCGCATTTAGCAAAATAATTTCGCCCGTTGCAATACATACTTGGGCCTTCGAACATCAACTGTGTCTGCAGCACATCATAATATTTCTCTTGGAAAACATTTTTGTTTATATACAATGTAACTACAAATTCAAACTCAGAAATTTCAAAATTCTAACAATGACTCATTGGTGAGGTAAATGACCTAATATGTACCATGCCCCCTGTTTCAAAAAGAAATGGAGATACAGTACTGGCCGAATAAACCTCAAATAATGAAATTGAAGAACAAGTAACCATAAATGTTTTGTCACGATAGTTGCTAATTACAGAGTAACAGATCTCAGCAAAGCCAGGAACTGAACTATCTCCCCTTCAAGGGCAAGAAATCTCTTCTTTCCTCCTTGAATGGTTGAGTCGCTGGATCAGAAAGACTCGGTATCCTGGAAACGCTACCCTTCCCTTTCTTTGCATTTGGCCCCAGCTCCTCTATCATGTGTTTCCACCCATCAATAGGTCTCCTCCGGCTAAATATGTGAGTCTTGATAAAACTAGCGATCTGCAGGCAAAGAAAAAAATGGGAAAAGGAAGCAAAGGTCACCAGCAGCAAGAACAGAGCTCTCTGTTGCAGGTGATTACCCCTATATTCAACAGATAATGCCTATGATAACATGGAATATATTTCATTGTGATGACTATGCTTGAAAATAAAAACAAAAATGTTCAGTAGTTGATGATATTGGCCTACCTGGAATTTGCTATATGCAATTCGCCGATCAAATTCTTGGAGGAGAATATCTTCCTCCCTTTGTGACATCTCCCATATATTCCCATCTTGTTCCTTAGATGTTGTTTCCCAACCATCAGGCTTGCTTTTAAACTCAGAAGAGCTTGGGACTTTTGAGTTGTTCAAGTCATTGTTGGCAGTATCAAAAATCCTGCAAGGTTGGGTGATAACTCAGGAAGCAGCTTCTTGTAAGCTGACATTAGGGGTGTTCAAAAATAGGTTGGGTGGGTTATGATAAAATTTGAATCAAATTTATATAATATATTTTGTGAGATTATGTATAATTCAACTCCATTTTTCTTCTAAAAAAAATCAAATTGTAACCCATCTAACCCATTTTTGAACACCCCTAGCTGACATTCATATTTTCAAAACTTGCCATCCACAAAAGACATAAAAACATTTCAGATATAACAGCTGTTACTTGATATTTGTTCACTATTTAGAACTACAACGTGAGAAACATCTGCTAGTTGACAGCATTGTATCTGTAACACCACCTAAAAGAAAAAAAATAAAAAATAAAACAAAACGTAGAAGGCATTACTAGAACTTATATTTTACCTATAACAGAAGCCTGCGTCTCTACTCTCAAGTCGCAAATATACATACTAATAAGTTTATACCAAACACATAAACAATTCAATTATAATTCGAAACTATGCTTTCCATACACTGATATTATATTAAGTCATACATTGAACATATAAGTCATACATTGAACATATAAGGTTTATTAATGTCGTTAAAAGATATTTTAAACTAAATTCTACTGTTGAACATTCACTCCATTATATACAATTCGAGTCGTTTCAAGATCTTGAGAGATTATGTACCCCTGACAAGTTCTAAATGATTAACCTTTGTTGTTTAACCCATTATAGATATCTTTAATGGGTTCGGATTTGAAATATCTCATCTCAAGTTTCCTGCATATCCCATCAGGGAAATCAGAACCACGTAGTTCTTAACTAACATTCCATTTAAAACATAGTTACAGAGATTTTCTATCACAATTATAAAATTCATCTCCTTTATTAAAGTTACACATATTCACTTACAAGCATATATTTACACATATTCAATATCATATGCTCATAACCTATACAAATGTACTAAAGATCGTAATACAAACAAGAGCATGAACAAAACAACCATGAAATATATATATATATATATATATATACACACACACATAAAAATTCACAGTTAGTAAATCTACCGTGAGATTCTGTTCTACCGGTTAATTTAACGGTCCACCAATTTTACTTTTCATGTTTAGTTTCATAGATTACACATTAGATGAACATTCACAAAAATAATCAACTAATTTTTCTTAAAAATTTATTGGCCAAATATTGCCCAAAGCCTGAACTATTTGAAAAGGATATCAGGACTGGGCTGTGTATCCATTTTTCAGGGTCATCTTACGCCAATAACAATTATATATATAAAGGGTTGCGTATCCATCTTTCAGAGTCATCTTACGCCAGGTAATGGGCGCGACATTTATTGGCATATCAATCTATCCTTGAACCTAGTTCTGGGCTCAAGCTACTGCAGGCATCAATTAGTTTTTATTTCATTTTACAACTTTTATACAAACACAGTAACCTATATACTCATTTATACTGTGGCAAAATCACAATTAAAACACTGTATTCGTGAACAAGCCTCTTTGACGACACAATTACACACATTTCAAGTTCTCCATATCAAGAGTAATACCACCATTTCATAATATGGCATTTCATGAGTAGTATCACATTGAGGCAATGAGCATTACGCCACTGATAAATCAGTAACAATACTCATATACAACTATTATTTCTATTATTAGTACACCAGCAATTTCAGTTCACTGAGAAATCACAAGTTATCATGCATAAGCATTTTAGCAAACATATCCAATAAAGCGAGTTACAATTTGAATTATCAAAACTATAGAAAACCCTTTTCTTGACCGAACCAATTTTGGCCATAATTCCATAAACACATTCTCATTTTTGATGTTTACTCTTGTCACAATCGTATCCTTTAGATAATAGCTACACTTATTTCAAGTTGACCACGACTATATTACAAACCATATAATATAAGTTCTCACATCACTCTCCACAAGACAAAAGAAACAAAACTTAATCTCACTCTTTTAATAAGCAGCCAATACAAGTATATATATAATTCACAAACTTCTTCCAATCAAACACAAGGACACCATTGTGCAATTCTCTTCATCTCAAATTCAGCCATGCACACACAAGTATTCACATTATCGGCATCATGCACAACATAATATAGGAGAGCAAGTAAATACAAACCTTTTAAATTCCAAAAGGTACCAACTTCATTTTCATGCCTTTTCTTTCCCTTTGACTTTATCTTTAGGGGCTGCTCCTACACCTTCAAAATGTATAATATATGCATACTAACAATACTACGATAACTAATACACCTTTCCCATTTATTTTCATCCTAAACTAGTATGAAAATCAATTTAAAATAACTAAACTATTCTAGATCCTAATTTCCTGGACAGATTTCTAGTTCCAACTTAATGCCCATTCTTAACCAATAAAGAGTCAAAACCAGGTCAAGTGGTCTTCATAAAATTTATTCTACTATGTCTTAACTTCCCACAGAAATTGGAATCATTGAATTCTGTGCTCCAGAAATTAAGAATTACTAAATTCTGAGTCCTAGCGAAAGATATAAGCCAATTCCATAGACCGTTTTATGGAATTTCACTCAGTTCCAGAATCAGGGTAAATTATATGCCTGGTTTTGAATTTTTTTTTTTTTGGCTATTTAGAGACGAAATTTGGCAAAGTATTCTTCTTATAAATTTTAGCTTAGGGTCTTAGCTTTCATCTGATAGTAGAATTAGGTCAATCTAAGTTCCACAGAGCAAGATATAGCTAAAACTTCCAGCTTGTTCATAAATTCCAAAATCAGTCCAACCACAAGAAGTTCTCTAAGATTCCTTAAATTCTAATTCACCAAATTGAAGAAAATTTATTTTATTTATCCCTTTATTATACCACTTAGTCGTCCTAGTCTGCATATAAAACTAATTAGAAATCAAATTATTTTCCTAATTTCCTTCTAACCTATGAACATACTGAGAAATAATGATCCAATGTCCAAAAACTAACAATTAATCTTTCAAATTAGCCATCACTTCATCATTAGATTCCCCAATTATTCTAATTAACATATAATTTAGCAAGGATGCAAATCATCTCCCTCTTGTTTTGTCTCAACATACCCAAAATCAAAAACAATTTTCACAATTTTCAACAATTAATCCATCTATTTCATCATTCCAGCTTAGAGAAAGAAACTTAAAGAAGAGAATTAGTTGAAATTACATTTTGCTGCAGTTCCTAGCAAGTGTTCCAAGATGAGATAATTGTCTACAATATGAAGAGAACATATTTGAGTTTTGCAGGGGTCTAAATTTAATTTAAAACAATGGTCTTTCAAAATTGCAATGGATGTGGGGTTATGGGAAAATAGAACAAAGAAAAGCTAATATACTCTGTTCAATACATGATCTCTAACATGACAGCATTTTATGTTGTTAAACAGCGGTGTTATAAGATATGGTAATTAAATCCATCCAGTAGCTATCTTAGAACATTAAGCTACATTGAGTATTGATTAATGCGAAGAATCCAAACTTGAATTTCAAACAAGCTAATATCCTTGTTTTGCAGCAACAAACTACCCAAATTTAGAACTAGCTTAATATTAATCATCCTATAGCACGGACTAAAGCCCTGGTCTCTGCTTAGCAGTCTGTATCAATGGCTAAAATAATCAATATCCTATTAAACACACAAAAAAATAGAAATCGAAAGATGAAACTAAATGAGTGAACTTACTCAGAGCAACTATCAAGCAATCTATCGATATCATCAGCTGAATCGCCCAACTTAGCCTCTTGTTGCTTCTCAATTTCCTTCATCCACAACCCAGCATGAATCCTCTGCTTCTTCAACCTATAATCCTTCTTCATATTATCCAAACTATAAAGCGAACTCCCATTTTCAGTTCCCTTCTTCTCTTCTTCACCTTGTTGATGAGTCTTTGTGGTCTTCCGCCGCTCATTCCAGTTCTCATTCATTTCCTCCACAAACGCCTTGGTATCGGAATCCACCGCCGGCGAAAGAACCACCGTGGAATCTGTGGATGGAAAATTCACATCTGTTTCCCAGGAAGCTCGGTCTTTAGCCTTGAGGTCCTCCGGCAGCCAGGCGGTTTCCCAGGCATCGTTCCATTCATCGTCGCCGTTTTTAGTAGATTTGGTGGATAATGAATTGAAAATAGTTGTTGAATTCAAACATGTTTTGGGGATTGGAATTCCTTTTCTTATGCTAAAAACGGCTAAGCGATTAACAGAATTCATACTCTCAGTTTCTTTGGAATTGAAACTGAAATGAAAAAAAATTGAGAATTTGCAATTGCTGGCTGCTCGCAGTGAGTAAAAAAGGGAAAGAAAATTATTTCTTTTTGGGCTTCATAAATAAGACTTAGATGTGTTTAGTTGAGCAAGCAGAACATTACATTGGGCTGATAGGTTATTGGGCCAAATGGCTAACAGGCCCAACAACTAGAATTAGGGTTTAAACACAGAACGCATATTTATACCCGTGAGAGGCGCCTCCATCGTTTCTTCACTAGTATCGCAGAGGGAAGCACCAGCAGCTAACAAGCATGGTGCACGTCTCTTTTTACCGTAACTGTAAGTTTCGCTACTCTCCTCTACTATCGTTTTTTCCCCAAAACAAAGCTTGTTTCGGTTGCATTTTATGTGATTGTTGAAAAAAACCGATCACTTTTCTTTGATGGAACGAAAGTTGGATTCATGATCTGCTAATGGTGATTTACTTGCCAATTTATATTCATGTGTTTGGTCTCAATATATAAGCTTATGCTATCTCTCTATCTGCATAAAGATATTGACGAGGACATATGCATTTGTTGTTTTCTGCCTTTCTATAATTTTATTTCATTGGCTAAAATATTTAATTTTAGCATTATTTGATATTAGAAATACATGTTTAAATATAAAAAGCAAAGAGATTTGATATTTGATGAGCAACAAACCAGAGTGAAGTTTGAGGCCTCAGCTTCAGGGATGAGCTGTCACTTCACAGGAAACATACTGGGGGAATTTTCTTTTCTTTTTTCACTGATTTCATTTTGCATGTATTCTCCTAATCTGCTTTCAAGTTTTTAGAATGCGGGATCCATTATTATGAGAAGCCTTATGATGTAATATTAATTTTAGAGAAGAAAATCCATATAATTTTTTTAAAAAAATCTCTGATTGGTATTAGGTTAACACTTTTTCATATTTGTATTGAGTATTATTTTTTTTCTTTTGTGTTAAAGCTTGAACATTGCTATTACTTATATAATATAATAAATATCTATGATAACTTATGGCATAAAAAAATCAACACCAAAGCAAACTACAAACCCAAATAGTGATTGCAGAGTCAGCCTACTTCCCAACTGCATCTGTCGATTTCTTGTGAACTATTTGGCTTAGGGTGGAATACACTGTTGAGCTTGAATTTTATTGTGAAATAAAACTGCACAAAGATCTTTTTTCTTTTTTAATTCGCCCTGATTTTTGTTAGGAAAGCTGCTAAAATTATTATTATTGTGTCTGTCCTAAGCACACTGCAAATTCAGGGGGGGCTTTTTCTAATAAATAAACTGTCTAATTAGCATAAGAAAGAGTCACCCTATCATTACATTTTCACTGTAACACTGGGTTATTTGCTTCACAATTCGCTAAACAACAAAAGATACTGGTTTTCTTTTGCCTTGTACTCAGTAGAACAATTGTTACTTGAATTGGATTTATGAAAATATTCATAAATCAAAGCAAAGATTTGGAAAACTTGTGTATGGTTCTTATTTCTTTCGAAATCCTATACGTGCGTGTAAATATAGACAAAAAGATGAAAAAATGATTTCTTCTCCATATTAGTGATATAATTGTTGTAGATTGTTTATATGTCTATAATTAGTCTTATTGTAATGCTGGGTTTAGCATTGCCTGTATTTCTTGACAATTATTTTTAACAACTTTATGTTTTTCACTAGATGGGAAGACCTTTAAGAAACCAAGACGTCCCTATGAGAAGGAGCGTTTGGATGCTGAGCTGAAGCTTGTCGGAGAATATGGACTCCGCTGTAAGAGAGAGCTTTGGAGGGTTCAATATGCATTGAGCCGTATTCGGAATGCAGCAAGAATGCTTCTCACCCTTGATGAGAAAAACCCAAGACGTATTTTTGAGGGTGAAGCTCTTCTGAGGAGGATGAATAGGTATGGTCTTTTGGACGAGAGCCAGAACAAGCTTGATTATGTGTTGGCCCTGACTGTGGAGAACTTCCTTGAGCGCCGCCTTCAAACTCTTGTGTTCAAGTCGGGTATGGCCAAGTCAATTCACCATGCCAGGGTGCTCATCAGGCAAAGGCACATTAGGTATCAATTAATAGTGATGTTCTACTTTTCTGCTTTTCTTTTTTCTTTTTTCTTGGTTATGGGACTGTGTTAACTGTTATTGCATGTGTTTCGGCATCTCCATTGTAAACATTTTTATGCTTCTGCTGGACCACTATATATGCATTCGAGTAAATACCATGATTCTTTGCCCTGCCGAAATCCTTTACCATTTTCTAAAAAAAAAATGAATTATAGGGAAAAGTGAATATGCTAAATCCTGATGGAAATGACATATGATAAGGCTTATCCATTTATCTGTTATTGATGAGCAATATATAAAAAAAGGCTATGGTGTTTAAAAGGGTAACAGATAAAGAACTGCCCTTCCTATAAATGGTGGTGAAAGAGCTTAAGTTTATCATCATCATCCATATCTTCCAATTAACTGCTATGTTTCTGTCTTGCTGTGATTTAAAGTTACATATAACTTTAACTTAATTATCTCTATTGGAATTGAGATATCTTGTTTAAAACGAGTCCTTTTATTCATTTATGAACAAATTAATGAGAAAACTGCCATACAAGATAAGTATTTTTTTTTCCTCAAAAATATGCTACTGATTATAAAAAAAATATTTTTCTTATACAACAGGTTTTTATATTTTTGTACTGGGAAGTTTGTCATTTGGGTACTGTTGATATTACTTTTGTGAAATGGAGTCATCACAACTCAGTGATTTATAATCAATCCTTGATTTATATAGTTGGCGTTGTTGGGTACAATTTTTGTTGAATTATTGCCTCTAGCTTCTTCTTCTTTCTTCTTTTTTTTTTCCCCTCTTTTGTAGAACTGCTCCTAACTTTTAAATGTTTTTATTTATTGTGTTGGGATAACCAAGTGTCCAAACATTTGCTAAGCTTCCGGAGTTAGGATCTTTATCTTTCACTCTATGTTCTTCCAGTGGACCATTGAATGCCTTAGTGGTGTCTAGTTTTTTTGGTGATCTTGTGTGGTTTGCTTCAATATCTTTCGTGCTTGACAAGCAATTGTTTGATGGAGCTTATATGTCCTTAATTTATATTTGCTTGATTACTTCTTGATTTCCCCAAGGTGCAGAATCTCAGCTAACAGTTCCATCTTAACATTTGTCTTTGTAATCTTCTAACTTGAGATTCTTTGCTTAAACTTATTTTCTGATGTCTTGAATCATGTTTAAACAGAAATTGTCGTTATTGTTTTTTGTACTAAGCGCACACTTCGGTCATTAATAATAATTTTAATTAAGCACAAGCAATCAACACTTTAATACATCACTGCATTGAGGGGCTTCACTCTCAGCAAAATAAGCATTGCATATGCAGGCAGATATTTTGCATTAAAACCAATTTTTGTAATTCCATGCTCTTTTTTTTATTTCAAAATAATTACTGCTATCTAGCTGTTAAATATGTATCTTGTTATGCCTAGGGTTGGGAGACAGGTTGTCAATATTCCTTCATTCATGGTGAGGCTTGACTCTCAAAAGCACATTGATTTCTCCCTCACAAGCCCCTTTGGTGGTGGACGCCCTGGTAGAGTGAAGAGAAAGAACCTAAGGGCAGCCAGCAAGAAGAATGCTGGTGGCGATGGGGATGAAGAAGATGAAGAATGAGCTGTGAGGTTCTGCGATAATGACTTAAGGTTTTGGTAGGAGTGCTTTCCATATAGACGATTCCTTTCTCATGTCCGCATAATGTTTTACTAAAACATTTAATATTTTAGCAAACACTTTACTCTTTTCAGTTTATTTTTTATCTTTTTTGTTTGTTGGCAACTTTGCTCAGCTATGGGTTGTTTGGTAAGTGCCTGATTTTACAAGTCCCAAATGATTGGTCATCTGGTATTTCCGATCAAGTTAGAAGTGTTAAGCATCTACATTTATCTATTTTGTTGTCTGCACCAGTTATGTTGGTTTCCTAAATCAGATTGTTAAATCACCCGAGATAATGCTCTTCCATAGGGGTGTTCAAAAATTGGTTGGGTGGGTTATGATAAAATTTGAATCAAATTTATATAATAAATTTTGTGAGATTATGTATAATTAAATTTCATTTTTCTTATAAAAAAAAATTAATTGTAACCCATCTAACTCATTTTTGAACACCCCTACTCTCCCAGTCTTCCTCTAAGGTACACGGTAGGAATTGCTAAAACACTGGCACTTGTCGGTAGCCAACCATTCAATACGCAGCATATTGTAGTTAATAACTGCAGTATTCCGAGCATATGTAATTTAACAGTTTTTGTGCAAACTAAGATGATGTGTGCATCAGTTGCCAATTTGCGTATTCAATAAATATTAGGCATTCTATGTCGTTCGCTCTGTTCAGAAGTATTGTTGCATTGTGGACTGGCAAATTTATCTGCATAATATTACTTGTGATAATGATTCAAAACTTGTATGGAATTTCGTAGCATATTTATATTACGGTGTCAGTTGGCCTCTGCTTGCTAGGTTTTGAGTTCTTTTCATCTATTATAACCAATCCCATTATATATATAAAAAATAAAAATAAAAAATTAACTTTTTATATTTTTCATGGGTAATATATATCCCTTTTGTTTCTTTTAAGTAACGCTTTCGACTCTTAGGATATAGATTTAAAAAATAATTAATATATTTTAATATTATAAAAAATATTAGTAATTGATTCATTAATTAACATAGAAATAATAATAATAATAATAAATACATAAATGTATTTAGAATATAAGACAAGTAAAATATAAAAATTGAATTAAATTTTCTTTTGATTTTTAGAAAGTGTATTAAATTTTTCTTTAAATTTTGAAAAGCCGCGTTTTAAAATACCAGTGTTTTGGCAACAAAAGGATGCCCTCAATTGCTCCCATTTATTGCCAACTTTCCCTCTTTAACGTTGCTCCTGTCTGTGACTTATCTTTTCTGTGTATCTCATTTTTACTGTCCTACGGTTTCTTATAATTTAACATAGGCTTAATTAAAAAAAATAAAAATAAAACATGTTTTGTTAATCTGTTGCTTAAAGTTTTTGAAAGATCAATTTGACTTTAAATTATGAAATTTATCAACTAATAAGTATCTTTTACACCCTAATATGAGCTTGTAAAATTTGATTTCTATGCATTATGTGCATAAAAATAGTACAATTGAAATTTTATCTACCTTGTATTTATCTCTTTACATTATGCTTTAGCCATTGGAAAGAGATATAAAGTTAACAAAAATTCAATTATATCATTTGCACAATTAAAATGTATGCAAATCAATCAAATATCCACTTCAGATTTGGCCACTTCAAATAAAATATGAAAATTACCTTTAAATTAAATAAACTGACGCAGAAATGAAAAAGAAATATAGAATGTAATTGTTTGGTGCAATAAATTAGAGAAACATGAAAATTAGACCACTAAGATTGGGAATTTTGGAATGGCATGAGGATATTTAGGTGCATAATTGGAAGGCAACATCCAATGACTAATACTATAACAAAAGGCCATGCCTTTTTAAAACACAAAGCAATCAATCCAGGCTGTGTCTCTCTCAGGTTTCAAAATCCAACAATTAATTCACATTGTCGTACACCTTTTTTTTTTTTTTTTGTTATGCAAAGTATGCCTTTCAAGTATAGAATTTTATATATATATATATATATATATTTTTATAGGCTAAACCCACCTCTAGTCCCTGAAATTTTGGGTTTTCTTATATTGAATTCTTAAATCTTTATTAGTGTTGAATTTAGCCTAAACTTTTACTTTGGTCAATATTAAATCTAAATTTAACCAAACAAAAAGTTTATGCTCCATTTGAATTACAGTGCATCCAGTAATCTGAACCATCAGATAGCACTGATTCATTTAATTGAACGGCTCAAATGCACGTGCATCATATCTCATCCTTTGGTTTATAAGTTAGGTTTTTTTGGACCATTCATCCGCAGTGTGCAAAATGTTGAATTGCATATGGAAATGGAAATGTCCACCTATATCTATTATTTCTTCTTTTACACATGTATATATAAAGAAATCTGAGAAATAACTTTTAAAATCATTTTCAACCAACCTACAGATTTATAATTATATGTGGTCATCATGAGAATTGTACTCGATATTTTCATTGATTTCAGCTGGGTCTGAGTTTGCCTATCCGATAAATAAGCATAAGCAAAACATTTCTTCAATGCAACTTTCTCTATATTTATTACACATGTCCAGAGGCTCACATTTAGCTACATATCCAACCTAATTTTTAGGTTTAATTACAAAACCATGCCCATATAATAGGATATTTTTCAATTTATAATTTTTCGCAATTTTACCATTAAATTTTAAATGTCAATTAAAATTACAAACTTGGCTAATTTTTCATTAAAACTAATTTAATTTTATCTTCCTCCTCTCTGTCTGTTTCGCAACTTAAACCTCTAGATTTTTTTTATTATTATTTTACTCTTTGACGTATAATGTTTGGGTTTCCTGTTGTTTGGTCCTGGATCTATCCATCACTGTATGAGTATATAAAGTTTCAAGATTCTAACTTTTCATCGAGTGGAAAATCATTCCATTATAAGAGATTTGCCCTTTTTTTCATATATTTAATATCTATAAATTAGCTGCAACATATCTTTCATAAAATATGATACTATACTCTCTATAATTTGATTGATTCTTGTAGGGAGCTGAGGTACGTACCATGTTCCTCCATTTCATGAAAAAGCTTCTCTTACCCACTTAATTATATATATAGTTATTAAAGGATCCAACAATTTAAAGAAGAATTAAACAGAGAGAGAAGAACAATATAATTACAGTAATTAAAAGTTGAGTACTAAGACAAGTTGCAAAGTTAGTTGGACCAAAATGGCATAATATAATTAAAAAAACAAAATTGGAGGGCATCGTTCCTCAATTGTCTGCCAATTAGTTGTAGAGATGCCAATTGTATGATACAGCTAAGCTTTGATTCTATATTCATATACTAAAACCAAAAATATGAGGATATAATTTATGTACCATGTCACTCACATTTTCATTTTTTTTATTTTTTATTTATTTTCCTAGCATAACCATGGTAGTGGAGAGGAGTATTTTTCCTTCAATAATTGAATTTTAATTGATTGATGGGAACGATAAGTAATTATTTTCTAATTACAAATCAATTTGTCGCAAGTAATTGAATTTCATTATAATCAAGGATATTTTATCAATTATATTTGTGTCTAGTAAATGAGTTCAAGCCACAATTGTGCATATCCCATACGGCACGGCCCTTTTATTTTATTATCAAGGTTTTTTTATTTTTTTCATACTCACTTTTCCTTTTATTTTAATTAATTCTATAACAAAAAAATGTCAATTTTCTAGGCTTCATTATTTGAATAGAATGACTTGGAATATATAGAGAGAGAGAAAGCATTGATGATTCAATAGAGAATAATAATTCAATGCACTCTTGCATAACGTTAATTATAAGTTATTTTTATTTATTTTAACAATTAAGTGGCCTATGAAATTATATTAATCACATATACTATCAAAAATTATGTATCCAAGCCAATTTCGATAATTATTTTCACATTCTAAAAAATTAATAATAATACTCTAACACGTATTAAATTGTTTAACTATTAATTATTTCCATTGAATTTGACTTGTAACCTATTATATGATAAAATAATTATTGGACACTTAAAAGAATAATTTTATTTTATTAAAAGGTGTGCGAATTGGATAACTCATTTACTAACAAGAACTTCAATTTTTATATCAGACCTTATGTATTGAGATTTATTTCTTTCTTTTTGTATTTCTTCAACTCTTACCGCTGATATTATTTGGTTGTTTAAAAAAAACAAAAAAACAATAATTTAGTTAAATAAGAATCCAAAGGCATAAGGGAAAAAATATGAAATCGATCATGGTAATTGGATATGTAGGGAAAGAAAGAAGAGGTCCGGTCTTTTCTTCATGTATACTTTTCCAATGTTTTTAAAACCGGATCTAACTTCGATTCGGCATGCCAACTGGTTCAGAAGTCAACTGGTTCGATCGGTTTGACTCGAAATTTTTATTTTTTATTTTTAAATATAATTATTAATAAAAAATTAAAAATATAGTATATAAAAAATATATTTAAACAACATATTAATTATTAAATATCAATATATTAATTATTTTTTATTTATTTTACTACTTTTTTAGTAATAATAGTAAAAAATTAACCACAACAATTGAATTTTTTTATTAAATATTTGAATTTATAAGAAAATATAATTTTGAATTTATGATTTTTTTTAATTTTAATTTCAATTGTAAAATTTATTTTTATGCATGTTTATATTCATTTATTTTTCAATATTCTGTTATATTTAAATTATTTAGTTATTAAATATCTAAAAAAATATAAAATAAAAATATAGTGAAAACAATTTCACATAATATTCAATTTTATCAAGTTTAATATTGATATAAATTAATTTTATAATCAAATATAAATTTTTAATCGAATAATGTTCAATAACTATTAACCCGGATTATAAAAATATATTTTATAAAAATATAAAAATATAATTTAGAATATATTTTGTTTTTCCCGGTTCAACCCGAATTTTTCTAGTTCAACCCGATTTTTTCACTGTTCATTCTGATTTTTTATATATTCTGGTTTTTACATTGAATCGAACCGTTTCTCTATCCGGTTCAACCATTTCAACCGGCGGGTCCGGTTTTCAAAACAATGTACTTTTCCCTGATTGACAAAATAATGTTATGCAATTGAAGGCCTACAGAATTCACATGCATCAGTTTAGAAGAAGATTTTAGACACCCATACTTATTGACATGACTCAGCATACTAAAGCATGCCATGCCAACAATAATTCTTCCAGAATATAAACATTTCACTAATTGAAATTTCTGATTTTCTTTCAATTTACAATTAATTAAAATTCTGTCATTTAAAATGGAATGATTAAACTCTTGATGTTGTAAACAATATTATTAATTGGCCAATTAGTTACCCCTTAAAATGAACCACAATCTAAAACAACAATAATGTTATTTTCAATTTAAATCATATTTCAAAACAAAGAATGACAAATTATTAATGAGAAAAATTAAAAGAAAAATGCCAAAGTCAAGTAACCTTGTACTGATAATTCCCAAAAATTCAAAAATCATATGAATATTTTAATTTTCCTGTTTTACCATTTATAAAATTTGCCTTTTTAGAAGTGTTGATAGAAGAATGATGTCAATTTCAGGTAACAAGTAATGCGGGTGGAATTTGATATATCATCCTCCAACTATACCATGATACGATGGATGGTTGAAATTTATCTAAAAATCTGAGTGTTTGCATATGCGAATTATTGGCATGATGCATAATATTATTGGAAAGGAAAACTGCATATGATACATGTAGGGGAGATGGGGATGGCGGACAACGCATTGCCTCGTCAGCATATCATTTTTATGTGGGTCCCACTTAAGACAATTTGCTGTTATTGTGGGTCCAATTCGAGTTTTGCCCTAGTTGCAGAGTTGCAGGTCCAATCTCAATTATTAATTTAGCTTTGCCAAATGCAAAAGGGAAAGTGGGGTCCATTTACTCCATCATTTCGTGTTTTACAGTTTACACAATGTCGCTTTCCCTTATGTTATGTATATATAATATATTAATAACCAATAACCAATTACTTTTTTCTAATAACAAAAAAATGCTTAATCTGTGTTTGAGGAGATGCGTGAATCTAAACTGTTTAATGCTCAGAAGACATATAATTTGACAATTTCAATGTGCGCTCACCAGATTATTACTTATGTTTTGTTTTTTATGAAAAATATTTAGATATATTTTATTTTTAAAAATTGAACATGAGACATCCATCTAATTAAAAGAAAATGATTATTTACCATTCCATAAGGTTAAACCTATAATTTTTTCTTGTTTAAGCAGATTTTGAATTCAAATCTCATTGTATACCAAAAAACATCACCGACTAAATAGCTCTTTATATTATTGGACCTCTACATTACCCAGAGGGAGAAGTGCATTTCTTTCACTTCAACTCCCTCCCTTTAACATATATATATATAATAACTTTTTAATCGCTATCAAGTGCAAGTTGTGCAGCAAATGATCATTAAAATCAAAATTACTAATACATATATTTCATTAACTGTTTATACTTATTACATATAATAAATTTAAAGAAAAATTACTCATATATTATGCAAAATAGTATAGATTTATTTTTAAATTTTTATTTAAAAAATATCTCTATAATAATTTTATTGAATCATCTTTATCATTATTTATAAAGATATGGATAAATATGTAATATTTCATATAATTTAGAGCAAAATTCTCTCTTATCCTTAAAATCACTGGATAAAATCATCTCTTCATTTATTTACTTTCACTTCTTAAATTCTATTACTGTTTTTTCATTTTTTAATGGATGGAATTTATTTCTTAAATTTTTAAAAAAGTCAATGTCACTCATCAAAACTTGATAGGGTGAATGTTATTCTTAGGAATTAAATTGGATGCGCATATATTTAAACCTTCCGATCGATCTAATAGTTTAGAATTTCGTGTATTGAATTAGTACTCTATCCTTCAACTTATGGAATTGGATCGTATAAAATAAATTGATAAAATTGACATTTCTCTTTTTATTACCCGGGGCACCTTTAATTAAAACAAGCATCCCATTAATTTTAAGCAGTCACTCATTCAATTCTTTTTCAAGTTCTAATAATACTTCAATGGCATGATACTTGACCTGTAATTAAAGGTACACATTCTAACTTAGCGTGTTAAATGTAAGATTTAAGGCACGTTTGGTTCGCTGTATTGTATCAATCTGTATAGTATTAGCATGTATAGTATTAGCATGTATTATAATATACAGCGTTTGGTATAATATTATATTAGCCTGTAATATTTTATATTGTGTTTGATACACAATAGTGTATTGTGTTATTTTTAAACAAAATTAAAAAATATGCAAAATTAAATTATTTTTAATATTACCGATTTAGACAAAAAAAATGATTATAAAATATAATTTTTTTTAAAAAAGGTGCACGAATTTCTTGAAACATGAATATATAATAGTAGATAAATTAACAATCAAACAAATAACTTAATTAATAATTTTCAATTACATAATTGAAATATATTAACAAATGTGCTACAATTAATAATTTTATACATGTTCCGATAACAAATCAAAATAAATAAACTTCATCATTATTATTTTAGACATAATTGTAGAAATATCTTACTCTCATTACTCACCGTTTTGTATTCACCGTCTTGTAGTTTTATATTTATTCTCTTATTTTCTTTAGTTAGTTAGTTCTCTTTTGTCTTTATTAGCTGGAAAGTTTTTTGTATATAAACCTTTTCTCAGTTACTCTATATAATAAGATAGAACGTGAGGTAGCTTTCCTCTTGCTCTGTTCTCTCTGTTTTGGTTAGTTTTGACAGAAGCTTAGGGTTTTGATCATGGTATCAGAGCATTTCGATTCTTGGCTTCATAGAATCTTATCTCGTTATCTCTACTGTTGAAGTATTTTGATATTCTAGTTTGTATTACTAGATTGTAAAGGTTTTCATTATAGATCTGTTCTCTTGATCGATCTGAAGTTTCTTGAATGGCGGTTACTGGAGATGATGTTGAATCTACAGAGACGAGAGAAGAAAATAGGAGATTTGTTCCACAAGCTCCACGGGTTCATGTAGAGGATGATCCGTTACAGTTGCATAGTTCAGACCATCCTGGAATGGTTTTAGTAACTACTTTTCTTACTGTCAATAATTACATGAGTTGGAGTATTTCTGTGAAAAATTCATTAGAAGCAAAAGATAAGCTGGGCTTTATTGATGGCACGATTGCGCCACCACTTGACAATGCACAAGAATACAAACGCTGGAGGAAGGTAGACTGTATGATCAAACAATGGATCTTGAACTCAATTAGCAAAGAGATAGCAGAAACCTTCATTTACAGTCCCACTTCCAAAATTCTATGGGATCTATTAGAAGAAAGGTTTGGGGACAGTAATAATACACCTCAAATATACCAGATCCAGAGAGAGATAACTTCTATTGAACAAGGAAATAGTTCTATCACTGTTTACTACAGTAGACTTCACAAGTGCTGGGATGAGATTTCAAGATTGCAGCCTATTCCGGTTTGTTCTTGTACTGGTTGTAGTTGTCAGTTGAGCAAGAAACTTGAAGAAATTGATACGAGGAACAAAGTTGTCCAGTTCCTAATGGGATTGAATCAGACTTTTGATAATTTTAGGAGTCAGATCTTAGCATCTGATCCTTTGCCGTCTGTTAATAAAGTATATGCTATGGTACTTCGAATAGAAAGACAACGAGAAATTAACTTGATGCGTGATACTGTTGATGGTAATGCTATGATGATAAAAAGTGCTGGATCAGATAAGTACAATGGAGGAAAAGGAAATTTCAAGAAGAAAGATTCTAAGAAAAAGGAAGACAAATATTGTGATTTTTGTAAAACAGAGGGACATGAGAAAGATAGTTGTTTCAAGTTACATGGATATCCAGAATGGTACAAAGAATTGAAACAGAAGAAGGGCAATGGAGGAAAAGGGATAGGAAAAACTAAACAAGCTTATATGATTGAAACACCTCTAGAACATGATGAAGAGGATTTTAAATTCAATAATATACAAAATCTCACTGAGCTTATTCAACAAGAAATTGCAAAGGCACTCAAAGGGAAGCAAATGGCGGAATCTCAACAGTTGAATTTTGCTCAAGTGGAATATGCAGGTATGTCCTTGGAAAACGTTCATTCCACAAACTTGAGATGCTGGATTGTTGACACTGGTGCTTCTGCACACATATGTTCAAATAGATCCTTGTTTCAGACTTTAACTCCTGTTGATAGACCTACTAAAGTCCATTTTCCCAATGGTGTTATCACACATGTGACCTATAAAGGCACTGTGAATCTGTTCACTTTAACCCTCCTAAATGTTTTATTCATTCCAACCTTTCATCATAACCTTTTATCTGTTAATAAACTGTCACAAAATTCTTCACTTTTATTCCAATTTTACCCGAATTCTTGTTTATTACAGGAATTGAAGAGTGAAAAGGTTCTAGCCAAGGGACATGTTGCAGACAACCTTTATATTTTAGATCATAGTTCTTTCTTGAATAATTCATCCTGTAAACTTGACCAATCTGTTTCTTCTTCCTTTTCTAAGTCTTTTGAACGTGATCATACTGTAAATAATATGTCTGTAACAAATAAACAGATTTGGCACCAAAGATTGGGTCATCCCTCTTCTTCTGTAATGAAACACTTATCCATGATTAATGGAAATATTGCTGATTTTGATAAGGTTGCAGAATTTTGTGATGTTTGTCCCATGGCAAAACAGACACGGTTACAGTTTCCAGTAAGCCATTCTAGAGCTGTTGCTAAGTTTGAAATTGTACACGCTGACATTTGGGGGCCCTATGCTCATGCTTCTATATCAGGAGCACACTATTTCTTAACTCTTGTTGATGATTTTAGCAGATGTACCTGGACTTATCTAATGGCTCAGAAATCACAAACAGTCACAATTTTAGCAATGTTCATCAAAATGATAAAGAACCAGTTTGATGCTAATCTGAAAGTTCTTCGGTCGGATAATGGAGGGGAATTTGTTGGCTCTCACTGTCAAAATTTGCTACAGGAGAATGGAGTTATTCACCAGAAAAGTTGCCCTCATACTCCTCAGCAAAATGGCGTGGTTGAACGCAAACATAGACATTTATTGCAAGTAGCGAGAGCTTTACTTCATCAGGCTGGCTTACCAAAATTTTTTTGGGGTCATGCCATACTACATGCTACCACTTTAATTAATTTGCTGCCATCTTCTGTTCTTAAATGGCAGAGTCCCTACCAGTTGCTATTTCAAAAGGAACCCTCTTTTGACCATCTTAAGGTTTTTGGGTGTTTATGCTATTGCACTGACAATAGACCGAACAAAGATAAATTTGCTTCTAGAGCTATTAAAGGAGTTTATGTTGGTACTTCTCCTGGGCAAAAGGCGTACAAGGTGTATGATTTGACGAGTCAAAGGTGTTTTGTTAGTCGAGATTTGTTGTTTCGTGAAGATATTTTTCCTTACAAACAGAAGTCCACGCTCCACTCTTCTTTCCAACCGCCAGTGTCTATTGTGCCAGTTGATTTAGATAATTTTACTGTTCCACTTTTACATGAATCTGAGACTAATACTTCCTCTCCAATTCGTAATACACCTACCTCTGTTGATGCTTTGAATCCAGTTCAAGTTCTGGCTCCTATTGAAAATTTACCCAGAAGAAGTTCACGGCAACCAAAAGCTCCATCGTGGCTTGCTGATTTTCACACTAATCTTGTTCATGACCAACAACCAGCTGAAGTTGACGTTCTCAAGCCTACAAAATACACACCATCCACTTTTCCTTTCCTTGCTTCTAGTTCTTTTTCGGCAGATTATACATGTTTTTTGACTAATTTGTCAAAAATGCATGAACCTCACACTTATGCAGATGCTAAAGGCCAGATACAGTGGGAACTTGCTATGAAGGATGAAATTGCAGCTTTAGAAAATAATCATACTTGGGTTCTTACAGATCTTCCCCAAGGTAAGAAGGCGATTGGCTCAAAGTGGGTTTATAAAGTAAAGCTTAAACCTGATGGATCAGTTGATAGGTTTAAAGCTAGGTTGGTTGCAAAGGGGTATAATCAGGTTGAAGGGCTGGACTACACTGATAGTTTCTCTCCTGTTGCTAAAGTAGTTACTGTTAGAGTCTTTTTAGCTATGGTAGCAGCTAAGGGTTGGGAACTCCATCAGCTAGACATCAACAATGCCTTTTTGCATGGTCATATTGATGAGGAAGTGTATATGTTTCCACCTGATGGCTATTCCAAGGCTAAACCTGGTCAGGTTTGTAGATTAAAACGATCTCTTTATGGCTTGAAACAAGCCTCAAGGCAATGGAATGCTGAGTTAACACTTCAACTTCAGTCTTATGGTTTTAAGCAATCCTCTACTGATCA
Organism: Excoecaria cochinchinensis; assembly: GCA_947683425.1. Taxonomy (NCBI): domain Eukaryota; kingdom Viridiplantae; phylum Streptophyta; class Magnoliopsida; order Malpighiales; family Euphorbiaceae; genus Excoecaria; species Excoecaria cochinchinensis. The sequence goes on from CANTUQ010000045.1 coordinate 553,761, forward strand.
TTGCTTGTTTATTCTACAGTCTGCTGATATTTTTATGGCTATTTTAATATACGTTGATGATATGCTTCTTACTAGCAACTCAGCAGCTGAAATACAAAAGGTAAAACACTTCTTGGATGCCCAGTTTACCATCAAAGATCTTGGCTTTGCGAAATACTTTCTGGGACTAGAAATTGCTCGTTCTGAGGTAGGATTATATGTTAATCAGCGCAAGTACGTCTTGGATTTGATTCAAGAAGCAGGTCTTCTAGGAGGGAAACCTGTAACAACTCCTTTCCAGAAAGGTATTAAATTGTCTTCTACTTCGGATTCTGGAGATCTTTTACCAGATGTTCATCAGTATAGAAGATTGATTGGAAGATTGTTGTATCTTGGTTTTACTAGGCCCGATATTACGTTTGCAGTTCATCAGCTGAGTCAGTTTGTTCATGCTCCTAGAACTCTGCATTGGCAGTGTGCTATACACTTACTCAGGTTTTTAAAGAATAGTCCTTCATTGGGCTTGTTTTTTTCCTGCAAATAATTCTTTCACTCTAACTGCTTACTGTGATGCTGATTGGGGTGCGTGTTCTGACACTAGAAAATCAGTCACCGGGTTTTGTGTGTATCTCGGTTCATCCTTGATTTCATGGAAGAGCAAAAAGCAGCCTACTGTTTCTCGTTCTTCTGCGGAGGCTGAATACCGCAGTATGGCGATGACGGTTTGTGAGTTACAGTGGCTTAGTTATCTCTTACGTGATCTTAATATTTGTTTTCCTCTTCCGATTTCTTTGAAGTGTGATAACAAAGCAGCTCTTCACATCGCTGCAAATCCAGTCTTTCATGAGCGAACGAAGCACATCGATATTGACTGTCACGTCGTTCGTGAGCAATTGAAAAGCGGATTCATTGATACCACATACTTGGCATCTTCGTTACAAATTGCTGATGTTTTTACCAAGGCTTTGACAGCTCCTTTGTTCCTCAAATGTTGTAGCAAGTTGGGTCTGGTCGATTTTCACCATTCTCCAACTTGAGAGGGGGCTGTAGAAATATCTTACTCTCATTACTCACCGTTTTGTATTCACCGTCTTGTAGTTTTATATTTATTCTCTTATTTTCTTTAGTTAGTTAGTTCTCTTTTGTCTTTATTAGCTGGAAAGTTTTTTGTATATAAACCTTTTCTCAGTTACTCTATATAATAAGATAGAACGTGAGGTAGCTTTCCTCTTGCTCTGTTCTCTCTGTTTTGGTTAGTTTTGACAGAAGCTTAGGGTTTTGATCAATAATCAAATATGTAACCGTGGCCCAGAAGTAGAAAACCATGAAAAAAATAATTTAACAAATAATAATAATAATAATCAAACTAAATAAATTTAACAAACTATTATGACACATAAAATATATATTCGAAAAATAAAAATGATAATAAAACAATAAAATAGAATTTGTATAAAATGAGAAAAAATTGAGATTAAGATAAATACCGTATTAAATAAATTCATAGGAAGGGTGTATATTATTTTATTCTGTGTATGTAGGATAAAAATTAAACTCTATATTATATAATACATATATTATTTTTTAAAAAAATTAACTAAAAATCTTCTAATGTATTAGAGGTTATTATTTTATGCTATCACATATGCTATATAGGAAAGCAAACATGGCCTTAATGACTAATAATGTCAATTTCAATCAATCCACTCAAATAGAGGGCAAAATTGACTATTTTTATAAGTTGAAAGACAACATTGATGCGATCCAATTTTGAAGGGCAACAATGAATTTTAAAAAAAGAACAATAAATAAGAGGCAAATATGATCATATAGTCTATTTGTCTATGCACAATCTCTTTTCTTTTTATAGAAAACAATGGAACCGTGAAAATTTAAATTTAAAATCTTTCCGTATATTATAATCAATATCTACGGTTGAAATGTTGCTTAAAAATTTTAAGCATTATATTTAATATTTATCTTTCCAGTTTACTAAAATATTCATATCCAAAAGTCGTAATTTATTTCATTTAGCTCATTTAGTGGTATCCTGGCAGCCAAGTATTGACATTACACTTTAGGTACATGTCACTGGAATAATAAAATAACTTATAGAGAAATGGTGAAGAAAAAAAAGGGCAAATATAATAGATAGTTTAAGGAAAAAAAAACTATGAAGATAGTTATGCGAAAAAATGAGCAAGTAAAAGAAAATTTATGTCTTAAATGTTCCCTAAGTAATATTAAACAAGTATTAATTAAGTGCGTATGCGTATGTTATGTTTGCATTGAGCCACCAAATCATACGAATTCAATCAATTTAACGATCTAAATATATGTAAATTGAGCTATTTTTTAAAGATTACTATTTGCCTTAAAGTATAGGTACTCTTTCACATCCAGCCAAATAGAGTTGTGATTCAATGAGCATCGTCAGATTATATGTAAATAGTGGCGCACTAATCGCGCATATGTAAGCACCATTCGATCAGATATAAACAGTAGCTGATTGAACGGTGTGCATGTGCTCGCACTACACGCGAAGGCAGCGAATGGCGGTCCAATCCAATGAGTGAAATATTTGAATTTGTTATAATAAAAAAGAAAAATAGTTAGCACTCTTATATGACAAGTATATGGCAATTTGTTTGAGGGAGCTTGAAAATAAACGTATAAAAATTCAATATTTTTTTTCTTTTGCACGATTACATTTGTAGATATGGGATGCATTGAAAATTGAACTCTCCCCAACTCTAAATTAATTGAAAAAAAAATGCCAAACTCGCACACGTTCAAAAATAAACAAAAAATTGACTTAAAACTTATTATGACATCATAGTTATGTTGCGGTATAATTCACAAATAGATAAAAGAAAATATTAGATTTAGAACATAAAGAAAATTTGGAGAAGTAACATTAAAGTAGAGGAAAACGTAGAAAATAAGTATGCACATTTTATACTTGTATGGAATAGTTGGAACAAAGTACTTTGTAAGGTTATTGTTAACACAACTTTTTTTAATCGAAATAATAGTAAACAATGTCATATGAATCCATTAATTTTCTAAACGGACCAATTGGGGCAAGTGCCTGTAAATCCTCCATTATTAAAGGTATTGATGATTAAATATTAATTTAACTAGATTAGGTTAATATTGTCCTTTCTCACTTGCCAATGGGATGTGTCCTCAATTGAAGATTATTTTCTCCTTCTCCTTCTCCTTGTAAATACCAATCAAATTAAATAGTGAAAAACCAAAAAATGAATATTGGGTGAGGAATATTTTTCTTCTACATTTTAACCTTTTTATATAGGGTGGTGGAGAGGGCAATTTTTTTACAAGGAAAAAAAGAAAGAGGGGACTAAAATGAAACCCTAAAAATAATATCCATTTTATATTTTTCTCCCATCAATTTTTCATTTCTTTTTTTTTGACCCCCGAATATCTCCTTTTCTTTCATATACACCCCCTAGTTAGCCCCACTACATGAACAGATCAGACTGCAGAAGGGTATAGTAATTAGCATTAACATCTTCGAATTCCCATAAACTATCACAAAGAGAAAAGCCCTCAGATTCATTAAAACCATTTCCATTGCTAACAAATTCTTCAAACCCATCACCATTAACAACTTCTCTATCTGGAATCCCAAGCTCATCATCAGAAGCTTCCAGAAGATGCCTCATCACTCTTTCTTTATCATCTTCTTCTTCCTCCTTCAAGAAACCTGAAGAAGAGGAGGAGGACGATGATGGGTAGTCGTCTATGGCGGCGGTGTTGGCGGGGGTGGAGCTTTCTTGGCCAGTTGTTGCGGTGGCCGGAGAAGAAGAGAGTTCTTGTTGAAGAGTTGTTATAAGTGAAGAGATATCTTGAGTTGGGTCTTCTTCTTCTTCTTCAAGAATAGAAAGTATATGATTATATGATTTATGCCTCTTAGTTTCTTCAAAATCTTCTACTTGGGTTTCTTCCCTTTGGCGTTTCAATGGAGTTTCCGCCATTAGAGAGGAAAAAGATGAGATTTTGAGTGGAGATTAGGGTTAGAGAGAGAAAGAGAGAAGCGAAAGCAAGTAAAAGAGGATGAGGAGAGAGAAGGGTATGGAAAGAGTTATATAGAGAGTTGTAAGCAAAGTGGAGTTCCGGTCAAATGAATTAAACAAAATTAAAAATAAAAAAAATGTAATATTTTTTTAATTATTTATTTTAATAAAAAAATATTTCCGTGCAAAATGCACTAAATCAACTGTGTATTGACATTTAGTTCTAATATTAATAATTTAATATCGCATTAGATTAGATTAGTGAGAGAAAAAGACGGTTAAAGAAAACTAAAAGCACAAACATGAAGGAAGGCTATCGCTTTCATGAAGAGTAGGTGTACGTTCATATCAAGACCGCAGGATTAGATATTGCGTGAAGATTCGAGATAGAAAAAGAATAATCAATGGTCGAAAGTTGAGGTGGATATAATGAAAGGAAGTAATAAATCAATACTCATAAAGAGAATAAAAAAAAAAAAAAGGTTTGTATGGGATGGTATAGTGTAATAAATAAAGGCACAGCGCAGGTAAGGGAGTGTCCTGAGGCGGATAGTACAAGTTGCGTATCTCTTTAAATATTTGAGTAAAATAATTTGATTCTTTTGCTTTACTTTAACTAAGTATTTCCAAAATCCTACCTTTATTTATTTTTAATTTTGCTAAAAGAGCATAAAAATGTGAGGGATAGGCTTTAACTTTTTGACAGGTAAAGCATGGGATATGTGTGTTTAGTTGCCCAAGGCAACAATCTATTATTTTATTTTTTTTTCAATTATAATAATAAATAAAAGACAAAATGAAGGATACTTTTGTCATTTGGAACTGCCTGCCTGCCTGCTTCATACTTCACTTATTTTTATTTAGCAAGTATTTTTGAGTTGAAATTAATTTTGGATCAAAGAGTCTTATCCATCTTCTCCTTAATGTTGATTTTTTTTTATAAAAAAAAAATCATCTTTGTTTAGAGTTTGTCACTATTTTGCTCTATAATTCAAATCCTCAAAAGAAAGGGTCAAAAAACTAAATAAAAAATAAAAAAAATTGATGACATACTTGCTATGGAATTGCCCTATTCATCCATGCCCATAATTGCCTTTTCACATTTTATCTCTCCCAAATTGCACCTCATATTCCGTTTAATCACATCTTAAAAAAACATAATTACTACTATTTTTCAAAACACATGCAACACAATTATAAATTACAAAAATATTTTTCTTCCAAAAATATCTTTTATATGTTACTTTTATTTTTATTTTTTAAAAATTGGCCCTAAATTTTAAACCCTAGATTCTAAAAACTAAATTCAAAAAATCTAAACCCTAAGCCCTAAATATTTAAACACTGGTATATGCTAGTAAATCCTAAAACTCTAATCTCTAAATGCCACCACCTAAAAATCTAAACCCTAATTCCCAAATTCTAAAAAGTAAACCCTAATAAATGCTAAATTCTAATACCTTAAATCTTTAATTCTATATAAATATAAAGGGTATTTTAGGGCTTTTATAAATATTAAATACTACTCCCTCCGTCCCACTTTAAAAGGCTATTATCCTCTTTTCACGGTAATTAAGAAAATAATTGAAATACATCAATTTCATAAAAAAATAATATAAAATGACAAGAATGTCCTTATTTATTACATTGGGAAAAGAAAAAGTAAGTGATATATATTTAATAAATTATGTAATAAATAGGGATAAATACGTAAATTTTTTTCTTAAATTGCGAAAAGAACATTTGGAGTGGGACAAATAAAAAGGGAAAACAGCCTTTTAAAGTGGGACGGAGGGAGTAACAATTTCTATATTATTTAAAAAATAATAATGCAACAATAAATGCTAGTAGCTCACAATGCATTAATTAGTATTTAAAAGAAACAATCAAAAGTTCATTAACTAATTCCTTATAAAGTCCCGCCAAATTCAAATTGTTACTCGTATTAATAATACTAATTTGGTACTCCCTCCATTTTTTTATAATTGTTATTTTTGTTATTTTCATTAGAATTAATAAATATTAATTAATTTTGAATTTAAAAAAAATTGAGTGATTCAATGCATATTGAGTGATTTAATATAAAAAAATTAATCTAATTGATCAATTTTTATTGAAAATAAAAATTAAATTAAAAAAAAATTAAATTGTATTGAAAATCTAAAAATAACAGATAAATAAAATTTGAATTTTACTCAAAAATAACAGATAATAAAAAATAGAGGGAGTAGTATATAAAAAAGAATAATAATTTCAGTCAAAGCATAATTATAAATTCAAAAAAGAATTATTATTGAGGTGAGAAAAGCAAAAACACTTAATTAATGAGAAAATGCAATTAAAGAGTTAATTTGACGGTATTGAACATGTTCTTGTGCATGTTCCGAATAACAAGACAAGACCCGCATACCGTTGGAAACCATTAATTGCTCTACTTTTTCTTGTTTATTTTATTTAAATTTATTTTCATTTTTAAGATGTTCAAAAAATTAATTAAATAATAACTGAAGGTTTTTTTTTCCTCTACACATAAAATAGAAAAATATTTCCAATCAATGGAAAGAGAAATTTGTATTCAAGTATCCCTTTCTTTTCCTGCCTCCACCAGTTAAAGGATATATAAACATTAACAATTAATTATACATTATTTAATTTCTATTTGAACTATTATCTGTACGTGCACATTAGACTAGAGCAAATAAGTATTCTATTACTCCCTCCATTCCTAAATAGTAGTCATTTTTGTTATTTTCACAAAAATTAAGAAATATTAATTGGACATAAATTTAAGATAATATTGAGTATTTCAATGTACAAACTTAAATTTGATTAGTTAATTTGTATTGGAAAATAAAATAAAATTAAAAAAATAAAATTAAATTGTATTGAAAATCTAAAAGTGACAGATAAATGGAATTTGGATTTTTATCAAAAGGGACAGATATTAAGTAACGGAGGAAGTAATATACAAGTTACTTATACGAGATTTATTCATGAAAACCAAGTCTAACTTCCAAGAGACCAGCAAGTTTTAAATGATACTATATTAAATTATATAAAATAGTATAAATTTATTGTTGAATGATATTTTAGTTCAAAAATATTTATATTATCAATAAATTTGTTCCTATTAAATTATATTAAAAATTTAAAAGTAATATATAAATAAAATTTAAATTTTATTAAAAAATGATAGATGATAAATAACGTGAGCGCTAATAGATTTTATAAGAGTCAGTAAAAACAAATGTTATAATTTAGTATTTGTCAATTAAAAAGTTGAAAAAAATAAGAATGAATTATTATAAGCAAGTCGGCATTATTCTATGTGAGCATTAATACGAGTCAGACTCATAATCCAAGTCACGTGCTGTGCGGAGATACATTACAATTGTCGATCTGTACGATTCAAATTAAACTATTCTATCACTCCCAAGTCACGTGCTGTGCGGAGTATTAATATTCTATCAAATCAACTTTATAATATAAATATGTAATTATTTTCTTTTAATATAAAGGACTTACTTGTGCTTGAGTTGTCGCGCAAATTAAGAATTCTCTCCGTCTCCAAAAGACAATGCCTAGTTTTTTTTTTTAAAGACAATGCCTAGTTTTTAATGTTGAATAATATAGAATTCAAGAAAAAAAATAAAAAAACCTATGAAATTTGAGAAAAAGGCATCCTAAGTATGTAAAGATAAAATTTAAATTGATATAATTATAAAAAAATTAAATAAATGGGAGGAAAACTGAATTGTTTATTGTTTTGGTAATTGGAATTTGTGTGGATAGATATTGATGGATGGTTCTGTGTATTACTCTTTTCGTTTATTTTTATTTGTTATTTTTGTTATTTTTACTAAAATTAATAAGTATTAATTAAGTTTAAATTTATAATAAAATTGAGTGATTCGATAAACAAATTTAAATTTAATTGTTAACTTTAATTGAAAAAAATTAAATTAAATTATATTAAAAGTGTAAAAATAATAGATAAATAAAATTTAGATTTTATTTAAAAATGACATATAAAAAAACCGAAACAATATAAAATTTGAAAGATAAAAAGGAACTCGTAAAGTATCATATGTGAATTTGACTGCGCCTCCTTTTAATACTTTCTTGATTAATAAGTACGAGCTCATGCCTTATCTCATATCATATTCTTTTGGCTTATCTCCATACTCCTAAACTTTAGGATTTCACTCATTTTATTTCTTTTATCTTTTCAAAAAACTAATTAATTTTTTAAACTATTCATTTCTATTACATAACAGGTCACTAAATATTGATGTGAAATTTTTATTGAAATAAAAAAAACAAATGTCTTTTAAGTATACATCGACATTTAAAAAGTAATATAATTAAAAATTTAGAAAATTACATGATTTTTTAAAACTTAAAAAAGTTAAAAAAAATAAAATAATCGAACGAGTTAAGTTCACTCTTTGCCATTAAATTTTTTAATTTAGTTAAAAAATATCACTGAATTTGTTTTTGAATTATTTTTGCCACTAAAATTTCAAAAAAGTAAGAAAAAATTATTGTATCTTGTGAGAATTAATCATTTAATATTACGTGTCATCCACCTTATGATAATTTATATTAATATCCATAGTTTCAATTGTTTAAATTTTCTATTTTAAAAAGTAGGGCGCCAAAATTTTCCTTTTTTTCAAACTTTGACAAAAACAACCCAAAATGAAATTCAATGTCAATTTTCTAACTAATTTTAAAAGTTCAATGTCAAAAAAAAATTAACTCTTTATAAATTGAAGCCATTATTGATGTATTACTATTAACCATAATAATAATAATTTTTTTAATAAAAAAAATGTGTAATTTGATTTGGTTGGAAAAAGGATGATATGTAGTTCCAGTTGGCCACGTCATTTCATTTGGTTAAGACACTTTCGCTGTTCATATTTTATGAGAATCATACATTATTATTTTTTATCTAAAAATAAAAACTTACTTATTTACTCTTGCATCGAACAAATTCGTAAAATGAGTAAAATAAATTATTTTAAATATTTATAAATTAATTATATAGCCTAATTTAATTTAAATTGAATTTGTATTTGTCATTTGCTTGGACATATATATATATATATATATATATAAAGAGAACCAACTAGAGTTTTAATTGGAGAGCTAGGAACCATAAATTTTATTTTCCCAAAATTAAATTGTTATTTGAGTGAAGTAAAAATGTGTGTTATTCCAAAATTAGAGAGAAAGGAGCAAAAGTGTATATAATTAAAGGAAGATAGTAGGTAGAGAGAGATAGAGAGGGAGAGGAGAAGCATGTGGTAAATGAAATGAGGAACAAGATAGGTAGAGATGGAGAAGGGAAGCATGTGAATAGGTGGGGAATGGAGATATGAATTATGAAAGTGGCATTGCATGTGATTGGTTAGTGGACCTAATTTTCTATTTTTATTTTCATTTCATTTCATTTCCATCCAACGTGGATCTTTGCTTAATTCCACATCTCAACTAACATATCTACTATTTCTCCTCTCAACTCTTTGCCTCTTCCATCTATATCTCTTAGCTGGCTTCAATTATTATTATTTTGTTTAAATACGCACATCCTATTTCTTATATTTTTCATTTCTCACTCATAAAATTATAAACATTTCAGCAATAAAATCGATTTTAATGTATTAATAGGTCTCATTTTAAGTTATCGTATAAGGAAAACGAACATAAATCTAACTCAATACTAAAAATTAACTTTTAAAATGAGGATTACTAAGATATTATAAGAAATATTATATGTTTATAATTAACTAATGTGAAATATTTAACACTCCGATTCTCCCATTTCTATAAAAAAAAACATTTATGTCAATAAATATTTACTTTTAATTTTTTAATTTTTTTTTACAAAAAAAAATATATACAGTACATGGGAAAAAAAGGCTTATGATTAGTTATAAGGAAAAAAAAAAAAAAAAAAAAAGAAAATTTAGTTATAAGTTTCTATTATGCTGGTGCCTCAACTACTTGGCAGATGGACCATTCTATGATGTTGTCCGGGTGCGTATGCTAAAAGTGCTCAATTATGATGATTTCTTAGCTTGGATGGTTCCAATTTTTATACTTTTATATAATTTTAGATTTTAATTAGACCCATTTGTTATGATTAATTATTAGTCTATTTAAATTATTAATCTCACAGAACATTCACAGGTCATTTTGTTAATGTTTTGATTGCTTCAAGTGCTTGAACAAGTATATCTCAACTCCTTCCACTGTCCACGACAAAGTAGTACAATACTTCTCTTCTCAAGATACAGAGAGAGAGAGAGATTAGGTAATAAATAATAATATACTATACTTGTCGAGCTTTATTTTCTATACTTTTATTGATCAATAATTCTTGTCCAGGTGATAGTATTCATCAACTACGGAAAAAACTAATTTTTAATTTCTTTTATAGTTTGGACGGTTTATAAATGACGTGTATATATCGATGATGCATGTAAATATAAAATGTTAGATAAAAATAAAATATAAAAATTTTTCATTCAACTCTCTTAAGATTTATTTAGACCTAAAACTTTTTGATTCAGATTGAAATTAAACTTAAAATGACTAGATCCATAACGATCCAAAAAATTTAAAATCGAGTAAGAATTAATTTATAGATAATTCGATCATTTAAGGATCAAGAGACAATAATGTTAATTTTTTTTAAAAAAAATTACTTTATATTAAACTTTACCTTATAATATTATTTTACTAAAAAAAAATTAATATGAGAATCCATCCAATCCAATCCAATCCATAATTTAAAATGATCCGATCCTGTAATAATTAATTCGATTTGTATTTATCCAATTCGATCCATTAGCTAGGTCTTTAAATGCACGTATACCTTATCATGTTCGCAAAAGAAAACATCTTAGATAAAAATAAACAAATTAGTAAATTACGTTAATCATCGCTTTAATAGCCTTTCTTCTTAAAAGGTTAAGCGGTAAAGCAAACGAGAAAAAAGGTTGTTGATGAGTTAATTAGGGCAAATCTATTTTATTGGTTGCACTATATATTCCTACCACACATTCAAGTAATGCTTTTATTTCCCCTACCTATAAACCACTCATTTCAAGACCTTTTTAATTTCTTCAGCTAAAATGAATAGTCTCTTTTTATCGTTATTATTATTATTTTATTTCAAACGGGACATTTGGATTGAATCATAAATATATTATTATTTTAGGGGCCATAAAAAGGTGATATCATAAATGAGTTGAATGAAAACAATTTGTACTAATGGATTTTTTTCTAAAAAATATTTTATTAAAAATAGAAAAATATGCGTACATATTATTTTCACATTTATACTATAATAAAACTGTAAAATCAACAATTTAAAAAAATCATAAGTTCATAAATGCCGTATAAAAATATCAGAAATTGTCATAAATTAAAAAAATAGTTTTTCAGAGTAAATGCAAAGGGTAATAAGCAATCACTTTTGAATCAGATAGAAGTTAGGTCAGCTTTTTTAGGATAGTCGAATGGATAAAAATTTGAGATGAATTTAATTAGTATATTTCAGAATTTAAAATTATAAGTTGCAAGCAAATCTTATTTAGAAAATATCTAAAATGTTTTTTTTGTTCTCTCAAATTTAATACTTCTTATATTTTAATTGAAATGTTGACTTTTCTTTAAGAAAATAAAGATAAGATGAAATACAAAAATCCTGAAGTTTCAAAGCAAAACCCTTGACATCACGAAGAAGAGATTCGAGATTATTTGAATAATTAATTTATGGAAAAAAAGGGTACACTCAATTATTCAAATGCTCAATTGACGACAAATCCTAATTGATTACTTAAGAATGGCCTGCCCTTCATTACCTCTATATATCAAAATGGCAATAGACCCATTTTAAGAGATGATGTGATATCATTGATAATAACATATTACTTAACGTAAACAATAAAATATAAATAATAAATATGTAATTGATGTGACCATCTACTAATTATGTTCTTAACAAAAATATTTGCAAGAATATATCCAATTCCTATAAATTTTTCTCTGTCATGATTCCCCAGCCCACTCAATTAGAATAAATATTATAGGCAAATGCCCTACAAACCCTAATTGCAATCCATCTTTTGCACCTAAAGAAGAAGAAGGAAAAGAAAAAACTAATTGCAATACTTGGTAAGAAGTTGACCATCACATGCCACAGCATAAGGAATATTTGCAAATATCTTATTCATTTTTAAAGCCACCATATCTATATGAACTATAAATCCATTGATTCTTGAATTTTACGAGATACCTAATCGGTGCCACAATTGTATTTTATTTTTTTTCTTCTTCCACTAAAAAAAGACATAAAATAACAATAATTAATGGGAACAATTCCCTTGTCAAAATCAAGGTCATATGAGTATGATATATTAATCATATGAATTATGAAATGTGTATTTTTTATTTTCTGCTTTTACACGAAGTTCTCGTAAGCCGTTCAAGTCAAAATCATTTATATATATATATATATTATATGAATGTGTGTATATATTAGTGCAAATTGAATTTTCATTAACAGTGCAAGAAATACATCTCTAATATTAAGATAAAATTTCGAAATTTTAAACTATACAAAATATACAAACTAATTAATGAGAATGGTAGATAATGGTACGTACGTGCTACGGGGTCATTGGCAGACCCAAGAAAAGCTTGGAGGAAGCATTGGCCCCCCTCTCTCTGTTTTTTACTAAATCTTTATAAATTTTTTTATTTTTTATTTTTTATACTGGTAACTAATTAAATTGGTCCTTACAATTTATATTTCTTATAGTTTGGTCCCTCTCAATTTTTTTTTTTTTTATCTTTTATCATATTTCAATTTTGAGCCCTTCTTCACTATATCTTGCTTCCGCCCTGCACCAGACAATATAACTTTTAGTAAGAAACTCACTTCATCTATTGTATGTAAAATATTACGAAACACATTTCACAAGAGAAAAATAATTAACTTTTTATTCAATAAGATAAAAACCTTCAAACTAAATATGATAAATTTGCATAACAAAAAAATTTAAATTGCATTCAATTTTAATTAGACAAAAAACAAAAATAATAAGCTTATACCTGATAAATATAAATCTAAAATAAATGAACTATATATACAAAAATACAAATAAAATTTGGATAAATACGAGAACCAAATATGCGATTATCAATTTCATATATTGATCTATTCAAATAAAAAAAATATAAAAAATCGAAGATATTAAAGGAATAAAATAATACTAACGACAAATAAATTTAAAAAACTTTTAAGTTCTTTTTTTTTTTGCCGGAAATTTGTTACTTTTATAAAACGATTAGTGAGGGTTGATAAGAAAATTATGTATTTGATCTTATTCTCAATTAGTGCTCAAGAGTGCTAAGAATCAATTAATCATATCTTTAGCAATATCTTAAAAGGTAAAGCATGAGAAAATTATATGTCTAAAGTCCAAAAAAATTATGCTCTTATGACGATAACAACTTATTTGTGATAAAATTATAGATATGAAGAATCTTAATGATGTTTGCTATGGCTTAACTCTCAAAAGAGATTATGCGGTTTCCATAGTGGGGGATTCAAATTGAAAGATACATAATTTTTCAATAATATATATATATATATTCTTTATTAATTTCCTTTAAACTATCTAAATTTTATATTATAAATATATATATATATATTTTGGTTATGCTCTTTTGAAATGCTTTCATTTCATTTGATGTTATGCTATGGAGAGGACAACAACATCAGAATTAAGTTTTCTTTCTTTCCTTTTGGTTTGCAATTAGTGCAGAATGGACATTATAGAAAAGCCCATTAGCATGGCCATCAAAAAAAGGGATTTTAATGAATCATCCACTAACACTAACAAAGTGTAGTAACTAGCTGGCTATGCACTTTATGTTGAGTTTCAATTATGGGTTCCCCTCCTTTTATACATGCACTAAACATTTAATTCATGGAACCCATTAATTTAATTTATGAATAATTTTATGAATTTAGTCTAAAAATATATATTTTTTAAAGGAGAAATCCTTAAAATAAACGTATATGGATACCCAAGTTTGAAACACTATACATAATTAATTAAAAAAGTATAAAATGAACTAAAATTTATAGTTTTTGAATTCAAATGCAATTGAATTAACTTAATTTTTTTTTTTAAAAAAAAATTGCAATTGAATTAACTTTGTTTATAACAAAGTGACAAACATTTTTACATTTTATTTCTTTTAAATAACTGTATATGTAACTAGCATATTCGAGTCTATCAAATTTTATTTAATTAGAGTAAACAATTTGTCAACTAAAAGATTAAAGTTAAAGATCTTAATTTAAATTAAAAAAAAAAATCCAAGAGTATAATTTAAATAAAACGTAAAGATTGAAAGTTTAATTAATTTTGATGAATAAAAGTTGGAAGGATAAATAAACGAAAAAGATTAAAAAGAAATTAATATATATTTTGAGATTAGAGGTGCATGGCAGATTTTAACTAGGTTCGTGAAACCAATCCAATCTCTACGTAAAAATATAATTTAAATTTGATCTGATTCAAGAATTGTCCATTTATAATTCAATCTGCAAAGTAATAACATGCAACACAATATATGCGATCCGACCATTTTATGACTCACTTGTGATCTGTTTAAGTCGTTGTTTATATTATTTGTGATTTTATAATTTTTTTTATAATGTGAATATAAAAAAATAATTGCCTTTATAAGTTATATATGTATAATTTTTATTTTTAATGAAATTTTTAAAAAACGATAAAAAAATAATTTCATGAAATTTTATTAGTTTATAATTCAATTTATTTATAAGCCATTTTAAGCCTTGATATAATCCGATTTAATTTAATTCATTTATAAGTAGTAGAATTTCGATCTTTTATAATTTCATCCAATTAGACATATATTTTTCGTGCAATAATTAAATATTTAAATTAAATGATGTATATCACACATGAGAGTTGTGTTGATAAGAAAGCCCAAAAGAGGGAAAAAAGGCATAAGAACAATTGGACAGCCAGAGATTCTCGTAAGATATGGTCTGAAATATAATTTGACACCTGGGTTTTATTCGTATGATTACAAAAGTTATTATATATTATCATGTGTTTTTATACTAAAAAAAATTCATAGTGGACACCACCCAGCCGAACAAGGCAGTGTTTGTTTCAAAACTCAGTTTCCACAAAAAATGCAATCATAAGTCCCAAACTGCCAAACACCATTTTTGTTTTCAATTTTGGTATTAAAACAAGTATAGAGAAATTAATTACTTCTAGTTTTTAACTTTTTAATTTTAAAATTAAAATAATAATAATAATAATAATAATAATAATAGAGATAATATAACTATAATACACATGTACAATTATAATATATATATATATATATATATATATATATATATATATATATATATATATATTCTTCAATTATGTTGATTGCTCTATCCTCTTTATATTCGATTTAATAGATTATGAATTCATGTCACACGTCATCAAATATTATATAAAGGTTATAGTAGTAGGTATCTAAATTAATGTTTTAAAAGATATAGTAAATAATATTTTTTTAGAAAAAAATCAATTGGTTGTAAAATATGTAATTATCATGAGAATTGAAATTAATAATTGTAAATTTATTATTTTTTCAAAAAGATTTAAATCATTCTAATTAAAAATCATTCTAGTTAATCGAAATTAATAAATTATTTTTATTTCTTTAATTATTCGACATGGAATATTGTTGTTTCCTTTTTTTTTTTATCAACAAAGTCTACATTAATGAAACAATTGATCTTTTTACAACCCTTACGGACTAATAATATGTTAAAAAATAAAAGTTTGTACAAATCATTATAAGAGATATTATATTTTTGTAAGAAGCTAATGCACTTAATTCACGATCAGAAATTTTACAGAATTGCAGGACTTATGGTTTTTAATTTATAACATGTAAAATCTGTAATGGCTAGGAAATTGGTTTGATAATTGTAGGCTTACCACTACTTTAGAATGACTTAAATGATTTTAAAGTTAATTTCATCATAATTATAAATTCTTTTTAATTATCCGAGTAAAATTCTCTTGGAGGTGGATTATATAGTATGCTAGTTATGTGCTTAATTAGTTGCTCCAGCTGCTTAATAATTACTATCGAATATATAAATACATAATTAACTTCTATCATTAGGTTAATCTGTATTTTTATTCATGAATATGATTTTAACAAATACTCTGCGGTTTTCATTTTATATATTTATTTATTTCTTAGCATGGGAGGAGGGTGGATTTGGCAGAAACTAAAATTACAAAAAAAAAAATAGATTAACTTTATAAATTATTTATAAATCTCAATGAAAGAATACATCAATGAGAAGTTTCTTTGTTTTTTTTTTTTAAGAAAATACGTTAATGAAAAGATAGTTTGATAAGTTTAAAAAGTTTTTTATAAGTAAATGCATCAAGATTCATCGATCTTGAATGTTTAACGAAGTAGTGCACTGAAGCCAGTAGGCAGAGCGAGGCATTTGTAAGCCTGGCCCAGGCCCAACACTACTGTTTCTTTTTAACTTTTGAGTTCTCCAGTGATGGTTGCAAGAAACCAGGGCCTGTAACTGCTGAACAACACTATTTAGATGTCGCAAATTAAGCCCGATCCGTGAATTCAATCTAAATCCATTCCAAAAATTATCTTAAATCCAACCCAATCCGAATTACAATGTTTGTCTATTATTATTCCTTATACTCACTAATATTCTTTTACATCAAATTGACAATTATTCATATCTCAGGTTTAGAATCTTACGAGTGTTTTTTTTTTTTTTGGATTTGGGCTATGAAGGTAGGCATATTTGTATATAGAAAAATCATGAATTTGATTTCCTAGAATATGATAATAGGAATTTTGGGTCTAATTCAAAATACTATTATCTGGAAATGGATTTAAGTGTGGTGTTAAGGTAATTGCCCGAAAATAGTATTTCTAGCTGAAGAGTTATAAACCTAAAAAGTATCAAATAAAATGAAATCTAATCTTAATCTTTATATATGCCTGAAGACAGTTCTTCAATTACTTTTATCCCTTTTCTCCATAAGAATAAAAATATGCTGTAGGCTTTTATGGGAGAGGTGAATTTGGCAACATGCTCTGCAAGAGAATCCCTAATCCAGTACAGGACCACATCCCATCTACACATGGGTATAACTTATCCAAACTCTGCATAACAGACTCTCTTTCTCTGTACATAAAATATGGATTCAAGGTTATGTCAGCTTCTAAAATGTAGAATGGGGCAGTGCAACAGAATCATGTTATTAAAATTGATACACGTTAGCTGAATTTTAGTAAGAATATGATACTCTTAGGACAAGTTGCAAATAATTCTTTTAAAAGCTAACATTTTACAGAAAAGAACAAATACCCATGCCACAAACTACACTTTTGCTCACAGAATTTAAATAATTTTTTTATGAATTTTTATAATTACTAAATAAAAATTAGTATAAAAAGAGTTATCCTGATGATTTTCAATAGAAGTCCTGCGTAGAGTTGCCAGAGAGTAATTAACCATCCAACACAAAACCAAAATAAAGCCACCATCCTGGCCATTTCTTTACATGTACAGCCTCCAAAAAAAAAAAAGAAAATTAAAAATGCAATGATTTCTATATTTAAATTAGGAAATTTAGACAATTTATATGAACATTCCATGCTTCCAAAACAGGGAAATAAACCAGCATACAATACATATCATTTTCTTTTCTGTTCTTTTCCCTCCACCACTCCTACATTGTCACAGAAAATTGAAATACTAACTAGTGAGCTGGATAAATGTCCAAAATTCAAGAATCTTTCCGAGAATGAATTGAAAACATGGCGGGAAATGCAGTGAAATTTGAACAATCCTCACAAAAAAAGTCAGTAGAAATATTAGAAGGAATATTTGACAGGGATAGAACATTTAAGATGCATCAAACTATTTCCCAATAAGGATGGGAAGAACAAAAGAAAGAAAAAGATGATCCATACTCTTAAGGGGATTTTAGACACTTTCACAAGCAAGATAATGGAACGTAGAGGCCTATGTGTATGTGTAGCCGTTAATCCACCAATGGATGCCACACTCATTATTCCACCAATCCAGTTGACCTACAAAGTTATTTAGGCCTAATGATTTGCTCAATTGCTAACTTTTGTAATAGCAACTTGTTCAGATAAATAACAACAGTTTATTCATTTC
The DNA here is from genome assembly GCA_947683425.1 of Excoecaria cochinchinensis. Lineage (NCBI taxonomy): Eukaryota > Viridiplantae > Streptophyta > Magnoliopsida > Malpighiales > Euphorbiaceae > Excoecaria > Excoecaria cochinchinensis. The sequence continues at coordinate 572,088 of CANTUQ010000045.1, forward strand.
ACATCCCTCAATTACTCAAAAATGAACCCCAAGTATGATTTCCTTGGGATCATGAAAACACAAACACTAGCAAACAATAATTATACACACACACACAATCATTACCTTGGAAAGATTTAACTAAGAAATTCTAATTCATTTGCCACATTGCATGTGAAGATTTTCAGAAATTGAAATTGTATCCACAAATGTGTGCTTCTGTTTAGTCCTGAAAAATGATATGAAACAAACACTGTGCAACTAACTAGGTAACTCAATTGGCACCATAAATATACAGAAGAATTACAAAAGAGAATCTGAAATATATTTATAGCCCATCATTTGTGATGATAAATGTTATCGGTACATAAGCCATCATCCAAGACAACAACCTCTCAGAATTTATTTCCTCCCTTGAAGGTAATGCCAAGAAATTGGATGATCAAACCCATATAACTAGTCCTGTGTTCTTTAGAAAAAGGGAAAAGAAATTGCTTCAGCAAACACTAATGACAACCTACCAATGTGTTGATACTTCACATTATTAAACCTATTTCTCTGCTACGACATCAACTTTTGAATTTTCTCAGGTCACTAAAAATGGGGAAGACACGAATCCAATGAAAGAAAATGTAAATAAAGTTTAAAGAAGAAAAAAGAAAAAATGCTCAAGACTTCCTTCCAAGAAAACGTTCTATAGAATCTTGAGTAAAAGCTGCACTTCTTCCCCACCCACCATCAAAAGGGAAAGGATATGGAAAAAAAAATAAAATAAAATAAGGGGGGAATTACCATTTAGCAGGACTCCTGTATTGAAGGACAAACAAATCTTGTACATCCCATTAGCTAGAGGCATCATTATATCTCAATTGGTGCCCCCATAAATCGACTCCTCAGCATCCCATAACAGCACAATTATAAACAAAGTTAACTGAGTGCTTTTGAGCAAGCATGTTCCATTCTGGAGGGCCTTCACTGGGAACCCAAGAGTTGAGCTCTATGAAACCTTCACCATGAGTTCTAGGTCCACCAATGACAATAAGCCGATCTCCACATGCCCTGAATGCCAGGCCCCAACCATTCATTGAGACTGCACGCTCAGGCAACATACCCACCCTAAACCATGATTTTCTCTCCTTGTCATATTTCCTTACTTCCATGTCAACAGCAGCATAAAGCTCATCATTTACTACAGCCACCAAAGGCGGAGCCTCAGCAGCTGCAGGCATTTCATTTTCCCTGGCAGTGCCACTCCGTCCAGGGGACATATTTGGAATTTCAGTCCATTTCTTCGTCTCTAAATCGTACTCCTCTCCACACGTAAGGAGCTTAGTATCACTTCCTCCAATACCTCCAATCACATAGAACTTTCCATCCATAAACACTGCTGAACACATTTTCCTCGGCTTATTCATGCTTGGAAGTGTCTCCCACTTTTGAGTCTCAGAATTATACATCTCGGCAGAGCTCAAGATGTTTCCCTGAGAGTCACAACCACCAGCCAAAATTGCAATTTCCCCTCGACTAGCAGACCCAAACAAGCATCTGGGAGCATTCATAGTCATCCCAGAAGACCATGAATTAGTTAAAATGCTATACCTATATATAACATGGGACATCACCTCCTTACCAAATACAAGGAGCTCAGTACCAACAGCCAAAGACTCCTTATCTGAACACATGAAACAGTCATTGGAAGGCATCCTTGGCAAATGCATCCACCTGCGGCGAATGGGATCAAAGGCCTCCCATTCAAGCAAGTGACAAGAGAAATAAACCCAATGTTCTATAATCCCCCGTTGCCTCCTTAGTTTATATATCTCACCACTTCTAATTAAAGACCGGAAACTCTTATTCAAAGAAGCTATAGACCCATAATCAGACCTAGAGCAACGAATGATACAGTTAACAGACATGTCACGGCCAATGGCATCAATAAGGGAATCAGAGTCAGAAGACTGCCCTGCTCGATCGTCATCAGATTGCTCGCCTGTGGCTTCGCGAGTATCTGAAAGCCTGGGGAACTTAATTTTTCGACAATCATCCTCAGAGCCATCTAAAGGGTGCTTGCTGCTGGCCAGGTAATGCATGCAAGGCCACTGAGATTCTGGTTGACAGGAGCTACCAAACAACCTTGGCACCAGACAGGACCGACCATCCAACATGTCTCTGTAATTTGGCCAGTTGAAGCAATAAAATTAATCAACAGTCCAAATCCTTCTTTTGCATTTGCAGTACAAGAAACAAAATCCACAAACTCTAGCACCTGAAGCCCCCTAAAGTAGCAGGAAATACGCAGAAACAGACTTAATCAGAGAATATCAAAAGAGAGTTCTTTACAAGGAGAATTGATGTTATCTTCTCCTCAAAAAACAAAAGGGTAAAGGTGTCTAAAACTTCTCGCGTGTTTAGGATTGATTTTGTGGTGAAGTGCAACCAGAAACGACAAAGAATAAAGCGTGAAGCTTTGGATGTATAAAATCAAGAGAGTAATAAATTAACAAAAAGCAGTATTTTCTTCTGAGAAACAGAACCGAAAATCTTGAGATGTCATATGCTGTTAATTTGGTTTCAATGGCAGAAATGAACCCCAGAAACGCCAAATGAGGAATATCTAGATAGAATCTATGCTTTCATAAGCTGTAAATTACAAGAGATAAGCGATCCGTATCCAATAAATTGACGATCCAGCAAAAGCTTAAGAACCAATCTTCAAAATTAGTTTATCACGTTTTATACAGTCAAAATTCACAGCAATTAAGAACCCAGTTAGCAAAAACAAGAAAAAAAATAATAAAATAAAACTTTTCAGTTCAAAAACGAGAATTCATGGCTAAACGACTTCCATACAGAAGCGCCCAGATCTCTAAAGCTCCAATACAGAACGAATGAATTCACCAAAAAATAAAAAATAAAAACAAACACAAATAAAAAATAAAAAATCAAATATCAAAAAGAAAAACAATTGAATTAGATCTGTTTACAGTTCATAGCCACAAATATAGAAGAGAGGAAAAAATGAAGAAAGAAACAAGAAGGGGGAAAAAATAGAAGAAGAGGAGGAGTAGGAGGAAAAATGAAATGAGAAGAGAAGTGAAGAATAACGCAGTAAGAGACTTACGGATTGGATAAGAAGGGAAAGGAGTTGATTGGAATTTTGAAAATCTAACTCTCTTTATCTATCTCTGTTTCTGTTCTTCGCGTTCTTAGTTGTATTTACTTATCTTTCTCTCTCTCTATTAGTCGTCCTTTGGATTCTCTCTGCAAATCAGAGCGAGCTTTGGTATTGGCTTTGAGAGCTAAATCTTTTGGAGGTCCCCTTTCTCTCCCTCTCTCTCTCTCCCTAATTTTTATAATAACATAAAATTTAAATACTCTTATATATCAATTATGTGTGTAAATGTCTCCATAAGCCACTAATTCTATTTTATCTCTATTTTTAAAAAAGTGATCAGGAGAGATGGAAGCGGTGGTGGTAGTGGTGGCGGGATGGTGGACCTGCTGGTGGGAGACGGCGGGTGGGACCCTTCTCAAATTCCCGCAACTCTCCCTTTTAAAACCGGTAACCGGTCAGCGTCGGTATAACACATGTTGACCGGAAAATGTGCAACTTATCTAACCTCACCTGCAAGCTGTTTAATGACCGGCAACCGGTAAATCCAGGTTGCGACACGTGTTGATTCAGGGGGAGGCGTACTGAGAAGGGCGCTGCGGTGAAAGACGGCCGTTACCGTTACGTCTATTGTCCGTGTTAAGAACAAAAAAAAAATGGTTATTTTAAAAGTTTATGGTCGATGTGGTCAATTTCGCTCTTTTTGCCTCTTTTTGGGTCAGAGTTGGGTTTGGATGCAGTGTGTCTCGGAGCAAGGAAGATTTAGTGAGCTCTCTGGTTGGCTTTTTAAGGTGGGGCCATTTAGGTAGGATTAGATGATTAAGCATGTCTAACATCCAAATTTGACTAGTCAAATAGATAATATCCCATAATAATCATGATTAATATTTGTTGTTTTCCTAATGCAATGAAATGAATATTGATAATGTTTTTCCAGTTACTGAGATGTGAAATAAGCCATACACGAGGTCAGATTTTGGGACGTTTAGAACACTCAATCCATGCAATATTTGGAATTTCTCAATTATTTAATTTTACATTATTATTGTATTCCAAAAAAATATATATCTAATTACCATCTAATTTCAGTAATAATCCAGTTGGAAACAATTAATGTGGGTAAGCATTTTCCGTATCTGTATATATATATATATATATATATATATATAGCCAGATCTAATAACTCGACATAGCTTAAATAATATTTTTCTTTGCCCTTTTCTAGTTTTCCTATACGCCATTAATTATTATTTGGTTAAATTATTGTACCATGTGATATATTATTTTCTCTTTTCATATATAACAAAAACATTATTATTAACTTCCTTGAACAATTATTTAAAGTAAAGTACACTAGCTCTGCATTCTTATTAATTCATGTTGCATAAATGTGATCATAAAAAAAAAAAAAAAAGTCATACGTCATATTTTAATTATTTTTAAGAGTTTATTAATCACAATAATCAGATTTACTAATAAAATTGATAATTTATTTCGGTTTAATTAATCAATTCCAAGTTTCCAACCCAATTCAAATTAATTTAATTAACTTTAATTCTAATTCAATCACAATTCCAACTCCAAATCAATTTTAATTTCTATTGAATCAATTCCAACCAAATTCTCAAATCAAATCAAATCAATCCAATTTCAGTTTTCAATTCAATCACAATTTCAATTTCAATCTAATTCTCAAATTAACTCAATTTTCAATCCAATTCTCAAATCAAATCAATTACAATTCATTGCAATTTCACTTTCAATTTAATTTTGATTTTAGTTTAATCAATTCTAACCAATTTCTCCAATCAAATCAATTTTTGACTAAATTTTCCAAATTTAAATTTGATATTTCAATTGAAATATGATAATTTAATTCAAACTCAATTTTATCTTACTAACATTGAAATATAATAATTCAATTGAAGTTGGAACTGATATAAAAATTTACTTGAAATTGAATTTCAATTAAAATTAAATTTGATATTGATTTCGAAAATCAATTTCAAGTAAATTAATTTTGAACATAATTTTTAAATGAAAATCAATTTTCAATTATTGAATAAATTCATTTAAGTAATCAATTTAATTTTAATTCTCAATCAATATAATTTCAGGTGAATTCAATCCAATTGTCAAAATATTGGATTCAATAAATGTAAATTATAAAAGAATTATTTAATTCAATTAAAAATTAAATTAATGTGTAATTATTATTAATTAATAATAAATTTTTCATTCCAATGGGATTTGGATGAATGTATTATTATCCAATAATATATCTTTTTCCCATTCTAAATGGATAATATTTAACTCAATTTAGAATTTAATCAAGGAATTATAAAATTTTACATTCCAAGTGTGATTTGGATGAATTAAGTATTTCGTTTGAAACCTGAATTAATTAATTAGTATCCATAAATAATAAATTTTTTTTCATTTCAAATGACATTTGAATGAATTAAGTATTATTTATTAATAATAAGTCCTCTTCGATTCTAAATGAGATTTTGATTTTTAATCAACAATTAGTTTTAATCAGCATAAATGCAATAATCTAAGAATAAATTGTACTCTATGATTCTATTCTATATATATATATATAGATATTGATTTTTTTTGGATAGTATTATATTATAAAAATTAATTAGTTGTCATTTTAACATTGTATGTAGACGACATACTAATAGCTGGAAATGACAAAGCGTACGTAAATCAAATCAAAGATTGGTTATCGTCCAACTTTGAAATGAAGGATATGGGTAATGCAGATTATATTCTTGGAGTTAAGATTTCAAGAGATCGCTCAAGAAGGTTGTTGTCCCTTTCTCAAGAGACATATATCAACAAAGTCTTTGAACGATTTAATATGCAGAACTGCAAACCCATAGCCTGCCCCATTGCCAAGAATCAATTTCTTAGCAAAGAGATGTGTCCTAAAACGCCAGATGAAGTGGAGCGTATGAGAGACATTCCTTATGCCAGTGCCGTGGGTAGTCTCATGTATGCTATGTTGTGTACGAGACCTGACATTTGCTATGCAGTGGGCATGGCAAGTAGATATCAATCTAACCCGGGCGAAGCACATTGGAAAGCAGTTAAGAGGATACTTAGATACCTCAAAGGTACAGCAGATTATTCTCTCTGTTATGAAGGCAAGGATCTGCAATTGAGAGGATACACTGATGCTGATTGGGCTGGAGATGTGGACGAGAGGAAATCCACTTCAGGTTTCATATTATTGCTTGGCAAGGGTGCCATCTCATGGAGTAGCAAGAAACAAACCTGTGTAGCCTTATCAACGATGGAAGCTGAATTCGTAGCTTCCGCAGCTGCAGTACAAGAGGCAGTTTGGCTAAAACGGTTGATGGACCATTTAAGAGTAACTACCTCGGAGGGACAAGTGACAGTCTTTAGCGACAGTCAATCATCGATAGCTTACACAAAAGATCCGAAATTTCATAGTAGGACTAAGCATATCGATATTAAGTATCATTATATTAGAGATATAGTTGCACGGGGAGATGTGAACTTACAGTACATATCTACGCATGATATGATTGCAGATCCGTTGACTAAACCTATAACGAAAGATGTGTTTGAGAGACACATTAGATTTCAGGGTTTGCGTAGAATTTGATATGTACTGACTTTATTTTTTGTAATCCCTTAACATTATTATTTATGAATAGTAATAAAGTTCATTGTTGGCAATACATGAGTGTGAATGTTTAATATGTGAACATTTACTGTTAATTGTTTGATTTTGAGCATGTCAGACAGAGAAGTAGCCCACTCACAAGGGTGTTTACCTTAGTTTTGTCAATGAGTTGGCAAAGACTAAGATGAGGCGAATTTTGAACAAATGAGTATGCTCGAGAGCCTGTTCAAAATGAAAGTGTCGTCTTGCAGAAATTACAAGATATGTCTTGTTAAGGCGCAAGATAAAGTCATACATAAGGTTGTATGCTTTGGATTGAGATCCAAAATGAGGATCGTATGGAATCCGATGGATAGTTATGAGTAACTACCATGTTCTGTCTCAAAAGCCAGAAGTAGTTCTTAAGTAAGCGAACTAAAGTTGGGTGCTTCGGCGCATCGCAACCTTACGCTTCTGTATGGTGTTTGATTTATCCACATTATTTTAATGTGAGACATGCGCTCCTTTAAGGGAAGGAAAGAACACCATAACACATGTTTTATACCGTGTGTGCTTTAGTGACCAAAGGGATGGGAATTGAATACAATTGATCTCAACTTTCCCTATTGTGAGACCCTGTTAATATATTTCGACCCTTAGAACCCTTAACTTATCCCTGAAGTATGGTTCGATGTGGCTAGCTTGGTTAGTCTCCAAGAGGTCTGGGAAAAATTTAGGCCTGGCGGATCTAACTAGCAAAGCGAGTTGAATCATGATGGATGGCATATAGTAAGAGGGGAAGATAACCTTTTGATCACATTCATAAGAATTCGTGGTTCACCGACATGTCTATTACTGTTTCTATGAGTAGAAACATAATAGTGAACACGAATTACGTTTTATGAGATCATGAGTTAAAATGGTGATTGTGAGAAGGTGGTCTAGGGTTAGGCATACGTGAAATAAAAGGATCGCCCTTTTTTCGAGAAGCTATATATCCCTAACAGGTGTATAGCAATAGTGCTCTCGAGGTGTGCTGGTCACACAATCTATTAGTCTGTATAACTGAAGATTATAGATGGAATGTGTTCCGTCATGTGCGAGTGGGAGATGATAGAGTTATGATACGCCCATGACTCTAATATAGGATTGAGTTCCTATCCAGATTAAATTGAGTTATTTAATCTAAATTAAATTACCAAATCCTATCTCAGAAAGGATTCTGAGTTAGACTAGGGATAAGACTCTAGCCTATAGGACCTCTATAAATAGAGGTGAGGTCCTCATAATTTGGTAACGAGAAAACTTATACGCCGCAAGGCTGCTCGTTCCCACTCACTACTTTTTTGTGTTAATCTTTCAGGGACTTCTAGATTGTGATCTAGCTGCTATTATCCCGAGTGGGTAAAAGCCAGACCGGTGACCAATAAAGGAAGATCCTTGTACCGCTTCCGCAACGTGATTACCGCGCTACAACAAGTATGTATTTAATTCCTTTATTTATTTACTTGTTTATTTTCCATCATATTGGATTCAATAAATGTTAATTATAAAAGAATTATTTAATTCAATTAAAAATTAAATTAATGTGTAATTATTATTAATTAATAATAAATTTTTCATTCCAATGGGATTTGGATGAATGTATTATTATCCAATAATATATCTTTTTCCCATTCTAAATGGATAATATTTAACTCAATTTAGAATTTAATCAAGGAATTATAAAATTTTACATTCCAAGTGTGATTTGGATGAATTAAGTATTTCGTTTGAAACCTGAATTAATTAATTAGTATCCATAAATAATAAATTTTTTTCATTTCAAATGACATTTGAATGAATTAAGTATTATTTATTAATAATAAGTCCTCTTCGATTCTAAATGAGATTTTGATTTTTAATCAACAATTAGTTTTAATCAGCATAAATGCAATAATCTAAGAATAAATTGTACTCTATGATTCTATTCTATATATATATATATATATATATATATATTGATTTTTTTTGGATAGTATTATATTATAAAAATTAATTAGTACTATTAGGATTATAAATATGATGATTAAAAAGATTGAAAATAAAAAAACTATATATCAGAAGTGTGATTGCATGTCTAATATTATTTCTAAAATTAGTGAAATAATAATTAACAAATTTGATCTTGCTCTAGTGGATGGTCAACTCTTATCATAGAAAATGAACATACGTGTTAATTTCTACTGCAGACTAAAACTAATTAACTTGCAAATAAAAAGATTAAAAGATATCAAGCAAAAAAATAGCTATTTGATATATTCCTTCTCTTTGTTTTCTTCTGATTTCCAATTGTCATAACAACTTCACTAATTAGTTGACCTTTTATTTTTAATTTCATTTCCAAACTATTTGTGATTTTAAGGAATTAATTATAAAGAGCATAAATTATATATTTTTAAATGACAGTTGTATCCTTTTTCAAAAATTCATACAATATAGTCCAAAAAGGGTTGTTTTGGTGGCGGAACAGCTTTATTGTAGAGCTCAATCTTAATTATTATCAACTGTTTTTTTACTCTTCTCATTTATTTGACCTAATCACATACCCAAATTCTCCATTCCTTTCTTTACCAACTTTATATAAAAAACTCTCCAAAAATTCAAATTGATTACAAAGTCCAAAAGGAATGCTGATTCAACCTTCATGATATATATATATATATATATATTCATTAGATATTATAAAAGAATTGATGAGTCGAACTTTTCGTTAGAGTTATCTGATAATTCGATATATGCTAAAATTATCATATTTATTTTTGAATATATAAAAATTAAAATATTTGAACTGCATCCATATGCATTTAAAATTAACATCACACTACCTATATTTATTTATTAATATTATTTCAAAAATAAACCAAAAATCAATACAAAGTTAAAATAGATAAAAACAATATGTTTATAATCAAACTATATCAAAAATTACATTAAATCCAACTATGACAAAAATCAATATTCATTAAAAGAAATTACATATTTTATATCTGGATTTGAATAATGAATATCCAAATGTCTAAACTCTAATTCTACCCATATCCATCATGGACGGTGAACGGAAATTACTACCTAAATCCGTTATAAATCCATTTATTTACTACACTAATCTATTCTATTAATTCTGAAAAAAAAAACATATTCCTATTAGAATCAGGTAGACTAAATACCCAAAAAAAAAAAAAGTTTGAATTATGGATAATTTTCAGATGAATGTGTATTAATTAATTAAGATAAAATTAAAAAGGAAGAGAGGGGCGGTGGGGTGATTTTTCGTTTTCATTTAAAGGGTAATATATGATGGGCAAAGAAAGTGTAAATCCGTAGAGAACCTATCATAAACCTATATATATATTGTTATTATTATTATTATTATTATTATAGCATTCAGAATAAAAAGTTTGAAAATAATAATTGAGAATCTACGTACAGTGGAAGTTAGATGAAGGCACTTATTTATTTAAGATTTTCTTTTGTTTGTTGTTCTTTTTCTGACTTTGAACGTCAATGGAGGAAACCTTATAATACCCAAAGAAACTGCAACAAAATAAATACGGTTAATTGCTTGCGTTCTTTTAATTCTTCCACAATAAAATTATATATGGAGGAAGAGATTTCTATTTACGCAATTGGAGGACTCGTGTCGTGTTTATTTTGCAATTAGTTATATTTCCTGGAAAGAACAAGCACTTTGTTATATATGCATGCAGGTAAAGAAAATTTCAATTACCCATCTCAAATATACTCTTAATTTAATCAATTTCAACCAAGAAAAAACCAAATTTAAAATTCAATATATAAAGTTCCATTGCATTATATCCTATCCTATAATTTCTTCCCATCTTTGCTGAACTTCATATTCAATAAAAATATTATTTCTGTACTTCAATTTTATAATAAAGATTCCTAAATTTCAATGTTTGAAAACCCTCAAATAAATACACATGAGCATGTTTAATCAAGAGTACGTATTTTGAGAATTTGGCTCACCGATTATAACGTATACCAAATGTGGACTATATATAGCCTGTTCAACGGACAAAAATACAAATAGGCAATGTCAATGACAAAATAAAATGTAAATTATAATCGTCCAACTGGACCAAAAATGAGCAGGCCAGGTCAAATATTAACTATATTAAGCAACCATATATTTTGATTAATTAGTATTTTAGTTTATCTCCTATCAGATAATGAAAGTGACTACTGTCTTCTTCCACATTCTAAATCCAATCCTCAATTAGTCAATTACTAATCCCATTCCCAATTTTATCAATTACCCAATCACCAAACACTAATTAGAAAATGAGTCAGCTCTTTTGTGGATGTGCTTCCAAACCGTCAAATGGAATAGTGGCTGTGGTCCCACCGACTTTCGTCTATGTACGTCTCCTCTGTTTTCCCATCATCTCACGCCCCCAAAATCTAACTCTTTTACACTTCTCACGCCATTTTTGAATACTTCTAGCCGGATGATTTTGTCCTTTTTGCGGCCTTTATCATTTTTCTTTGATATGTCCACTGTTCAATTGAAATCCATTTAAATGTTTAATTACTCGTTAAAATCAACGAGCTTAATGTAATTAAATTACTTCCTTTGTTCTTTATTATCAGTCACTTTTTAATAAATTTCAAATTCTATTTATCTGTCACTTTTAGATTTTTAATATAATTTAATTTTCTCTTTCCAATTTAATTTTCATTTTCAATATTAATTGACCAATTAGATTCATTTTTTTACATTGAATCATTCAATATGCATTTAATTACTCAATTTTTTTTTAATGTAAGACTAATTAATATTTTTTAATCCTAACAAAAACAACAAAAGTGACAATTATAAAAGAATGGAGTGAGTATTTAATTTAAAAGGCTTAAAATTTAATTATTTTTTTAATTTATTACAATTTGAATTCCACCATCTCATGTCATTCAAATATGTAATTATAATAAAAGAAATAATGGAAAATACAATATATTTATTATCATTATTATTCCAAATCCAAAAAGGGTTTAATAGTTTGCACTAGTTGGACGGTTTCTAAGAGCTTAAGATTTTGTTTGCGTGTCTACTCAAACGACGGCGTCGTTGAGGACTAACTAAAAGTGGGACCCGAAAAAGAGAGAGTGACTCGTGCGGAGCACGTGACAATTCGAGCATCGATGGCGATGCAATTAAGTATGTAGATTATTTAAAAGTTACACAGAGCCACACGTGTCAGCAATTGATTTTTAGGTAAGCGCGCGACCAGCGAGGGACAGAAGACACCGATATAGGTAAAAGAGCCACGTTTCGGCGCACGTGGGAAGCTATTAGTGGATGGGTAAAATTCAAAAAGCCCCAATACTTTTCTTTTTCTTCTAATTTAAATTTCAATGAAGGACACGTATTTTATTTTATTTTAATACGGCCGCCTCCAGATATTGGTTTCTTTTATTTTATATGAATTTAAAGATGGAAATATGAGCAGTACACATGGGAGAATGTCCGTCTGTGCCGGCTTTTGCTTCCATTTTATATATAATTTAATGTGATGATAATGATGATGATTCATATGGTTATCAAAATTATAATTATGGATTTTTTTAAATATTAATTTGGTATTGCACCACCATTTGAATAAAAAATTACAGTGGTAGGGAAGATGATGATATATTTGTGAAAAATATTTTATATTTGATAAAGCAAGTAATCCAAAGGTCTGAGATTTGTGCTAGTTTATGCAATCTATATATATAGCAATGTAGGGAATAGCTTACTAGTTTTGATAAAGAGAATTTTAGTATCGTTTTTGCCTTTTTTGGGATTTCTAAATCCATGACTGGATAATTTCCAGATATAGATTATTAAGAGGTTTTCATGCAGCCTTGTCTTCCCAATGTTTCTATATATAAATCAATTACTATAACTTTAATATCGAGAATTTCTAGGAATTACATTTTATATACTATACTTGCCAATTGATTAACTTATCTGAAAAAGAATCAAGTTTTCTCGTTCTTGTACACTCCATTTTCTATTATCTAGAAAATTACTAAGTTGTTGGATAAGTAGAATTTTAAATGAAGAGGTCATTTCGAGGATGGAATGGACAAAAACTTCCTAGTCTATAGTTTTGGCAGAGTACGGAACGATTAAACAACAGTAAGAATATAAAATAAAAGTAGAGAAGTATAGCATTGTCAAGAGAACCAAATATATATATATATATATATATATATATTAACATTTTTTTTGACATATGTTTGGTCTATTAAAAAATTATTCTGAAGTATAATCGATTTATATTCTTACCATTTTTTTAACAAGTTCCATTGTTGAAATGTAATGTACAGTGATCACATGTGACAATTTATATTCTTAATATAAAAATCATTTTATGGTAGATTATATTTAGTATATAGTAATCATTTTATGCTAGATTATTGAAAAAAAAAAGTTATGCCAAATACAAAAGTAATTTTAAAAAAGTGAATTTATTTAGCTTTTTCTCTCAAAGAAATTGTATGAGTTATGTTTCTTGAAAAAATATGAGATAACCTTCTTCATTATTATTATTATAGGGAAGGAAAAAAGTATTTACCTGCACTTAATGTTATGGGTTGAGAACTATTTGAAACGTGTTGAGCATTTTTTGAACAAAAACTCTTTGGGGCAATAAACTCCTGGACCTAAATATTGAAGGCATAGTAACACATTTTTCCGTTTTAGAATTGTACTAGACAAAAAATCGATAAATAAAATTTAACTATGATATTACCGAAATTAAATGGGTTAAAGATAAAATTCGTTACTAAAATTTAAAATTTAACATATTTCATATTACGATCTTTATAATAAAATTTTCAAAATACTAATATTTATAAAATAAAATTTATATTAACATAATAATCATATTTAAAAAAATAGTTCAAATATAATAAATTATAATTCAAATGATGATAAATTAAACTATTAAATTTAATAATTTATTTTCACCATTTTTGTTATATTCATTTTTGAATGTCAGTTGGATATTTAACATAAAAGTATTTTATCATCTTTAATTGGTTCAATTTGGATAATACCAAGATTGATCCAGCTCTAACCAATAAGCCTCCAACTTCATCATTATTGTTTTTTTCACTCGAGATGGTTCTAAAAGTCACGAGAGTATTACATTATTCATGGTTTTCTGAACTGAAAAATTGCTAATATACCTTCAACATTTAGCCCCAGGAGTTTATTTGCTTTAAATGCTTTTTTCATTCAAAAAATGTCCAAAATATTCTGAAAATGATACTCCCTCCATTCTTTTTTAATTGTCACTTTTGCTATTTTCACTAGAATTAAGAAATATTAATTAGTCTTGAATTTAAAAAAAAATTGAGTAATTCAATACATATTGAGTAATTTAATGTAAAAAAATGAATGTAATTTGTCAATTTTTATTGAAAATAAAAATTACATTGGAAAGAGAAAATTAAATTACATTGAAAATCTAAAAGTGACAGAAAGAGCGGAGGTAATATCTGTCTATTGGACAGTTTAACTTAATTATAAAAATAGATAAATAGGTACAATTTTCAAAATATTTTGGTCATTTACAAAAAAAATAAAAACTTTTAGAACAAATAAATTTCTTATCCAAAAGTTGAATGCAGATAATTACTACTTTTTTCCTGATCAGAATCTCTCTCTCTTAATTTTGATTTTTGTATTTTTGACTTTTCTTATATTATTTGTTTGCTTTCTGTTTTTTCAAGTCTTTTTATAAATAATTTCCGGATTGATATATATCTTAATTTCTTATATTTATTTGTTGTTTTATTTCTTTCCTTTAATTTATTTATTTATTTATATTTGATTTCAATAATTTGAGATATGAAATTATTAATTTTATATTTGATTTTTGTGTTTATCTAGATTTTTTTTTAGACTTGAAACTGAATTTAGTTTGCATTCAGAAAGAAGCTGCAGGGGAAAATGAAAATGTTTTACCAAGCTGTGATTAATAAGGTAAAAGCACAACTTTCCTTGCCAATCAATGTCTGTTTAATACTAATAAGTAGTATATAAAAGTAAAGAATGAAGAAAACAATAGTATTATCTTAGAAGAGAGAAAGCATTGCAAATGGGAAGAAAAGAAGGGTATTATAGGAAAGAAGCTTTATAATTGGTTTTGAAGTAGATCTAGAAATATAATAAAACCACAGCATCGCCACGTGCATACTACAATACAATAATAAAACAAACTTCAAAACCAAGCAACTCCACTATCTCCAGCCCACAAAAACAAAAAGATTCTGGCGTGCACTAACCACTTATAATAATCCTTCCTCATCAACCGAGGCATCTCTTATCCAATCATTTTCTGCCACGTTTTGCTCACTTATATAAAGACGTGTGGTCATGTGAACCATTAGTGGACGGTGTACAAAGGTGCTTATGACTAATTGCATCCAATTTTCTTTTCTTTTCTTTTTAAAAATACACACAAATATATTTACAAAATATATATAGTTGCATAGATCGGTGGTGGTAGTTAACACGCAATTAATCCAAGAAAGAAAGAAGGTGTGCATGTAAATTAATGACATGAGTAGGAATTTCTTCCAATGCCGACTTGGAATTAAAAGGCAAATGATTATGATGCTATTAGTTAAGAGTTTTAAGAGTATGAGACGCAAAGCCAACGTTTTTTAGCCAATTATTAACAAAATTGAAAAATCACGAGAGAGAGATTTTATGTTGTAACTATGAAGAATATATTAATGTGAGTGAATATGCATGTCTCTATTTTGTAATGTCTCCGTCTCATGGGAATTAAAGACCTTTTTTTATTTAATTTTTTCTTATATAAATATTAAGATAATCATTAAATTATTTTAACATTATAAAAATTATTCATTGTTGAGTAAAACATCCTCTTGTTAAAATAGTGATGATAATAACAATTTCTTGTTTTTGGTCTATATATAGTCGATGATAATCATAATAAGAACAAAAGTGCTAAAAGAAGTATAATTGGTTTTTCATTTGATTTTATAAAGTGATATATTTTAAGTGTATCAATAATTTTTTTCTTCTTTTACAAATGTCTTAATTTTACTATGCAATCGACGGAGTAATTCTTACAAAACGAATTAATTGATTAATCAATTAATCTCTAATTAATTCAGGATGCTTAAACTCTAATGGATAGTTTATAATGACTTAATATATATAAGAAAATCTAAAATTGTCGGGTTTTGCTAATTCGGTATACATGAAATGTTTTGCAAGCCGAGTATGACTCAAACTTATAGTTTTCTTAACTAATTAATTAACACTTTGTATACACTAACATATTGATCTGACAAATTTTGTTGTGCGCATTGCTATTAATCCATACTAATTTTTATGTGCACAAAATTATACAATTTAATTTAATAAAATATATCTTTAATAGTTAAAATGCAATATGTATATCCATATATAAGAGACTTATATTATAAACAAATAGAGCACACGCATGTGAATTAATCGTATTGTCCACGCTAAATTTTGTCAATCCATATCAACATCTTATAGTATAAAAGATGTTTATAAAATGTCAAATTGAACTTCTAAAAAATTCAGGGATTGAATTTGTAAAAACTAATAAATTCATATGCTTTTTATATATTAAACCTTTTATAGATATAGTACATGTTAAGTATCTCATATCGGATGTTTATAAGAATTAGATACTCCTAATAAAAGATCGGGTAATCGTTACTTTATAAGTTAATTTTTGGAGTTGAGTTAGATTTAACCTCATTTTCTTCACATGGTACCGGAACCATCAGTTCTACGATATTGGGCTATTCGCAAATATCTAGTTCTGCAAATTTCACGCTTCAGGTTTTTCGTATGTATTCGGCCGGCGTTAAGCATTAGGAAGTTGTAAGAACTAAATACATCTGATAAATACTTGAATAATTCTCACTTCGTAAACCAATTTTTGAAGTTAAATTAGATTTAAATCTGTTTTCTTCATAGTACAAATAAGAACTCATTTTTTCGGTGAGGATAGTACTAATAACTCAAATTCGAAACCGCACTACAAATTACTACCACTAAATTAAAATTTACTACAAATTACTACCACTAAATTAAAATTTATGAAAGAAGGAATTTTTTTTTGGCAAAACACATTTTAAAACTTCCGAATTTCTATAATTTTTGATATTAAGACTCTATATTATTATTTGGCTACATTTAGCTCTCAAATTTTTATTCGTTTTATACATTAGGCCTCCAATGGACGGAAATGTGAAATTAAACTGTACGTATGTTTAGTGTGCCTTTAGTATCTATATTAAAATCTCAATTTGATGTGCCATTAGATATTTATTGTCAATTTCAAGTTAAACTGCATTTTCAATTGACACTTCAATTTCAAATTGATAAGGGTATTAATTGGGCACATCAAATTAAGGTTGAAGTGCAAATACCAACGTACATAAAATGGGTGTATTATTTAGTTTTACGTTTTTCATCAATTGAAAATTTAATGTGTAAAAAAATAAAAATCTAGAAATTCAGTGTTGCCAAATAAAAGTATAAATTTTTAATAGAAAATACTCTAAAAGTTCATGGACATAAAAAAAAAAAAATATTGTATCTTGCTTTTTTTTTTTCCTCCTATATTTCCTTTAAGCGTAGCTTTTAATTAATTAAGAGTGTTTGTGATTGATAGTGGTGGTATTGTTACCTGTTTTGGAGTGTAAGAGAAGTGAAATTTGGGAATGTAAGAGGGTTTAGTGGGGGGCTACCCATGTGATATGTATGGTTGTTTCCATCACATACATCTCATGTTAGTTTGGGTTTTATCTGGCAAGGGCCCATTCCAACATCATAAAAGTGGGTTTCCGATCCAACTTAATCAATTTTATTTCTATATTCTCTCTTATTAATAACACAACAAAACATAAAAAAGCAAACCTTTTATTTTTGTATAATTACATATTTCACTGCCTTACATTATACAAAAAAAAAAAAAACACATTGGTAAAAATAATTTATCATCCACATAAATTAAATAATATTAATGTAATTATTGCCCTTTTACATAACATATGGCGGTGAGTTAGATGTTCAGTGACTCAATTTTTTTTATCAAATTTAAAGAGCACTGGACATATATTTAGCAATAAAATATGTGGTACGCTTTTGCATACGTTAGCATATAAAAAAAACAAATTCAAGCACCATAAATAAACATATCTTAAAGTAAAAAAAATGTATTTTAGTACTAATATATATAATACAATATGGTTAGACTTATACACATGAATTAGGTACGTATAGGTATTATAAAGTAGAAACAAATTGGAATATAGTATTTAAAAAAAAAAAAAACAAATTGGAATATTGAAAGGAGCAATTAAGTCAACCGGCATCAAAAGCCAAGTGGAAAGGTCAGCAGAAGAGACGTATTCTTTGTGCTCTCTCCCTTTCATTTCCTTCATGAAATTTAAAACCGAATATATATAAATATATCCCTTTCTCTTTTTTAATAAAACGTTGTTAGGCAGACGTCACATTCAATCCTCTTTCTCTTCAATTGTATTATAAACACGTATAATATTCTTTTTTTTTTCAAAAATATAAAATTTGAAATTTTAGAGTATAGCCGTAGATGGTAATCTAAACTTTATATCTTCTTCGTATATAATAAAGAAAGGATCAATTTATCCGTGAATTTCGCCTAACCAAAGCTACCAAATTTGCTAAGGGAGAGGAAGAAAACAAATTAGAAATTAAAATACTCAAATGTACGTAATACACATTTTAATGACCACATTCATGATAATTGATAAATCCAAGAATGTCTTTATCTATATGAGAGAGGTCGCTCCGATCGGATGAGATAACCCTGCAGTAAGAAGAGCCCGGTCGGACCAGGCGTGAGCACTCCGAAACTTAAGTTAGTAGCTTAGAGAGAGAATGTGCTTTAGAGAGATAATGATGTGGATTCAATACCTGGAGCCATCGTTGGCTGGGCTATTTATATGAGATAGTTGAGGGACACTCGAGTGCCTGGGGAGTGATTACTGGCTGTCAGAGTAGGTATTCGGCGACATGACATGGAGCAGGTGATAGGCATGGGTGCTGCCTTGTGTCAGGCGGCTGATAGGACTGGCGGTCACATCAGCCGATCGGGCATGTGCATCGCCTAGGAGCTTGTGTCTGATACCTTTTGCTGATGGGCTTTTGGGCCCTGCCAGTTAAGTGGGCCGGCTGAATGGGCCTTAAGGCAAATGATATTTGCTGTGTTATCACTTGTCCCCCCTCAACAGGTCCGATCGGACCATGCAAAGGCAAATCCATGCCCGATCGATGTGACCGCCAGTCCTATCAGCCGCCTGACACAAGACAGCACCCATGCCTATCACCTGCTCCATGTCATGTCGCCGAATACCTACTCTGACAGCCAGTAATCACTCCCCAGGCACTCGAGTGTCCCTCAACTATCTCATATAAATAGCCCAGCCAACGATGGCTCCAGGTATTGAATCCACATCATTATCTCTCTAAAGCACATTCTCTCTCTAAGCTACTAACTTAAGTTTCGGAGTGCTCACGCCTGGTCCGACCGGGCTCTTCTTACTGTAGGGTTATCTCATCCGATCGGAGCGACCTCTCTCCTATAGATAAAGACATTCTTGGATTTATCAATAATGACTTTCGCCCATCAAGTATGCGAAACATAGTGTGCATTGAAAATAAAAAAGCATCTTGCATTTGGCTAAGTTTCTTTCTTTGCTTCTGTCTCTCAATTTTTCTTTAAATGTTTTTTTGTTTCTCGTGGCTGGCTTTCACTTGTTTAAAAAGCCTAGGGCTATAGATAGATGCTCTTCTTACCATTAATGACATGACTGCGGGAGGTTACCCCATTCGCCTATGCAAGTACCCCTAACTTGCAGACAAATATCCTCAAATTTTAAGGTTGCAAAACCTTCATCGTCTTGAGTTGTGCGATTTAAGATAGTGGCCATAGTTTTATGAAGAATATTGCATATGGCAATGGTCTCAAATTAACTTTTGGAATGAAAATAGCCGTTCCATATTAACTCTTCACGCCTGGTCCGACCGGGCTCTTCTTACTGTAGGGTTATCTCATCCGATCGGAGCGACCTCTCTCCTATAGATAAAGACATTCTTGGATTTATCAATAATGACTTTCGCCCATCAAGTATGCGAAACATAGTGTGCATTGAAAATAAAAAAGCATCTTGCATTTGGCTAAGTTTCTTTCTTTGCTTCTGTCTCTCAATTTTTCTTTAAATGTTTTTTTGTTTCTCGTGGCTGGCTTTCACTTGTTTAAAAAGCCTAGGGCTATAGATAGATGCTCTTCTTACCATTAATGACATGACTGCGGGAGGTTACCCCATTCGCCTATGCAAGTACCCCTAACTTGCAGACAAATATCCTCAAATTTTAAGGTTGCAAAACCTTCATCGTCTTGAGTTGTGCGATTTAAGATAGTGGCCATAGTTTTATGAAGAATATTGCATATGGCAATGGTCTCAAATTAACTTTTGGAATGAAAATAGCCGTTCCATATTAACTCTTCATGGATGCATAGCTACATAGACAAGTTTTAACAATATCATCTCCAACTATATTAACAATCAACATTTAGATAATAGGATCTTTGAGTTGAGTAAAATTCTATTTTCCCTTTTGGGTTTGAGTCCCATCTTTGATCCAAAAACGTTTTAGCACATTGCTTAAAGACAATTAGAGTGTCCAAATACATCTTTTGAGCTTCTAGGAAATTAGCATGACCACCAAAATCAGAAGGAGACCGTCTCATGCGAGCTTTCAAGTCAAAGATTTTGTCTTTAAAAATTGCCATTTATAGAATTCCCCCACTGAATGGGAGTTTCACATTATTGGCCGGTAAGCAACTTTAGAATGCATCTATTAATATGCTTTTCTTTTTTTTTTTTTGAGAAGCATCTATTAATATGCTATACGTTACTCTTAAATTAAATAAATAGCTCTATTTTAATATTTATTGTCGTTGGATGATTAAAAATACTAAATAAATTAATAACTCTATTTTAATATTTATTGTCGTTTGTTGATTAAAAATACTAAATAAATTAATAATACCGAACAATTATAAGAATCTTTTTTTTCCCTTTCCTAACAAACTTATACAATATGCATTAAAAATTAACATACTATAATATAAAATTGTAGGTGTGAGTGAGAATTTGAACCCTTGAAAAATTAAAAACTTGTTAAAATTTATTGATTTTTTTTTTCAATTTTAAACTTTTGCCATAATTTTTTTGTGATATTTATGTACAATTTTTAATGTATAAATTGTTTATGTAGATTTTTTTTATTTAGAAATAAATTTAAAAATTTATTAAATTAAGATTTTTAATTTTTTGATTATTTTATAAGTTGCAATTTTATTTATATTTATATTTTTTAATATAAATTCATATATTAGTTAAACGGGTAATTATATGAATATCTGTAAATATTAATAAACGAATTTGGGACGGATAAATTTAAACGAATTTAAAATGGATATATATTTTAAAATTAAATGAATTTGATAACGAATTATTCAATTTTTGAGGTACCCACCGACTCTCATCCAAAAACTTAGCAAGCAATTCATAAAAGGGATTTACCATTTTTCATGGATTAATAAAATTGAAATTTTTTAAAAAATAATATCATATTTTTTTAAAAAATTAAAAATATAGTATTTCGGAAAAGATATTGAGAATTTTGGAATATGGGATAATATTCTGAAGTACATGGATTTATAATAACCGTCGACTAGGGTGCTGATTTCCGTCATTTCATTTGACAGCCTTAACCCACAGCACCATTATTCCAAGTCACATGCTAATTGCTTACCAATTGACAAGATATCCTGTCCATAGGTTACCTATAAAAATTAAAGTCCATTCTTTGTTTATTAATTGCTTTTAGTGAGTTAAGTTTCCCACCATAATCAAATGTTAATATTCTGCAACTGGTATTAAAGGAAATGGTTCCTTTTTTTTAAAAAAATATATATATATATATATTTTTCCATGATCATATTTTTTTTAATCACAAAATTTTGGTTTTATATATTAAATTATTAAAATATTTAATTTTTCTTAGATATAGTAACTGATAATTGATCCAACCCAAGTATGGCACATATTTGACCTGGAATTTCATTATGAAGAAAGTTTTGACACCTTCTCTTTAATATCCAAAATTTCAAAAATATGTGAAATTATTTTTTTTGTTTGAATTTTGAAATTAATAATATTTGAAAGTTTTTTTAAGATTAATTATAAAGTCAGAACTGAATATCATAATAAGTCTAAGATAACCAAAATTATATAAAATTTTGTGAAAAAAAAAAATGATAATGGAAAAAGAAATATAAGTCTTTTATTTTAAAATGAAAAACCCATTTCCTTTCAAATCAGTTGCTGAGTATTAACATCTGAGTATGGTGCTCATGGAAAAAAATTATACGCATATAATTAAATGGAGGTAACATTAAATAAATGTACCTACCTCTTATAGCGCAGAAACTCGTTGCGGAAGCGTCTACCAAGATCCCGTTTATTTTTGGTCACTGGTCTAGCTTTTACCCACTCGGAGTAAGAGCAGCTAGATCACAATCTAAATGTCCCTGAAAATAAGACAAAAAACTGTGAGTGGGAACGAGCAGTCTTGCGGCGTATACGTTTTCTCGTTACCAAATTATGAGGACCTCACCTCTATTTATAGAGGTTCTAATGGCTAGAAACCTAACTCTAGTTTAACTCAGACTCTTTCTGAGATAAAATTTGGTAATTTAATTTGGATTAAATAACTCAATTTAATCTTGATATTAACTCAATCCATTATAGAGTCATGGGCGCATCCCAACTCTATCATCTCCCACTCGCACATGACGGAACGCATTCCAGTCTTAATCTTCAGTTATACTGGCAAATAGATTGTGTGACCAGCATACCTCGAGAGCACTAATGCTATACACCTGTTAGGGATATATAGCGTCTCGGAAAACAAGATCCTCTTCTTCACGTATGCCTAACCCTAGATTGCCTTCTCACATTCACTGTTTTAACTCATGATCTCATAAAATAATTTTCGTGTTCACTATTATATTTTTACTCATAGAAACTATAATAGGCTAGCCAGTGAACCACGAAACCTTATGAAAGTGATCAAAAGGCTATCTTCCCCTCTTACTGTATGCCATCCATCATGATTCAACTCGCTTTTCTAGTTAGATCCGCCAGGCCTAAATTTTTTCCGGACCTCTTGGCAACTAACTAAGCTAGCCACATTGAACCATACTTCAGGGATAAGTTAAGGGTTCTAAGGGTCGAAAATATAAATAGGGTCTCACAATAGGGAAAGTTGAGATCAGTAATATTATTAAATTCCCATCCCTGTGGTCACATAAGCACACACGGTATAAAACATGTGTTATGGTGTTCTTTCCTTCCCTTAAAGGAGCGCATGTCTCACATTTTGATAATGTGTATATTCAACACCATACAGAAGCGTAAGGTTGCGATGCACCGAAGCACCCAACTTTAGTCCGCTTATTTAAGGACTACTTCTGGCTTTTTAGACAGAATATGGTAGTTACATATAACTTACCATCGGATTCCATACAATCCTTATTTTGGATCTCAATCCAAAGCATACAACTTTATGTATGTCTTTATCTCGCACCTTAACAAAACTCATCTTGTAATTTCTGCAAGACGGCACTTTTATTTTGAACAGGCTCTCGAGCATTCTCATATGTTCAAAAATCGCCTCATCTTAGTCTTTGCCAACTCATTGACAAAACTAAGGTAAACACCCTTGTGAGTGGGCTACTTCTCTGTCCGACATGCTCAATCTCATATCAATAACAGTAAATGTTTACACATAAACATTCACACTCATGTATTGCCAACAATGAACTTTAGTTATTATTCGCAAATAATAATGTTAAGGGATTATATAAAGTATAACAGTACCAATTAAATTCTACGCAAACCTCGAGATCTAATGTGTCTCTCAAAACACATCTCTCGTCATAGGTTTACTCAACGGATCTGCGTGCGTAGAAACATACTGTAAGTTCACATCTCTCATTGTGCAACAATATCTCTCGCGTATTGATACTTAATGTCGATATGCTTAGCTCCACTATAAGCTATCAACGACTGACTATCACTATAGACTGTCACTAATACCTTTAAGACAGTTACTCTTAAATGGCTCAAAAACCATTTCAGCCAAACTGTCTCCTGTACTGCAATTGAGGAAGTGACTAATTCAACTTCCACTATTGATGGGGCTACACGGGTTTAATTCTTGTTACTCCACGAGATGGCACTCTTGCTAAACAAGAATTTAAACCTGAGGTGGATGCCTTCTCATCCACATCTCCTGCTCAATCAATGTCTCTGTATTCTCTCAATGCAGATCATTTTCTTAATAATAGAGAGAATAGGCTGCAGTACCTCTAAGGTATATAAGTATTCTTTCAATTACTTCCTATGTGCTTTGCCTGGGTTAATTTGATATTTATTTACCATGCTCACTGCATAGCATATATCATGTCTTGTATACAACACTGCATACAAAAGACTACCCACGACACTGGCATATTAAACGTTCCTCATATGTTCATTTCTTCTGGCATCATAGGACACAGATCTTTGCTAAGAAACTGATTCCTGGCAATGGAGTATTCTATGAGTTTGCAGTTTTGCATATTAAATCGCTCAAGGTCTTTGTTGATATATTTCTCTCAAGAAATAGACAACAATCTTCTTGAATGATCTCTTGAAATCTTAACTTCAAGAATGTAATATGCACGACTCATATCCTTTGTCTCAAAGTTGGACGATAACCAATCTTTGATTTCATTTACGTACCATTTATCATTTTCAGCTTTAAGTATGTCGTCTACATACAATGCCAAAATGACAAATTCACTTTCAGAGCTTTTACTATAAACACAATGATCTTTATCAATCATGCTGAACACATTCGACATGATTATATGATGAAGTCTCAAGCTCCATTGTGTTGAAGACTGTTTAAGGCAATAGATTGAACACATCAATCAGTAAACCTTATGTTTGCTGCCTTTTCCCATGAAACGTGTAGATTGTTTTATCCATTTCTCCATTGAGAAAAGCAGTCTTTTCATCCACTTGATGAAACTCTACATTCAAACTCGCCACTGTGGCTAGAATGAACCTTATGTACGTAAATTTTACAACAGATGAGAAAATCTACTCATAGTCAATCTCTTTCTATTGTATGAGCCCCTTAGCGACTAGCCGAGCCTTATATCTTTCGATACCTCTTTCAGCCTGTCGCTTTACTTTGATAATACATTTATTCTCAATTTATGTCCTTCCAGCAGATCAACTAGTTCTCAAACATGCTTTGATCTCATGGATGCCAATTTTTTTTCTATTGCTTTAGTCCATTTTTTTTCTTAGATGGGCTTGAAAAAGCATTTTGAATAGGTTTTATGCTCTTTCTAGTCTTGTGGGATAACCAAAAGGGCTTCGTTTAGGCCTTCAATTTTAAATTGTCGGCATGAAACACTTATCCTTTTAGATTTTTACAGTTCTGAATCTTAATAAATATGTCTCATATATTTATCGTAATTCACAATGCTCCCACTGGGATCATGTTCCATACTCCCACTAGAGTTAGGAATACTATATTCTTTTCTCCCACTGGAGTCAAGAATGCTCCCACTCAAATCAGGTCTCGAACATCCGAATCGTTTGGAGGATGAAGGTCTTAACCTTCTTCCTCTAACTCCTTCCCACTCGGATGGAGTGATCCTGATGGTCTCTTCCTGAAATTAATATAAAGTGAAATCTTAATTTACTTCGCCCAACTTAGAAAATTCATTCTCTTAAGAATATGACGTCTAGTGATTCAAATTTTATCATTATGCCATTTTCTTACTGACCCATGAAAATGTATCCTCTTGATACTTCAGAATATCTCACATAGATACTCTTCTGCCTCTTGGTCTCAAATTTACCAAATTGAGGTATCATGGACGTAAGCATTATAATCCAAAAGTTATAAATGGCTTAGGTCAACTTGTCGACCATTTCACAACTCATAAGTTGTGGTAATGACAGATTTTGAGGGCATACAGTTCAGAACATATGTGGCAGTCAACAAAGCATCTCCCTAATAGGAGATAGGCAAATTTTCTTCTGCCATCATAGATCTAACCATATATATAGGAGAGTCTTATTTCTCCTTTCCTCAACACCGTTTTGTTGTAGATTTTTGGGAATGAACAACTGATATTCAATCCTTTTTCATCACATGAGACTTTAAGTTTATCTCTAAGATATTACTGACCTCTGT
Source organism: Excoecaria cochinchinensis (assembly GCA_947683425.1). Lineage (NCBI taxonomy): Eukaryota > Viridiplantae > Streptophyta > Magnoliopsida > Malpighiales > Euphorbiaceae > Excoecaria > Excoecaria cochinchinensis. The sequence continues at coordinate 598,263 of CANTUQ010000045.1, forward strand.
CAGTTCTTAAAGTTTTGATCTTTTTATCTAATTGATTCTCAGCTATACTCGTATAAGTCTTGAAGCAACTCAATGCTTCCGACTTGTGAGAAATCAAATAAATGTGACCATACCTAGTATAGTCATATATAAATGTGATGAAATAATAGGCCCCATGCCTTACCCTCACATTCATTTGACCACATTTGTCAGAATGGACTAACTGCAATGGAAATTCTGTTTTAGTTCCTTATTCGAATGATTTTCTAACTAGTTTTTCCTTTTAGGCAATGCTTACATGTAGGTAATTCAACCTTATTTAAATCACCTACTAAACCTTCTTTGACTAACCGACTCATTCGGTTTTGTCCAATATGGTTTAATTTAGCATGCCATAAATTTCACATTGTCCTCATAACTATGTGAAGAATAAGAATCAATTAAAGGAAAAATTAGTTTTACTCAAATAGTTATGGTCCACATTCATAACAATAAAATCATTCAAGCATAAGTATACACTGTTATCCTAAAAAATAAATTGAAAACAAATTTCAATAAAACAAGAACAAAACCTAAATTTCATAACAAAGGTATCTTGATCCCTTGTTACACGGTCCATTGGTTCTAAATTTATTACCCACAAAGGATAAAATTCAGAACTAGATACATAAATTTTGCTCACTCTTGAGTCAAAATAGTGTATCTTTATTGGCACAATGCATCTCTTGTATAGTGTCATTTCTATAGGCAATTGAAACATTTCACTCTTGAAAAGTTTACCTCCTTTTTGCCTTTGGACCTTTTGTGAGTCTATTCCTTTTACTTTTCAGGTTCTCAAGCCTTTTCTTTATCCTTATTGATGAAACTTATTATCTTGTTCTAATGAGAACTCATTCTATTAGAACAGGACTTTGTCATATGACATTGACCTTAATCACTGTCAGACGGCCTCTTTTAAGCTTCAAATAACAAGTGACATCCTCAAATGTCTTTTTGCTTATCTATGTGAGTTAATTGCATCCTCACATGCTACCAACTCTTGGATAAAGAACGGATAACAGTTTGGACCTTCTGCTTATCAGTCACTTATGACTAAGTTCACTAAGCTCACTTTTCTTTTTCATCTCTCTTAGATGTTTTCGCATTGAATAATCAGACTTATCTACAATGATCGGAGCTTATTCAGAGTCACATCTCTGAATTTCTCCTGCAAAGCAATCCACAGATCTATTGCATTTTGATACTTGCGAAATTGCTTAGTGATATGATGCAAAATATAGGCATCTTGGTCCTGCTTATGCTGGGATATAGCATCATCCTCAGGTTCAGCCATAACCGAATTTGAGGATTTAAGAGCCTCTTGCTCTTCAAGCACATACTGGATCTTTGTATTCCAGATTTCATAATTATAACTTGGAAGCAACATCCATTAAAATCCTCTGATCTCAAATGGATCAATGTTGCACATTTTTAAAAGAGATAAAGCAATACATGTAATTTACTATACACCTGAAATAATAACCTAATAAAGTTTTCTATTAGACTCAAATTCGAAAAGTATACTTAGAGTACCAATTACCTTCTAAGTTCTAATGTCCAACTTTATAGGTTAAGATTTCATGTATAATAAATCTGAATTATTGGATTATTAAGTTATCAAACTTGTGAGGGGATCTTTATTAAGCCTTTACTTAATAAGCATGCAATCATTTTACTCATAAAATATCGCAAGGCAATTAACAATTAAAATAAACTCATTTATTATAAAGTTAAATGCCATCATAATAAGTAAATAAACACATTTATTTAACCAATAATTAAAATCCAATAATTCCAAAATAAGACACTCATGTCAAATATTAATAGGAAACATAAATCCCATTTAACAAAAATAAACGCTAATTCAAATTGACACTTATGTCAACTATTTTAGAAGTCCAGATTTCATAAAATCTTTCTTGGTAATGAAATTATTTCTTTGACCAATTTCATCAATTCATCAGACAACTCATATGCCCATTGATGAAGTTATGGACAATGCACGCTCGTCCATTTCTCAACACCATCACAGAATTTTAGTGTTACTTCTCAACACTTTTCTTTTGGTAACTCAAATCAAAATTTTATTTTCATACTCGGACCACCAGTTCAAATGCACTCTTACATTTGTTCTCACATATGTATTTTATGGTTGTATCAATATCATCAGCTCAAAACTTCCTTCGCATTTTCATGTTACTTATTGATTGCACCCTTGCAATTCTTAAAATAACCTATGCGTTTCATAAGGAAGTACCAGTGCCCTTATTGAACTTTTCTGTAACATATTACAGGTAAAATTTATACACTCATGTATAAATACATATGATTGAAACGCATTTCAATCAATAAATAAGGACAACATCTCAAAAAAAATTTCAAAATATTTTCAAAAATTAATCGAATACAGAAAACACATTTTCTACAATTTTTAATATTTTATTTTGAAATTAAACACATTTAAATTTCAAAAATTACAAAGTATATTTTCTGGTCATTAAAAAATTTTGAAAACATAACCAAAAAATCAGAAATAATTTTTAAAAATTATTTGACAAAAATCGGAGCTGAAATGGTGGTCGAAAAATACCGCACGCGCCCACACGCGCCGACCAGAGGGAGATAGACGCGCCCATGCGCCTTCACGTGCCCCACGCGCGGCCTCCCACTCGACCAGACACGTGTCACAATCACAGCGTGCCACGTGTCTTCATCCAGTCACGCCACGTGTCCGAAAGCTATTCGTCCATCTGGTGCCACGTGGCGGTGTCTCATTGGTCCACGTGTCACGCATGACACGTCAGCATTGCCACGTGGCAGACCTCGGTCTGACACGTGGCGACCCCTGATTGGGCCACGTGTCATTGATGCCACGTCATCAACAACACGTGGCACGACACGTGGCACCACCTCATTGGTCCACATGTCACTCCTTGGTTGGGCCACGTGTCAGCTGTATGACACGTGGCTTGAGCTCGTTCAGCCACGTGTCGTCCTCTGATTTGCCCACGTGTCCGCCCCACGTTGTGCCACGTGGCATGGCCTCTGCCATCCACGTGGCGATCGGCCATTGGGCCACGTGTCAGCAGTGACGCAACACTGCTGACACGTGTCGACGCGCTTGTGGGCCACCGCCCACGCGCACGCGCCGAACGTAGTGCGGCGCGTATAGTCCACGCGCCGCCTTTCCGATCGATTTTCGTCCTCCGATTCCGGCCGGTGGGGGGTTTTCAGGGTCTGTGAATCCAATGGTGAGGTCAAAAATAAAAAATTCCGACTTCTAGTTAGCCGTTTAGAACACTCATGTTCGTCCCCTCGGGTTTCGGTGTACACATACACGAAATCGAGCCGAAATATACACGCATATATATTTTTCACACAAAAAATAAATTTTTGTTGTGTTGTATGCATCCCAGATCTAATAATTTTACACATAAAATTTTAGATCTGTTTAGCCACATGCCATGACGCAAAAACCACGGCTCTGATACCAATGATGGAAAAAAATTATACTCATATAATTAAATGGAGGTAACATTAAATAAATGTACCTACCTCTTATAGCGCAGAAACTCGTTGCGGAAGCGTCTACCAAGATCCCGTTTGTTTTTGGTAACTGGTCTGGCTTTTACCCACTCGGAGTAAGTGCAGCTAGATCACAATCTAAATGCCCCTGAAAATAAGACAAAAAACTGTGAGTGGGAACGAGCAGTCTTGCGGCGTATACGTTTTCTCGTTACCAAATTATGAGGATCTCACCTCTATTTATAGAGGTCCTAATGGCTAGAAACCTAACTCTAATTTAACTCAGACTCTTTCTGAGATAAAATTTGGTAATTTAATTTGGATTAAATAACTCAATTTAATCTTGATAGAAACTCAATCCATTATAGAGTTATGGGCGCATCCCAACTCTATCAGGTGCGAAAGTTAACGCACTAAAACCAAATAATAAACAAAGAATAGACATTAATTTTTATAGGTAATTAATAGACAGTTGTAGGGAGCTAGTATTGTGTCAATTGGTAAGAAATATCTGTTTTTCTCTTCCTAAAATTCTAAATATTTTTAATATAATATAAAATTACATTATTTTTAAAAAATCCCAATACATTTTTTAAAAATTCCTCGTTTTCATTTCCACGTAGGTTATTTTTAGAATAATTCTGTTCTTGAGTTTCTTGATTTTTAATTTATATAAAGTGAAATCTTTTACATTACATAAGGGTGTTAATTCGATATATTCATATACTCAAATAAAATGGGATTAAGTTCGATTATGTGATCGGGCAGTATTATCACGCTCATTATATAAACGTAGTTTTGAAAATATACTCATGAAATTGAAAATATCTCTATTGTTGCTGGATGCATGATTACGAAAATTAAATAATTACATGTACATACTACATAGATAAGCACTGTAATTCTTTTTGGTTTCAGTCAAATCATATAGTTAATGTTCACACAAACTTATATATCTATTAGTAAAATAAATAGAAATGGATAAGTCTTGCAAAAAGGCAAAACGAAAAGGAGTGTAGTGGCCCCCCAAAAAAAGAGAATTAGGGTAAATAGGGACAAAAAAATCTATTAATATTTTATTTTTCTTAATTTCTAGTCGGTTGATTAGATAGCTAAGGTTTACGCCTTAAATTGCTATAGACATTTTCGAATTAAACTTTTCTGACATCAGGTGCTATATATCCCACTATCTCTGTAACCTGTTCAATCATCCTGTAGAGAGTTGAAATCTTGCAACCTTGCTTTACACCTTTTTTCCTCGGGGGCTTCTATTATTTCGTGTTTGAAATTGAATAGTTAATTTCCTACATTTTCGTATTTAGTACGATTGGATTTTTTTTTTTTTGTCCACAAAGACCAATCAATCTATCTATATCAAAAAAAAGAAAAAAAAAATGATCAATTTATATCTATATTTATGTATACTACTTTGTGTGCAGGGATGTCCCATGGAAATGCATGATTAAATTAAATGTTCATATTATAATTTGTATAACGCAATGCATATTTCATTTAACTTTTAAACAAAAAATAGTGGTTAAGTAACAATTTACCATTAGATTTGTCCATAGAATTTATCTAAATATGATTTAAATAAGAATTTTCCACACTTTATGAATAATTAATATGCTCCCACATAATGAAATAATAATATGTTCATACAAGATATTATAAATGAATGAATGAATTACTATGGTGATGAATAAGTATTCATAGAATGTAAGAGAATAAAGAAGAGATAATTATAACAAAAATTGTTAATATTAGACACTTCTATCTATTTTTGAATTGATTGTACTGAAAGTTATTTAACTTATACATTGGTTTCACTAACTTGAACTATGCAATTTGTATACGTTGAAGTGAAACACTTCAAATCCTATTTAAAATACAACATAGCCATGCCATGACACATAACTGTATACATTAATATGTATTATGTAATGCAGATGACAAGATAATAAATAGATTTCATTGTATTTTTTTTTTCCATATGATTAAATAGATATGTATTGTCTTTTTAAAGATCATTTATATGAATACGTGCTCAATTGGACTGCCAAATAATATGCCGACAATTTCGAATTTAGAAAAAAAAAATCAATGGAGAGTCCTAAGGTACAATTGAGTAACAATAACCTATGTTATTATTCTCAATCCTTTCCTCATTAAGCTATTATCATCACGAGTCTTATTCTTAACAGGACTTTAACATACAGAAATGATACATTTTAAACAGATTACTCCCTATTAATCAGGATGCTGACTGCTATACTTAATATAATTACAACTTTTGCTGCTTAATGCCAAATAGGAGGAAGAAAAAAAAAAGGTGATAATTGGAGGCTGCTAGGGTTTTTTTTTAGCTGAAATTGATTGTTTTTTTTTTTAAAAAAAAAAGAAAATGAAAGAAGCCACATTGACTTTAGATGTTGATTGGCCAACAACCGCAAAGATTATGGAGCAAAATCAATCAAATCTAAGCCACGATTTAGAGGAATTAATGCTATTATATATTCATAAATTATAGAATATGATTTCCATATTTTTTTCTTTTTAGTATATGATTAGACTATTGGGGTATTAGAATCAGCTTCTCTGATAACGGATAGAAATGAGAAGAAAATAAAAATGATTTTGATTGATAACAAAAGCGTACAATTAATGCCCAAGAAATGCAATGGAATTGGAATAAATACAAAGCATCATTGCTGGCTAAAACTTGATCACAAGTCTTGCTTTCCATGAACTGCTCATTACTTGTCTCTCTCTATCTTACTACAGAAGCAAATATACACTGACGGATGTGATGGCTATGGACCTTTCCCCAGCAATTATGCATTTTACACTCTTTTTTTTAAATCCGAAATCTATTCAACTCACAGTGATTCTGATCCGTAACCAAACTGCATTCTTTTTACGAAATTCCGTCATTTGAAATTAGACATTAATCAATGTCTGGACTAGTTAGGTTTGCTTTGAAATTCAAACTTAGAATTCAATTAATTTAGGTTATGCCAATCATAATTTCGTTATCAGAATTGAGCCTTTATGCCAGTCACACTTATACCTTTTCATTCAGCACCACCACCACATGACATATCCTATTTTATATAAATACTTTTTTTTTTTTTTTTTATTTAACTATTTTCACAACCGATTTGTTATATACTAAACAGGAAAAGTATTCAATGTATATATAGCTCATTTTGACCAAAAAATAAAATGTATATAGCTCATTCTTTGTTGACCACTGTCACTAATCGTGCAGGTTTTGTCATTATAATAAGGGAAAAAAAAAATTAAAAAAACAATTTAGGAAAAAAAAACTGTTTCCCCTATATATATATATATATATATATATATATTATATGCCCGAGTAGACCTAACCATTTTTTAGTTTAGATTGGGATAACTGAACTTATCTTATAAATTACGAAGTTCAAGTATGCAAATAGATACCTTGTCTAAGTCCGAGTCCACATAATACAAATAAATCTCAAATTCAGCCCCATTAGGCCCAGTTACAATAAAAAAATGAGCTAAAACTATTTTTTCTAATAAAATTAAATCACTAGCTGAATTTTACATTCTAAAATTAAAAATATAATAAATTAAATAAGGATAATTTAATACTTAACTAAATTTAATAAAAAAAATTAGAATGTAAAATGTAAATGAAATTTGATATGGACGGGCTGGAGTGGACTTGGACTTTTGGCATCAAATTCATACATAGCAGGCTTTTAATAAGATTCAATAAGGTATGGTTTTACTCCTGAACTATTGAAAATGAGGTTATTTTGCCCTTATACTTTTTTTTAAGCCCATTTTGCTCCTAAATTCCAATTTTTTGTGTGTTTTTACCTTTTAGACGGACAAAATAATGACATGACTAATGACAGTATGACACTAATGGTAGACAATTAACACGCGATACGTCAACAAATTCTCTCCCCTAATATTGTGCCATGTGAACTTTTCTATCCTAATTATATGCCAATAAACTCTCTCTCCTAATCCTCTCTTTTCTCTCATCTCTTTTCATGTTCTTCTTCTTCTTCTTCTTCAAAAATACCAGCTCCCAAAGATTCAAACACAATCCCAAAAAGTTTAAAAATGGCAAACAAAAATTAATAACAAATTCAGAAATTTTATTATTTAATTATCTGTTATTGGTTTTCAATAATTAGAGAGAAAGAAGAATATAGAGAGAAATTTTGCACCTCATATGCAACTTCTGTCCAAAACAAATCGGACAAGATTATGATTATCCAAATGCAAGCTCCACTGTTCAAATTAAAGATCAAGAAATTACGACCATACTCACAAAAAATTAGTTCGATTTAACGACAAATAACTACCTAATCGTCAACAAAAATAAAACTAGTTACTGTAAGAAATAGTATTTTTTTTGCAATAAAACCTCAACTTTCAGACCTCCAAAAATGATTTTCACCGTTCAAAATGAAGAAATATGTGTTTTCTAATTATTCACGAAAATTCAGCTTGATCAGAGTTTTGATGCATATCCATTTGCCAGAAGAAATAGGCTAGGTCAATTTTGAAAAATCCAGGAGGGAGAAAGAGGAGAGGATAGGGGCAAAATTACTTATTTTCTATAATTTAGGGGTAAAAATTCACCTTAATGTTACCACATGTGTGTCTATGTGTCGCAGTCTCATTGGATGTTATTAACTCCATTCGACATGTGGCAAGTCCGTTAGTTTAATGCGTAAATTCACACTTTAAACCTGAGTTTAAGGGTAAAAACAAACCAAAAATTCGAGTTTAAAGGCAAAGAGGGTTCAACAAAAGTATAAGAGCAAAATTACCCCATTTTCGATAGTTTAGGGGGTAAAAATTCACCTTAGCCCATAAAAAATTATTATCCAACTTTAGAAAAATATGTTGATGAACAAGCTAAGCTGGGCGAATACCCATTAACAATTTTAAATGCAAGTGGACCTATTAAAATTTGATTCAACTTGCGAATCCAATTTATATGACCTACGTTTAAATATGATCAGTAAATAATATAATATAAATATGATCCGAAAAAATTTGAATTGAATTATGATTGATCCATGTGTTGATCCATCTTGATCCGCATGGATCGGATCACATTTACAGGGAAAATTTAGTTTTGGTTTCTGATTTTATTTATGGTTGCTGTGCTTTAGTGTTTGTGGGTGGTAACTTGCTTTATTAGATGGTTGTGGTTGTGATTAAAGTATCGATTTGCGCTGATAGAGGTTACAAGCTATCTTTTGGTTGGATTGTTACAAAATATGTGTTTTTATTCATGGGATTATACATTAATGCTTGAAAATTTTTATTAGCCATTGGGGTCACATGTATGCCTGAAGAATTTGTTGTCGTGATTCTAAACTTTGTCTCAAAATTTTTTATTGGAAATGCATTTTATTGTACTGCCATGCTGTATGCATTTGTCATCAGTTTCTACTTTGTATCAACTGCAGTACTATATTTGTGCAAGAGTCATCATGGAAATGTATACATAATTGCATTTCTTTTTGTAATAGTTTTGTGTTTCCTTAAATTTTTGTCTTGTTTGTGTGGTGGGAAATAGATGGCCAAACAGTATTAAAAAAAAAAAAGCAAAAAATAAGTAAACGGGTCAATCAGTGACTCGATCAATTTGAATCAATCTATAACTCGCATGCAATCAAATCAGACAGTTCACGTCTCAACTCATTTTATGACTCCGACCCGACTTATTTGGTGGGTCTAGTACTAAATAGTAGTTATTTTATTTTATATCAGAATTTTATAAACATAATTTAGTCACTGCAAGACTTCAATTTAACAATTCTAATAAATATTTAAAGAGCTAAGTTATAACTTATAACCAATCCAGTTTATAATGTATATGCGTCATTACATTGTTAAATTTATGGTTCGAATGGTCATAATTATGATGTACCATTTGTTTTTAATACGTAAATATGATTAAATGCAAAATTAAACAAAGACAAAACATCTCAAATAAAATACTTCATATAAGTAAATTTGGAACTATTCTCAAAAAAATAAAAACATCAGTGAAATTATCTTGATTTAAAAAAATTGGTCCTGAATTAAATGGATGGATTAATTTGATTATAAATTAAAAATTATAAGCTAATTAAGTTTGGACTTTGAAGTAAATTAGACCGTATTGACAAATTATGCAATAATCAATATTTCTTTTTTACTAGCATTATTATTATCGATACTTTTTCATTATTCATAACAAAGAAGGATTAATTTTGGTCATTAGGACGAAAATTTACGACTTGTATTTTTTTTTAGAGACTTGTATTAAAATTTTAAATTAGGAGATTTCGGCAAAAATGTGCCAACAACGATATGGCATGTAAGTAAAAAAGAAATTTGTTGGGCTTATTATTGGGCCTCTTATTGTTGATACATTATCGGCCCAGATCAGTAGTAAGATACACGCCGTCGTTGACACTGAACTATGCCAGTTTCAGATCAGGCGCCAAAATTGAGCAACAGAAACAATGCGGAACATCGCTGGTTGGGTTTGGGCAGCATTTGTCGCCGCCGTCGCCTTCAGTGCCTCCTGCCAGGATCCCGAGCTCGGTTCAGCTCGTGTCGTTTTCCAGGTTCTGATTTCTTCGTTTTCTTTCAATTCGATTTTCGTTGATTATTATTGCACTATCGAACAGCAATTTGACCTTAATCGTATCTGAATTTCTGAGGATTTTCCGTGTTTTTGAATTTGTAGACTAATTATGGAGATATTGAGTTTGGATTTTACCCTTCTGTGGCGCCCCAAACTGTAGAGCACATTTTCAAGCTCGTTCGACTTGGATGCTATAACACTAATCATTTCTTTCGGGTATTCGAATAAAAATAAAACTTAGATTACTTAGTTTTGTGGTGGATTTTCTTGTTGTGCTGGTACATAATTTGGCTTTTGCGGTGGTGGATAATGGGAGAGAAGTAATTGCAGGTTGATAAGGGATTTGTTGCTCAAGTGGCAGATGTTGTAGGTGGACGATCTGCCCCCATGAATGACGAGCAAAGGAAGGAAGCCGGGAAAACTGTAATTGGGGAATTTAGTGATGTCAAGCATGTGAGAGGCATTCTTTCTATGGGAAGGTGAAGTCTTAGCGAAGCTTTGGTACAATTCTTATTATATTTTGTTATCTTTGGTTTTATTTTTTAATGTTTTGGATCTATTAGTTCAAAAAAGAAAATTCTGTAGCTAATGCCACTGGGGCAAGTTTTGGCTTCAATTGCACCACCTTAAGATTGAACTTTTACCTGTATGTGTATATGTCTTTGTGCGAGCAAATTTGGCAGATGGACAGAGCAGTCTCGCTGTATGTGTCTTCATACTAGAATATTTCTGGAAATCTCTTCTAGGATTTATCTTTAATGCCATGTTTTCTTGGGTTACTGAGAACACAGAATTCACTTGTCTTTATATCTGTTCCCCCGTGGTGGGCTTCTTTGGATTGTTTAGTTGGAACATAAATATGTTTATCTAGGATTGTTGCTTCTTTCTGTTGCATGTGCTCTGATTTGAGTTGTATATAAGCACAAAACCACACTAATACAAAAAAGACATAGCCACACTATGCTCTCTTGTAATTAACAATAATATATTTTTGATCTTCAATGCATGTTAACTGCTACAATGCTATCAAATTCAAACTCATACAAGTGCGGGTACTCATACGAGTATAAGCAAAACAGATTTTTTCAGATTGCCAATGATCTGGAATTTGGATCATAGACGACTTGTGGTGAAATATTTTGCTAACTCTGGGTTAACATACCAATCAATGTTGTATTTTGTTTAATATAGATATTCTGACCCAAATAGTGCATCATCTTCATTTTCAATACTTCTTGGAGATGCTCCTCATCTTGATGGCCAGGTATGATCATTCAACTTGCCGAAAATTTGGGTTTAAAGTTAATCAATTTGACGACAAACTAATAAATTGAATTTCTTCAGTATGCAGTATTTGGTAAAGTTACTAAAGGGGATGACACATTGACAAAGCTTGAGCAACTCCCTACTCGTCGCGAGGGGATCTTTGTGATGGTATACTTCTGACTGGTTATGAATCTCACCATGCCAAGCAGAACATTGCAAGATGTAAACATAGTATATTTATAATATGTTTCAAAAGCTAAATCATAATTCAAAAAACATGTCAAACCCTGCAATCTTTGCAGTAATGAATATTTTGCTCCTACAAATTCACAAAATCTCTGCCATTCTCAAATTTTTTAGACAATACCATTACTTCACAAAAATAGACCAGTTATGTGCTTCTATTTTATTTTGCCTCTTTTTAATTCATCAGATAATTCTTTCGATGCTTTTACAATTTAGGGATGCTTTTTTTGTTGATTTCTTTTTCTTCTAATTGCTTAAGATTGTCACGGTGCAGCTGTTGCTTTCTCAGGACTGAGCTAATTGCTCTCTCTGTCTTTTTTTTCTCCTACTTCTAAGCCTTTTTTTTTCCCCATCAACTTTTCAGCCAACTGAACGTATCGCAATTCTTTCATCTTACTACTATGGTAAGCATTAACAAGCTTGTATTTTTTCTAAATTTGTATGTAGCATCTCATAGTTGTAATTTCTCCATTTCCTGTTTCTAATTTATAGTAGTTTAGGATGATAGGATAAATGCTATTACATTGGCTTAAGGACCCTTTTTCACTCAACGCAAGGATTTTGTTTATATCAGGTTATTGTGTGGGCTGAACCATTTTATCATTGTTTGTGGCTCCAAGTAGCCTTGTTTGCTAAAAAATGGTATCAAATGGTGTCCTTCAGACAATTGAATTGGTTTGCCAATTACCTTTCTGAGCTGGGCTACTTGGGACAATCCCTGGCCCTTCTGTGGGAGATTCCATAATTTAGTATAATTTTCAGAAAGCTACATGGACTGCAATGGTTATTTGCCTTCGGGATCCTTATATTTCTTGCAAAATGTAATTAGGGAAATAAGTTGCTTAGTTCAAATATGAAAAACATTTTCTTTTTCGTGCAAAAGGCAGTTAACAACTGAGTGTTCATCATAGAGATTCTTGTCAATTTGTGCACAGCTATTCATTTCTGGGTGAAAATTATGACCCACACACATTGAACTGTATGCTTATGCTGTGTTCAGCACAAAACTATATTCTGATTTGTTTGCCTGCTTTCCTACAAATGTATTGAGGCTTATCAAATTACCAGCTGGCAGAAAGGCACTGTAAGCATCTGCTTAGGCTCAAAATTATGAACTGACAGCAAGTCCTTCAATGCTTATGAAATAAAAAGCATACTTTTGGTTCTTCTAAAAACCAACAGTGACCTTGCCTAGGGAAGTCCTAGCCTTTGTACAGGGAATCGTTGTAGTGGTACATCTTACTTGATTACTGATCTGTTTCACAAAACTTAAATAATATATTTTATGGTGTGGAGTCCTATTTAGTATTTTCTGAATTGCTAAATTGATCACAATTTTATGATGGAGATTATTGTTTTTGATCCCAACTGATATGCTTGCACGACATTCCTAATATGCTAGCAACCGGACGACATTATGTGCCTGCAAAAGTGAAAAGAACTTTGAGCACCACAAGTTTAATAAAAATTCAGTAAATAGAAAACCCATAGCAATACAAGTAAAGGTAACACATAAATAGAAATAGAGATAGGATCTTCAGACTTTAGTTATTGGGTTGTGGGGTGAACTGGGGCAAGGTTAGGCAGGGAAGGAGTTTCTGTTAGTACACATACACTTTGTGCAAAAGTTTTTATTCAACACTCACGAGCCAAACACAAAAAAGAGAGTCTGACCATTGTTAAATGGTTACGATTACTGATTTGTTCTTCCTAAAAAGGGCTTTCTAAGGAGGCTACTTAATTATCACTTGTCTGAGGGAGCTTTAACTTTCATTTGTATTGCAGAAATAAAACTTAGGAATCAATCACAACCAACTTTATGGGGACACTTATTCCACCTAATACCTATGATTAATCTTGATCATCCTAATTACTCACGTTGGCTATTTTCAATCTATTTATAAAATTACTTAAAAGGTGCTGATACATTTGCTGCTCGAATATGAGCTGCAGGTCTAAAGGTGTTACGTCATCTTGAATACAGCTGCTCAAATTTCTTGAAAAAAATTAGTATGTTTTATTGCAATATAAGAATTTTGTGGTTATTTTAGCTCTTGATCTGGCGGTTTCTTCTAGATACTGAGATGGAGACCTGTGAAGAGGAAAGATCAATCTTGAGACGGAGGCTTTCTGCTTCTGCTATCGAAATTGAGAGACAGGTAATTGCAATTCTTAGTGAACTTGGAGTAGATGAATATTTGTTGAACAAAGATGGACTTATTCTGTGTCAATTTGCAGAGAATGAAATGCTTTCCATGATTTTATCACCAGGACCTGGATCAAATAGAAGAAATGTAAGTTGCGTGGCTTTTATGGTATACATGAAATACTAAAAAATGATTGCATTGATTTTTCCAAGGAAACAACTTTGCTGGGGAAACAAAATGAAAGGAAGGCTGTTAAAAGGCATGAGCCTGACTAAACTCTATCTTGGGGTTGCCTTAGATGTAAAAAGCTAATAAAGGATAACCTTGTTTGGCAAACTACTTTGGGCATAAACCTATGCTTAATTTTTTTTAACACCGAGTGGGGTTGTAATATATTGGTGTGAAACTGCTGTTTTTTTTTTTTTTGGATTGTTGAGTATGAAAATATCCTGTCTGATAGTCACGACTAACTTTGAGAGCACCTAATATATTTTGTTACTGAAGTTACAAAGTTGCAATTTTCAAGCAAGTACTATAAATAGCAATTATCAGTTCTTGTTTTCTCTTTAGCCATTCTATAGCATGTCTATCATGATTCAATGTTACTTGATCAAAAGGCAAAATAGTTTTTTTTTTGGATCTCAAAAGGACATGGAGGAAGATGAATGCATTTGAGATACCTTCTTTTGAGGTACATGAGAAACTTGAATTTTCTGATTTAAATGGACATGGAGAATGCTGAGTTAAACATTAGATAATATGAAGCACGTGAGATACAAGCTATTGGGTCACATTAGAAAGCTGGATTGCCATTTGAAACTTCAAGTCATTTTCTGATTTAAATGGACACTGGAGATCAGCTGAGTGGAACATGAGAGAAACTGAGGTACATGTTACATATAATTGAGGAGACCTAGCATGCAGCTAAATCCAAAATAGTTGGAAATAACCCACACTTTCGTTGCTAAATTTTGTTTAGCACAAATCATTGACTTTAGGTACTCGGGGCCCTACAATAATATGGAATTGATAATCACATGGATGATCAGGTGCAAGGAACAATGCTTTGGAGACAATGACCCCGACTACCTTTCATGAACCGTTTTGTTTGTCTGCATTATTGTTTCCATCTCATTACATTATCAAATTTGAACATTAAATTTTTGAATTCCATCAAATTTGAACATTAAATTTTTGAATTCCATCTCACAGAAACATAACATGTGCTGCCTGCCTCAAGTGTAACCTGACTATGTTCTCAATTAGTTAACTGTATGTTTAGTCCTTGACGATGCTTATGGTACATTGAATAGAATCACTGCCCTTTTTTATCTGTTTGTATAGCCTTTTGCTAATGAATTCTTTACTCTTCCATTTGAAGCTGCAGTAAGTATTAACAAGCTGATCTCTGTCTCTTATATTGTATTATGTTGTACCTATATGCTGGAGAGCTGAGTATTACGTTTACATAATAGGAGCTCGCTAAATGGCAGGTAAAAGATAATTTTATAAGCCTTTTGAAATGACTTAATTAGGCATATGGCTTGCTTTCTCAGAGATTCATAGCTGACAAATTTATGGTCTGCCTATCAGGTACGAAGGGGGAGCAAGGGCCACATGATCTATGGCATTTACTAGGAATTTTACCCTCTGACTTGCAAATTTACTAGAAAATGTGGCTCCCATAAATGACTCCCATTATCATATATGGTCTTATAAGAAATCTTGGGCTGCTTCAATACTAGAATGCATCCTTTCAAGAACTTCAAAATGTCTTGTCTAGGCCTGGTGGGGAACATAGCACATGGCTTAAAAGGGGTTAGACAACGGCAGGGGTTTGTTTTTAACATTTTCTTTCAAACTATGTTAGACAACGGCAGGTGTTTGTTTTAATCATTTTCTTTCAAACTATCTTAGAATCGCATTAGATAGAATCGATGTTGGCTTGTTGGGTCTAAGAGAATTAATTCAACTTTTTGTGATGGAGAATCAATGCCTATGCAATCACATAAATGTATGCATTTAAACATGTGCTATTCCATATCAATCTAAATTCATCCTAACCTATCGTTATCCTTCAAAAGAAACCCTTTAAAGTTATGGAGCTAGAAAGTGATCACTGGAAATTTTGTAGTCATGTAAGATGAAAATTAAGAGATGCCTACAAATTGGCTTTCATTGGAGTATTAACAATTCCAACTTTAAGATATTTTTCTTAAAGGCTCTTACTAAGAAGATTGTTGCCATTATTTACTATTTTTATTTTATTAGTTTCGTATATTTTAAAATTTTATTAGTTTAAATGTTTTTATTCGCGCAAACCATATTAGTACTTAGTAGTGTTTTTTAAGGGGGAAATTAGAATTCATACCAATTTTAGGTTATGCAATTCAATTGATATCTTTCTTTTTTTGTTCTTTATTTTAAGTTTAATTTTTAAGGAAGACCTACAAATTCAAAGTTCCGGTTTTGGGTCACCTGTTTATTCTCAGATATCCAAATTAATATAAAATGGCTAAGATTAAATACGTTTCTCTTCTCTACTGTTATTGGCATGCCATGTTTTGGGACTTTTGTTGCTTTTCGATATTTTATTAGAATGTCCAAAAGTTGTTGGAAACATCAAAATCCTAATTATATATAAATCAAGTTTGTTGATAATCTAATCCAAGCTTTAAACCATTCAAACATAATTTATTCTTATAAATGTGAGATTTTTGTTGGTTAGAAATAATGCAAAATTCAAGAAATAGAAATTGGAAATTAATGATGAAATTATTAGGAGAAGGCATTAGAATAGCTATATTATTATAAACATCAGAAGTATGTGCATTTAAATATTCTTTATACGGAGAATTTATTTGGCAAAACATCAAACTTGTTTTGTTTATATTTATACGATATTGAAAAACTAAAATATATATGTTTTATAGAATAGAATATATAGTAAAAATCAAAGGAAGAGCTCAACAGTATCAAAACTTTTTTAGTTAACCGATTTAAATATTTCATCATTTTTTGTAGCCTCTTGAGGAGAAAACATTAGTACCCAAAAAAGAAAAATTAATTTCCACTACTGGATTTCCAGTAATCGAACCTTTTTATATTTTTATATCTCAAAAGAGTTAAATTAAATTAGTCATGCAATTTTTTTTTCCCTTCAAATCTCAATGGGAGTAGTTCTTATTTTTTTCTGGTAACAAAGTTCATAATTTTTTTATAACACTTTGCAGTCGATATTATTATTTTTGAATAACATAATTTTCAATCCAATCTTAGAATATTATTTCCATTTCAAGCTTTACAAACGGAAAAAAAAAAAAAATCTTTAGTTTCTTGATAATTACACGGAGGATGGGTGGTAAGACAGCTTATTTGTCCTGTCTTAAACAATGTTTTTCTTTTTTCATACAAAAACTTGGAAAAAAAGGTGTTTAGTAGTAGTCCTGCTCTTAAAATGTTTGGATTCTGATAAGCAATAATTTTAAAGTATTTTCGTTCAAAAAAACATTCAAAACATTTTGAAAATGATACTTATCTATCCATTTTTATAATACCGATAATGTCGTTATAAAAAAATAAATAGACGAGTACTATTTCCGTAACATTTGACGCATTTTTAGAATGAAAAAAACATTTAGGGAAAATAAGCTCATGAGTCCAATAGTTGAGGGCATATTAGAACATTTTTTTATTTTTAGAACTGTACTGGATAAGGTGCTAATATGCACTTAATGTTTGGATTTAGGATTTTATTTGCCCTAAAATTTTTTTTAGGTCCAAAAAATACATAAAACGTTTCCAAAATGGTATTTGTTTACATATTTTTGTGGCATTTTTTGGATGGAGAAAACTTTTAAAGCAAATTAATGTCTAAATCCAAATGTTAAGAGAAGATAATCACCTTTTCCCTAAAAACTTAGACAAAACAAATACATATGATAATAATTGGTATATGAAGCATCATTCAGAAATTAAGGAGTTGAATTTGGGATGAAGGCAATGGTATTTAGGCTGACTTATAATGTGTTGCAGAATTAGGATGCATGGCTTTCGGTCTCTAATTGTCTGAGTTAAGGAAATTGGGAACAATCCCACATGTCTTTGCAACTCTTTTCTCAATTATTTTACTTTGCATTTTGCTGTGGCCTTGTCGGGGTGTTTTTCATGACTTTGACTTTAATCGCACCGGACATAACCAACTATACATCATATACTCTCACAATCCATTTTCATTCTATTTCCATTAATTTTCACTACCAACAAAAATTCCATAATTAATTCCATCCAAACATTTAGAATTACGTAACTCTACTCAACTTATGAATTTATAAATTATCCATACATCTAATCTAAACGACTTGTCATTGCAAGCATTCAAGATTTAACGTAATTCGATTAATGATGGTTATGTCTACGTATGAGAGCAAGATAGAATTTTGTATTTTTACCTATTTCAAAACTATCTAAAAGGGTTTAGAATTATAATATTTGTATGCTTCATATTCTTTACTAGCAATACATATCCCCTTAAAATATATGATTTGAGCTTTTCGGATATGTTATGTATGGCTCATATATACAAAGGGATAGATGCTGGAGCGGAGCGACAACATCTGTCCGATGGGGGTTTTTTGTTGTTAGTGTTCGGGCTACGTATTAAGTGGGTTGGGAGTACGGGGGCAACGCTCCCGCGGTTTGGTATAGGATATTTTTGAAATTGTATCAAGGAGTTATAAAATACATTGTTTTGTAACTTAGTATTTTTTTTTTGGTTTCTCAGATATAATAAAATATAGCCGCCGCTCTGCTCCCGAGAATGTAGGCACATTGCCGAATCTCGTTAAAATCTTGTGTTCTTTATTTCTAATTGTTTGTTCATATTCGTGCGACTATTTCTCAACAGGATCATATCGCAATTCAGTTGCATAAAAATATATTTAAATTTAAGCCTCATTAATAGACATTTTGTGAAAATGTGAAGTCTAATTTCAAATTTAGAAGTTTAAGGAGTAAATCTATTTTCAATTATTTATCAACACTTGCAATTTGATAAGTTAGTTATTCATATTTTTTTTTTGAATAATAGTTATTCATATTTAAAAGCTCAAGATTTGAGGTTAATTACTTGCTTTCACTTATGGATGTAGAAAATGTTTAATCAAAGTGTAATAATAATAAGTGATAAAGCCATTTCTGATTTTATCGGAGAGTACCGGACTTTGTAAGATATTGTCCGCTTTGCGCCGGAACTCTCATGGCTTTAAAAGGCCTTGTATAGGGAGAAGGTGGTCCATGGCCTTATAAGGTTCACTTTCAGCTCATCTACAGCCAATGTGGGATAGGATAGCATTGCTATCATTATTCTCCCCCCGAAAGAGGTTTTCGGGCGCTGACCATCGTCTCTCAACGAAAGCACCAAATAATAAAGCCATTTTTGACTTTATCGTCAGCGCCCGAGCGGCCAGCACCCAGGGCACAGCGGTCAGCTCCCGAAGACCTCTTTCGGGGGGGGGGGGGGAGAATAATGATAGCAACGCTATCCTATCCCACATCGGCTGAAAATGAGCTGAAAATGGACCTTATAAGGCCATGGACCACCTTCTCCCTGTACGAGGTCTTTTAAAGCCGTAAGAACTCCAGTCCAAAATGGACAATATCGTATAGAGGCCGGTACTCCCGACAAAGTTATAAATGGCTTTATCAATAAGTGATTATAAAAAGAAAAGAAAAGAAAAGAATTTGAAAATGCAGAGATATTAATTAATAATTTATAATAATGAAAATAATTTAAATAAAAGTGAGTATCTATCAAGTTGGTGAATAGGTAGGCAAGGAGTAGTGAATGCCCATTCTTAAGGATTGTTGTAATATTTTGAGGACATTATTTTTGTCATGTGACTTGTTTTGGATTTATTCATCTAACTTAATTTCAGATACGTCTAAAAGGGAATCCAATGACCTATGATTTTTCAAAATTATAACTTCTCAACACCTTAATTATAATATTTATGTTATTGCAATTCTTTTCCCTAAATGTTATTTTTCTGTATTTACCCGCAAGTCTTTATTCGTATCAGATACCATACGTACTATTAATTAGTATCAGATATAGTTCCAGCATATTATCTGTATAAATAATAATATTTTTATAACAGTTTATTAAAATATGAAGCTTTAAATTAGGAACTATAATATCAGCCAAAAAAAAATAAAAATAAACATATAAATAAGTATATGTATATAAATATATAAATATATGCAAACAATTATATATTTCTTTTTAGCATTAATTTCATTCACAGCCATCAAGCTTATACGAAAATAATAGACAAATAGCAATAAAAAAATTTTGTAATGCAAAAATATCTCTAACTCCTAAAAATTATCCTCAAAAGTCACTCTAGCAGGAATCAACCATGCATGAAAACAACTGAAATTTGCGCAAAAACTCACATGTAGGCAAACATATGGTAGAGTTAGGTAGGATATATGTGCCATATCAGATTAAGATGTGGCATGATGACTGAATTGATCAAATGACATATCTAACTAAAACGTGGCACATATCCTGCATTGCTTAATACGTGTCTACGTGTGACTCATACACCGAGTCATGTTGATCTAAAGTGCCACTTTGAATTTTTGGTAGTTTCCAAAGTTGATTGCGGTTACAATGACTTTGATTATAATTTTCTTGAGTTGACGTATTTTTGCATAATAAAGTTTTTTATTATCACCAGTCTATTATTTTAGTACACATCTAATGATCGTGGGTGAAATTTATATGCATTTATATCATGCACAAGTATTTTTGAAGAAATTGTTCCTTATTTTTGAGGCAGTAGTATTTTATCTAGTATATTTTAGTTAAATATATAATGGAAAATACCGTTATTCTTTTATAAACTAACAAATGTGATAATTTTTATTGTATAGAAAAATAGAATATTTTCTCCCTTAAATAGATTAAAAAAAAAAAAGTCGTGGTGGTCGTGATCATCATCATTTACTAATATAGTAACTACATTGTTATTATTATACTATAGTTTTTTAACTCTAAAAATATTTCAGGATATAAAAGTAACAGAAAATCAAGTGCATACATCGGGACGGGTTACTTGGCTATCAAGAATAATAATAAGATAGTTTCCAACTCTCTGATGAATCAAATTGCAGATCCATGAATTAAACTATTGCAAAATCCACCTTCTTTAATCGTCACACTAACGACTCACTAATATTATCCCAATCTAATAAACAATAAGTCCTACCAACTTTTCCTTTTTAATCATAATTAGGCCATATGTATTATGAATCAATTGTGACATATTTTGCTAAACTTTTTATTACTTTGTTTTGATTTATATTTGTTTCAAAATCAAATAATTTGCATCTAAATATTTTAATAGCATTTTCTTCATTCTTACATACCCCTAGTGTATACAAAACCTAATTTATAGAAAATTGCCAATTAATATAATAATAAAGGGCTATATTTACGTGTAATACGCCATTGATTTAGTATATAATCAGTCTTATGTATTGAATATGTGTATGTAAGAAACTTTTGGTACGATTAATGATTGTACATTTTATACGTTTGAATGTGGATATTTTATTTTTATTTTTATTTTCTGGTTCTCATCACGTGGTATTTTGGATAGGTCCCAACTCGTATAGCTGTTTACCAGTTGTGAGAGTTACCTTTGAATTCGTACCACATTCAGACTAATTTTCGTTTGATCCGGAAAAGTCCATTGCGAGAGACAAAACTCTGGCCTCAGATTTTAAATGACTGCATATAAGAAGAATAGAACTTACGATCTCGTTTAAGGCAGGAGAATTTCTTGCCAACTCACGTGCAGCCCGGGGTTTATTTTTATTTTATTGATAGATGAAACTTAACATAAACACATGTGACAATATATGGAAGAAATTGTGAGGTTTATGTATAACGTGGAAAAGACGTGAATGTGATTACTGATTAGGGTTTTCCTCATGATATTGGTTTAAATTAGAAAAACTATATTTGAATCCAATTACGAAATATAAACTTTAAATGTGCATTAAAATCTATAAATTTTTTTGAGTAGATCTGTATAGCATGTTCAGTATTTTAGTAAAATGCGTTGAATTATGTTAACATAATGCGTTGAATGAGGAAGTTAGTACATTTACAACTACCCTGTAGCGTGGTCATGATTTGGCTGTGAATCACGATTGTTCTTCTAAGGATCTTTTCCCTTTTTTCTTTTGGGAAGATTTTCCATCTAATTCAAAAGTTGCTCCTAAAATTCAACGCATTTCATAATCTGATAGGCATTAATGGAAAAATTTTGTTCTAGAAGAATAATTATTATTTGAAATATATCAGCTTGCATGTTGTAATTGAAATGCATGCCAGAAAATTACAAACAGAAAACCTCACAAGATACATGTATCTATGTTAAACTCTAACATTTCAAAATGACGATCATTTAGAGAGAATCTTTTCATAGCCTATCTTAATTTAAATTAGGCAGAAAGGTTTGGAATTATCTTATTTCATCATACATAAAAGATTATTACTATATTTTATATAGAGTTTGTGTATTTTTTTTATATAGGGGAAAGGAAAGCGGTAGCTCGAATTCGAGAACTTTGTAATTTACCAGCATCTGCCAATATTAGAATGTCCTCTTGGGAACGAGTTTGTGCAAGTTGATAGAGCTGTTGCACTTGATTTGTTATTCCATTGTTTTAAAATAATTTAAAACATTCTAGAGGTAATTTACCTACTATTGCAAGTTTTAGCAATTTGAAATTCTTTTCGATATTTAATTCGATGTTATAATATATAAAAATGGATATGTTTAGATCTCAGTATCCACATAAACTTGTGATCGATGTTTGCCAACAATAAATAATTGTACCAAAGTGATGTTAGCCAATTACAACTCAGATTGAAGTTTACTGTCTTTGAAACTGAACGAGATTATAGCAATAGAAATATAATTGGAACTTGGGATTCCATATGTTTTGCAGATGTTGTCTTTCTGACACTAGCAAAGTATTGATCAGAAAGAGTAAATGAAAACAATACAAATAAATAAATAATCGCTGATGGGATCGACAAGCTCCTGCATTTCCACAGGGATAACAATTAATTAATTAATTAATTAATTAATTAATTAAATAATTGTCGGTAAGTTGTGACGAGAAACTCATCTTTTGATATTGAATTATATTTAATAATCACGTAATATCTAGAGGAATATCCGACCCAGCCCTTCTGTAATGCAGCATTCCTCAGCTCAATTTGTCTCCATGTAGAATATACAATATATTTGGGATTTGAGTTGTCTCTTAAAATTTTATTAATAATAAAATTATAGAGAGTTAATTATTTATTTAGCGTAATTATATGGAAATGAAAATATGAAAACCAACCAAATTAATTGGTGGCTTGCCAAAATGAACATTTTCATGGTTTTGGAATCATGAAAATGCATAATGATGAAAAACAAAATCAGCATCACCAGAAACTTCCAAAACAATGGGAAACTGGAGGTGTAATAGTTGGGCTAATTGCCAAGTTGATTTTGACTAATTAATTAACAGCAGAGAATAGCAAACCTAACTGTTAGATCATAAGTTAATGTAGACACCATAGCAAAGCAAGCGAATAAAGGCAAGTAACCTAAGCCAGACATAATAACATGCAAACAAACAATAAGACTTCAGATTCTGATTTTGTAGTATGAAACCAAGATTGGTTGGATTGGCTTTCTCCTCGAATTTTTCGACTTAAACAAATTTCACATTGCTATACAGTTTGCTTTGACACAATACCACACTGTATAGCATGCATGCAGATACAGCCATTTTATAGATTTAATTAGCTGCAAGTTTCTGTAAACATTTTGGCCAATCAAATATTATTAGTATTACTTTTTTTCATTTTTTTTAGGAAAATTATTAGTATTACTTAATAGGCCAAGGAAGTTCTTCCTCTTCTTAAAAACTTTTAATTCAGTTTTAAACTTTCAATTAAATCCGAAATATTGTTTTGCTGTTACAAGTGAAATGATAGATTCAAGCAGTTTGATACTTATTTTCATTAAAAAATGTTTTAGATTTGAATTTTACAAATTAATAAAATCAACAGTAAAAGAGTTTTACTTTTATAGTTGATCGATTACACTTGAACTGAATTAATATTGGACTCTTAGATATGTAGTGGTGGCCATAGTTAGATCAAAACTTATAATTTTAACGAACATCTTTTAAATAGTTGAACTCCTTATGGTTTATGTGGTAAACAGATAAAGTTAAAACACAACGGAGTCTTGGACTACATTGGTTTAATAATCTAATTTTCCATTAAACTTGATATATTTACTTTTTGAAAAATTGAGAAAGTGTAATTATCAGTTAGGCCAATCTCATTTAATTACAGGTAACAATCATGTTTCGTTGAATAAAATTTGAGATCACCAGTACTTGTTGGTTGGCGCAGGCTTAACTAATCGCTAACTTAAAAACTTGGATTCAGTTTAATTACCCCATATATATATATATAGCAAGGAGCTGGCCTTATTAGTTGTTATCCTTTTTATATTTCGATTATATATATATATATATATATATAGATGGGGTGTTGAGTCGGGTCAACCATTTTGACCCTTATTTTAGATTGAATCATGTAATCTAACTTTAACGTTAAAATTTTATTCGGTCAGAAACAGAGTAAGAAGTTTACCAAGAAAAATACAGTATATATATATACATACATAATGTTCGGTTGAATAGCAACAGTTGAACGTCAGTAATAGTTTTTGCAACTTATTTAAATATCTAATTAAATAAAGGAAGTAAAAAGTCAGCACAAATGCATAGAATCCGCAAGAAATCAAACACTAAATAGAGGAAATGGGCATGACTACCGATGTCCTCGTAATGAAATCATGTGTTTTTTTTTTTTTTTTTGTACGTGAAAACTATAATGTGCTGTTTTCAATTTTCCACCAATCTCCAATTTCCAATTTGTTTTATACAATGTGTATATATTTACATACAATGCGACAAACTGAGTTTCTAGACCAGGAATCTCGCTGGAAAAAAAATTTTCAGAATAAAAAAAAGAAGAGAGAAAGAAAAATCAGATATCCCACTTCCACATGTGGACCGACTTTTAATTAATTACATTATCAGTAGAGATATTTCCCTTAGTTAAGTCAAGTAATTAATTATAAAAAAAAAGCTAGTAAAACAAAATCTAGTTTTTGCTTATATCCATGTAATGTAAGCCAAGTAAAAAAGGGAAGTTGCTAAGAGAAAGGAGATTCTACGCACAAAAAGGTGTGTTTTATTTGGTTTAGTTATGTTAGGGCACTGTTACTAATACTACTAACTGTTTAATGTTGGACAAGTCCTGGAAATATTATATTATCAATAAATAATAATTAGATAGTCAAAGAATGGGTTTTTTTTTGTGTTGCAGCAACCACGAGACTACACGTGCCATGCCATGTCGTTACGCTAAATGTACAAAGATCATGGGTTTATGTTTGTTTATCCTTATTGGTCAACATTGTCATGCACATCCTCCCCACCCCATGCCCCTATTACACCACTTCCCTATCTATCTCTACCGGTAGCTACCCAATTTGCCCACTTCCTTTTTGAGGTTCTTCAGGCATGTGCCAATTTCAAGTTCATACATTTCTTAATTATTTTCCTTTTACTAAATAACTTTCTTAAATACATTCAAAATATATTAATTATATTCGAATTTTGGATATGGATTACCTTAATTAAATACTACTCTCTTGTGGACCTACTTAAAAAATTTATTTGATTGATGTATTTTCAAATATTAGATGATTTATAACAAATAAAAAAAAAAAAAAGTTGTCCTTCACAATTGTAGAGACAATATGATAGCAATTTTGTTAAAATAAAATTAATATATTTGTTAATTAAAATCGGTCAAGTGTAAAATGTTGCTAGTCCATGCAAAATGGATGTACAGTGTATTGATACTAATAATAAATAAATATATGCATAAGAAGGAGTTAAATAATTAAAAATGACAAGAAAAAATAAGATAACATGGGGTTGCGTGGTAAGACTGACCCAAAGAGGGCCCTTCTCGTAGGGTAATTAAGAAGCATATTACCCTTAACCCACTTGAGGTCTAACCCCAGTTTGGGGACACACAGAGAAGGACAGTATGGCGTATCTCTTCTACTTGGATTCCTCTCTCTTTCTCTCTACTCTAACCCTATTTAATACCCTCCATAGCCCACTGCTTTCTCCCATGCACTTTGTCTTCTTCACCCCTATTTTCCTATATTATTATTATTATTATTAATCTCTAATTTCATGCTTACCTTGCTTATCTGTCATTAACGTGTCTCTAATTTTACATTTCTTTTTTCCAACTCTTATATACATACATACATATATATATATATATATATATATATATTTATATCTTACCTTTAATTACACCCATCCCATAACCTCATAACTTGTGTTCTGACAAGTTTTTAGTTCCCCATTTGTCTTTCAAGATTCCCTTTAGTTAAATTTTCATCTGACATTTTTATTACTTATATACTCCTATTCTATTCACGTTAACAATGTCCACCAGAAGATCACGTTCCAGACAATCAGGGAGTTCTCGAATTTCCGATGATCAGATCATTGATCTGGTTTCTAAGTTGCAACAACTTATCCCTGAGATTCGTAATAGGAGCTCGGACAAGGTACGTTGTTAGTCTTCTTCTTCATGTTCTTTATTTTTTTATTTTTTTAAATTCTTTTTGGGGTTTTTTTTTTCCTTCTTTATCATCTTCTCTCTCTAGTTGGATTCAAATTTGTGTGGCTTTCATTGTTTTAAGTAGATAAGTCATATAAACTCGCAGCCTCATTTATTTTTCATGTGGTGTATCTAGCTACTACAACTTGAGGTGTGGGACTCAGTTGTTCCCTTGCTACAAAGCTATACATATAGAGAGAGTTGTAAATATTGTTTTATTAATGTAGTTTAATGCCATAATTATAAGTTTATTAGCTTATATTTAATTAACTAATATTTTCCAGGTTTCAGCTTCAAAAGTGTTGCAGGAAACTTGCAACTATATAAGAAATTTGCACAGAGAAGTGGATGATCTTAGTGACCGTTTATCTGAGCTTTTGGCTTCAACTGACTCTGATAGTGCTCAAGCAGCCATAATTAGGAGTTTGCTTACGGATTAGATGATCTTTATTATTATTATTATGACTACTACTGTTGTATTTCCAAATGTATTATCATACTTCCTAATTAGTTCCTTCTTCCTTATATAATATTAAATATTATGTGTATGTATCTAGGGTTTTGGTCACTAGGCCAAGAAATGGGTTATTAACATGGGCTATTCTACTATTAATTAGCTCCATTTTTATATACTATTATTATATAGCCCTTTTCTCCAAGACTTTGTAGTACTTTTAGGCCATATAATAAGAGAACTCCTACGTGGATCGCTCCATTTTGGATTAATCTATAAGCATATATTTTATTTATTTTTTTGTCTTTTTAATGCATTATCTTATAACCAAGTTGTAATTTAAGATTATATTATGTTTTGATGATTGTGCCAGTTGTTAATTATGTGAGCTGAATTTGACTAACATTTCCAATGTTCATTCATGTACTAGGTAAGTAGTCAGCTGGCTAATAACGTCCATATTAAGCTGCGATTTGTATTTTAAAATTGTAGTAAATTACGTGCTTAGTTTTTGAAGTGAATATAATATAAATCTGATGATAATCAGGAGTGGACCCAAAATGGTCTATGGTTGAAGTTGACAGTGGAGAGGGCACGTGACTTTACCCCACACAAAATTTTATTTGTAATGAGCCTCTGTATGTAAACAACTTGAAATTAATGAAAATGAGAACCCGTGACATTATTGTTTTTGCATATTCTGCACCAATTTTCATTTTTCTCCCCCATCAAACGTGATCCTTATACCATCTTTTGGTCTTCACCAACCTCTTTCTATATACATATAGAGGCGCGGAGGACCTGATAACTTGCCAAATGCAGTTGCCAACTTTGATATGATCGAAATTATAAGTTTTAGTTTTTGCATGATAATTCATAACCAGAAATTCCAACTCTGGTGATCTCAAAAACTTTAGTTACGGTTCATGTAGGAAATTTTCTTAATTTTATGCAAATCAATAATGCACAAACCCTAATTCCCAAATCGCAAAACTTTATGGGCCTGTTCACTTACAGAAAATTGGTCCAGTTTTCCAGAAAAATTTTCCACAGAAAACAGAAAATAGAGATCATGTTTATTTTAGTCAATTTTCTAAAATAGAAAATAGAAAATAGATTTTTCAGTTTTCTAAAATAAAGAAAAGTTTGGAGAACTGATAAAATATGTTTTCTAAATTTTCTAAATCATTTTAATACATATATACATGTGTGTGTATATATTCAAATATACATACATATGCATGTATGTGCATACATATATATGTGTATGTATATGTATGCATAGACATGTATGTATGTATGTATGTATGTATGTATGCATGTACATGCATACATATACATATATATATGCACTTATATACGCACATACATACATACATATATGTATATGTATGTACTTATATACATATGCATATACATATACATACATATATATATATATATATATATATATATATATATATACACATATATATATATATATATACACATATATATATGTACGTACACATACACACACACATATATACACATATGTATATACATACATATACATGCACATACACATACTTATACATACATATACATATATATGTGTGTGTGTGTATGCATATACATATACACACACACATATATATGCATGCACATTCATATGCATATACATATACACATACATACAAATGCACATGCATATGCATATATATATATATACACATATGCACATGCATATGCATATATATATACATATGCACATGCATGCATACATATACATATACATATATATATATGCATGTGCATGATATGCGTGTATATATATATATATACACATACACATACATATATATATATGTATATGTATGCATGTATGTGCATATACATGTGCATATGCATATGCATCTATGTGTATGTATGTACATACATATACATATATATAGAAAATAATTATGTTGGATTTTAAGCAAAATAATGCAAATTAAACGCAGCGAAAAAAATAAAACCCGAAAAACAGGATCCATGTATTTCGATTGATTCAAATGGAAGTGATAAGATTTACTAACCTTTTCAGTGTGGGAATTCGAATTAAACACTTTTAAATCGAACTGAAGGCGCTGCCTTTAACACGAACGTCCTCTACTGGTATCCACACGCACGAACAAAATGAACCGAAGTCGCAGGGTTGCTAGTTCCCTTTAGATGCGAATGAATTTTACGATTTTCTTTCCTTCTCAAGGAAGAACAATGGTGGCTGTGTTTTTCTTTTCAGAAAAATTAGCTAGAGTTTTTCTTTTCTTCTTCTCAATAAGAAGTTAAGCTAGCTAGGGTATTCAATGTTGGTATCCTATGTTGGTATCCAATGTTGGTATCCAATGTTTTTAACCACCTTAAAACTCTCATTCCTTTTGAAAAACGGAAATTGAGTTTTGATAAGAGTTAATAACAAGAGATAATAGCCCAATAGCCCAATAAAATCCATATTGTTCATTTTGGTCTTGGTGTGTGACCCAATAGGTTTATATTATGTTGGCAGTGGGCCTTATCTCATAATAAGCCCACAAGTCATAATTGGTCTCTAGCAAGACATTATGACTACCCAAATAATATAAATATCGTTAGTCCGATTTTAACCTGTCAATAGAACATGTTATTATCCTTTTATCACACGATACCTTATTTGAACATAAGTCATGGTACATGTCAAACTTATATTGTTCAAACATTTAATTTCCCCATCACTAAGTAGACTGATAAATTTAAATGATATTGATGATACTATCAATTCATTTGAGCACGGCCGTGCATTTTACAGTCCTACTTATCGAGGGGCCCAATAGATATCTCTCTCATTAGAGAGGGACAAATTCCATCTTGATTATTCACTTTCCTCCGCATAATTCTCATTATGTCCGATCATAAACTTTATAATTATCCGATTAAAGATAACGTTTGATTATGTCAAAACATAATGATCCTTATGTAGGAAACTATGATAACCTCAGGTCAAAGGATTCAATAACATATCTATTATAAGATCACTTATGACACTATCCCATGAATTGATCTTATAGTGGGTCTATCCAATACTTTGTTCTCTAGCAAGTACCTATAGATTTGATTTATATCAACATATATAATTATCCCATTGTAGACACCGGGTCCTGAGTCCGACATCAAACGAAAACGGTGATTTTTGATCCTTGATTATTCCCTCCAAAAAAACTAAAAAAAAATTAATAATATAAAAAATATATATATAAATATGTGTGTGTGAAATTAAGTAATTAATTAGTTGATATTGTCAGTTAATTAAGTGGTTAATATTATTGTGTTAATTAAAATGCATGTAAAATTAAAGTGTAATGTTTAATTAATTAGATAAATTATATATATAATATATATATAGATTAATTATATTAATATATAATATTTAATTATTGTAATGTTTAATTAATTAAATATATTAATTAATGATGTGTAATGTGTTAATATATAATGTTTGATTAATTAATATATGTATGTGTGTGTTAAGTTAAATTAATTAAAATTAAGAAAAGAAGAAAATGAGGGAATTATTGAGGAAATTACTTGTATGCCCTTAGCCCTAATTTAGGGGTATAAAATGAATAAGAAGAGCAAAAAAGAGGGGGGTCGGCAGATCAAGAGATCAAGAAAGAAAAGAGACCAAGAAAAAGAAAAGAGAAGAGAGAAAGAAAAGAAAAGGAAAGGAAAAAGAGAGAAAAGAAAAGAAAGAGAGAAGAAAGGAGAGGAGCAGACCCAGACGCCGGATCGGAGAAGAAGGAAAAGAAGAAAAAAGGGGAAGGAGGAGGCGTCGCCTTCGCCGGCCAGCTCCGGCCACCGACCACCACACGCGCCCCGCCGGAGTGAAGAGGAGACCCAGGCGCACCGAACGGCAGCCTCCGATCGGCCATCGGCGCCGGCGTGAGGGAGATCGGAAGGGAAAACCGTGCGGCTTCCAAGATGTTTTCCGGCGACAGAGGGGTCCTTTCCGGCGCGTGACCGACGGCAGAGTGATCCCGGCGCTCCGATCTACCATCCGGTGTCGGCGGTGTCTCCAACGGCTACTCCGGCGACTCTCCGGCGAGGGAAATCCGGTGAGTCCATTTTTTATTTATTTATTTTAATATATTATTAATTAATATTATTAATTAATTAATTATTTATTATTATTATTAATATTTATAAATTTATAATTCTGTTTTTATTGTTTTTATTATTTTTTATTTATTTTATTATTAGTATTATTGAGTTATATTAATATTGTTATTATTATATTTATTTATTATTATTATTATATATTTTCTGTTTTTTTATATTATTATTATTATTATTATTATTATTATTATTATATATTTTCTGTTTTTTATATTATTATTATTATTATTATTATATTTTTTATTATATGTTTTTATATTCATTATTATTATGTTAATATTATTGTGGTTATTGTCTAATTTGTGTTAATTTTAGGTTGATATTTAATTTTATTGATTTGTGATTATTTATTATTTAAATTTATGTTTTATTATTATTATTATCATTATTGATTATTATTATTGTTATTATTATTATTTGTTTATGCAATTATTTATGTATTTATTTATTTATTTATTTAGAAATATGTAATTATTATTGTATGTATTTGTGGTTTGTAATAATAAAATGATTTTCGACCGCTACTAAAAAGAACCACCACACAAATGTTTCCCGCTAAAAAGAATGTTCGCTAAATAAAATTGAACCAATGTCCTATTTTACCCAATAAAATCATCACATAAAAATCGTTTTCCATAATAAACACACGCGGGGACCAAAGTCCTCAAAATAAATGAATAACCCGTTTTATGCATGTATCGCACATTTATAAATGGGAGTTGTATTCCGCTCCTAGTATTATTGTAAATTTATTTTACGCTTTAATGCTACTTTATTTTATGCTCTTGAATGAATAAATTGTGCTTTAACCAAACTTGCATTGTGTGGAGAGAGAGCGAACTAATAAATTCAAAACTCAATTGTAAACTTAATCAAGGTACGAATAAATGAGAAGTCCCGAACCCTGCTCTGGTCTTTGGGCTCAAGAGGCTAGAGGTTATCCTCCAAGA
Source organism: Excoecaria cochinchinensis (assembly GCA_947683425.1). Classification (NCBI taxonomy): domain Eukaryota; kingdom Viridiplantae; phylum Streptophyta; class Magnoliopsida; order Malpighiales; family Euphorbiaceae; genus Excoecaria; species Excoecaria cochinchinensis. The sequence continues at coordinate 630,499 of CANTUQ010000045.1, forward strand.
CACCTCTTGTGTCACGAGACTTAGACGTTAATCTTAGGCCTCATGGCCCAATATGGATAAAATGCGCAAGTCTTAGGCTCTCCGAGGCGAGAGAAACTTTCCCAATGTTCTATTGGGTGGCGACTCCATGAAACCTCTTTGTTGCCCAACATAGACGCACTTGCGATTTATCGCAAGCTGTTGACGGACCCGCAATTGCCCGATCGCCCATGTGCGGGCGGTCCGAACGGGCGGCCGCGGGGACCCGGCGCGCGTCACAGTGGCGACTCCGCTGGGGACGTATTTGAGACTTCAATTCGAAAGTACCTTGATTAAAATTTACAATTAAGTTTTAGTTTATTAAATTCGCTTTCTCTCAAAATTTGCATTGCATCACATTAGAGCTTTAGAATACGCTAGTTTGGTCCCTTTATCAGCCCCGGTGCGTTCCCGAAGCACGACCCCATTTTCACTCAATTTGGGAAAGTGTTAAGGATAATCACCAGCCCAAGTCTCGTACCTTAATGGTATATCAAATGGTGACCCGATCGGTCGTTATGCTCGTGATGAGATAGACCCGTCGGCAGGGATCATGCTTGGGTAACCTTAAAGTAATATCTCCTTTTGACCAAAGCTCATATAATGGCAATAGAAATATCCCCTAGGTGACATGTATCATAATATCGTGCTTGCTAATTGGGCCGTCATATATTGAACAAAATCAATTGAATCAGATGATTTTCATCAAAGGCTTTCATGCCTCGATAGGCTCATTTTGATTTAATCGAATTGTTTAAATATATAATGGCCAAACATCCATGCGCATGTGCTTTAAATTAAGAGTTGTTATGCTGCCGGCTTCTAACCGTGCACTATACGCATCCATTGGGTTCCCTGTTAACCCTTGGATAAAGCTCACATAGGAAAGAGACCGCACGACCTCGTGTGTGAGAGAGATAAGGTTGGAAGGATATATCTGCTTGCATGTGGCTGTGAATGCTGCACGACATGCGCATACATCACATGTCATTCATGTCAAAAAAAAAAATCGATCAAAAAAAAAAAATAAATATATAAAATGAAAAAGTAAATAAAATAAAAAAAAATACATTTCATATTGTGTATATATCCTTTTGCCTGCATATTATTTTTCACACGCACATACCATCATGTATATAATTTTTTCATGCATTGCATCGCATAATTACAATTTATTGATTTTTTCACTCCATCTGCACAATTCACGATCATACATTGTATATTATCATACACGTATCATACTAACAATTTAAATTTTTAGCCATCATAAATTCATTCAAATGGATTAGAGGTCCTGACGGTCGATTAGTAAGGCCAGACTCGCCCTTTGGATTTCTCGAATTAGTGCTTGATTGGGATCTTGAGACACTCTCAGAATCTAGTACCTCATCCTCATGATTCACGAGCACCTACTATCTCACAACCTGTTGATCCACGACAACCAATAGCCTATGCTGGGGGCAAGCCGAACCACCTGCTGGTGGAGAGGCTCTTTTTATTGGCAATTCTACTGTTAACCTGTCAATGAGCATGGAGCTGCGACATTTATTGAGCCAAGAAGGGCAAGAGTTCATAAACCCGAGAAGGATTTTGTGGAAGAAGATGATATTGAGGACATAGTAGCCCACCAACGCTGGCCAGTTAACGGATCAATGCTAAATTCTGAGGGACTGAATTCAAGATCTCATCAACAATAAAGAAATTGCTGACCCAGAGAAGAAAGGGAAATAAAAGCTGATAACAGATGAACGACATGGGTTGCAGTGCCTGCTTTGCTACAAGATGTCTTTATATTTGAGCTTGTTAAATAATGGCATATGCAGTACTGGTCATTTCAATTATGTTTTTGTGTATTTGTATATTATTTCTAATGATTTCATTTCTTATGATCATGATACATTCATTCATTTTGAACATTAATTCAATCAATACTACTACATTTAATCTTGGAACTTTAGAAAATTCGAAGAAAATCTTGTTGGCATCTGATATAACTCCTGAAGAGAGAGAGAGTCAGAGAGAAAATAAAAATAAGAAAGAAAAAACTAGTTGCAATTAGGAGATTGGATGAAAACTCACTAAGAGCACTAGAACCTTTCTGATTACCCGTCGAAGCGATCTCTGGATAAGACAGAACCTGGAAAATAATTTAGGCACTATTTCTTTGTATAGCTCTCTAAATGACTATTTCCTATCCTTATTTTGCAATCGCTTGCTAGCCCGTTGAGCCTTTATGCAGGTATGCTGAATGCGTACCAATTTTGTTGTTACACACATTAAAACTACCCCCTCGCCTAAAATGATTTTGGCTTCCCCTTAGAAGAGTGGCCGCTCTAAAACTGATGGATGTACATTTGAACAATTCTTTGGACTATTAAAAAAAATTATTACCTTGATAAGAGCAAGTTCAGACTTTGAAAAGAGGGTTTAGTCATGTATGAAAGGCATGAGCTCAAAAAAAAAAAAGAGAAGCGAAAGCAAAAAGAAGAAAAAGAAAAAGAAAAATGAAAAATCCAAAAAGAAAAAATGAATGAACAATGAAAGAAAAAGAAGCAAAGAAAAGAAAAAAAAAAAGAAGAATAAAAAAGAGAGCTCAAAATGGAGACCAATTGACCAATTTCAATGATTGACCTTCTGATCTCAAGGAGCTAGAATGTTATCGAGCCCAAATTCAAGAATACTTTTGAGCCAAGAACGGTTCATCCATCAGTCGAGAAAATATCGCGGCCATTTTTCTCTAGCGACCTGATCTTTCTTTGACAGCCATCTACCCAAACCTGACATTACAACCAAAGTAAGACCTTTTGATTCTGGGTTCAGTCTTATCCAATTAGCGGAGATGACCTTTCAATAAGGTTTGGTACGTAAGAAGAGGCCTATGGTGTTTCTTGAGCTTCAAGCGAGAAGCCATGAGTGCATTCATGCATTCGAGTTAAGTCTCGTCTCCAATGTTGCTTCTAGAATTTGCATTCAAAAGATCGAATGAGAGCAGAGAGAAAATATTCAATCACGAGAATCAAAAAGAGAGCAGATTGATAACAGGAGTTCGATGCTTTCAAGATCCATCCCGAGATTGGATGAGGTTTTGTATCTTGAGATTAATGCCAAATAATGATCATATATTATGAAATCAAATTGAAATATGTGCATTTATGCAATGATATTGATGTAACCAGAATAGTTCATCTGATGTACAAAAAAAAAAAAGAGAAAAAAAAGAAGAAAAAGAAAAAAAAGAAAGGCCGTTAGAGATGAAAACCGTAATTGGCGCTCTAAGCAAAAATTAGGCCAAAGGGCAGGGTGAAAACCTGAAAACAGGCAGTCTGTCCTAAAAAAAAAAAAAAAAAAAAAAAAAAAAAAAAAAAAAAAAAAAAAGCCGCTGGATTGGGTTGGGTCCATTCCAGGCAAAAATAAGGCATAAGGTTATGTGAAAATCCGAAAGGACGCATTTCCCGCCAAGAAAAGCTAGTGTGAAAATCCACGAGGGACACACTACCTTAAAATAATGACTACAGGTTTCAGAGGAGAACCTCACGATCCCCAAAGAGCATGAAACTCAAAGACAATTCCTGAAGGCACTGATCTTACTGCAAGTTGCAACCAAATCGGTTGTCGCCTTCAAATCCACTTAGATGAATTTTTATACTGCATTGCTGCATACGCATGCATCTCACGTGCATACTCACAATTTTTTCTGTATATCTGCCTTTCTAAGTCTTGCAGAAAAAGAGACTCGAATACGGACACCGGTAGAATCCGAGTGGCGACATCATTCCATCCATCAATCAAGACAAGCAACCCAAGACCTCTCAGGGGGCAGTTATCAATTCTTGAAGTCCTTTGAGGAGGCAAAACGGGAAGTCCTTTGAGGAGGCAAATCTCGAAGCCCTCTGAAGAGGCCGATTCCCCAAGCTCCCTAAGGAGACAAATCCCACACAACATCATGCATATAACTTCTTGTGTATATTTTGTGCATCTGATTTTGCAGACAATCAATCCAAGACCTCTCAGAAGGGCAGTCCAGGAGGACACCCAGTCCGGAAGGACATCCATTTCAGAAGAACAACATCAGCACTTTGTAAGTCTGGAGCAGACTCGGTGCAGCTCAAGAGAGCAACTCTCGCACTTTGAATCTTGGTAGCGATTCAGTGCGAACACTTCGAATCTTGGTAGCGATTCAGTGTATTTCGCACTTTGTAAGTCTGGAGCAGACTCGGTGCAGCTCAAGAGAGCAACTCTCGCACTTTGAATCTTGGTAGCGATTCAGTGCGAACACTTCGAATCTTGGTAGCGATTCAGTGTATTTCGCGCTTTGTAAGTCTGGAGCAGACTCGGTGCAGCTCAAGAGAGCAACTCTCGCACTTTGAATCTTGGTAGCGATTCAGTGCGAACACTTCGAATCTTGGTAGCGATTCAGTGTATTTCGCGCTTTGTAAGTCTGGAGCAGACTCGGTGCAGCTCAAGAGAGCAACCCTCGCACTTTGAATCCTGGTAGCGATTCGGTGCAAACACCTTGAATCTTGGCAGCGATTCGGTGTAATTTCAAACTTTTGCACTTTGAATTTTGGTAGCGATTCAGTGCGAACACTTCGAATCTTGGTAGCGATTCAGTGTATTTCGCGTTTTGTAAGTCTGGAGCAGACTCAGCGCGTCCACCAAAACCTCTAAGTCCTCTGAGGAGGCAAAACCCCGAAATCCTCTGAGGAGGCAAATTCTCTAAGTCCTCTGAGGAGGCAAAATCTCAAAATCCTCTGAGGAGGCAAATTCTCTAAGTCCTCTGAGGAGGCAAAATCTCAAAATCCTCTGAGGAGGCAAATTCTCTAAGTCCTCTGAGGAGGCAAAATCTCAAAGTCCTCTGAGGAGGCAAATTCTCAAAGTCCTCTGAGGAGGCAAATTCTCAAAATCCTTTGAGGAGGCATCTCTCTATCCGACTCTCGGTAAGAAGGCAGGTATGTAATCCCTTCTCTCTTCCTCTTTGAATTTTGGCTCACCTAGGTGTCTATGCACTAGCTTCTCCAAAATTGGGGGCAACTGTAGACACCGGGTCCTGAGTCCGACATCAAACGAAAACGGTGATTTTTGATCCTTGATTATTCCCTCCAAAAAAAACTAAAAAAAAATTAATAATATAAAAAATATATATATAAATATGTGTGTGTGAAATTAAGTAATTAATTAGTTGATATTGTCAGTTAATTAAGTGGTTAATATTATTGTGTTAATTAAAATGCATGTAAAATTAAAGTGTAATGTTTAATTAATTAGATAAATTATATATATAATATATATATAGATTAATTATATTAATATATAATATTTAATTATTGTAATGTTTAATTAATTAAATATATTAATTAATGATGTGTAATGTGTTAATATATAATGTTTGATTAATTAATATATGTATGTGTGTGTTAAGTTAAATTAATTAAAATTAAGAAAAGAAGAAAATGAGGGAATTATTGAGGAAATTACTTGTATGCCCTTAGCCCTAATTTAGGGGTATAAAATGAATAAGAAGAGCAAAAAAGAGGGGGGTCGGCAGATCAAGAGATCAAGAAAGAAAAGAGACCAAGAAAAAGAAAAGAGACCAAGAAAAAGAAAAGAAAAGGAAAGGAAAAAGAGAGAAAAGAAAAGAAAGAGAGAAGAAAGGAGAGGAGCAGACCCAGACGCCGGATCGGAGAAGAAGGAAAAGAAGAAAAAAGGGGAAGGAGGAGGCGTCGCCTTCGCCGGCCAGCTCCGGCCACCGACCACCACACGCGCCCCGCCGGAGTGAAGAGGAGACCCAGGCGCACCGAACGGCAGCCTCCGATCGGCCATCGGCGCCGGCGTGAGGGAGATCGGAAGGGAAAACCGTGCGGCTTCCAAGATGTTTTCCGGCGACAGAGGGGTCCTTTCCGGCGCGTGACCGACGGCAGAGTGATCCCGGCGCTCCGATCTACCATCCGGTGTCGGCGGTGTCTCCAACGGCTACTCCGGCGACTCTCCGGCGAGGGAAATCCGGTGAGTCCATTTTTTATTTATTTATTTTAATATATTATTAATTAATATTATTAATTAATTAATTATTTATTATTATTATTAATATTTATAAATTTATAATTCTGTTTTTATTGTTTTTATTATTTTTTATTTATTTTATTATTAGTATTATTGAGTTATATTAATATTGTTATTATTATATTTATTTATTATTATTATTATATATTTTCTGTTTTTTTATATTATTATTATTATTATTATTATTATTATTATTATTATATATTTTCTGTTTTTTATATTATTATTATTATTATTATTATTATATTTTTTATTATATGTTTTTATATTCATTATTATTATGTTAATATTATTGTGGTTATTGTCTAATTTGTGTTAATTTTAGGTTGATATTTAATTTTATTGATTTGTGATTATTTATTATTTAAATTTATGTTTTATTATTATTATTATCATTATTGATTATTATTATTGTTATTATTATTATTTGTTTATGCAATTATTTATGTATTTATTTATTTATTTATTTAGAAATATGTAATTATTATTGTATGTATTTGTGGTTTGTAATAATAAAATGATTTTCGACCGCTACTAAAAAGAACCACCACACAAATGTTTCCCGCTAAAAAGAATGTTCGCTAAATAAAATTGAACCAATGTCCTATTTTACCCAATAAAATCATCACATAAAAATCGTTTTCCATAATAAACACACGCGGGGACCAAAGTCCTCAAAATAAATGAATAACCCGTTTTATGCATGTATCGCACATTTATAAATGGGAGTTGTATTCCGCTCCTAGTATTATTGTAAATTTATTTTACGCTTTAATGCTACTTTATTTTATGCTCTTGAATGAATAAATTGTGCTTTAACCAAACTTGCATTGTGTGGAGAGAGAGCGAACTAATAAATTCAAAACTCAATTGTAAACTTAATCAAGGTACGAATAAATGAGAAGTCCCGAACCCTGCTCTGGTCTTTGGGCTCAAGAGGCTAGAGGTTATCCTCCAAGACACCTCTTGTGTCACGAGACTTAGACGTTAATCTTAGGCCTCATGGCCCAATATGGATAAAATGCGCAAGTCTTAGGCTCTCCGAGGCGAGAGAAACTTTCCCAATGTTCTATTGGGTGGCGACTCCATGAAACCTCTTTGTTGCCCAACATAGACGCACTTGCGATTTATCGCAAGCTGTTGACGGACCCGCAATTGCCCGATCGCCCATGTGCGGGCGGTCCGAACGGGCGGCCGCGGGGACCCGGCGCGCGTCACACCCATGATTATCAATGCAAATCTATACTAGTTTTAATTTATCTTTATGCCCTTTATTGATAAATGACTAGGGACAATATGAATAACATTGTTATTCATAAACATTACAATAATGTAACATGCCAATAATATCAATGTGAAGAAAACTATTATATAAATGAAAATGTATTGATTACATCAAGGTCCAAATGTTTGGCCTAGGGCATAACCACTAACAATCTCCCACTTGCACTAGGCCCAATCATACATATATCTAATACCCATTGACCTAGTATGTCCATCATGTTTGGCTTGTGGGAGAGCTTTGGTAAGTGGATCAGCGATGTTATCATCAGTAGGTACTCTGCATATCTTGACGTCTCCTCTCTCAATTATTTCTCGAATGAGATGAAAACGCCTGAGTATATGTTTTGATCTCTGGTGAGATCTAGGCTCCTTAGCCTGTGCAATAGCACCATTGTTGTCACAATAAAGATCCACTGGGTTGCTGATACTAGGTACTTCTCCTAATTCAGCAATGAATTTCTTGATCCATACTGCTTCTTTAGCTGCATCTGATGCTGCTATATACTCAGCTTCTGTTGTAGAATCAGCGACAGTGCTTTGTTTAGAACTTTTCCAGCTTACAGCACCTCCAGTTAACACAAACACATATCCTGACTGCGATCTAAAGTCATCTTTGTCAGATTGGAAGCTTGCATCTGTATAACCATTTATTACTAGCTCATCTTCCAATCCTCCATATATTAAGAATGCATCCTTAGTTCTTCTTAAGTACTTAAGAATATTCTTAACAGCTGTCCAGTGACTTTCACCGGGATCTGACTGGTATCTGCTCGTCATGCTCAAAGCATACGAAACGTCTTGTCGAGTGCATAACATGGCATACATGATTGATCCCATAGCCGAAGCATAAGGAATCATACTCATGCGATCTCGCTCATCAGATTTCATTGGACATTGAGTCTTGCTAAGAGTAATGCTATGAGACATTGGCAAAAATCCTCTCTTGGAATTTTGCATACTGAATCTATTTAGCACCTTATCTATATAAGTGCTTTGACTCAGACCAATTATCCTTTTAGATCTATCCCTGTAGATCTTAATCCCAAGGATATAAGCAGCTTCGCCCAAATCTTTCATTGAAAAAGATTTTCCTAACCATTCTTTTGTCTTTTTCATGATAGGGATGTCATTTCCAATGAGTAATATGTCATCGACATATAACACAAGAAACATCACAACGCTCCCACTAACCTTCTTGTATACACAAGGTTCATCCTCATTTTTGATAAACCCAAACTCTTTGACTGTTTCATCAAAACAAAGATTCCAGCTCCGAGAAGCTTGCTTCAATCCATAAATGGATCTTTGCAGCTTACATACCTTGTTAGAATTCTTAGGTTGGACAAAACCATCAGGTTGTGTCATGTACACATCCTCAAATAAGTTTCCATTAAGAAACGCTGTTTTGACATCCATTTGCCATATCTCATAGTCATAATATGCAGCAATGGCAATAAGAATTCTTATAGACTTAAGTATTGCGACTGGTGAAAAGGTTTCATCATAGTCAATACCATGAGTTTGTTTGAATCCTTTTGCAACAAGTCTTGCTTTAAAGGTATTTACTTTGCCATCCATGTCAGTTTTCTTTTTGAAAACCCATTTGCACCCAATGGTTTTAATTTCTTCAGGTGGATCAATTAAGTTCCAAACTTGATTATCATACATGGATTGCATCTCAGACTTCATGGCTTCTAGCCATTTCTGAGATTCCGGACCTGACACGGCATCTTGATAGGTAGTAGGCTCATATTGATCCATGAGCATCACTTCACGACTATCTGTCATGAGAAATCCATATCTCTCGGGTTGAAGTCGTATCCTATCAGATCTACTTGTGTAACAGGTACAGGTTCCACAACAGGTTGTGAAACTTGTTGAGTTTCCACCAATGGTTCAATGTTTTCTTGTGGTTCTTGAATTTCTTCAAGTTGTACTTTACTCCCATTGGTTCTTTTAGAAATGAATTCTTTTTCTAGAAAGACACCATTTCGAGCAACAAACACTTTGTTCTCAGAAGGATTATAAAAGTAATATCCTTTAGTTTCCTTAGGATATCCCACAAAAAGACATTTATCAGATTTTGGTGCTAATTTATCTGAGACTTGTCGTTCGACGTAAGCCTCACAGCCCCAAATCTTTAGAAAAGACAAATTAGGAATTTTCCCAGTCCATATCTCATATGGTGTCTTTTCAACCGCTTTAGATGGAACTCGATTCAAAGTGAATGCGGCTGTTTCTAATGCATAACCCCAAAAGGATGATGGAAGATCTGTTTGACTCATCATAGATCGAACCATATCTAATAAAGTTCGATTCCTCCTTTCAGATACACCATTCCATTGTGGTGTTCCTGGTGGAGTTAATTGTGAGACAATTCCACAATCTCTTAGATGATCATCAAACTCTTGGCTCAAATATTCACCACCTCGATCAGATCGAAGTGCTTTAATAGTTTTACCAAGTTGATTTTGTACTTCATTTTGAAAGGTTCTAAACATTTCAAATGATTCATGTTTATGTTTCATTAGATAGACATAGCTATATCTACTGAAATCATCTGTGAATGTAATGAAGTAATGAAATCCTCCTCTGGCATTTATGCTTAATGGGCCACATACATCAGAATGTACAAGGCCTAATAAGTCAGTGGCCCTTTCACTATGTCCAGTAAAAGGATCCTTTGTCATCTTGCCCAATAAACAAGATTCACAATTTTCAAATGATTCAAAATCAAATGATTGCAAAAGTCCATCTGAATGGAGTTTAGCTATGTGTTTCTCATTTATATGACCAAGGCGACAATGCCATAAATATATTGAATTTAAATCATTTGGTTTGGATTTCTTTGTAGTTATGTTATAAATATCATGATTATTGGATGTTTCTAGGTTTAGGACATAAAGCCCACAATATGAATCAGCAATACCATAAAGCATATCATCATAATAAATAGAACATTTCTTATTCTTAATAAGAAAAGAAAAACTTTCATCATCCAAACTTGAAACTGAAATAATATTCCTATTCAAACTAGGAACATAATAGCAATTGTTCAAAACTAACAAAAGCCCATTGGGCAAAGTCAACTCATAAGATCCTACAGCTAGAGCAGCAACTTTTGCTCCATTACCAACTCGTAGGTCCACTTCACCCCTTTTCAGCTGCCTACTCCTTTTGAGTCCCTGCACATTAGTACAAATGTGAGATCCGCATCCAGTATCTAATACTCAGGAATTAGAAGTAGATAAGTTAATCTCTATAACATAAATACCTGAAGGAGTAGTCTCACCACTCTTCTTCTTCTTCAATTCTTCCAGGTAAAGCTTGCAGTTCCTCTTCCAATGACCAGGTTCATTGCAGTGGAAGCAAACTCCTTCCTTTGGAGGTTTAGCCTTGGGCTTGGGTTTGGGCTTAGGCTTACCACCAACTTTTGCCTTACCCTTGACTTTCATGCCTTTCCCTTTGTTGACCATCAGAACATGGCCAGGCTTTTTGCCTATGCTTTGCTCAGCTGTTTTGAGCATGGCATGCAACTCAACTATTGATTTCTCCATATTATTCATGTTGTAGTTCATGACAAAATGGTCATAACTATCAGGTAATGAATTAAGGATCAAATCCGTTGCCAGTTCCAAACTGAGAGGAAATCCAAGCCTCTCAAGGTGATCAATGTAGCCCTTCATTTTCAAAACATGAGAGCTAACTGAAGCACCTTCAGCCATTTTGCAAGAATGCAAAGCTTTGGTAGTCTCATACATTTCTTGCCTAGCCTGCTGTTGAAATGTTTGCTTCAGATGAGTACTCAACTCATAAGCTTCCATATTTTCCAGATGCTTCTGAAGCTCTGGAGCCATGGTAGCTAACATTAGACAGCCAACATCCACATAATCATCATATGTTTCTTGAATTTCTCTTTGACTGCCCTTGTGGCATCAGCAGGTGACTCATTGGGAATAGGCTCATCCAGCACATACAATTTCCTTTCTTGCTTAAGGACAATCCTCAAGTTTCTGAACCAGTCAAGGAAGTTTGTGCCAGTTTCTTTAAGTTTGTCCTTCTCAAGGACCGATCGCAGTGACATAGCAGAAGTGTTATTTGATGCCATTAATCTACAAACATGCAAGATAAATTATATTAGTACCAATTTCATTTTAGGTTTTCTTATAAACTCCCACTAAAATAATAACCCTCAATAATAATTACAATAATTATAATAATTTTAGTGGGCCAAGATCCATATTTCACTTAACTCTAAGTCAGCTTTGGCATGACGCTTATCGTTAAGTTATTTAGGTAGGTAGCTCGTTTACCAATTATATCTTATATAACTCTTAGATCATTTATGGGATTTTGACATCATATGTCCTGGCATATTATAATCCCATCTTATGCCCTTAGGCCCAAAACCGTTTTGGTAGCCTAAGTAAGTCTAACCATTTTAAATATATGAGTAGCACCATTACTCATCTTGCCATACTAGGATAACCTAATGTACTTCGCTTTGGCAGAACCCACATTTTGGTGATCTTAGTCTTGACAAGTGTTTTAATAATGGGTGGCATATGACTTAAAATTATGGTGAGGGATTTAATTTTAACTTATGATGTCTAATTATTTATATACATCATGCATCAATTCATACATGCCATCTCATACACATATATAAACATTCATCGCATCACATACTAAGAATATATGCATAATATATATAAAACCGTGTCATAGCATGGCCAAATCTACATTAATCCCCATAAGCCAATATGAAGATCAAAGGTCAATCCTAGGTGTGAGAATGGACTTGATCAAAATCTTCCATCTTGCACCTCCATCGCCATGGACTTGGATTGATCTCCATTGTTGCTCTTTGTCTTCATTACAATAATAAATACAAAGATATTCTACTACAACTATTGAATAAAATAAAGATTACAACTGAATAAACGACACGCAGGTCGTATTTAAAATTACAAACCCTTAAATAGATAAAATAAAATTCATCCATAAAAAGGTTCAATTGGCCATGCTATGCACCATGCAAAGACATCATACATAAACATAATAAATCATATATTATTCATATCATGCATAATATACCTTATTTCATAAAATGATATATTAAAATTACCGAGTGATAATTATTAATGACATATCAACCGTCGTTTAATCACATTAAACAATTTAGTAAACACAGAATACCATCATAAATAATTTCGTATTAAACATATTAATACCTTTAGTTAATCACATTAACACTTAATTGAGTTCGTTAATCATATTAACATAATGTAATTTCGTAGCCCTTAAAATACCAAATTAATATTACCAAGTTAATCTCGTTTTATCACATAAATTCATTTGTTTTTAACACTTAAAATCGAAATCAATCTCCAAGTATCAACATACAAATCGATCAACAGAATAATATATATATCACATACATATATAAAATATTTGAATCAATCGAATATACAAGTGGCTCTGATACCACTGTTGGGTTTTAAGCAGAATAATGCAAATTAAACGCAGCGAAAAAAATAAAACCCGAAAAACAGGATCCATGTATTTCGATTGATTCAAATGGAAGTGATAAGATTTACTAACCTTTTCAGTGTGGGAATTCGAATTAAACACTTTTAAATCGAACTGAAGACGCTGCCTTTAACACGAACGTCCTCTATTGGTATCCACACGCACGAACAAAATGAACCGAAGTCGCAGGGTTGCTAGTTCCCTTTAGATGCGAATGGATTTTACGATTTTCTTTCCTTCTCAAGGAAGAACAATGGTGGCTGTGTTTTTCTTTTCAGAAAAATTAGCTAGAGTTTTTCTTTTCTTCTTCTCAATAAGAAGTTAAGCTAGCTAGGGTATCCAATGTTGGTATCCAATGTTGGTATCCAATGTTTTTAACCACCTTAAAACTCTCATTCCTTTTGAAAAACGAAAATTGAGTTTTGATAAGAGTTAATAACAAGAGATAATAGCCCAATAAAATCCATATTGTTCATTTTGGTCTTGGTGTGTGACCCAATAGGTTTATATTATGTTGGCAGTGGGCCTTATCTCATAATAAGCCCACAAGTCATAATTGGTCTCTAGCAAGACATTATGACTACCCAAATAATATAAATATCGTTAGTCCGATTTTAACCTGTCAATAGAACATGTTATTATCCTTTTATCACACGATACCTTATTTGAACATAAGTCATGGTACATGTCAAACTTATATTGTTCAAACATTTAATTTTCCGATCACTAAGTAGACTGATAAATTCAAATGATATTGATGACACTATCAATTCATTCGAGCACGGCCATGCATTTTACAGTCCTACTTATCGAGGGGCCCAATAGATATCTCTCTCATTAGAGAGGGACAAATTCCATCTTGATTATTCACTTTCCTCCGCATAATTCTCATTATGTCCGATCATAAACTTTATAATTATCCGATTAAAGATAACGTTTGATTATGTCAAAACATAATGATCCTTATGTAGGAAACTATGATAACCTCAGGTCAAAGGATTCAATAACATATCTATTATAAGATCACTTATGACACTATCCCATGAATTGATCTTATAGTGGGTCTATCCAATACTTTGTTCTCTAGCAAGTACCTATAGATTTGATTTATATCAACATATATAATCATCCCATGATTATCAATGCAAATCTATACTAGTCTTAATTTATCTTTATGCCCTTTATTGATAAATGACTAGGGACAATATGAATAATATTGTTATTTATAAACATTACAATAATGTAACATGCCAATAATATTAATGTGAAGAAAACCATTATATAAATGAAAATGTATTGATTACATCAAGGTCCAAATGTTTGGCCTAGGGCATAACCACTAACAAATTACTCTAATTTTTCATTTATTGATATGCATATGCATATGTATATATATATATATATATATATATATATATATATATATATATATATATATATATATACATACATACACATATATATAGAAAATAAATAATTTAATTTTTCATTTCTTGATAAATAAACGCGTTTTCTAAATTTTCTATAAAAAATAAATACTACAATTTTCTAAGAAAATAGAATACAGAAAATAGAAAACTATTTTCTGTAAGTAAATGCACCCTATCATTTTCACAATATATATAAATTAGAGAAAATAAACATATCTTGATTCATGATGTACTTTTTGATGAAAAACAATTAATCACCACAAAATCATTTTGCAAAAAAACTGTGTTTCTTTCTCTTTCACCCTTTTCTTTATATTGACAGAATACCTTTTCTGATGGAGAGATAAGTTACGATAACTGGTTAGCTAGAGGACCAGTTTTACTTATTTTATAATTCTTTTATTAACTGACATTCCATCAATGTATAGTTAATAAATATCTCTTATTGACCAATAGGATTTTAGTATTTAATATTATTAAATATAATATAATACATATAACATTAAATAAATATATAATTAATAAATATAAATATACATATAAACACGTGGGCCACAATTAACAAAATTCAACATTCTCCCACTTGGTCCATGTGTTATTATTTAATTTCATGATTTAATAATAATCATAATATGCATAGTTTAAGCTAAATACTCTCATAAATTGATCAAACCAAAATTACTATTAAGCACAAAACTAATAAGGATCATAGCGGTTGTATGTCATTATTTCGACATAGTCCCTTCTATGAATCACAGTACTAGTTTTATACTCAATGTAACTTGTAATGGAGACATATATCATAATAGTCCGACGATAATGTCTTTGTCAGAGACTAATCCTGTTCTGTCAACATAATTCACTCATGTATATACAATATTCAACATAATAAAACAGGATGCATTAAAATATCAAAAACACACACTAAATGAGCTCAAAATGTCAATCAAGTACATAAAGAACAGAAACATCATCAAACTAACAATAATGATTTTCAGTAATGCCCATTCTTTCGACATGTGCATTAAATGTCTTTGGTGGCAACCGTTTTGTCAACGGATCCGCAATCATGAGATAGGTGCTAATATGTTCGATTGACACTCGTTATTTTTGAACTTCTTCTTTAATGGCAAAATATTTCAATTCCATATGTTTAGCACCCTTTGAATACTTGTCGTTTTTAGAGAAGAACACCACTGCAGAATTATCACAATAAATTTTCAGCGGCTTGGCAATGCCGTCAATAATTCCAAGTCCTGAAATAAAGTTCCGCAGCCATAATCCATGAACTGTAGCCTCAAAGCATGCTACAAACTCTGCTTCCATGGTTGATGCAGCGATGACAGACTGCTTTGCACTCTTCCATGAAACTGCCCCTCCAGCTAATAGAAACAAGTAGCCAAATGTGGATTTTCTTGTATCAACACATCCAGCATAATCTGAATCCGAATAACCTATCACCTCCAGATGACCGGATCTCCTATAAGTAAGCATGTGATCTTTTGTTCCTTGCAAGTATCTTAATACTTTCTTTGTAGCTTTCCAATGATCTATTCCTGGATTACTTTGATACCTGCCCAGCATTCCAACAACAAAACTAATGTCTGGTCTAGTACAAGTCTGAGCATACATTAAGCTACCAACGATGGAAGCATATGGAATCCATTCCATTTCTTTGCATTCCAATTCATTTTTTGGGCATTGCATAAGACTAAATTTATCCCCTTTCTGAATTGGAACAACACTTGAGGAGCACCTTTCCATTTTAAATCTCTCTAAAACTTTGTTAATATATGCCTTTTGAGACAATCCTAATATTCCTTGTGATCTATCACGAAATATTTCAATTCCAATCACATAGGATGCCTCACCTAAATCTTTCATTTGAAAGTTTTCAGAAGAAATCTCTTGGTCTCATGTAACAAGCCAAGATCATTAGTGGCAAGCAGAATATCATCAACATACAGAATCAAAATTATAAATTTGCTCCCACTAACCTTCAGATATATACATCGATCAACAATATTTTCCTTAAATCCAAAGCAAGTGATGGTATGATTGAACTTGAGATACCATTGTCGGGAAGCTTGTTTAAGTCCGTATATTGAGCTTTTAAGCTTACACACCATATGTTCCTTTCCTTTAACAGCGATACCTTCAGGTTGGTCCATGTAGACTTCTTCCTCTAAATTTCCGTTCAGAAAGGCAGTTTTCACATCCATTTGATGAAGCTCCAAATCATAATGAGCTACCAATGCCATGATAATTCTAAATGAGTCCTTCTTCGAAACAGGAAAAAAGGTCTCTTTGTAGTCAATGCCATCTTTCTGAGTGAAACCTTTGGCAACGAGTCTAGCTTTATATCTTTCGATATTGTCATTAGAGTCGCGCTTAGTCTTAAAGACCCATTATACCCAACTCTTTTACAACTTTTTGGCATTTCAATAAGATCCCAGACTTCATTGTGATCCATTGATTTCATCTCTTCTTTCATGGCATCTAACCATTTCATAGAATCTTTACTATCTATGGCATGTGAAAACGAAACTGGATCATCATCGATTCTTAAGTCAAATTCTGACTCTTGTAGAAAAACCACATAATCATCAGAAATAGCAGATCTTCTTTGTCTTTCAGATCTTCTTAATGCTACATGTTGTGGTTCATCTACTACTGGTTCATTGACAACTATTTCATTATGGAGTGTTTCATCATTCACTTGTTGTTCTTGTATGTTGTCTGAACGTTTAACAACTGTAGGAACAACAACTTGAGAAGAAGTTTGAGGTAAAAAAATCTCCACCCTAACCTCTTGAATTTCCACTTTACGTGGTTCAACACTCCCGCTAATTTCACCATTTTCAATAAAACGTGCATTTCCAGTTTCAACAATTCTCGTACTGTGATTAGGACAATAAAATATATATCCTTTAGATTTTTCTGGATAACCAGCAAAAAAGCCACTGATTGCTCTTGAATCCAGTTTTCTTTCATGTGGATTATAAACTCTTATTTCTGCTGGACAACCCCAAACATGTAGGTGTCTCAAACTGGATTTTCTTCCTGTCCACAGTTCAAAAGGAGTTTTTGGAACTGCCTTACTAGGAACCCTGTTTAATAAATACATGGCAGTTTTCAAAGCATACATCCACAATGACAAAGATAAAGATGCATAGTTTAACATGCTTCTAACCATGTCCATTAAAGTACGATTACGCCTTTCTGCAACACTATTTTGCTGCGGTGTACCTGGCATTGTGTATTGAGCACAAATGCCATGTTTTTCAAGGAATTTAGCAAATAGACCTGGATGTTGTCCAATTTCATCATACCTTCCATAATATTCACCACCTCTGTCAGATCTGACGATTTTTACTTTTCTGTCTAATTATCTTTCAACCTCAGTGATAAACACCTCTAAGGCATTTACTGATTGAGATATCTCATGTAATAAATAGACATATTCATAACGTGAAAAATCGTCAATAAAGGTGATAAAACACTTTTCTCCACTAAAAGATAGAACACTAACAGGTCCGCATGTGTCAGTGTGTATGATTTCAAAGAGTTGTGTGCTTCTTGTGGCTTCTTCTTGATTATATGTTTTGTGAGTTTTCCCTTAATACAATCCACACAAATACCAAGATCAGTAAAATCCAAATTAGAAAGAATTTCATTTTTTACCAATCTTTGTATTATTTCTCCGGATATGTGACCCAAACGCTTATGCCACAAGTAAGCTGAATTTTCAAAACAAAATATTACAAAACAGAATCACCAAAATATCAGCTCACCAAATATTTTAAAAACTAACAACCAAGACTAACCGACTAGCTAAAAATACTCCAACAAGTCATAGGAAGAGGTAAACTACGAAACTCCTAACAATCCCTCCCTTGAACTCATTACCTAAGTAATTAGTTCAAATCTGCAGTAGTACACATACCAAGCCTTTTACAAAACTTTTCAAAAACATCTAACTTGAGAGGCTTAGTCATTAAGTCTGCAATATGATTTTCATAGCTACAAAAAACTAGCTCAACCACTCCATCCTTGGTAAAATCTCTAAGAAAATGAAATCTCACTCGTATGTGCTTGCAACGTCCATGTAGAACTGGATTCTTCGACAGCTTTATGGTTGAAGTATTATCACACATTAATGTGGTACAATCAACCTGCACGTGATCAATTTCTTTTAAAATTCTTCTCATCCAAATGGCTTGACAAGCACATGCAGCTGCTGCTATAAATTTTGCTTCAGTGGTTGACAAAGTGACAATAGGTTGCTTCTTAGATGACCAAGCTACTGCTCCTCTACACATCATGAACACGTAACCTAAAGTGCTCTTGCTATCCTTCTTATCTCCAGCATAATCACTATCTGTATAAGCCACTAATTCACTTGTTCCATCCCTTTTGTAAAACACACCATAATCCATAGTTCCCTTTAAGTACCTTAAGATCCTTTTTCCTGTTGCAAAATGTAGTTCCGTAGGATTTGCCATGAAACGACTAATAAAACTTACAATAAACATGAGATCGGGTCGAGTAGCTGTAAGATACATCAAACTTCCCACCATTTGCTTGAACTGAGATGCATTCACTTTGACTCCTTCTTCATTTGCGTCAATCTTTTGGCCAGGAACAATCGGATTATGAACAAAATTGCTTTTCTCCATGCCAAAATGAATTAGAACGTCAACTGCATATTTTCTTTGGCATATAAAGACACTATCAGCCCTTTGTAACACCTAAATTCCAAGAAAGAACCTCATTTTCCCTAAATCTGTCATGTTAAACTGCTTCTTCATGGAATTTTTAAACTCACACAGCAACACTTCATCATCACTAGTATAAAATAAATCATCTACGTAAATACTGACAATTAAAATTTTACCTCTTTTCCTTTTAACAAAAAGTGTGTGCTCACTAGGACTCCTTTCAAATCCTTCCTTATTAAAGTAGGACTCAATCAGACTAAACCAAGCTCTAGGTGCTTGTTTTAATCCGTAAAGAGCCTTTTGTAGTTTATAAACCATCTGTTCACTTCCTTTCTTCTCATATCCTCTTGGCTGTTCAACAAACACATCTTCTTTCAATTCCCTATGCAAAAATGCATATTTGACATCTAACTGGTAGAGATTCCATCCCCTTTGTGCAACAAGAGCAACAATCATCCTCACCGTGTCCAACCTAGCTATAGGTGTATATACTTCTGTATAATCTATTCCATGCTGCTGGGAGTAACCTTTTACCACTAATCTCGCTCTGTATTTGTCAACTTCACCAAGCTCATTCAGCTTAGTTTTGTAAACCCACTTCACTCCTATCTTTTTGGTTCCAATTGGTAGCTTAACTAACTGCTAGGTTTTATTTTTTTCAATGGATTTGATTTCCTCATCCATGGCCAACCTCCACTTTGAACTTTTAACTGCATCTTCAAAACTTGTAGGATCAGATGACACCATAAGAGCTATGCTTGTCATGTTTACTTCATCATCTTCTGATAGTTCTTCACCAGATGTGTAATCCGTCATCCATATTGGTGGATGTTGAATTCTGCTCTCCCTTGCTGTCAAATTCTCTTTAGCAATTAGTTGTTCATTTACTGCTTCATCTTCATCTTCCAATACCTCTCCTTCATCTGCAATTGTTTCACCTTCATCTGGAATTATTTTAGAATTGTCTCCCCATTCTACATCCATCAACTGCTCTTTTTCATAATCTGCATCCCAATTCCACACACGATCTTCTTCAAAAAACACATCATGGCTTACAATAATTTTTCTTGCAACTGGATCATACATTCTATACCCTTTAGATTCGTCACTCACTCCAAGTAGAACACAACTTATGCTTTTATCATCAAGTTTTGTTCTCTTTGCATCTAGTATGTGGACATGTCCCACGCAACCAAATACTCGGAAGTGCTCCACTGAAGGTTTTTGTTCACTCCATGCTTCCTCTGGTGTCATATTCTTCATGGCTAAAGTAGGCGATTGATTTAAGACATAAATCGCCCACCTCGTAGCTTCTGCCCAAAAGGTTTTGGATACTTTCTTCTCTGATAGCATGGCTCTTACCAAGTTCATTACAGTACGATTTTTGCACTCAGCCACTCCATTTTGTTGTGGGGTATAGGCTGTTGTCAATTGTCTCTTCAAGCCTTGTTGCTTGCAAAAATCATTGAATTCTATAGAATTGAATTCTCCTCCTCTATCTGTTCTTAAACACTTAATAGACATTCCAATTTCTGTTTCTACAAGAGTCTTGAAACGTTTAAAGTGATA
Organism: Excoecaria cochinchinensis; assembly: GCA_947683425.1. Lineage (NCBI taxonomy): Eukaryota > Viridiplantae > Streptophyta > Magnoliopsida > Malpighiales > Euphorbiaceae > Excoecaria > Excoecaria cochinchinensis. The sequence goes on from CANTUQ010000045.1 coordinate 651,113, forward strand.
AAAGGTTTCTGACTTTTCTAAAAGAAAATAAATAAAAGTCTTTCGTGAGAAATCATCAATGAAACTCAATAAGTACCTCTTGTGGCTGCTAGAGGCTGGTGTAATTGGGCCACAAAGATCTGTATATACTAATTGTAATCTCTCTATTGCTCTCTAGTGGCTCCTTTTGGGAATAGGAATTTGGTGTTGCTTGCCTTTCATACATGCATCACAGGTGATATTTGAATCTACAATTTTCGGTAAACCAATCACCATTTCTTTGCTTTGTAAAGTATGCAGCCCTTTGTAGCTTAGGTGACCATAACGATGATGCCAGAGCTTGGATTGATCCGTGGTGCTGATCTGCAGACATTTTTCTTTCTTAACTTTGATGGGAGAATTAGCAATTACTTTAAACATCCTGTTTGCACTCATGATGGATTCCGCCATTTTTCCCTTTGTTGGATGATAGATGCTACACACCTTATCTATGAACAGCACTCCCCACCCTTTTTCTTGCAGCTGACCGATGCTTAAAAGATTATTTTTGAGTTTCGGCACATAGTACACATCACCAACAACATAACTGGTACCTTTCAAAACCAACTTCATAACTCCCTTTCCAATCACCTTTATTTTAGTATTGTTTCCAAGTTTGACAGTATGAGAGAAAGTTGTATCCAAACTTGAAAACATACCTTGATTTCCACACATATGGTTTGAGCACCTTGAATCTATAAACCACGCATCACGAATCTTGTCTTCATGCAGCTTTTCATATGCCATTAACAGCAACTCATCTTCATCTTCCTCTTCCACCTCTGCATAATTTGCCTCCTTATTCCAACTTGGACATTCATGTTGAAAATGTCCTAAATTGTGAGACTTATAACATTTAACAGTTGCCTTGTTGAATATTTTTCTTCCTCTTCCTCGTCCCCTACCTCTAGGAGATGATCTTCCTCTACCTCTTATTCTAGACCCTGAATCAACTTTCAAGACTTGATCCTCATACTCGCTGCTCCCCTTTCGAAATTTCTGTTCGTGTACCGCCAATAAACTTTGCAATTCATCAATGGACATACTATCAATATCCTTTGATTCTTCGATGGATACCACAACATATGTGAACTTCTCGATTAAAGTTCGTAGGATTTTCTCAACGATCTTTAAGTCCGGCATGTCTTCTCCATTGCTCCACATCTTATTGGAGATCGTCATTACTCTTGTAAAATACTCAGTAATGCTTTCATCATTCTTCATCTCTAGAACCTCAAAATCCCTTCTTAGTGAGTTAAGAAGAGACTTCTTTACCTTGTCATTGCCTCTAAACTTTCACTTCATTGAGTCCCAAATATTTTTAGCTGTACTTCGATCCAAAATTTGTTCAAAAATGGTACAATCAATGGCCTGGAAGAGATGGTGCTTGACCTGATAATCCTTGGTTCTGGCGTCTTCCAATTACGTTTTTTGGGTATTAGTGAGCATTGTCCTTGCTCTTGGCTCTGTAAAGCCATTCTCTACCAAACTCCACAGACCCTTTGCCCTTAGCAAGTTCTCCATCAGTTCACTCCAGTGATCATAGTGAACATCGAAGTGAGGGATCTTCGTAAGAGTCTTATCGTCACTCATTCTCTCAGTGTTAAAACACTCAAAGACTACTGCTTCTTCTCTACAAGCCCAGTGGGGCTCTGATACCAAATGTTGAGTATTTAAGAAATACTGCAGAAAATACAAAACAATTGGAATGTAGGAGATAACTTTATTGAAAGATAAAGTTGGGCTTTTATAAAGCCATTACGAAATAGAATCACCAAAATATCAGCTCACTAAATATTTTAAAAACTAACAACCAAGACTAACTGACTAGCTAAAAATACTCCAACAAGTCATAGGAAGAGGTCAACTACGAAACTCCTAACACAATTGCATATTTGTCAACGCATAGCACTGGGCAATTGCAAACAATATTTTCAAAAGTGGATCGGACATCGATTCGGCCTGTCAATTGAGTAATGAGTCAACTGGTTAAATCGAATTGATTCGAAGTTTTTATCTTTTTTTTGATATAATTATTTATAAAAAAAATTAAAAATATAGTATACAAAAAACACATTGAAACAAACTATTAATTATCAAATATTAATATAAAAATAGTACTTTCAAATCCAACAAATTTTGCAAATATAAAAATTAAATAAATTGTTCAAATATAAATAGCAAATATCTAAATAAGTTCACATAATATAAAAAACAAACATTTAAATAAATTCATTTGACATAATGATAAATAATTATTTTTAATAATCAATTTTTTCACTTCTCAAAGTGTTAAAGTCAAGCAATCATCCAGAGTTTGAACTTAGACACAAAAAACATCAACTATTTACTAATAATAAAAGAGTAAAATTACATTGATTAATATGAATGGAAGAATTTTTCCATTGCAATAAATTTGAAGCAAAGTATAGAGAAAGCAAGAATCAAGGCAAAGTAAATAGAAAGTTCAACCCAAGAAATCAGTAAAATGAATGTTAAACCTATGGTGCAGAGGAAGGAAGAAATCAGTACCTGGTTGGTCGAAGTTGTTGATGGGAAGGAAGATCGGCATTTGTCGGAGTAGCTAACCGGAAGAAAGGTCGCCATTGGTGGTTGACGAAGAATGACAGAGTTGTTGCTGTTGGATGTTGGCTGCTGCCTTATAGATTTCGCAATAGAGAAGGAGCAGAATTAGGGATTTAGGGTATATTAGATTTTTTTAATAAAAAAATGCTCTGTTTTTGAATTGAACCCAAGTCTGAGTCGGTTCAACAATTTTTGATCCAATCCGATTTTTTTCATATTTTGATTTTCATATTGGATCAAACCAGATTTCTTATTGGTTCATGGTTGAACATGTTTGACCGACCGACTCAACTAGATTTTTAAAACATTGATTGCAAAAGGCTTCTTTTTTTTTCTTCGATACACTAAAATGATCTGGCTAGCTACATATTATTATAGAATATATAGATTAGGTAAGGGAAACCTTTAAATTTGTCAAAAATTACAATCTTACTCTTAAAATTTCGATTGGTGCAATATTATTTTTAAATTTGTAAATTTGACGAAATTGTCTCTAATGTTATTTCTGAGCATATTCCATCAATTAACATGTTAATGTTAATTTAAAAGTGACACATATATGTTATGCTGAAATTATTAAAGAAATAATTTTGCCAAGCAATTTTGCTTAAAAGAGCAAATTTGCCTCTAAAATTACAAAATTGGAGCAAATCAAGCATCTGCTTAGACATATATTTAAATTTGACTATTTTCTGTCTATTGAGCCATGCTCATTTTATTGTATATACAATAGATATATGTTATCATATTAGATTTAAATAACTTTCAAGTGACATGTAAAAATGAGATATAAACTCTAAATTAACCCCTATTTCGCATTCCTTGACCTTAAAATCAAACTCTTAAGAAATCATTTAATTAATCTTCTACTCCATTTATCTTATGCCAATTTTTTACTATTTATTTTTTTACTTATTCAAATCAAAATTTTTAGATTTTGTTATCACCCTTATTCCGCAGAAAATTAAGTTTGACCATTATTTATCCATTAACCAGTACCCTGATACTGAATTTTAGTCAGAATCCACATCATTTCATAAGATAGGCCTAACTCCACCTGAAAAATGGCTTGCAAGTAAAGGGTTGCAACACACCTATAAGGTACAACAAAAACAGTTAACCAGGCAATGTGGGACATTATAACACACCCCCCTCATGCAGAGCAGGGTTGGACATCTGATGCGTGGAGTTTGGCAATAGGTGTGCGTCCAACAACACAATCAACAATTGGGTGTCTTTGGGTCTTATAAGTATTGAGGCAATCCTCCTGGCCCCTACAAGAGCTCTTTTGGGGTAGAGTTAGGCTCGACCTTATTTCTTTACATGGTATCAGAGTCCGGGTTTTCTTGTAATGTGTTGTTAGACGCTCACCTACTGCCAAATTCCGCGTATTTAGAGCCTTGCTCTGTGCGAGAGGGGTATGATAAATGTTCCACATCGCCTATCCTTGAGGTGTCTTTGGGCCTTATAAGTGTTGAGGGAATCCTCTCCCTACGAAAGCTCTTTTGGGGTGGAGTTAGGCCCGGCCTTATTTCTTTACATTATTTGGCCATTATTGTAACTTTGGCTTCTCAGGCCTTCAATTAAGGATCAAAAATATCGAATCCAGTTGTAAGTATTTTTCTATTTTTAAACTATTTACTTCAATTTGTTTGGTTTACTCACTTTTTGCTGCCTTAAAATTATAACCCTAAAAAACAACCCCATTTTGCTGCCCTAACCTCCTTTTTCCTCGATTTGCACTCTACAGTCACGCTCTCTCCCTTACGCCGCTCCAGACACGGGCTACCGGTAGCTGACCTCTCTCATACTTCTTTAGCTTAGACCTCTTCATCTGTTTTATCTTCTTCTGCATTAAGCTTCATCAAGCTTTGTTCTGCTATATATATCAATCATTGTGTCATCTTCTACTTGCATGGTAGTTTGATTTGCTGAGTTTAGTTTTTCAATATTTGCATTTGTTTAACAGGTTAAAAATAGAGAGACAAAGGGATATTTCTATAATAAGATATGGAATTTACTTTAATCTTTTTCCTGCTTTATTCTTTTTATAGTGGGGTTATTCAAAATGAAAATTTTTCAAGAACTTTATACATTATTTTTAAGTTAAAACACTACAAGAAATTAAACATTTCTCAATGGAAATTCCTGATGGAAAGTTACGATTTTCCGTCGAAAAATAAAATTGCCGTCCGTCGACATTTTCAACGTAGGCAAAATTGCCGACGGATTGTTGTTCCGTCGATAATTTTGCCGTCGAAATATCAATTCCCAACAAAATGTCCGTCAGCAATTTGCCGATGGAAGTTAAATTCCGTCGGGAATTTACCGACGGAATTTTAAATTCCGTCGGTAAATTCCCGACGGAAATTACTATTTCATCGAAAAATTCTGAAATTTTTTATTATTTTTTTATTTTTACGAAGAAATTTTTCGTCGGTAATTTTAAAAAGTTAATAAAAAATTAAATAAAATAATTTCAGTGCAGCTGAAAATATAAATTTAAACTAAAATACATGCTCAATTCCAATTAATTCCAATAGATGCTCAATTCCAGTGCAATTAATTATAGTCTAGTATAAATTTAAACTAAAAGATACACCGCACAAAATAAATTTAACTAGACCACAACCGTACTACGACCCGGGATCCCTTAACAACATTGATTCCACCCCCAACCTTCAAGTCATAGTAACTGGAGAACTTTTTTATCAGAATTTGCGGAAATCCTTGTATATGAGAAAAGACACTAGTCAAAATTAAATACTACATATGCATTAATAAATGAGAAATAACAAATTAAAATCATGTAGAATTAAAGTTGTTTAAATGAAAAATAAAACCAATCTATCATGTACAATCACAAAGTTAAATTCTCAAAAATCTTAACAATCTCAAAATGAAACTAATCCTTCGGCAGGGAAACAAAATTCATTTTGTATCATATATACAATGATGAATTTGAGATGCAAAATGCCATTGCCCTCTCTTTATAGAGGAACTAAAAAAATCTACGAGATCGCATTATCAACATAACCATATGTGAACTTAAAATCAATCTATGGCACCATATAATGAAATTAAAATGATTAAAACAATCTTGAAAACTCAAATTTCCAAGACTGATGTCAAACAAATCTCAACCTGTGGAAATTTGCAAAAACACAAAATGAAAATGAGCTCAGCTAATGAAACAAATGCAGACATGAATTGCCGCAGCTGAGTTATAACACATACAAATACTATAATGAAAATGAGAAAACAAATATGATTAAAGGAACTACATAAGAAAAGAAAAACATTAGAATTATATATACAGAATAAATAAATAAAAAATAGGAGAGCAGACTCATTGACTGGCGAAGAGTAGCCACGGCGTGGGAACAGCGGCGATCGGTGAGTCTAGAGGAGATCTGGCGCATGCGAGGGAGGCGGAGCAGATCTGGCGCGCGCGAGGGAGGCGAAAAAGATCTGGTGCGCGTGAGGGAGGCGGAGCAGATCTGGTGCGCGAGGGAGGCGGAGCAAATCCGGTGCTCGAGCACAAGAGAGAGAGAGGGGCGGAGGGGGGTGGCAAGGGCCGCTGGGGCGAGGGAGGCGGCGAGGGCTACTTGGGCGAGCACGCGAGAGAGAGAGGGGCGAAGGGGGGCGGCTTGTGAGGGGCAGCGAGGGTGAGGGTGGGTGGAGTGAGGGCAGCTTGGGCGAGCTTGCCAGAGAGAGAAAGAAAGAAAGAAAGAAAGAGGAAGGAAGGGAAGAAAAAAAGTCAAAAAATTTTGTTATATATAAAATTTTAAATTTCGTCGCTAAAAAATACAAAATACTAATTATCTTTTTAGTGACGGAAGTTAATTTTCGTCGCTATTTAGTTACGAAAAGTAAATTCCGTTGCTATTATTTAGCGACGGATTAGGGATTCCTTCGCTAAAAATTAATTAAAATTTTTTAGCGACGTCGCTATTTCCGTCGCTATTTAGCTATTATTTAGCGACAGAATAGGGATTTCGTCGCTAAAAATTATTAAAAATTTTAATTAATATTTTTTAGCGACGGAGTTTATTTCCGTCGCTATTTAGCTATGGAAATAAAACTCCATCGTTATTATTTAGCGACGGAATAAGGATCCGTCGCTAAAAATTTTAATTAATATTTTTTAGCGACAAAAGTTTATTTTTGTCGTTTATTTTTAGTGACAGAGAGTCATTTTCGTAACAATTTATGCCGCGATTTTTCCGTCAAATTTGCCGACTGTTGACGGAATTTATCTTCCGTCACTAATTCTCAACGGAATTATTTTTCATTAGTAATTAGCGACGGATATTCTTTTCTGTCGCTAAATAGCTACGAAAAATTTTTTATCGCTATTTTTCCGTTGGTACTTGCTGATTTTCTTGTAGTGAAAGCTCATTGAATAAATTTATTTATTATTGATTTCTTTGTTTTGTTATTTGAATTGCCTTCTAAGCTAACGATAAATATTGACGTTGTTTATGACTCATTGTTAATTGGTGATTGCTTTGAAGAAAATTCTTCATGTGCCCGTAAATTAAATCAATGACATATTGTCATGTTGATGAAAATAAAGTACGTGAGTGGTTATTATGCACATTTGATTTTTTAAATAGCATTTTTTTTTAAATAGCAACATGCCATTAATTTGGTTTATGATGGACAATTTCATAGACTCAATCTATTATTTTACTTTAAATCCTTAAAAATTTTGGATCGAGTTTGGATTTTAACCCGACCAGACCGGTGCAAGTGTAGGTGATTGGTTAGGGGTGTAGATAAATGGAATGCATGTTTAAAAAAATTTCGCAAATTGTAAGGGAACCCTCTTTAACTTATAAATTGTTTAAAGTTGCATTTTATATTTTTCATGATAACTATAAATATTTTCGTATAAAGCATTGTAACTGTGATGAATTGTAACCTCATATCAAATAAAGCATAATAATTACAATGCCATCTACTTTAATACAAACTTAAGCATGCACACAAAAAACAAAAAATTGCCAAAAGATAAAAAAAAAAGATGTGATGATTGAAGTGTTTGTATATATATATAGTAATTTAAACTCTATTAGTAGTAGTCTAGAAACATTAAAACGTCTCAACAGTTTAGGCCACATAAAATTTCAATTTATTATAAATATTGATTAAGTACATTTTGCAATAAATCCTGTCATCCTCAAGTTAATTAATGATCAATATGCTAATCTCATAGTTTCTTAGAGCTTCTCTCTCTCTCTCTCTCTTTAAGATATTTTCCTTCAACAGAAATTTAATTAATGTAACAATCTAAAACAATTAGGGGATTTTCTAGAAATATCACGACAATGACATATCAAAACTTACTTTACATATATTGCATTCCATTTCATTATGCATGTATATGAAATATTTCTTCATTTATTATATATATATGCATTCTTCTCCTTGGACCGTACAAGGCTGCTGGGTAATTACCATTTATTTTTTGGCTTTGTGGGTGGCTAGAATTGAAGATAACAGATGCAGCCGACTAACGATGTAAGAAAATTAGATTATAGTGTGTCCATATGGCATTTTTCTTTAACAATTATATTTATATTTCTTCATTTAATATATATATATACATGCATTCTTCTCATTGGACTGTACAAGGCTGCTGGGTAATTACCATTTATTTTTTGGCGTGGCTAGAATTGAAGATAGGACAGATGCAGCCGACTAACGATGTAAGAAAATTAGATTATAGTGTGTCCATATGACATTTTTTCTTTAATATTATATTTATTTTTACCACAACAATTGACGCTGGCCTTAGTGTTATTATAATCATTGATGCAGAAATGGCTTGCTCAAATTTTAAAGTTGACGTTGAAAAAGAAATTTTATTGGCCAAAGGCACATTTTTGCCTCTATGATTTGTCAAAATGGGCAAATTTACTCTCAACATTTATTTTAAGGCAAATTTACTCCTAATATTTGTAAAATGAGAGATTTTTGTCCCTACCGTCAATTACCGTTAACTTTAACCGTTAATATATTAGTTGACCGCTAATAGGACACGTGTCATGCATATATTGGACACGTGAATCAAACATTTTGGTGCCAAACGTGCATTTTTGCCCCTTACGTAACGTGCAATTTGTTCCTAACATTTGTAAAATGAGAAATTTTTGCCCCTACCATCAATTACCGGTAACTTTGACCGTTAATACGTTAATTGACCGCTAACGGCGGAGGCAAGAATTTTCCATTTTACAAATGTTAGGGATAAATTTGTCCTAAAATAAATATTGGGATAAATTTGTCCATTTTGACAAACGATAAGGATAAAAATGCAATTTTTGCCAACTTTATTTTAAAAACATTTTATGATTAATTTCACTTATAGTTACTGAATTTATATTCAAATAACACTAATATAATGAAAGAATTTTTGTTGTCATAAAAATCATCAAACTTAAATTATATTTACAGAAAAATCGCTTTAATCGTTTTCTGACAATTTTTTCACCGAAAAGTCCAACCGGCGCGTACACTCAGCACCTCCATGCACACGTGGCTTGACACGTGGCGTGTTTTGTGAAAAAAATGACATCTAAATATACCACACGATAAACTGACTTGTCGAAATGTCCATACGGCAATACACATGACATGCTCGCATGTAATTTTTTTCACGTGGTATGCCACGTGTCAAGTCATATGTGTTTGAGGGTGCTGAGTGTACGCGACGGCTATATTTTTCGGCGAAAAAATCGTCAGAAAACGATTAAAGTGATTTTTTTATAAATATGTTCTAAGTTCGATAATTTTTATGAGAATAAAAATTCTTTCATTATATTAGTATTATTTGAGTATAAGTTCAGTAACTATGGGTGAAATTAACCCAACATTTTATGAACATATATTATACTTTTTTCATTACTTTATCTAAAATCTTATGCACTTGGGTTTTTTTTTAAAAAAAAAAAAATTCATGAACAATTTTCTCCATTCCATTTGTTTCTAATGCCACGCATAGTGCTCAATGTTGCCTGAGAAAAAAGCAATCAACTGACTGCACAGTCTAATACCAAACCAAATAAAGTATCCCATGAATCACTCTACCTATATCAACCGAACAGAACACAACCCAGAAACCACTATATTTCAGTTCACACAGATCAGATTATTTCAGGTTCAATATTACTGTGACAATAGATACTCTGCTTTCAAGACCTAATATTAACAAAAGGAGCACAAACTTGCTAGTCAACTATTACACTTTGATAATAAAGGGTTCTTCGGAGAAGATGCAACGCAATGAAGGATATTTTTCACCAGTAACAACTCAATCAATAGGATGTAATGGTAACAGACTCGATGCATACCTTTAATTTCTCATAGCCACCCCAAATTTTCATTGCACAACTCTGCGCTGATATAGAATTAAGTGCAGCATGCAAAAAGTAACACAGTTCAGCATGCAAAATCCCTTAAGTGAGCAACTTCAAAAGCCTATGTGCACAATACTTTGAAATTGAATGCTTTATATGGTCACTGGAAGCCCTTACATAATGCTTTATGCATGAAAAGAAATGATATATATATATATATATGTTAACATGATGCTTTGCACAAAAAAAAAAAATATATTGCATGTTAATAAAAAAAAAAATTGCTTTACCATGAGTTAGCATCATTGGAGGAACATTAGTAATGCATGAGGAATTTCCGGTTTGAATTACACTAGACCCAACAATTCAATTTTCCTTTTGATATGATGTGAGTATAAAATTATTCAGTAAGATAAATATATAAATGATCAATAATAAAAATAATAAGTCAGAATTGGAGATGCTCATTGGTTGAGTACAAATATGGTAGGTGCAAAAGTGGGATAACTGCGTCCTCTACACTGTCGTATACTTTCAGTATTCCGACATGTCTAGGATAGTTTCGAAACATACCCGTCAACAGCAAAATTCTGTGTTGCAGCAGGAATTGCTAAGCGAATTCCATCAAGTTCAGGCCTGGCAATCGCCTGACAACCCAGATGACAACTGCAAAGTCTGGAACACAAAATAAATTTGAGTTAACAAACGAAAGTTTCTTCTTGCATATTTATACTATAGCAACTCACGTTTCTGTGAGCCCAAAAGCCAAATACAACATGTCATTCTCCTCATCAGTGGGATCTTCTAATTTGTTGCAGTAATCCATATCCTGCCATAATTCCCAACAACAGACCCTCGGTTATAGTAATATTCAAATAGAATTATTGCAAAACCATGGATTTTGAAACATACCATCACAATCACATGACAAGTTGAACGGGCACATAGTAATTGAAGAAACACAAACTCAGGGTATATCACAATGAAATTACGGAGGGACGAATATTCTATGACCATAATTGCTATGGTGCATCTTTTATGAGGACAGCAAACCAGTAACCGGCCAGATTGTAGTAGACATTAGTACAAGCATTGACATCCAATAAACAATCAGTCAGGAATACATAAATTATAATTAACACATAGGTGGAAAAAATTGGAACAAACATGCATCACAATCCTTGCCTTCAAGTTCTACGTCAGTTTCATGCTCAACTTCTAACATAGACATTCCAATTGGGACCTTGATATGCTTTTCCTCTCCATCTTTATTAAAAAATGTTACTGATATCATGCAAATATCATCTTAAGTAAGAGATAACAACCATATTTACATACAAATCCAAAGTAAAAATATAATCTCACCAAGGGTGATGGTGCATTCAGTAACATATAAGAGAGAAATAACAGTAGTATCTGTTCTTTCATTGCAGGATAGTGCACATAATCATTCATATGCTGATTGTGAATGCCACAAAACCCATATGGCATGTCAAATGTGTCTCCGTGGAAAAAAACAGCAATGAAAACAGGAAGATGCACAAATACTCCAAATAATGAACACCGGAGGTCCAGAGGTGGTGGAGAATACCAGTTACAACTACTGCACCTAATAACTTTGAAGTCTCAATGTGATATGTCATAGTTGAGTATGGTCATATCAACTATTCTAGGACTGAAGAAACCTAACTACTGATCAAATGATTATACCCAACCAATTCCTGTAACTATAATATATGCATAACAAATCTATGAAAAATGAAAACAAATATCTTTCTTTACATGAGATATGAGTGTGAACAGAGAATCTTATGAAAATTGAGACAAAAAAACATGGCTATATATGTTTTCTTTTCTGGAACTAATAACACAGAGTTTCTGTCTAAACTGAGACCAAGTATCTTGTATATCTATAGTTTTACAAAATTAAAAAAATATGTCAAGATATCATATATATATTAAAAACATGCAAAAATATAAGCTCGTATCCAAATCGCACTCATTGATATGGGTACTCAAAAAAAAAAAAAAAAACAACCTACGAATACATATTTACACGTATCTCGTAAGTACCGGTACCAGGGCATGTAGCCCAAATAGAAGTACCCATGCTTCTTAGACAAAAAATAATATGCATAATTCTCTCCTATCTAGCAGCTATAGCGTTCAAAACTTAGATCTCATTAAAAAAAATGCCCACAAACCTCTAGCTCCAACTCCTAAAAGTCTAGAGACTACAATAATTGCCTAGCCTCAATATCTCCTGCAATCCAATGCATAATACAAACTATCAACACAAATCAAGTTGCAGCTATACAATTTCATAGCAGCAGTCAAAGTCCCAATAAAAAAAAACTAAAGAAAAATGGAGATAATAAATTGAGAAAAAAAAAATACAGAGTGAAAAGCTAAATTGGGGAAGAAACCTTAATTAGTACAAAGAAAGAGCGAGAGTTTGAGACAAATCTAATCTAAGTTGCTTTCAAGGTTGTGATGTTTCTGTATATGAAGCACGTCAAACCTTGGAACAAAAATCAATTGTTTTATGGTCATCCTATTGGACAGCAAAATGTTAAACAGCAAAACCTTCTAACATTAAAACATGATTTCTGTGTCTAGGAGTGTGCATAGAATTAGATCGATTAATCAGTGCATTAATAAATTTCATTAACCAATCTAATAATACCATATTTTTAAAATCATTAATCATTACCCAATCCAATAACTTCGGCTAACAAGTCCACGGTTTTGGTTTTCCCAGATCGGATAACCAATAATTTCTGGTTTACCATTAAAAATAATTAAAAGTATAAAAAAATAAACAACTATTACAAACCACACAGAATTCCAAGCAAGTTCCAAAATAAATTACAACTCAAATACAATTAACAAGTTCAATTAATCAATACATAGAAATGGAATTTTCATCAGTACTTGTCCTATTTTGCATAGGTTCTGTTGCATTGTAACACAAGTTGGTTGTGAAATAAAATTGGCAATGAATTGAAGTAAGCAAAAGGTATATTCTAGTGAATTAGTTGCACAGGTTCTATTGTGTATTCTAATGAATCAAAGTAAGTAAAAAAGCAGATAAAAGAATATATAAGTTTCAAAACAAATATAGAGTCAACTTTACATTAGAAAATGAAATTAGTATTAGGGAGTTGACTTTTCCCTCCCATACCCCATTTAAATAGAATCAAATTCAGAATTATAGGGTACATAATGATAACAACTCTTACTTCCAGTTCAGTCAATACATGTTTCAACCACAAAATCTATATGCCTATTGTTGAGTTTGTAACCAATTCATAATCCATTTTCAAATGAAAAATTAACTCGGTTTTGTTGATGACCTCATCTTTGTTTGCACTAGCCTAACCCATTTTGCTTACTTTTCACAAGTGATACGATACAGCTAGAATTTGGTCAATGGATAAAAATGAAAAAAAAAAAAATAGTAATAAAATTTTAAGCTCTTCAAAAATATTTTTCATCTCTAGCACCAATTCTAAACACCAAAAAGTTTAAAGAGCTGTCAAAAATTTATGAAGGCAGTACCCAAAATTCAAAAAGCAAAAGAGCGGTCAATGTTATATATAATGGAAGTCCCCTAAGGGGTTTCGAAGAACCAGCCATTCATCAAGTAAGTGGCAAAGATTTAAAGATATTTTTGATCAAATTAAGTACTAAATGAAAATCAAGAAACTAATTAACCGGCACTCAGACCAGTATTTTCCCACATTTAGCAAACTTCTTAAAATAATTTTCACCAAAATATATGTATACAGAGTTTGCTTTTCTGTAATAGAATCTTACCTTCCATCGCAAAGATACAGGTGACTGTATCAGCGGTTACGCGGCGAGCCAAAAAAACGCCGGAGTCCAAATGCCAACAACAGATCAATTAAGAGGAAGAGAGGAGCGACAATTTAGCTTCTTGACAAGGAACTAGAACCAATAGCACCACCGCTCCGGACATGGGAGTTGAATTTGGGAAAAAAAATATAATTATTTTACTCATTTTTATAAAATAATATGGCCAACTCAAATATAATTCAACCAACCCAGATAAAAAATATAATTCATAATTCAATTAAATTTAATTTGAATTTAGCATTTAACTTAACATCGTTAAAAACCATAACAGGGATTCTTAAGTAATTATGCAAAAAAAAATTATAAAAATAATAAAAATATATTTTTTCATTCTTTCAAGCATATTAAATTTTCAGTTTCATTTATACTACTTTTTAATTTCAAAAATATCAATTTTTTTTTATCGCGACATCTAATAGTTATTAAATTTTTTTAACGGCGGATGCAACATTAAAGTGGACATTGAATTTAGTTTTTACAAATTAACACAAATGCTATAAATAGTCATTAGAGAAATAAAATTGACATTAGGACATTAAATAAAAAAAAGTGTGAATTTTAAAAATGAAAATTTAAAAGAAGTATTTTTGGAAGATTAATAGTAGGCCTGTCAAACATGGCCCAAAGCCAACACAACCTGCTCAACCCGCCAAAAACAAATTGACCCAAATTCAATCTAAATCAAGGAATGCTCATTTGAATCAACCCAAAAATAAACCCAACTAAATCTCAATTCGTTTGGCCATGTCTCATGTGCTCAATGGATTGTTGCTGTCTTTCTTTTTCTTTTATTATTGTGAGTTTTTTTTCTCCTTCACCCTCTTTTCCCCCTGTGAATAGTACACCCGTGGTAGAAATTACTTTCAAGAGCAAAAAATATTTTATTTGACTATCGGAAAATAATAATAACGGTGAGTTCAGTGGTAAATTTTGGAGTGAAAATGAGTTTAAATAGATCTCTAAAAGTAAAAAAAAAAAAGAAGTCTTGGGCCGTATTAAGGGATCCCGGTTTGATTAAAGTTTGATCGGACCTCTAAAAATAGTAAATGACATCCAAAAATTATTTTAAGCATATGGACAAGTTTAGAATAATATTTAGAAACTTTTGACAGTGAAAAATTAATTTTACGGTAACACTAAAAATTATCGAATCGGACCGGTTAGAGTGAATCAGTCATGGAAACGGATTCCGATTGAACTGAAAATTTTTGTGGAGGCTTAATTTATTGTTTTGAAAATTATGGAATTGGTTTTGAACTCACACATGGAATTAGTCTCTACTCAGCCTATTTGGGCCATCCGGCCCATTTGAGATAATATTTTTTATAATTATCGTTTTAATATTCCGTTATTATATTTAGAATTATTTTTCGTTAAAAAATAGGTCAAACGGGTCGACCCACATCTCGGCCCGTTTGGGCCATACGACCCATTTGACCCAATATTTTTTTTTTAATGATTGTCATTTTAGTATTCCGTTATTATATTTAGAATTATTTTTCGTTAAAAAATATGTCAAATGAATTGGCAAATATTTTTCGTTAAAAAAATGGGTCAATCCACATATTTAGTCTATTTGGGTCTCCACCCGACCCGTTTGGGCCACTCGACATTTTTTGGGACATCTTTTGATAGTATTTCTTTTAGTATTCTGTTATTATATTGATAAATATTTATCGTTAATAAAATGAGTCAAATGGATCAACCACACATATCGGTCCATTTGGACCTCCACTTAAACTGTTTGG
This sequence comes from Excoecaria cochinchinensis, assembly GCA_947683425.1. Lineage (NCBI taxonomy): Eukaryota > Viridiplantae > Streptophyta > Magnoliopsida > Malpighiales > Euphorbiaceae > Excoecaria > Excoecaria cochinchinensis. Next base: position 666,708 of record CANTUQ010000045.1, read on the forward strand.
GCCAACTTTTTTTTAATAATTTTTTTAGTATCCCGTTATTATATCGAAAATTATTTTTCATTAAAAAGTGTGTCGAATGAGATTAACACATCTTTGCTCGTTTAGGCCTCCATTCGACCTATGAGTTAAAATTTTTAGCTCATGAGTCGATCCAACCCGTCCAATTAATTGAGCATTTGATCCATTTATTATCCATATTTTTTAGCCAATTTCTAACCCGTCCATTTCTAATCCAACCCAAATCCATCCGACGCGCCCAATTTGTCACCCCTAATTAACAGAAATAAAAATAATTTTGTAAAAGAATTTTAAAAAAATTGTACTTAACGTAATTTCCCCTTTAGGGAGGAAACGATAGGTTGTTAGGCTCTAAAGTCCAAAAACAATCAAAAGATGTGGACTTTTTGGATATCTCATGGACCCAATTCAAAACACTAAGACCAGTTACACTGTCACAGGCCCAATAACTGTGGATAAACTCTCTCTTCTGTTTCTTTCGCACGATACCAAATGAATTAAAAGAAAAATTTCTTAACTGCAACTTCACCTAACCTAACCAAAGTCTAGATCCTCTGATTCATTTGGAAGCCTCGGGTTTCTCATTCAACAAAGGTGATCAACTCTACTCTTCACCTAAATTTGCTGTTGATTAACATGCGATTGTGACTTTCAATTCAGCAGTTCAGATCAATTACAGTTGATCTTTATCAGGTTTTGACTCAAAGTCCTTATCTGTTTCAGATTTAGGATCATGGATCAAGATGGCTACGCTGTCGAAGTTACAGGCCTCTCTCCCAAAGCTACAGAGAGGGATCTCTATGATTTCTTCTCTTTCTCGGGTTCCATTGAGCGCGTTGAAATTGTTAGGTCTGGTGAATATGCTTGTACTGCTTATGTCACTTTCAAAAATGCGTATTCTCAAGAGACTGCTGTCTTACTCAGTGTAAGTATAGCTCCATTAGCTATTGCTGATTACCACCTTCTTATTATCTGTAAATTACCTCTGCTTTTGTTGCTTTTTAATTAATAAATTTCTATATGATCATTTATTTCCTGCTTTCAATTTCCTTGCTAATTGAAAGCGTGTAAAAGAATTTTCTTCTTTTTCTTCAATCAATTTCCAAGGCAATACTAAATTTCCTTTAGCCTGTATCTAATGTGATAAGCATATCTGGAAAATGTCAGTTCCGGGAATTTAGACGTAAAACTCATTCCTTTACTTTATAGTGTGAATTGTGATATTGTAGACTATTAATAGTCTCTAATGATGTTGGCTATTGGTTACACCGGCAATGTAATTGTATTTGTGGAGACTTTGTTAGAGGCATTGTACTGTTGTGACCAATTTAGTAGATTGGGTTATAGTTTGGTTTCTGTTACATGGCTGGTGTTCCCTATGCAAATAGCACCATCTGGCACTTCTCCTATCACATTCATCCTCCTAAATGAGCGTTTTGTTAGGCATCATGGTTTTGTGGCCCATTCATGTAATTTATGCTGTCATCAATGATGGGTGAGTGTTTATAGTGCTTTCTTACTATGTTTACTTTTTCACTGAAAATTGCGGGTCCAGTTCTAGCTTTATTTTATTATCCTGTGTATCCTTGCTATAAGTGCTTAGAATATTGATCGAATGTCATTGACGCTACATTGCTTTCTCCACTGATGACTGTGTGACTAAAATTTTGTCTCTGTCCCTCCTTTATTCCCCTTCCTATACATGTCATCTTAGGGTGCTACAATTCTGGATCAACGCGTGTGCATAACACGATGGGGGCACTATGTAGATGAATTTGATCTTTGGAACAGGTCGTCATCAAGGGCTGAGGATGAAAGTGAACCAAATGTATGTGTTCTATCCGTGTTGTGCTCATACTGTGATCCAATGTGACAAAAATGTTGATTTGTTAATCTATGGTATACCTTTTAAAATGAATCTTCTCATCTTGTAGCAGCCCCCGCAAACAAGTCAATACGTTTCTAGTGCTGGAGAAGCAGTAACAATGGCTCAGGAAGTGGTGAAAAACATGCTGGCAAAGGGTTATATGCTGGGAAAAGACACACTAAGCAAGGCGAAAGCTTTTGATGAGTCTCATCAAGTTAGTGCAACTGCTGCAGCCAAGGTGGCCGAGTTCACCGAGAGAACTGGACTTGCTGATAAGATTTTTGCAGGGATGGAAGCAGTAAAAGCTGTGGATCAAAAGTACCATGTCTCTGATAAGACAAAATCAGCTGTATCAGCCACAGGAAGAACAGCAGCAGCAGCAGCAAACACTGTGGTAAACAGTAGCTACTTCTCCAAGGGAGCTCTTTGGTTATCAGATGCTTTGGATCGAGCCGCTAAAGTTGCTGCTGATTTGGGTAGCCGGAATGTTCAGCAATAAGATGTTTTTGTCCAATGTAGATGTGGTTTTTGATACTGTATCATATAGGCTGTATATTACATGTAGACTGTAAGTAGTTTAATAGTTTTATGCTTTCATTTTAGTACTTGCCAATTATTGAAGGGCAGAAATTAGAAAAAGAAAAAGAAAATTACGCTAATCTGGTGTGCTGTCGCAGCCATTTGGTTGCAAAGCCCTATGAGCTAGTCACCTTATATGGGGTTTTCGTTTATGTGTGTGTGTGTGTTCATAATTTTCAGATTTTTCCTTTAAGAGTAAACCAGCTTATATACGATAAAGATGTAAGCCAATGTTGCCCCTTTTTTTGATTTATCTAGAGATGTTTGTCATGGGGACTGAATTAACTCACATTCGTCTATGATTGGTAAGAAGTCATTGTTGTGGCAATGGCCTTTTCCTGTTGTATCTTAAAGAAGCAAGTGATATTTGTAGGAGGAACATAAACTTTTCCAAATGAATATTATAATTATTTTCTGTCATATTCTTAAATCTTAATGAATAATGAATTAGGCTTTTAGCTGCAACTTTTCTTAAATGGCAAAATACTGTTTCACTTTTCTTCTATTTAATTCTTGCAGAAATTGGAATGATTTGCAATGTGACGGGTCAAGCTACCTGTAGCTAGAATATCACAATTCTTGATGGGACCATTTGGACACAGATGATAATACTAACAAATGATAATAAAATAATGGCCATTTGATATTAATCATAAAATTTTTAATCTGACACTATATGTATATAAATTCCAGTTTGATCAGTGTGTCCCAATATCACTTGGAAAGTTGCAATCATTTTCAAAGGCTACGCATTTTGACTCCAATTTTACGTGTCGGCAAATAGGGGTGAGAAAAAAATCGATAGACTCGGTTAATTGAAAAAAAAATTCGAAACTGAACCGATTGACTGATTAACCGATTATAATGGACTGGTTAATAGTTAGTGTTTTGAAAAAATCGATATTAATAGACTGATTAATGGTTTTTAACTCATGTGACTGGTTAACCGAACCGAAACCGAATTTTTAGTTAATTTATTAATTTTTTAATAATTTATAACAATTTATTTTAATTAAAAGTGATCATGTACTTTTTTTTAATTATACTAATTATTTTAAAATTTTTTTAATTAGCTATTAGTAAGTATAACAATTTATCTAATTAAAAGTGATTATGAATCGGTTAATATATTTACTTATTAAAAATTAATTTTTAAAAATAAATTTGTTTATATCCACCAAATATTTTTATTTTAACAACAATAATGTTATAATATAGTGAAAAAAATTTAATTTTTAAGTATCTTGAACATTTTAATTTTATTTATGAATATATTTATAATTATATTGATTAACCGAAAAATATTGGATAATCGATCCGAAAATTCGAAACCGATTGACTGGTTAACCGATGGTAATGGATTGGTTAATTGACTGAAATTTCAAAAAATCGATATTAATTGATTGATTAATGGATTGGGGCTCATAAACCGGTTAACCGACCATACTCGCCCCTAGTGGCAACGTCAGTTTCAGGCTCTCCGCGTTTAAAAGTCACGATTTTGATTTTCCAACAATCACAATTCCAATCAACGGTCGCTGATGCACAAATCGGAACCCACTTTAAGTCCATCTTACTCATTGCTTTACATGAAAATTACTCAAATAATGAAATTAAATTTGAAAAAAAAAATTAAAATAATCAATTAGAAAAAAAAAAAAAAAAGGAAACACTGTTCATCGTTAGACTCATGTACCCGCCCAAATTTGACCCGGTTTCATTTCCCTGAAAACGGGAAAAGAAAAAATCATCTGCCTCTTGGTTTCGCTTTCGCTATCGCTATGTTCAAAGGATATTTTATCAGATCTATAGTTCATTCCCTTGAGCGACTTTTCACTATTGAATGTTAAAAAAAAGGTAACACCGGCCATATATTGAACAGTGATTGAACGGATTTAATTTCAAGGATGGACTCGGTGTCGATCCGGGTTCCGTATAGGAACCTGAAGAAGGAAGTAGAGGTTGAAATGGTGGGTGTAGAAGAGGATCACCAGCATCAGCCTCTTCACCGGATCCGATTAGATTCTCCTTCTTCGTCTTCTTCTCCTTCTTCGTCTTCACTGAAGTCTTCTCCTCAGATCCCTAATAGTGATTCCAATTTCTCCTCCCCGATTGATGATAGATCTAGAAATGCCAAACATTATAGCTTGATTACTCTCATTCTTAGTTGTACGGTGGCCGCCGGCGTTCAGTTTGGTTGGGCCTTGCAACTTTCTCTTCTTACACCTTATATACAGGCAAGTCAACAATTGTTATGCATGAGTTTCTTTGCTGTTTAAATTCTTTTCGATATGTTGTTAATGTTTATTGCACAGTCAAGTGTATAATTGACTAATTCAGGTTGGGTAATATATGGTTTTGGAGCTTTATTTGCTAATTAAATTCTGAAAAAAATAAGTTGAATTTATTTGCTTTGAATTTCAATGTCCTAGAAAGTGTTATGGATTTCTTTCTGGTTTTTGTTAATCTAATGATGGTAAGTTTTAGCACTTTCAGCACAAGGAGTAAAAAAGCATTAACTATGTGTTAGGTACTGCTGTCTTTAAATGTGGCTTATAGTCATTTGCTGATTTTGTTGCATTTAGCAAACTTAATTAGTGCTTTAATATATTCTGAGGAAAATGAGCTACTGATGTAAAATTTTCAAAAGGGAGATTGAAACATCTTTTGAAGGTAATTTTCTTCACTGTTTTACTTTGATTTTGTGCATTTTCTGTGATCACCTGTAATACTTTTGAGTTTCACATAAGAGTTTACATCTTATTTTTGTAATGTGTGGTTAACTCTTCTTCACTTCAACTGACTGTTGCAGACACTTGGCATAGAACATGCTTTTTCCTCATTTATTTGGCTCTGCGGCCCAATTACAGGCCTTGTGGTAGGTTGCAGCAAATAATCTTTTATTTTTCTACCATTGATTTCTTGAATTTAACACTAAGTAATTTCATTATGAAACTGAAATCTGCAGTGTTGCAATGAGTACAATTCTTAATCTGTACTCAGTTGCATTGTCTTAAATTTTATGGTATGCAAACATAATCTGATTATTCATCATTTCATTGTCAAAAATTTATTACTAGGCTACTAGCATTTGCCTGTACCAAATTTGAGATTAAGGAGGAGAGCACATGTAGATTCATTTTTATTTTCATTCATTACTTTAGAACAAGGGAGCTGTTGCCATATTATTTTTGAAGTAGCTTTGTGGGAAAGGAATTCTATGTACACCTCTTTTTATTGTTTGCATTAAGTTTCTACTCTCACCTTAACCTGCACCCTCTTGGTTGCTGGTCCATTACAATTATCATTTTACTGTACCAGATTATAGTCCTTCATTTTATCCGAAAACAAAATGCTGAATGCATTGTGTATTTGTACCTCACGATCCCATTTTCAATGTTAACCTATGCAAAATCAAATTGTTAGTGTACGTGATCTTGCTACTTTGCTGCAATTGCAATTGTAGCCTCCAGCTAAGGGGAGCAGGCAATTCGATATGCTTAGAATTTTAAGATAAAATAAGATAATGATCAGCTTCATACATAATCCAAGTATGGTTTCTGTAATTTTTGATTTTTTTTTTATCAACATGATATTTATCATATATGTACCATCTTATTAGCAACTCTTAGTTTTGTGATGCAATGATCTTTGAAATGAATGCAGAAACAATTGACCAATGCTAATGCTTCTTCGTCCTCTACTATATCTTGTTTTGAATTTAGAAGTGCATTACTTATTAGCTTTTGACTTTAGGTTCAACCTTGTGTTGGTATTTGGAGTGATAAGTGCACTTCAAAATTTGGAAGAAGACGGCCATTCATTCTTCTTGGGTCTCTCATGATATCAGTTGCTGTAAGTATTCATGAACCTCTAATTCTTCTTAGCATCTATTGTTGCATGCTGTGCTATATATCAACTAAACCAAGTGTTGTAATTTAGGTGATAATAATCGGATTTTCTGCAGACATTGGGTATTTATTAGGGGACACAAAGGAACATTGCAGGTATTTCTTTTCCTTTCTCAAGTCCTTGTATTTTATTTCATATGTGCAGCTAAGACTTACCATCTTGTCTACGGACATGCAGTACATTTAAAGGCACACGAACAAGGGCAGCTTTTGTTTTTGTAATTGGGTTCTGGATGCTGGATCTTGCTAACAACACAGTGCAGGTGTTTGTGATGTAGTAGTTATTTTGTCATCTTTCTTTTATTTTTCTTTTCCTTTTTTTTTTTTTTTTTTTTTAAATTACTGTGTACGGTATGGAATTATCTGTATATGCAAGCAAATAATAAGGCTTTCTAAAACTTGTAGGGACCTGCTCGTGCCCTTTTGGCTGATTTATCAGGTAGTTACAGTTTAATTTCTTACCTACGATAGATCTAGCAGCCATTTGATATCATGTGTTTATCGTGTAGTTGTTTTTTTTTTTTAAAGATTTTTAGTGTTATATAATTATTCATGTTAATGCTAAACATGATGGTAGGTCTTGTTACCATGTTATAGGTCCTGATCAACGCAATTCAGCAAATGCCGTATTTTGCTCGTGGATGGCTGTTGGGAACATTTTAGGATTTTCTGCTGGTGCTAGTGGAAGCTGGAACAGGTGAAAACTTTTGAATTGATGTTAATATCTTTCACTCAAGTGATCATTTAATTACATGATCACACAAATAATTAAAAATTATTATTTATGCAATCTTAAAATTATTTTATGAGCTATATGCTTTATATTACTATTAGTCTTGGACAATATTTTATAAATGATTAATTATAAGTAATTTGGTAAGATTGATTTAGCTCAATCTGTAGATTGATCAGTTTGATTATGAGCTTTATATGTTCTCCAAAAACACAAGAGTCACTCATTGATAAATCAATTTTTACTTTGGTTCACTTTTAACTTTTAACTTGTGTATATCTTGACATCTCCTCAGAATTTGATGTCAATTTTTTAACATATCAATTTCTGTACTTTCTGAAACTGATGTGGATTATCTAATTAATATTGTCATCGGTGAAAGTGAATGTTTTTGCAGACATGCTTATACTCAAGTTCTTATGTTCTCTACTACCTCTGAACGTTTTCATTATATTATGATATTTAATCCTGAGAATTCCTATCTTTGTTTCATGTCCTTGTGCAGTATTTCTAAATTAACACTTGCTTTAATGCTAGTGTATTGTTATTTAAGTTTTTTTTTACATCAGTATAGTGCTAATTATGCTATTTGATGTTACTTTTTTTTTGAGGCAGATGGTTTCCTTTCTTGATGAGTAGAGCCTGTTGTGAAGCATGTGGAAATCTGAAAGCAGCATTTCTTGTTGCAGTTGTGAGTTAATTAGAGCTTGTATTCGGTTATATGCTCTTGCAGCCTATTATTTTAATACATAATTTGTATGGGTTTGGCTTAAATGATAATTATCTTGGTTTTAGACATAAGGTTCTGCTAAGGCCGTTCTAGAAAATTCTAAACTGGGCATGTTATATAAATATAATTTCACTGAGCACATGTAGAGAGCTTTTGTGGATGCACTCTCTGAAAACTTTTTAGAGATAAGGACAAACAATTTTAAAAATTGGTTCTGCTAGAGATTTTACACTGATGTTGGATACAAAATCTTTAAGTCTGGAACCAGCTCTATGGTTGAAGAAACAAAAGGCAAAGCTCACATGAAACTTGGTTGTGCGTCAGTTGCCAGGATCTGGAGCTTCCTTATAGGATTGCTAATTTTTTAATATGTTATTTTTTCAAGGTTCTGAATTAGTTCCTTGATGTTTGCTGCTTTGTAACTTGACAGAAAATTGCATACACAACCCTTACTAGAAGGATATATCTCTGTAAAAAGAAACAATAAGGACTAATAATCAAAAGATTGTTTGGAACTGGATTTGTAGGAAATCTTGGCCGAGAGAGGATAATGATAATATTTGAAATGTATTTTTTTAGGAGGACTACATAAGAAACAATTAAGATCTAAAATATCTTGTTAGAGGATAGAAATAGTTGTTGGCCACAAAGAAATGGAGAATGTTTAAATTTTCGAGTTATTATGTAAAGAAGTGCAAAATAGCTTCTTTATTTGTACCCTTTTGTGTTCTCCACCATTTGAATGAAGTGTGCAAATGCATTAAAGTATGTGGGCCCCATCACATATGGATATTAATGATCCCTAAAGATTTCAAGAACACCTCTTATCTTTAATAGTTTGAGAATGTTCCACTGCTGACTGGCTGGTGACTATATTTTAGAGTCACAAGCTGGTGACTCTAAAATATAATGGAACTCCTATTATAGTTTTTTTCTTGATTCCAATTATGTTTTTGGTATTTGCAGGTCTTCCTGACATTCTGCACTCTTGTGACTCTATATTTTGCTGATGAGGTTCCATTAAATAGAAATCAGGTTCGCCGTTTGTCAGATTCAGCTCCATTGTTGAATGATCCTCAACAAAATGGCCTTGAGCCTTCAAAATTTAAGTCTGACATGCCGATTCTTAGTAATGGGGTCAGCAAGAATAGCAGCATTGAACAGAATGCAAATCCAAAGCTTGCCAACTCTTTTGAGGATAGAAATGAAAGTTTTGGTGATGGCCCTGGAGCAGTATTAGTTAATTTGTTGACTAGTTTAAGACATCTGCCTCCTGGAATGCATTCTGTGCTTGTTGTTATGGCTCTTACTTGGGTAAGCATTTCATTGATTATTTATCATTATTTCCAGAAGCTTGTGATCCTGATTAGCATGAGGGCAGTCCAAACACTATGCATGAATACAAAGAGATAAGCAAAAAGGGTGGTTAGGAGAGGTGGAGAAAACGTATACATTTAAGTGTTATTTTGATTGGATGAATGAACAGGGAAGGGAATTATAAGTGTAAAAGGACAATTAAAATCTTAATTTAAATATTAACGAATGCCATCAATGTTTTCTAAACACTATGCATGAATACAATGAGGTAAACAAAAAGGATGGTTGAGAGGGGTGGAGAAAACTTATACATTTAAGTGTTTTTTTGATTGGATGAATGAACAGGGAAGGGAATTATAAGTGTAAAAGGACAATTAACTTCCTCATTTGATTTTATTGTAAAAAGGGCAAAGGCAAAGCAATAAAAATTTAACTCCCTTCACACAAGGTGAAATTGTTTATGTCCCAAAATGGGTTTCAATTCGTGTTACCTTATAGGAGGGGAATGAAAGGGACTAGCCATCCTCATTTTCCCTTCCCGTCATAATAATAATGACGACGATGATAGCCAAACAAAATGAGGTGGTTCCCCTCCATTTAATATCTATCCATGTACAATATAAAGGTTAAAGCCAATAAATTTTGTTTCTATTTATTTACGATTTTCTTAATTGTGACTGCACTGCTGTTCTTTTATGCAGCTGTCCTGGTTCCCTTTCTTTCTATTTGATACAGATTGGATGGGGAGAGAAGTTTACCATGGAGATCCGAAAGGGAATTCTGATGAGGTGAAGTTGTACGATCAAGGTGTCAGAGAAGGTGCATTTGGTTTGCTGTTGAACTCTGTAAGAAGCCAAGATTTTTCATCATTTTTCTGATTTTTTTTAGATATTCTCGTAATTAGCTGTTAAATTGTATGATCCATGCCTCAGGTTTCTTCGTGCCAGACAGACATAGTTTCTGTTCAAAAGTAAACATAATTAAAGCAATAAGTGAAAAGGTTTGATATAGGTATAAAAATGGGGACTGCCAAAATTTATATGATTTAACTTGAGAGGGCAGATTAGTAAAATTTGCTGAGAATAAGATTAGAGAAACCAAGTATGGTATGAGATAAATTAGGGAAGTTTACACTATAAAGAAATCAGGGAAAAGAAATAGAAAAAAAAAAAAGAATTGATGGCAAGAAAAAGGAAACAAATAAAACAGTAGAGAAGTTGAGAAAAGTAAAAGAAAAGGGACAAGAAGAGGTGAGGGGATTGCAAAATAGATAGCATAACACGTACGGATATGTGTTAAAGGGGTTTGTTTTGAATTAATTTGAGACAGTTGCTCATTAGTTATATATTGTTCCTTGTTTGACTATTGTAGGTTGTTCTAGGCATCAGTTCCTTCTTGATTGAACCAATGTGTCAGAAGATGGGGCCAAGACTAGTATGGGCAATGAGCAATTTCATTGTATTTGCTTCTATGGCTGTTACTGCTATTGTTAGTTTGATATCTGTTGGCCAATATTCTGGAGGAATTGAACATGTAATTGGAGGGAGTACATCAATCAGGATAACTGCGCTGATTATATTTGCTCTTCTTGGCTTTCCCCTTGCTGTATGTGTCAGTTTCATTAATATAAGTTCTACCTATGCAATTTCATCCCTTGAAAGCATCTTGACTAATTATGTGCGTGTTGCAGATTACCTATAGTGTTCCATTTTCCGTAACAGCTGATTTGACTGCTGATTCAGGCGGTGGTCAAGGTCTGTCTGAAAGCTTGTTTATGTGGCATCTCTTTCCATTCTTATGTTTTCTTCTGCGTTTTGTTTTTTTTTTTTTTTTTTTTTTTTTTTATTATTTTGAGTCGAGCAGATCGAGCTTGATATCTTTATACTGCTCTGCAGGGTTGGCTATAGGAGTTCTCAATCTTGCTATAGTTATTCCACAGGTAGACGACAATCCTTATACTTTTTCCTATCATAGATTATTTTTTATATGAAATAGTCGAGGATTCTTGCTGTAAATTTCGCATTCTTATGGTACAAGGTTTAGGGTTTTCTCTTTTGGGTACAAATCAGCACTCATTGGCCAGTAGGCTAATACGCATTTACTCTTCCATCTCTAGTTAGTAGCGATTGAGTGTTAAACCATCTTTGTCTATATTTATAGTGTTCCTTTCAATCTAGGCTTTTAAGCCAATTAATGAAAGTTGATTTAATGTGTCTTCTTGGTGTGTTCAGATGATTATATCCCTTGGTGCGGGACCGTGGGATGCTCTGTTTGGTGGAGGCAATATACCTGCCTTTGTCCTGGCTTCTGTGTGTGCTCTTGCAGCTGGTGTGTTTGCAACTTTGAAGCTGCCGAATCTTTCAAGCAATTCATTCCAGTCATCTGGTTTTCATTTTGGCTAACTCAAACGCTCTAACTAAGTTCACAATTGAACCGGCATATGATCCTCTAAAGCAACGATATGTTCATACATCCACTTGGAGAGAGATAGTTCTTCCATTATATGTACGTATAATTTTTATATTTTATAGGACTGAAATACAAACTCCAATTCATTCATTTTTTTTGCCCTCATTGTGGGTCTCTGTATTTTATTTAGTGTAAATTGTCATTTTAGTTGAAAAGCCAATATATATGCATACATCCATCAGCACGTTATCATCCCATCTTAAACCAGACGTTTGCTTCTCATATATTATTACACCACTTTCTGTTTCCGAATCTGGAGATTAGTGATGTAATGCTCAAGGTTTTCATGTAGAATTAGCAAAATAACATAAAATGAGGAATCATTTAAAACTCGAGCTCGGGCTGTACTCTAGTTCCTGCCTGGTCAAGTGTTAAAAACGATTGCCCAGTTGCCACATACACCCACTCTCATAACTATAACCCCCATATGATTACTTTTGGTATGTTGTTCGTTATTGGGTCTTGCAAGTCATTTGTTGCAGTTCTAGCTTAAGAGTAAGGTGGTTCATATCATCTAAGATGGTGATGTGAACTTTTATATGGGGGCCAAGCTGAATGGAGTACATGAGTTGAACAATGAAAACTTCTACCAATTCCACATGCCACGGCAATGTCTTCTCCATGACTGAAAAGTATAGTGAGGTATCTTCTTAAACATCCATGATGTTTTTTTTTCTTTTCCTTTTCCAGAATCTTGTCTGTCAGGAGAGCCTAAATTGTTGAGTTAATGGATTTCTAGACATTCCTTTTGATCATCAAATTATGCTATAACTGATTCCACTCTTATATTTCTTGTTCCCCCTTTCTATGAGAAGTGGCATTTGCATAGTTCGGCTTTACTGCGACACACTTTTTAATGAAAACAAAAAATAGTATTAAAGGACTGGCAATATAATTTCATTTATTTATTTTTACAGTCATATGAGATGGATAACATCCTTGGAAACTGTTTTACTATTTTAGGTCAGAATTCGGAACTATTAAGTAACAGATAGTAACGTGTAATTTGGGAGACAGTTAATTTATGTTTTGTAGTGTGGAATCTGAAGTTGACGATTCTAAGCCTCTAAGGTGGTTGTTGGGCCGTTGTTTTTGTGTCGGTATGCAAATTGGGCCATCCTGAGCACCTATGATGTTTGACTTGTTAATCCGGACAGAGGGAGACAAGCATGTTAACACGTCCACACTGGACAAGACTTGACAAGAATATTATCCTATCAAAATAATAATTAAAAACAATAAGATGAAGAATAAACGAAATAGCCGCTTACCTCTATGTAGGGGCTTCAGTTTTAAGGTAAAATCACCCAATTCGTTTTAAGGAAATGCATAATTTAAATAGGGTGTAGTGTGCAGTAATTAAGACTTTTCCTTAAATAGAATGGTTCTATTTTGGAACCATTTATATTTATAACTTACAAAATTCAGTTTTCAAACAGCTATTAGATTCTTCTTTCTAAAATTTGTTGGTAAGTTATACATCACCCTCTTTATACATATGTGTGTATGTATATGTGTACTTTGGATGTCTTTGTTAATCATCTAATCTGGAAGAAGAAAAACACTGGGAATAGGAGGTGAAAACTGTGTCCACGAATCAGATACAAGTTAATAATTTTATTCAAATGATCAAACTACAAACATTAAATTAAATTACGTATTCAGAAGGCAAAAATAATAAAAATAATAATAATAACCTTATATGATCAATAATTGCATGGTTAAGTTAATCCAGGACAGATTGTCCCACACGTCTGATCTTAAGTGGAAAAGGATTAATGTTAGTGGATAAGAATAATGAAAGGCATCGTATTTCGCTTAGGAGAGTGGACGACCAAGAAATGCGTTATTTACTTTGTGGACAAGAAGTCCTCCTCTATCCCTACACTACGAACCACCAAACCGTGTGCCATTTTCTTCCTTTTCCACAAGTATTATATATGTACTTTGGGAAATTTATTCGTATTAATTTATCTCTGGCAGTTTAGTTATTGTATCCAGATGGTCTTTAAGTGTGATAGTGCCATCTAATACTGGGATTAATTTTGGATTTATATTTAGATCAGTTATGAGTTTATGTAATGTGATTTTGTTGGCGTGCATGGTTGTTCATAAATCTCCTTTTCAAATTTCTTTTTCAGATTTTTACTTTTTTTCTTTCAAAAGCTTGTTTGGAAAAACAAATCTAAAAGAAAGTTCAAAAGCAGCCTCCAATGTTGAAAACCTTAGATAGTTTTTCCCCCTTGCAAAGATTCAGAATTGGTATTGCGTTTGGGTTATGCTTCTATTTCACCTTTCTTTTATAACCAAATAATATTCTCTAAATAGAATCATATGCTCGTCGTGGCTCAACTAATTAAATCATTTAAATGCTCTCTAATACTATTAGGGTTAAAACTTCCATCCACCTATCCTAAATATCAAAAAAGGAAATAACTACGCGTTTATATATACTAGATTTTTTGTAAAGCACATGATAAATATTATTTAAAAACATTTTTATTTTTAATAATAATAATACACATTCTCTCTCTACATCAAACTTACTTGGTTTCAACTACTTCGCATAAGTTCATAAAATTATAGATATTTTGACAAAATATTATTAGAAAATAGAAATAAAATGAAAAAACTAACAATTGCATCAAGACTTTAATTATCATGAAGTAAATTGAATCAGCTTGCTAAAACAATTGAAAAGAAAAACAAATAATATATAAGTTCCATCTTAATACTTATTTCTTTTATTAAGAATGATGGTATATATTCTTTTTTCAAAATATAATATAAATATTTGCAATCGATTAAATAATGCAAAAATATATTCTTATAAGTTAAAATGAATAAATTGATAAATAATAATAAAATAAAATTGTAAAAATAGTAAGTAATTACTATAACATGTTAAATAAATTTTTAAAGGTAAATTTTTTCTTAAAAATTTACAGTATATTCTTACTTAGAAATATAATAAATCAATTAAATAATACAAAGATATTTTTGTATAAGATAAAATGAATAAACCAGCAAATAAGTATAAAATAAAATTATCCAGATCGAAAATAAATACTATGCCATGTCAAATAGATTATTTAAGATAAAATCTATCTTAGTCATAAAAAATTGAATTTAAGGTTAACAGCAAAATCTATTCAGAATTAAATCAGTTTTATGGTTATTAAATCAATTTTTGTGGACTGATTTTTTTTTTTAATATATTGAAAATTTGAAATAATACTTTGAACATTGGCTCCATAATCTAAGATTATTATAAATTGGAAGAATTTAGACTAGAAAATTACATTAAATGTACGCAGAATCCAAGGTATTAAAAGGAATCAACAAAACCTTTTCCACTATCAATTCAAAGATAAAAGTCTAATTTCCTACGATGGTTCTGCGAGAATTTTCTAAAACGTAGCTGTTGTCTGGGAAAGTGTATGCGAGTTAAAAATTCACCGAATTTGTGTAGTTGACGTGAAACTTATGTAGAATTGACATGGACTGCTTTGCTCCACATTAATAATTGGTTGTTATGTTAACATGAAAAAACTAATTGAAATTAAAATCGACTTTATAATTAAGAGACTAATCTAATGAAGGAAAAATAAAAACAAAATGAACAATTGAGCAAATACAAGATGTTACATATATACTATATGAATATTAAGGACGCTGTTAAATGGCCAAAAAGAATTCGCAATTTTGTAATTTTCATAAGAATTAAATAATATTGATTCTCTAATTTACCCTTTTTACTAAATTTAATGTTTTAATTTCTCTTAATTATTATTTTCTTACAAACTAACTATTCCCTCCCTTAATTTTTGAATGATTTTTTGTTCCAAGTTTCAAAAATCATTAATTGTATATTTTCTTTTTTTCGTCTGTGTAAAGAGCTGAAGTGGTTGCGTTGAATGAAATTGAGAGAGAGTATATTAAAGGATGTGTTAGTTATCCGAGTTTTCAATTTTTTTTGTCCACATTTTTTTATTGAAAACAAATATTTATATATTTATGCTATATAAATATACAAAATAAATGAATTTTTTTTGCTAAACTAAGCCGATATATTAATATAATTAACAAAATATAACTTCATTAAGAATTTGAACTAAAAATAACTACTTTATAATAAGAATACGATTTTAAAAAAACTATTTTTACTTTATTATCAGTTCACCCATCCACGTATAGAGATTATCTACCAACAAAAAAGAAAAACTCTTTATTTGTCTCAATATTGTTTTGGGGGTTCTAATTATGTTTTTAATCACTTTTTCTTGTATTGTTAATTTTTTTAATTTTATCTATAATATTATTGATAACTCAGCAAATATCATTTGCATAAAGATCCATCCAGTCAGCCCAATCCACTGGTAAGGCCCAAGGCCCAATAGTAGAGAGTAGCAGGCGTGAGCTTCAAAGCAGCGCAATGTCCGATCGGCTGATGTGACAGTCAGTCCCATCAGCTGTCTGACACAAGGCAGCACCCATGCCCATCAACTGCCCCCTATCACCTCGCCGCATACCTACTCTGACTGCCAGTTATTACGCCCCAGGCATCAACTATCTCTTATAAATAATCCAGCCAACGATGGCACCAGGTATTGAATCTCTAGCATTCAATCTCTAAGCATTTTCTCTCTAAAAGCTACTAACTTAAGCTTCAGAGTGCTTACACCTGGTCCGACTGAGCATTCTTCATTGCAGGGTTCGCTCATCCGTTCAGCCTGTCCTCTCTGTTTCAGATAAAGATAATTCAAGTTTTATCATTTGGTGCTTTCGTTGAGAGTTATGTCGAACTCAAGGTCTAATGAGCACACAACCCCCATGGATCTCGATCATGATGATAACACTCGTGCCAGGTCAGGCACCTCGCAAAGGAGAGAAAGACCCCCTAGGTCCCCCGCCAGGACCAACCTCCTTCCCGAATTCGATGATGCCATTCTGAGGCAGCCTGAAAATACCCATATCACCGTGAGGGACATGCATGCCATCATCAATGATTTCACCAAGAGCATTGTCCAAACACTTAAAAAGGGCAAAATGCCACGGACCTCTGAAAGAGCCCATGAGGACTACCTCATGGATGAAGACTTCAGAGGGAGAAGAAACAAGGGGATCATCATCAACAAGCCACGAGCCCAGGACAGTCGAAGGGGCACAGGCAGGACCCCGGGAAGGCATGACAAGGGGAAGAAAGCGATGTCCTCGAGTAGGGACTCTCCTTACTAGCCCAGTAGGTCCTCCACTCCCTCCATTGGGGACGACTTGTCCTTCATGTGTACCCCAAATCGCAGTCGCTCGAGAAAGCACAAAGGCGAATCCATCACCACTGCCTTAAGCAAGGAAGACCAATGGTTCAGACAGAAGCTCAAGCAGTTTGGCTTCCCTGCTCCCAGGAAAGGTGCATTAGAGGGGAACACGTGCAGGAACACCGCCTCCCCATTTTGTAGGGAGATCACCGATTCCGAGCTACCTCCCAGGTGGAGAGACATGGTAATGGAAAGGTACACAGGCAAAACCGACCCTACCACTCACTTAGCAGAGTATCTGACTAAGGTGCAGGTATACACCTACGACGAGAGGGTAGCCTACAGAGTCTTTCCCACCACCTTGGGAGGAGACGCCCTAAATTGGTTCCACGAGCTGCCCCAGGAATCGATTACCTCCTTCCGACAACTAAAGGAGCTATTCACTATGAGGTTTATTGTGCAAACACGCGCGCCAAAGACGGTGAATGACCTATGTAACCTATATTAGAGATCCGATGAAAGTCTGCGAGACTACATCGATAGGTTCCAGGCCACCATGTCTGAAGTCAGAAGTGTCAGTGTGGAGATGGCGACTAACGCCTTAGCCGGGGGCATCACTCACCGTCCGTTGTTTGAATCGCTGACAACAAGACCCCTATCCAGCTTCGCCGAACTCATGGAGAGGGCTAGGCAGCACATCCAACTGGATGATGCCCTCAGGTCCAATAGGAGAAGAAGGACAAATGTAATGGATCGGTTACAACACCCAGACGGTCGCTCATTTAGCAGAGCTTTCGCCTCCGATCGGACAGCAAGGAGTCCAGACAGAGGAACGGCCTCTAAAAATCTCGACAAGAGGAAGGAATCTGGACAGGACAGACCCGGGCGCTCAGACGATTGGCCTAGAACATTCACTCCCCTCAATGCCACCCCAACAGCGGTGCTGATGTGGATTAAAAAGAAGCACAACAAGGTCAATTGGCCGAGAAACCTGTCCGAAAGGAGCAAGATAGTAAGGGACCCCAGTAAGTATTGCGAGTTCCACAGAGATGTTGGTCATTTGACTGATGAGTGCACCTCGCTAAAAAAAGAGATCGAAAGACTGATACGCCGCGGGTCCCTCAAGAAGTTCGTAGGCTCGGCCAGAGGGGAGAGTCCCTGTAGACAGTCGAAGCCTCGTAAGGATGATTCTGGCGCAGATGATGAGAGCAGAAAGCCAAGAAATGCCGACCCAGGCAGGCCATATGCTGGGGTAATAAATGTGATCACCGGAGGATCGTCCTATGGAGAAGACCTCTCCAGGAAAAGGAAGGGGAAGGGTGTCTACCTCTCCCACCAAACCGAGCAGCCATCTTCTGTCATCATATCCAGCGAAGATGCACGAGACGCCATGTTTTCACATAAAAATGCTCTCGTTGTAAGAGCTCGGATCAACAATTTCAATGTTAAATGAATACTGGTGGACAACGGCAGCGCTGTTAACGTGCTCACTCTCCAGGCCTACAAAGCAATAGGACTCCCAATCGGAGAGCTGAAGCCGAACGCTACAAGCATAATGTGTATGCAAGTGATGTGGAAAATCTAATGTGCTAAAGTACTTGTGTAAAAGAGAATGTGATCATAAATGATATATGTGTTATAAAGAATGATCAATGTGAAATGGACAACATGACTAAATAACTTAAGCCTGCAAGTCAAGTAGTGGATAGGTGGGCATGCCTATAGGGTCAAAGTGTTGCAGCCAAATGCGTTCAATGTGTTTGATTCCTTGGGAATCACAATGCGAAAACAATGCGTATAATCCTTACTGGATTCTATTACATGTGGAATGATATTATGTACCTGAGGGTACCAATGCGTATATGAGATTTCAGTGTGATTTTAGTACCTCGGTGGTACCAATGTGAAACCCGTTATCCGCATCTTTGAGTTGCAGGCAATATAATAAATGAAAATGGCAATTAAGTAATCATTATGTATGCTATAATCTGGAATTATGTGAATGTGTTGGATAATGTTTATGTGTAAGTATGTTAGAGGACTATGCTATGTTTATTATGATACCTGAAGTTCAATAATAAGCTAAGCATGATCTTGTGCATGTAGTAGGTGATATTATTATTTGTATGATATGTTACTTGTTATATAAGTGTTCCCCACTAAGTGTTATCGCTTAGAACAGGTTACTCTAATCCGTATAGGTACGGACGAGAGAGGACCGAAGGACGTTCCCGCATAGCAACGGTCAACAATAGGAGTGCTACTAGTGTAGGTTTTGGGGGATGATGTTATGGGAATTTTGTATGGCAGTGTATAAGTTTTGTATAGTTAATATGTATATAAGTATGTAAAGGCATGTAATAATATGACGGCTAAGTAAGTATGCTTATAGACTTTATATGCATGCATGTGAAGTGTATGATCTCAATGATTGATTTATAGATAATTGGCAAGAAATGCATGTTGATATGAATGTGAAGTGTCAAAATTTTATTGTACAGGTTTCAATAAGAGTTTGATAGTAAGTATGCATATGTGTTCCATGTGTGTGTACGGCCATTCCTGACTAGATTAGCTAAGCTAGACTGACAGTTGGGAATGGGTGTCACAAGTTGTGGTATCAGAGCCTAGGTTCAGTCTTTTCTGAGAAATTGGGTAGATAGGATGTGTATAATAATGTTGACCTAATGCTGACGTCCTTGTTTAATCTGTGTAGTTTACAATGGATCCTAAACGCAATACTAGAAAAGAAACCGCTGAAAGCGTAAATCCTCGAGAAGTAGAAGTGACGGGGTCTGGTCAGTCTCGGCCAGTCAGTTTTGGGAATGAAATTCCAGTGGGTCCTATGGAAGCTCTGTTGAAAATGTCACAAGATATGACAAGGGTGATGGAACGTATTACTGCACCACAGGCACCATTAGAATCCTTGAGGAAGCATGGGGCTGAAGAGTTCCATGGTACCAGTCTGGACGAATCTGAAAAGGTCGAGTATTGGTTAGAAAAGGTACAGAGGGTTCTGGGAGAGATCAAGTGTCCACTGGACCAACAAGTGGAATGTGTGGTATCGCTGCTTCAAGGTGCAGCATATGACTGGTGGAAGCTAGTTCTGCAGAATCTGACGCTTCCTAATCCAATCACCTGGGAGTTTTTCGGAAAGGAGTTCAGAAACAAGTTTGTGACCAAAGCTTATAGAGAGGCCAACTAGAAGCAGTTTCTGAATTTAAGATAGAGAACTATGACAGTGGTAGAGTATGAGATAGAATTCTGCCGTTTGAGCAAGTATGCACCA
The DNA here is from genome assembly GCA_947683425.1 of Excoecaria cochinchinensis. Lineage (NCBI taxonomy): Eukaryota > Viridiplantae > Streptophyta > Magnoliopsida > Malpighiales > Euphorbiaceae > Excoecaria > Excoecaria cochinchinensis. The sequence continues at coordinate 686,879 of CANTUQ010000045.1, forward strand.
AAGGATGTTCTGACTACAGAGTTCCGGTGTCAGCAGTTTAAAGAGGGGTTAAATGAGTAAATCAAGGCATTGTTGATTTCGCTGACTACAGAACAGAATGCGAGTTACTACCAGATAGTTCAGGCGGCGATGAGAGCCGAGAGATCTTTGGGAGCTCAACGAGACAAATTGCAGAGGAGAAATGTAATTAGAGGTGGTTCTTATTCGGGTAAAAGATCAAGAGATACTTCTACGACACCACCTACAGAATCAGTGTTTAGTTCTGCAGCAAGGGGTAAGAAGCGTGGGGCTCCTACAGTATCTGGTTCCGGAAGAGGAGCATCTGGTAACAGGAGTGAGGTACATGAGTGTCCTCACTGTGGTAAGGGCCTTATGAGGTCTCCAAAGTCTTGAGCCCGAGCACGTACAAGCTTAGAATAGTAGAAGGGCAAGACATCCCCAGAAGCTGGAACATCGAAGGGCTCAAGAAATATCACTTGTAATGATGTATCCGGATCGAACAAATATTCAAACAATAAAGAGGTTCCTTTTCGTCTATATGAATAAAGCGTTCTCTTCTTATTATTTGCAAATTATGCATATCACAACTTATACGCTAGGCTCGATGTTCGTCCCGAGCCAAAAATGTGAAAGTTGGAACCCACTTCTTTGCAGGAACAAAACAACCGCTAGGGTTGATGCAATTCCCGACCCCAAGATACGGAATAAAGCGAGCAACTGACAGTTCGAACGTTAGGATCGACGAACATCTCAATCTGAAGATACGGGAACCATGAACTTTATGTCGAATCCATCCGTCAGGATCAGCTATACTTCGATCCGAAAATACGGAATGTGCTCCGATCGCGCTGACTCACTCGCTAGATTCGACGCCTATCCCGAATCCAAGATGTGAACACTGAGGTTAGATTAAGGCAGACGTTTCTCCCAAGACAAGTGTTGTGCAATGGTCATGAGCCAGAATGCAAATCAAACACTAGCTTGATGAATGAAACTATTCGCCTAATTTTAAGTCTAACTCAAGAGTAGTTCCAGATGGCCGACCGATCGTGCATCCTAAGCCAGATTGGGCAAATCGGTCACTAGACTTGCAAAATTATTCCAATTCAGGAAGTCTCTAAGATTTATTGATTTATTTCACAATAACAAGTTATATGCGCTATATTTGAACTTTGCAAATTTTATGCAATTTTACAAGTTATTGAAATTTGCAAATACATAGATATAAAAATTTGTAACTTACGCAAAAAATTGTAATTTATTGACAGAATGGTATACAGTACAATTTGAAAAAATTAGTACAATAATCAAAGTATACAAAAGGAAAATCTACATACATTTACAATTTCTAACCTAAGTTTCTATATTTACAACCTCTACTTCGCCATGAGGCTCGGAAGGTGGTCCCCCATTCAGCTCAGCTGAAGCCTGAGAAGGGTCAGAGGCAAGCTGAGAAGGCTCAGGTACCCCTTCGGAGATAGCCTCGGCCAGCGGAGGCGCTCCAACTTCGGCCCCAAGTAATGTGTCTTCTTGAACCCGGGGCAAAGTAATTTGCTCGGTAGCTCCCTCTCTAAGAGCACCTCCCTCATCGTCACTAGATGGCGGATTGGGCAAAGCCGTAGTGTCCTCCATCCAGTTGAGGTTAGCGTCGGGGAAGCGCCTCCCAGCCTCATAGATCAGCCGAGACAGCAACTTCCCCTGAGCCTCGCCCCGTTAATCAAGCAGCTGCTCCTCTCGAGAGGCTAGCTCCTCTTCAAGCTTCCTTCCCCAAGCGGCCTCCTTGTTTGCCAGAGTGGCGCATAGCCGATCACACTCCGCAACAGCCTGGCCTCTCTCCTCCAGCGCCTTGGCCTTCTCAACGCTTAGAGCCTTACACTCGCCGCCCAATCTGGTCGCTTCTTCCTCAAGTTTTCGGCACTAAGCACTATCGGCTGTTAGGCACGCCACCTCACCCTTTAGACGATTGGACTCAGGGAGTCGCGACTTGAGCTCCTGAGCATGATGCGTGGCCTCCCTCCTCGCGGCCACCACCTCCTCCCAAAGGCCAGAGATCTCCTTTTGAAGATCTGACACCTCCAGGTGAAGAGCGGAGTTTTCTTGATGGATAGAGTCCCGTTAGGCGACCGCCTCCCCCCTCATCTTGGCAGCCTCTCTTGATCTAGCCTCCATAAGGCTACCGATGCCGTGGAAGTGCTGGCCTCTCTTGATTAGCTGCAAAAAGAAAAGAGCAATCTCAAATAAAAGAAGGATTTGCCATGAAAGGCAAAGGCAATCAGACCGACCAAATCTCACCTCCAAGACCTATTGATTGAACATACTCCACTCCCGGGAGAGCGAGCTGGGTTCTCCCATGGCCTTGTAGTCATCCTCTTGGAGAATACCCCGACAAAGATAATTGGCAACTGCTTTGTTACTCGTTGACCAATCATTGCTAAAGTTCTCCTTCAAGGGCATAGGTCGCCTATCCGGTCGTCGAGTCGGCTCGCTCGGCGCAACAGCCTTTCCCTTCGCCGCCACTTCAGCGGCCCTCTTGCTGGTGGCCTCCTCGGCCCACTGCCTTGAGGCCTCGTCTGACTGTGCCGATCTTCCCTGGGCCGTCCCCCTTAGAGCTTCAATGATTGGAGGGCAGACATCCCCTGATATCTCTTCTTCCTCCACCTCATTGCCAAGTATCATCCTTCGGCAACGGAGGGGCTAATCCCCTACTTTGGGATGAGACACAAAAGGACTTGATCCGACTAGAGGTTGGCCAGCAGTTGGGGCAGTTGTAGCAGTAACGATCGCCGGAGGAGCAGCTGAGATCGGAACTGCAGCGATGGGAGCAGCCGCGAAAGAAGCGCCTTGCTGCAGTTTGTGTACTTTGGAGGCAGGCAGGAGCTTTCGCCTTTTCCTCTCCTCCTTGGCCTTCTGATCGGCCTCTCTCTTAGCGACAGCCCGACCGAGGATGCGCTGTGACATATCATTCCCACCGGCCATCGCAACTACAACAAACACAAACGAGATAAGTTCTTTTCTCATAAAAAAATATTTAATGCAAATGCAATGCATGAGTAACAATTTATGTTATCCCCTCTGTTCCGATCTTAGTTCTCATGTTGAGCGTTTTCGGCAGCTTCAACGTTCGACGGCTCATCCAATGTCAGTAGCAATTGTTTGGACTCGAAAGGTCCTCCATTCCGAGCCACGGCACCCGTCAACTTTTGGATGTCGGCCTCATACATTGATTGCCAGGTGGCCAGGTCCTTTAAAATATTGGCCTCTCCTGATCGGGCTAGGCTCACCCCAAATCCTCCAATCCTTCCAACTAGAAAATATCTTTCTTTGAATCCTTTCATAGAAGTGGGGACATTGATGAGTTTCTTCCTCGGTCGGCTGGTGAAGAAATATTCTGTTCCATCACTTCGACACGAGATGTAGAAAAAATGGCTGAAGAGGTCAAGGGTTGGTGCCACTCCCTCCAGGATACACAAGATTGTGAAGCAAGCCACCGTTCTCTACCCGTTTGGATGCAATTGGTTAGGGACGATGCCATAGCCCCTCAAGACAGAAGTCTCAAATGCGCCGAAAGGGAAACGCATTCCTGCATCCAAACTCCACAAGTGATAGATGAACCACTCGTTCCCATCCTTCCCAAAGGGCCCCTCTATCGCTGCCTTGGAATCAGCGCTCGGATCACAAAAATATCATCAGAAAACCCATATTTGTCAGGAATCTCAGCCACCTCCCCAGGGCTCAGTCGGGAGCAACGTTCAACGGGCGTCCTCCCCCTGTACTCCTCCATGAAACTTCTATTTATGTTAGGGCTACTGCTGGAAGCCATTTTCGATAAAGAGAAGAAGGCAGAAATGCAAATCCCTAACTTCTAAAAGAATGAATGCAGAAGGAAATGAAAGGCAAAGAGAAAGTCAGAAAGAAAAGAGGAGGAGTTACTTACTTGACAAGGGGTCACTTGAGATATTTTTGAAAGGAAGTAAGAGAGGTTTGCTTGAACTCAACGAAAACGAGGGAAAAATTCGGCAGATCTTCGCTAGGAATTGCAAAAGTAAAGAAAAAACTGCTCACCCGTCGCCCTATTTATAGGCAAAACTTCTGGGGCACGCCAACGGTCTCGCCACTAGCAGCGCGCCACATGTCCTAAAGGCGTAATAGTTATACGAAGAATGAAGCGCCACCCTCGGAGCACGCGCAGCATTAAATGAAGACAGCTGTACAAACAGGCATGCCTCTTCAGAAAAAGCGTCGTGCAAAATTCAAAAATTTCGCCAACGTATGTCTCCCGAGCGGAACAACTAGAAGCGGTCACTGTCCGAACGGATTCACCCAAGGCAATCTATGCTCGATCGGACCAGTTTGAGGGGGGACAAGTGATAATTCAGCAAATATCATTTGCATAAAGGCCCATCCAGTCGGCCCAATCCACTGGCAAGGCCCAAGGCCCAATAGCAGAGAGTAGCAGGCGTGAGCTTCAAGGCAGCGCAACGCCCGATCGGCTGATGTGACAGTCAGTCCCATCAGTCGTCTGACACAAAGCAGCACCCATGCCCATCAACTGCTCCCTGTCAAATCGCCACATACCTACTCTGACTGCCAGTCATTATGCCCCAGGCACTCAAGTGCACCTCAACTGTCTCTTATAAATAGCCCAGCCAACGATGTCACAAGGTATAGAATTTCTAGCATTCTATCTCTAAGCATTCTCTCTCTAAAAGCTATTAACTTAAGATTCGCAGTACTTACGCTTGGTCCGACCGGGCATTCTTCATTGCAGGGTTCACTCATCCGTTCGACTCGTCCTCTCTGTTTCAGATAAAGACAATTCAAGCTTTATCAATTATTTTGTCCAAATACTTGTATTTTTACTCCTAAACTAGAGAATACATGGCATTGTATGTTTATTTGCATTCAATATAATTTATTTAGATCCAATAGAGTAATTAATTTATTTATAATTGAAGATATCAAACTTAATTGTAAAAAAATTGAATGAATTTTTTTTACATTTATATATATATATATATATTTAGTTCTACATTTGTATATTGGTAGAGAAAAAAAAATAGAAATTCAAAATAGATATAAATGTAAAACAATTTTCGTCAATGGTCTTTGTTTTGTCAAAAAATTAATAGTTATTTACTATAATCGTTAATTACATGAATAAATAACGGTACATCCTTTAAAAAAAAAAAAAATAACGGTACATATCACATGCAAATCGTGCACATAAAACTAGTATATATACATTAAATTACCTTAAAAACTTAAAGGAAATGAAAATGCGGAACCAATCCTAAACCTATTGTAGTGTGTCCAAATGGTGTGGTCGCGGTTGTATATATATATACTCAAATTTATGGAAATTATTGTTTTCAAACATTAGAAGACTGAATATATATGTTAAATTCACACACACACACACACACACACATATATATATATATATATATATATATATGAAAAGGGAGCCCAAGTTATTATTAGCTTAAATAATTGAAATAAATCAAGATTTATGTATCCAGTCAATTAAGTTTATATCATTGGAGAGTTATGTATATAAGGTCAAATGAATAGAATGATCATTTTCCGAATTAAAAACAGAAATCAAAAATAATTATTTGGTTTCAATACGATGTTTTTTTAGGTCCTAGCCATATAATTATAATGTAATTAATGCATATATTTCAAAATGACCAAAGCTATTGTAGAGATAACTACTCCCTCCGTTATTTTTTATCTGTCATTTCTGAAAAAAATTCAAATTCCATTTATCTGTCACTTTTAAATTTTCAATGCAATTTAATTTTTTTTTCAATTTAATTTTCTTTTTCAATGCAAAAGTTGACTAATTAGATTTAAGTTTATATATTGAAACACTCAATTTTATCTTAAATTTAAGCCTAATTAATATTTTTTAATTCTAATAAAAATAATAAAAGTCACATATAAGAAGTAATTCACAATTATGAATACTTATTAATTCTCTTAAGCTTATAACACATGTTACTATCTGTGAGGATTCATTGAGTTGATGAATAAGATATGTTCGATTTTTATACTTCAATCCTCGACGACCTAAAACTATGGGAAGTGATGAGAGAAAGGAAATAGAATTAAGGGATGAGGGTATTATTTGGCATAAGAATTCGCAATTTTGTAATTTTCATAAGAATTAATATTGATTCTCTAATTTACCCTTTTTACTAAATTTAATGTTTTAATTTCTCTTAATTATTATTTTCTTACAAACTAACTATTCCCTCCCTTAATTTTTGAATGATTTTTTGTTCCAAGTTTCAAAAATCATTAATTGCATATTTTCTTTTTTTCGTCTGTGTAAAGAGCTGAAGTGGTTGCGTTGAATGAAATTGAGAGAGAGTATATTAAAGGATGTGTGAGTTATCCGAGTTTTCAATTTTTTTAGTCCACATTTTTTTATTGAAAACAAGTATGTATATATTTATACTATATAAATGTACAAAATAAATGAATTTTTTTTGCTAAACTAACCCTATATATTAATATAATTAACAAAATATAATTTCATTAAGAATTTGAACTAAAAATAACTACTTTATAATAAGAATCCGATTTTACAAAAACTATTTTTACTTTATTATCAGTTCACCCATCCATGTATAGAAATTATCTACCAACAAAAAAGAAAAACTCTTTATTTGTCTCAATATTGTTTTGGGGGTTCTAGTTATGTTTTCAATCACTTTTTCTTGTATTGTTAATTTTTTTAATTTTATCTATAATATTATTTTGTCCAAATACTTGTAATTTTACTCCTAAACTAGAGAATACATGGCATTATATGTTTATTTGCATTCAATATAATTTATTTACGTCCAATAGAGTAATTAATTTATTTATAATTGAAGATATCAAACTTAATTGTAAAAAAATTGAATGAATTTTTTTACATTTATATATATATATTTAGTTCTACATTTGTATATTGGTAGAGAAAAAAAAGTTTAGAAAGTCAAAATAGATATAAATGTAAAACAATTTTCGTCAATGGTCTTTGTTTTGTCAAAAAAATAATAGTTTTTTACTATAATAGTTAATTACTATATTACATGCAAATCGTGGGGTTAATTTCATATGTGGTCATCGAATTTTAGAGCTTATAACCAAATGGTCATAATAAAATAATTTGTAGCACAAAAATCATTAAACTTTTATTTTATTTCAATTAAGGTAAAAATAACTGAAAATTTAATTTTTTGTCACTGGAGTATAATATAAATATGTCATTTTATCAGTTATCTTTTATAATACACCCAGTTAGTATGTCATGTAACCCGTTTACATGGAGAAATTTATATATCAGTAAGTATACATGTTATACCAACCTGTACAATAAGAAAAAAAAATTTGCTGACACATATATTTATTGATGCGTCAATTTCTCCATATACGCAGGTTACATGGCATGCTGACTGGGTGCGTTTTAGAACATTACTGATGATGTGATATATTTATTTGGCTTTCCGGTGACAAAAAATTAATTTTTAGTTATTTTTACCTTAATTGAAATAAAATAAAAATTTGATGACTTTTGTGTTACAAATTATTTTATTATGACCATTTGGTTATAAGGCCCAAAATTCGATTACCACCGACGAAATTAACCCCAAATCGTGCACATAAAACTAGTAGATATACATTAAATTACCTTAAAAACTTAAATGAAATGAAAATGCGGAACCAATCCTAAACCTATTGTAGCGTGTCCAAATGGTGCGGTTGTGGTTGCATATATGTATACTCAAATTTATGGAAATTATTGTTTTCAAACATTAGAAGACTGAATATATATGTTAAATTGACATATAAGGAAATATATATATATATGTGTGTGTGTGTGTGTGTGAAAAGGGAGCCCAAGGTATTATTAGCTTAAATAATTGAAATAAATCAAGATTTATGTGTCCAGTCAATTAAGTTTATATCATTGGAGAGTTATGTATATAAGGTCAAATGAAAAGAATGATCATTTTCCGAATTAAAAACAGAAATCAAAATTAATTATTTGGTTTCAATACGATGTTTTTTAGATCCTGGCCATATAATTATAATGTAATTAATACATATATTTCAAAATGACCAAAGCTATTGTGGAGATAACTACTCCCTCCGTTATTTTTTATCTGTCACTTTTGAGAAAAATCAAAATTTCATTATCTGTCACTTTTAAATTTTCAATGTAATTTTATTTTATTTTTTTAATTTAATTTCCTTTTTCAATGCAAGTTAAACAATTAGATTTAAGTTTATATATTGAAACACTCAATTTTATCTTAAATTTAAGCCTAATTAATATTATTTAATTTTAGTGAAAATAATAAAAGTTACAGATAAAGAGTAATTCACAATTATAAATACTTATTAATTCTCTTAAGCTTATAACACATGGTACTATCTGTGAGGATTCATTGAGTTGATGAATGAGATATGTCTAATTTTTATACTTCAATCCTCGTCGACCTAAAACTATGGGAAGTGAGAGAAAGGAAATATAATTAAGGCAAGACGGCATTATTCGGTATTAAACTTTTTGAAATGTACTAATTTTATCCATAAATTATTTAAAATAGAGCAATCTTATCTTTATCTCGTAAGATCAATTATATAATACTACATTTATCTATTTTAAAGTAAAATATGTCTATTTTGATAAGTTTATAGGCAAAAATTACATATTTTAAAAAGTATAAGTGCAAAATCTCTTCAATTTAAATAGTTTAACAGTGAAAATTGATAAAAATAATTTAAGGATAAAACTGCTCTATTTGAAATAGTTGAAAGGCATAAGGATTAACCTTGTGCTACATAGATGAAATTATGAAGGTGACTGAAATAATGAATAATATGGGTTAGATTGTAAGTGAGCAAAGGTTTGAAGATGTAGAATTTAATTTATAATATTATATTATTGTATAAGTATTGTATGTAGCGAAGGTAGAGAAAGAATATTAATATGAATTAGGATAAAAACGAAAAAGAAAAAAAGATATAACATCTTTATCAATAGGCGTTAGTTAGGTTGTGATATTCAAGATTACCCTATTCTTATTCTGGACACTCTTTTCCTTGTAAAGCCATTCTCAAAGCTGTTCCTCCTCATCCATTCCCTTTATTACTCCTCTTTTGCAACCTTTTTAAAAGAAATAAAAAAAATAGATTTGGTCAATGTTATCATCTAATTCTATTTCATATATAATTTTTCTTTTCATCCAAAATTCCGTAAATTAAGAAATTACAGTATAGTAAATAAAGAGATTCAAATTCAAGAAGCCCTTAAACATTATAAGAATATAGAGATTCATGCATGTTTTATCATCAATATGACTAAAAATAAGTGTGTTTATGTTGGTGGAGGTAATAGAAAAGATGCATGGTGGAGTAGTAGAATTAGAATGTTTGATTGTATATAAGTAGTTAATTTACTGGGAAATGAAAAAAGGGATGAGGTGGCGTGAAATAGTTTGTTATTTGGCATAAAATAAAATCATTTAGTATAAGAATTGCAAATTGAACTCAAAATCATCTTTATATATTAAAAAGGCTGACATACTGAAAAAAATAAAAAAACCTTTTTTCCTGATCATCAGCTACATATATAATTGCTGGAAATAAGCTATACTTTCGCCACTTATTATTATTATGGTTAAGATATGGTTTGGTGGGGAGGTAGCAGCAGAACTACACATACAATTCCAGAAAGTTATAACATTATTGCTCTCTAAAGATTTTCTTTTCTTAACTTTCTTTAACAAGTCAAGATTTTAGCTCTTCAATCTTTTTCCCCAAAATTCTCTTTTCACTACGTCAACCTCACCACTCTAAATATCCATTTTCAATTAACTAATTTGTTATACGCTCTCGATTTAATATTTATATTTATATTCATGTGCATGTGCATGTGTGTACCAAACAGTTATGCATAAATGTCCAAATAGCAATTACTGCAATTTGTTTGGATATGTGTACAGATGCACTCAACTGGTAACCAGAAATTACACCAAAATTAATTCTAATGTATGGTGTTGTTCCAATTTTTGAATAAAATAGCAATATTTCCAGTTGTGGCCAATCCAAGAAATGTCATGCTTAACCAACGGCTGTGATTAATGGGCCACCTCTCTTTTAGCGAACCTAAACATGGCCACGAGGAAAAATATATACAAATCATAATTAAAAATAAAAAATAAAAAAGAACATAACAGATCCAGTAGTTGACAAATCACTATCATTGCATTTTCATGGCCCCCCGGAAAAAAATAAAATATATATAATAAAATGACGTCAAGCAAAGATGGCACATGGGATCAGTGAAGGGCTGAGCAGCCCCCAATCCCATAGGCATAAGGGCATGTGGAGGGGAAGATTCATTTCAGGTCTTTTTCATTTATTTTAATAAAATTATCTCATTTTTCAAATTAATTTAATTATTTTATAAGAATAGAAAATAATTTAAAATTGGAATATAAAAAAAAAAAGGGAAAAAATTAAAATAAGGGTAAGTGGCCCAAGAACATGGATCCACCCTATTCCGATGGGGTATCCTTCAGCTTCCAACTAATAAAGTCATGTGATGTTGCGAGAATAGATTGTCTTGTTGCCAATTTTTACACAAACTAATATTTTTAATTTTTCCCTTGGTGGGGTCCACAGCCAACCCGTTACCCAGATTAGTGGGCCCCACCCAAATCCCAAAAGGAATTGGATACATCCCCGCTGTACCATAATTAAGCCCTTTAGCTAATGATTTTTCCAATCAAAAGGTTCACACGCTTTTCTCAAACTTGTTAATATTAATTAAAATATTAAACACCTCCCCATGCATTCCGTTTCCATCTATCCTTAAAATCGCCAAAACCCTCCAACTCTGATTTTCTTTTTCTTTTTTTTTCTATTTTCTTAATTATTCTAATTACTGCCTTCAAAATAATTATTAATTTGATATGACAGACACGACGAGACGCATGTTATGCATCAATAAATTAAAAAAATAAATATTTTTATCCTATTTTGCACATTACACAGTATACCACTATATTTACACGATCCAACGAATTGTCGCTCCTTAAAAATTATTGTTAATTAATCTCTTATAAAAGGTAACGAAAAATGTACATATACAAAAGAATGACTATAATTGTAGTTTTGATTCAATGGATCAAGATATATAATGTGGTCAATAAAAAAAAAATCAGCATAGTTAATTAAAAAAAAGTTTAATTTAAAGGAGCAAGTGCCTGCATACAAATGTTTGAGACCTACTTAGATATCCTATATATATATAGGCACATTCGTTCATAAGAATCTATTTAACCATTCAGAGAAAATAAAGATAACCAAATAATAATAATAATAACAATAACATCTTATCAAATGCGCACGAATGAATATGTGAATTATTGGAGGAAAATGTAGATCCGATTCAATAATTAATAGATAATGTACGCAAGTAAGTGTAGATAATTACTTTTACATAAAGTCCATATAAATTGCATAATGGTGTACTATTTAGTTTAAAAATCTAAAGTTCCAATCACTCGAAAGACTGATCAGAATTTATTTGCCAAACCTACAGTTAATTGCATCATGTTCATCTATGAATCTTATGGCTAAATTAACAAACTATTTAGGGTCCATATGTTGGATACAAAATTCTTTTCATGGGTCCAATATGTCCGTTTACTTTTGTATTCCATCGTACGTGCATGTAATGTATACTGTAATTAAATGGAATAGTGTAACAACTAGTAGGCTACCTAGCTAGGTGAAATAAATAATTCTGCACTATTCTATTTAAGTGAAAAATTTGTACAACTGATACTCAACATATCTATCTTAACCTCTTTGCTGTTTTAATTCATGGTTTCTCTTTATTAACTGGGGAAATTATTGCACAACAAATTATATATATATATAAAACTTTCAGTGATTTATAAATTAAAATTTCAAATATTCTTTTTTTTTTTAATAATTTCATCCATAATCTTGAAAACAAAAGCTATCGCAGTTCACCCCTCTATTTAATAATGGAAATCCTACGTGCAAAGTTGGTGGCCCACAGTATATTGGGTAAATTTAAGTGCATAAACATAAATCTCTTTCATTTCGGTAATTATTGTAGAAACATGTAAAATGGAAAGAAACAAAATACTTGTGAAAAGACTCAGGTAAAACGATTAACTTCGAATACTGCCTCCATCCATTTATACCTTTTTTATTTAAGTCTCTTTCCCGCAAACACAAGTATTGTCACATTTGAACAATTTTCCTTTTTCTTGTTTTACTACTCAATATACATTAGGATAAAGTAGTAAATTTATATTATCTATCAAAGCAAATGGTGGAATTTAAATATTGAATTTTGTTGCCTAAACTACTACTCAAATTAAGCTCATTTAGCTCGAATTTTGCTTTGCATTTCCAAGAAAGGACGAAACGGTGCAGTAGAGAGAGAGAGAGGGTCCATCATCGTTCCTTTCTAACTGTTAAAGAAGGGTCGTTACCCTTCTTTTGATGAATGACCAAAAATAAAATTGTTAAGAAAGTTATATTAGTATTGTAGAGATTAAAAAAAATACAAAAAATGCACTATTATCAATTGCCTACCTTACTTTAAATGTCACCATAAATATGATATTCTATTTTTTTTTTTTTTGTTTTTCTTCGATATATTAATCTCGCATGCTTATGGACAAACTACATAGACGCCATATATGATGCTCTAAAGAAAATTATTGCTATAAATGCCTATAACATTTACACTAAAATCTCATTTTCAAATATACTGTTACTGTACTAATATATGTTGATTCATATGCCATTTTCCACAAATATTCTTCATATCTTAATTATATATTTTATTTAAGATACAATTTTTCATTCAAAAGTTTAAAATGTAAAAATTAGAAAAAAAATAAATAGTTTTCAATGGCTTGAGAAATGATTGGTGACCTCATATTGGAAGTCAGGAAAAAAGTATATAAATTCAAACATAAAATTGAGTTTTAATTATTTTGAGCCAATTTGCTAATTATTTAATAAATTTCAAATTTGTTCGCGAGCGCAACACCGATCCATTGCTAATTCAATAATTTAAAAGATAAAGTTATCTGTTTGATTATTGATACACATTTACATATTCAGATATTCTATGTTACTCCTCTATTATTTTCTCTTTTATAACTTAATTAAAGGGAAAAATTATAATGTAGTTTTATAACTTAATTAAATAATTGATACCATATATAATCCTTGCTTAGTTCAAGGCTCTACTCTACATCTTCAAGTGACAGACTTGAGTCTTGGCGATAAAACTTCGGCCCGTAAAGTGGGAGATTCAATATATATAATGAATAAGGAATTCCACAAATTAAGATGAACAATAAAATCGGAATTTTTTTGGCTATAGACTCGACCATAAAATTGCTCATAATTCAAGTTGACAAAAAATTGTCAGGTAAGATAAAAAAGTTGTACAATTTAAATATAGTTTTTTTATAATTTTTTTGAACATCTTTTATTTTATGTGACATTTTGTTATTAATTTGGTCAACGCGACCGGTATAAATAAGATTTTTTCAATAAAAAAATTTAAGAATTATACATATTATCAACTTAGTGCATTTTACACTGTATAAGAAAGTAAAATCGAGGACAAATGCATTTGTTTTTTTCCTTGAAAGGGTGTAATTATTTTGTAATATATCATATGCTCTTTTAGTCTAAATGTTCTGAAATGGGATTCAATATCAATATTTATAATGTTTTTGTTTTTAATTTTGTGTATGCATGAAAAGTTAGAACTTGATAATTGTGAGGCTAGTCTGGTGTGAATTTAAAATATAATCAGAATTATATAGCCGGTTACTATTATTGATAAAAATAGACATGAAAATGAAGTAGTAAATAGAAAGAAAATGGGGAAAAGAGGAAGGAGTGGGATAGAGATGGAGAGGCAGAAAGACAAAAGAGTCGCAGAAGTTGTAGGGCTACAAAAAACAGAGCGATAATTGTAAAGAAATGGTTAGGGGTTTTGAAAACCAAAGCTACTGAGACAGAGAAGAGTGTAAAACAGAAGAAGAGATAATTGAAATGGAAAGAGGTTTGGTCCTAAAGCACGATGGGTGTTGGTGGGTTAGGTAGCAAACCCTGCCCCCTCTCCTTCTTTGGACCCATCCCCCTCTCCTTCCCCTAGATTCCCCTCTCTCTCTCTCTCTCTCTCTCTAAATACTTCCAACTCATTTCTCTTTTCACTCAAGCAACCTTCTTCACTTCACTAACACAACATCAAATATCACTCTTTCTATTTTAAATTTATATATATAATAAAGATACCCTTCTTTTCTTTTCTCTCTCCTTTTCCATTTCAAGTCACCTACTTCACTTTTATTTATATATCAAGGATTAACTAATTCCTTTCTTTTATATCTTTCTTTTTCCTCTGCTTTTTTATTAATTAATTACTATTATGGAATCTATTTATTTATTTTTATTTCAAGACAACTGTCCTTGTTAACAATATTTCCCCCCTTAAGTATGCCAAATTGAAGATTAAATTACATATGAAAATGACTAAACATAATTAAACTATCAGCTACTTCTTCTTCATATGCAGACATACAAAATTCCATCCTAATTTTCTTTTTTTTTTTTTATTTTTCCAGATAGATATAGAACACGGTTCAGCAAGTTGCCTTTTCGTTTCATATTTCATCATCATCACTTTCTTTATCCTTTTATAGAGAAAATATCACTTTCACATTCACAATTTTATTTTAAATATATTCTACTTTTTCAAAAAATTTAAAAAACAATTGTGTGTTGTTAACAACTTCCAAGAATAGCACCATAAATATATAAATATTTTTTATTGCCACAGCCCACAAGTGAATGACTGAGTGGATAATTTCCTCTTTTTTTTTAGCAGTGAAAACACATTAAAAAAATGTTAATTCCCTCTTCATATAAAGAGAAGCAGAAACTATAGAATCATCATTATCATCATCATACCTCTCTCTCTCTCTCTCTCTTCCACCGCCCTCCTCTCTTCCTCTGAATATAAATATTATAAAACAGAAATAAGGAACAAATAAGGTATACATAAACTATTCATCCAACGCTCAAAAATTTTGCATATCATCAATATATTCCATATTGCAAATTTCTTGTTTTCTTTCTTTCATAGTATGGTAGATCAAGTCTCTCTTTTGTTTCTCCCATACTAATTAGTTGTGCGGAGTCTGAGCATGTGCTTCTTTTTGCAACTATGACAGCCAGACCACAGTTTTTAAGATTGGTCTCACGAGCATAGGTCATGTCTTGCAATGGGATGGCTTTCTTCCCTGCAAATTTCATGCTTCAAACCCCTCATGAAGAAGATCATCTTCATCATCACCACCATCATCAACCTCCCACTACTTCTCTCAATCCAATTCTGCCCTCATGTACTCCCCAAGATTTCCATGGTAATTAATCTCTCTCTCTCTCTCTCTTTATGATTTGTTTTTGTTACAATATCTTTTTTATAAAAATTCTGATGTTGGAGTTTGATTTTGGTTATAGGGGTGGCATCGTTTCTTGGGAAAAGGTCAATGTCATTTTCAGGAATAGATGGATCATGTCATGAAGAAGCAAATGGAGAGGACGATTTATCCGATGATGGATCACAAGCAGGAGAAAAGAAGAGGAGGCTTAATATGGAGCAAGTTAAAACGCTTGAAAAGAACTTTGAATTGGGGAATAAGCTTGAACCTGAAAGAAAAATGCAGCTGGCTAGGGCTCTTGGTCTCCAACCTAGACAGATTGCTATCTGGTTCCAAAACAGAAGGGCTCGATGGAAGACTAAGCAACTTGAAAAAGATTATGATCTTCTTAAGCGACAATTTGAAGCTATTAAAGCTGATAATGATGCTCTTCAAGCTCAGAACCAGAAGCTTCATGCAGAGGTTCGTTTTTTTTTTATTATTATAAATTTCTAATTAATTCAATTATGCATTCATTTCTCTTGCTTGAATTTTCATCTTTAAGGGAGTTATACCTTCTGGGGAATTAATTAAGTAGAGTAGATTTTGCATGGAACTACATATTTATGAAATATTATATCTATCTATTAATTTGAAGATCAAGATCATTTCTTTCTTTCTTTCTTTCTTTCTTTTTTTTTTTTTCCTCCTGTGGTTTTTGCTTTTTGACTTTTCTTATGTAATGATTTTTTATTTCTGTTAACTACTCGAACCAATCATGGCTTTTTGCAAAGGTTCTTTTCTTATCATTAGTTCAACTTTTTGATAGGTTTGCTTGAAACCAAAACAAAAAAAGATATAAATAAAAGAAAAAGAAAAGAAAACTTTTTAATTGATTATTATTGATTCTTCACGGCCTGAGACTAAAGGGTAATAAATTAATAATACATCATTAATGCAAGCTTGCCTTGCCTCTCCTTTTCTTTCTGTTTTCTCTGTATATTTCTTGAGATGAACAGACTAATTGATTGAACATATAAATTGGTTGGTTGATGTCGATGCAGATAATGGCACTGAAAAGCAGGGAACCAACAGAATCAATAAATCTGAATAAAGAAACAGAGGGTTCATGCAGTAATAGAAGTGAAAACAGTTCAGATATAAAGCTAGATATTTCAAGAACACCAGCGATTGATAGTCCTTTATCTAATCATCCAACGACTAGCAGACCTCTATTTCCATCTTCTTCTTCTATGAGGCCAACAACACCAACTGTGGCTCACTTCTTCCATAACAACAGCAATTCTACTTCAAGGCCTGATCATCCTCATCCTCACCATGTTCAATCTCAGAAGATTGATCAGATGGTCAAAGAAGAAAACTTTACCAGCATGTTCTGTGGGATTGATGATCAATCTGGGCTGTGGCCATGGCTTGAGCCACAGCATTTCAATTGATGATTCAGAGCAATGTTTTTATTAGATGGACTCAAAAAGGTGCCATATTTCCATGAAAGAATATACACCATTTAATATTATGCAGTTTCTTTCTTTTCTTTTCTTTTTTGAAAAAAAAAAAATATCATGCATTAAGAGCGGACAGCTATCTTAATTTTATAAGTCCTTGTTATTTTTTTGGTACTTAGATTGGTGTATAAATTAGGATATATCAAGTTGAAATTTCATGTGGGTAAAAGGAGATATGAAGGGAGCTAATTATGATCTTTATTTATATAGATATAGATATGATGAGGAATAAAAGGGTTTGTGCTTTTGAGTTAATTATATACCATGTTTTCTTAAGAATTCAAATTAAGATGTTTGGAATTCAAGTGAATTTTATATTTTGCTATTGACTGTTAATTTGGAGCATTAGCATGGGGCATGGGCCATGAAATTAATAACATATAAGGATTCTCTTTGCACTACTTCAACGAAAAAAAAGAGCTCTTGCAATAATTGGTTTCTTCAAATAAAAGTATTTAGAATGAATTTTCTTTGAATCCCAGTTTTGGAAGAAAAATGAGAGAGATAGATTCCTCTGTTAATGGAAAATTGACTATTTGGTAGTAAATTATACGTATACATAAAACAAAATAAATAAATAAATAAATAAAAAGAATTGAGTGGAGAAGAGTATCGAGCACACATTCCAAGAAAGAAAGAGGACAAACATATGGAAGAGGAGAAGAAAACAAGGAGAGTTGGAAATGGTCATTCTCGTGAATGAGACGTTAGCAATGTTATGCTGACAGAACATTTGTATTCCATCCAAATCTTTAAATCCTAAAATCTTACTAAAATAAATACAAGAAAATACATATAACCTTGTTGTAACTAAATATATGAACAAACAGAATGAACCAATGTCAATAAATGGAATTGTAAGCATTAATTTGATTAATGTTAAATTTAATTTGAATAATACATAAATTTATTCTTAAATTACCTCAATTGAATATCATATTATTCATCTAAACTTCTTAAAAATATAAATAATATTTTTTATATTAAAAAAAAAACTATATGAATATCATATGCTATATATGTGCATGATTTTCACATTCTCTTGATAAATTAAAATTATAAGAAATAATATGATATTTTTAATAAATTTAAAAAATAATATAACATTTGTTTAGTTTATAAAAGTAGCTGTTAAACTAAAGTAATTTGGGAAATTTATATATTATTGAAAATAAATTTGATAGTTTGCATAGCATCATGTGACCCACTGTCACCCACTCCCTACCATCCAACACACAGACTCTCTTTCTACCCCCACTTTTATACATTTCATTTTCACTGTATCTGTCTTGCTTTGTTTCTTTGAATTTGATCTTCTTTTTCAACACATTTGTACTATTCCATCTGCTGTATGCTTCTTCAACACTTCCTTGTTGAAAGACACGAACAAAGTTGATTGTCATTTGCATCACTTCTTGATTGATACTTTTGTAGTTCTGTTCTATTCTATGTAGTAATTGATTATTATTTTTCATATATATATACAGCTGTTTATAAGCATATGTGCATGTTAGTCAGGTGTGTAGGTCCCCTTTTCTTATAGATGCTTATCTGATGCACTACTCACTACTACTGTGCATGTCTATTTTATATAAATACGATAAATACAAATATAAATGTAAGATTTTAATCATCAATCTTCATGCATGGGTTACTTTCATGTGTCAAATGTATACACTTCAACCTCCTTCAACTTGAATCAATCACTTTCCACACTTTTTACTTTGTTTGCATGCATACGGTGAAAACAAGATTATCTGTCAAGACAATATGATTTTTTTCATTGCTTTGTTTATCGACTTCACACTTTAATTTTTATCTTCTCTTGTAAGATAATCTTTTCAAAGAATTGCCATATATGCTACAGATTTAACTTTGTATATATCAAGTTTTAATTTTTGCATTACAATAGAACAAAAATTTTAAAGACTAATAAATAAGCAACCATTTGCAATTGTAATTTTTCATATTTTTTTTCCGCATTGTTTTCTTAAAAAATGAAATTATTTTCTACCCATTTTATATTAATGCTACAGTTAAATGCAAATTTGAATTTAATCAACTACAACAAATTAAATGGAACGGAATTTTAATTTAGCCAATAATATTGTGGACAAAAAGATGAATATATAGGACATTGGATAAAAAATGATAGTAAAAAGGACTGAGTACAAAAAAAATTCCATTCATTCTATTTTAAATGTCCACTTTCACTTTAATACAAAAATTAAAAAATCTTGATTTTATAAAATAATATTAGCAATTGACTAATTTACCCTTTTTTAATTTCAAGTATACCTTTAAATTTTTATATGATCAAAATTAAATTTATCACCTATTAAATGTAATAATACATACTCTTTTCGTTTATTTTTATACGTCACTTTTGTTATTTTTATTAGAATTAATAAATATTAATTAGGTTTAAATTTAGAATAAAATTGAGTGATTTAATGCACAAACTTAAATTTAATTGGTCAAATTTTATTGAAAAATAAAATTAAAATGAAAAAAATTAAATTGTATTGAAAGTTTAAAAGTAACATATAAATGGAATTTGAATTTTATTCAAAATTAACAAATAAAAAATAATGAATTGAGTAATAAATAGAGGGTAAGTATATATATAATTTATTTTTTCAAATTTTTAAAATGATATTTAAAGTGAGATAAAATAAAATTAAAAAAGTGACTATTTAAAATCTAACAGAAAAAGTAATTGACAAATATGAATATGCTTATATATTAAACTAAGTTTTAATTTGCATATATTATTAGAGACAATTAAAAAAAAAAATATCTGAGATGACAATTCTTGGAAGCAACAAAGATTACCATTTCATGGTTGAAGCGTTAAAGAGCGCTAAATCCTAGATTTCAGGTTGATTGGCGGCAACTGTCATAATAACAGAATTAACTAGATTTTATTACTCAATAGCCTAACTGGATAAAAACAAAACCTCGTCACGAAATCTAAATATCGTCTATTAATATCTTGTACAGCGATTTAAAATTGATACTCAAGATTAACGAAGATCAAGAAGATAATGATAAGAAATTAATTAATTATATTATCTTTCTGGGATCATGTGATGAAGTTCAGATAATCCTTGGAAACATGGCTGGAAATTTTGGCATTTCATGGAAGGTTGAGATGCCAACAGAGAGTAGCAAGCACCATATAAATTGAAAATTGCTTAATAATAAATAATAAGAGCAAATTAAGTGGCCACGTGAAGAGTAATTTAATTAATTGCTTAATTGAGTAGTTAGTAGAGTAGGCATTGGATTATGATATTACTAAAAATGAAAGACATGTAAGCATATTTGCGATTATTGGCAGCTAAAAAATGAAGACAGCATGTGATATAATTATGTTTGAATTAATAATATTATTGTGGTTGAGTTGAAGTTTATATAATATATAATAAAACTAGAAAGAGGATATATGATTCCGTCAACGGCTAACATATAAATAAATTTTAAAGATCAAGTTTTGAATTTCACTTGACATATATACTACACAGAAAAAGACGTCCAATTACTATAAGCTTTAAATAAATAAATTAACCATTTCGAGGTTGATATGGATAAATATATGTATATGCTTCAATTCCCAATTTTTGCACGTGTGGGCCCAAGCTCAATTTTTACAACATTTTTTTATATATACAGTCATAAAAATTATTGTAGCTAAAAATAGTGATTCATGTGACCAATAAAACATGATGCAACAAAAAATGGCTTCCCTAAATCTTAGTTACATAATTTATAATATTCACAGCTAAATTAAGGTTAATATATCTTGTTACATATATACTTTTTTAATTTTGTTGCTAAGGTTAAAATAATTTATTGAAAGCAAATAATTGGTAGTTTTAGCCACATTATGTTAAGAGGAATTTTGAAAAATTACTCAATATATAGGTCTTTAACTTAAAATTTTAAAATTAAGGCAAATATTGGTTTTATAAAAAAATTAAATTAATTAAACTATTAGTTTGACTAGAAGATTCTAAATGCACAATTGTCATCTAATTAATGCAAAAGTTTAGGAAGCAAATGAATAGCTAAACTTTTATATGTTTACAAAATAAAATCTAATGCCCATTTTACTCTAATAAAGTAAATTTACCAAATCAAATCGACAAATACTTTACGACTTATCAATATAGAAAATCTCAATCAATATCACTTAATTTCTAATTTCTAATTTCTATTTTATTATTTATATATCGATTAAAATTCAATTTACCGTTTAAATTTTTGGCGACAACTAATAATCTGCTTAAACATTAAAGTTTAGGTTAACTAAAATTTGGTAGTTTTTTTTATGAAGAGATGTTGTGGTAATTTAGTAGAAATAGGTTTTGGGGAAAATTGATTATCATTAAAAAAAAATTAAAGACAAACTAAGTTTTTCTACTATAAAAGTTATTTTATATATACTTGTGCCTCCCCAAAAGAAAAAAAGGATAGTTTGTAGACTTGATGTACTAAAATAATAATATTATTTTATTCAATTTGATAAAACTATATTCATTGTGTGTTAAAACAAATTTCGGAGATTAAGAGAGTAAAAAATTAAAATTAAAATTTAGAAAGGCGAATTTAGAACAAAAATTGCCGATTAGTGGATCACTAATTACTTAATGGTGTGTAAACAAGCAGAGTGTCCTATTTCAAAATGTTAATAGTCTCATCATGGAGTTGATGTTCATACCTACGATGCCAAATTATTGATCTTTACGTCGAAATCTTTGATGCCAAGTTATTGCTTTCTAGAATGTATATGGATAAATATTAAATATTAGTGCCTTATCAACAAAAATCCAACTTGTTAACTTTATTATCTTGAATTGAATATGCAATTAAAAGAAGATTGCCCCATCTGTAAAGTCATTTATAAATATCTACAACACAAAAAAATAACCCAATCCTACGAAAAATATTGTAGGCCCAACTATTTTATGGGCCTTTAAATTGGTTCACACACACGTAGGCCTTAAATAGAGCCCAATGTTGATGATCTTTGAATGTGCCACGTGGAACTTAATTAGCCATTAATAAAACCCATGTGGCTCCCACATATTCCCCTTCAGCCAATAGAAACACAGAACATTAACAAAATGCCAGCGCCACCCATTTCCCTCCCTTTCTCCCCAAACAGATAATCCCCCATCCCCATGGCCTCTCCTGCGCTCCTCTCGCCCACCACATCTAAAACCACCGCCACCTCCTCCTTGACCCACCATTCTCTTTATCTCTCCTCCAAAATCCCCTTCCCTACTTTCCCCTCCAAGAATCACAGACCAATCACCAAGCTCCACGTCTCCTCGCCAGCCAACAAACCAATCACCGGCAGCACCAAAACCCCACCAAAAAAACCCAACGAAGAAACCATCTTTTTCGACGGCGGAGCCCACTACGGTGACCTTCTGAGCAATCTGCTCCTGGGTTTCACTCTGTTTTGGCTACCATTGACATTAGCAGCAGTTTCAAGGGCATTTAATTTGAGATACAGGTTCACTAACCTACGGGTGACAGTCATTTCGGGACTGACAGGTGAAGATAGAAGCGATTTCTCTTACAAGGTGATTAAGGATGTCCAAGTAGTGCCTAGATTTATAGGGGAATGGGGTGATATTATAATAACATTAAAAGATGGTACTAAA
This sequence comes from Excoecaria cochinchinensis, assembly GCA_947683425.1. Lineage (NCBI taxonomy): Eukaryota > Viridiplantae > Streptophyta > Magnoliopsida > Malpighiales > Euphorbiaceae > Excoecaria > Excoecaria cochinchinensis. The sequence goes on from CANTUQ010000045.1 coordinate 709,574, forward strand.
GTAGATCTTAGGAGCGTGCCTAAGTTCAGAGAGATTGCTAAGTATTGTTTGGCTATGGCTGAAAAGCCTGTGGTTTTGAAGGAAAGTGGACCAAAAGGATTTTAGAAATCAGAGTTTCCCGCTTATATGTTTGTTTATCTCTTCCTTTTTCAAAGGTATGTAAATATTTCTTCTTTTTTTATTTTATAATGCCTAATTTTGTTGAATGTTGAAAGTACCAATTATAATATATAGCATCTAATTTTGAAAGATGATTTAAGAGTAACTTGGTTTAGAATGTGATTAGTCGAATTCAATGTTTATGCCATACATTTAGAAGATTCAAATTCAATAATACTTTAAAATATGGAACTTTTCCAATTGATGAAGTTCGATTTCCACTCAATCAATCACCAAATATATAATTATAAAAGAACAAAATTTGAATTTAATTTTATTTTGGCTAATGCCATAATTAAGCTATTTATATCAATCCACCAAGAAGATATGATAGATTTATAAGTAATGCGGATACTCTCTTATGGCTGCATTTATAAAGGGCCCAATAAACCTCAGGCAAGGCCCTAGGAATTAGGATATTGTGCCAAGGGAAACCCATGTAAGGTTGATGCACCAAGCCCACATAAGAATAGTTTGGCATTTGGGCTTTCGTACTTCTTTAAATACATAGAAATTTGGCTTGTATAAAACTGAAGTTCCTATAGTCAAAATAACCGATTGCATTATACAATAATTCTATATAAATTACTATCATTGTTGTTTTTACTTTTCCCATAAAATTATTATTGTGTGTGTAATTCAATTAAAGTAAATCATGTAAACTGAAAATAACTTTTTCTTTTATTTATCAATAATTGAAAAAGTAGAAAAATTAGGAGATATTGAGCCTTTTTCTTTTATTTTGGTGGCTAACTTGCTAATTTCTATAGAGGAAAGGGATAACAACCTAACCTTGACTTTCAGTCCAATTATACAACCTGAGTTGATCTGAAAAGAAAGTTTATACCCTTTTTGCAAATGTCCCCTTCCTTCTTATAAATTGCCCATCAAACCATGAATTTTGTATCCAACTTCAATTATCACCATCCCCACTCAAACTGGACACGTACTGCTATATTAATTGCACAACTTTTGGGCCAAAAATTAAAAATCTATTTCAATTATTGGAAATGGCTTGCTTCCCTCCTTCTTTGACCATTCAAATAAAGGTTATTTTCAGTCATTTATTTATTCAACATCTTATACAATAGAAAAGATTTTTCTTTATACAAATGTAAATATAATTAGATGGGACACATGGGGTTAAACTTAAACCCTAAGCTCTATTGGCATTGCAATTTATAATAAATGCAGTGTTAAAAATGAAAATATAGGGTTCCATTCCCATGCCATGCCCAACACTTTGTGAGAGTATCATTTCTTTGACAGCCTCACCTAAAACTTCAGTTTTTATTTTTCTTTATAAAAAAAGATACCTAATTCAATGATATATAAGGGTATGTGTATGGAACTTAGGTATTGACTCTGACAAAAATGTGCCAACAAAAGTAATCAATCATTTTAAGCTTGGCTGTGAAGTTTCATCAATTTCTACCACTCACTTCCATTAATTCATCAATTCAAATTGTTGAACCATGTTTTGTTTTAATTGGAAATCAATGTACACATGATGTGAAATGATAAGAACTCCTATGGATGGATTAGGATTATATTAATGTGATCTACTCTCACATAAAAATGATTTCTCCCTCATTCAAACACAATCATGATTGGGTACTGACACAAGATTAATAAAATTTCTTATGTCATATTTATTCATCCAAATGGATTGGATTAAAACTATATAATGATATTCAATTCCTGTTACAATATATAAATATATGATTTGAAGTATTTTAGGAAAAGAATGAGATAGAGGGCATTGGGTATAGAGTAAGATAAGAGTAGAGAGTACAGAAATCTGACACATTCTGTATGTCCGATATATTAGGCTTAGCCCCCATTCTTTGGTAATCAAATGTCGTAATCTACGTGGACTTTGGCAGAGTTATTTTAAGAACAAAAGAAAAAGGGCCAAAATGGACCAACTGACATCATCTTGCAATTAAAAGAAACAAACTAATTTCAGCAGGACTTTTGACCCGAAATGTCCATTTAATTGCCTTCTTTTTCAGTTTTTAATTATACAATAATTAATTGTAATAGAAAATTGGCTTTAAGGTGGGGGTGCCGGTGGTGGACTGGTGGTTGTGACGGTGGTGGTGTCAACTCATGGCAGAGCGAATGACTGGTAAAATAAGTTAGGTGTATTCTCTGAGCATTTCAACACATCTTTATTAAAAGATGGTAAAGGGTATGATGGACACATTTTAGTTTGCCAGAATGTAAATTCGTCCTCAACACCCCTTTTGCCAGATGCTACCTCTGCAGATTCTCCTCTTATGTTTGTCTATTAAAAAGATTAAAAGTAATTATAATAAAGAGATAAATTTTTCCCTTTACTTGCTACCATCCACATCTTGCCATTTGCTCTTATCAATCCATTAATGTAACAGTGTCCATACCATCCCTTTATATACTTACAGTTTACACCACCCCAAGTGGCTTCTTTAACAACAACTCTCCCTTTTTATTATTTTTACATTTAATCTCATAATTCTAATCCAATCAACCACAACATCAGATTATAAATTATATTAATGACAAATCTCTTTTTTTTTTCCAATATTATATATATAATTTATATATTCACTGTAGCATCAACATAAACTGTATGATTAAGAACATACATGAACGGAACAGAAAAATATAAAAGATTTCTGTAGCAACCCAAAAGTTGTATATATAATCAATTAGAGAATAGCAAAATATCGTCATTTTAAGCAAAATTATTTTTCTATTTTCAAAAATAATGAATAAAATCACCTATTTCATACATCTAGTGGTATAAAATTATTAAAAAAAAATAAGGTACAAAAAATAAACTTACTCCTTAAATTAAAATAATAATAAAAAAAAAAGAGTTGAATTATTATAGCAATTAGGGATTTTTTTAAAAAAAAAAGAAAAAAAAATGCAGAACATTGTTTACGTTACTGAGAATGATTCAATGATGCCGTTCTATTATAGGGCTTGTAGATTCTATTTGGAGAAAACTTCTCCGTTCTCTTAAATGACCCATGATAATTAATAATCATGGATAATACCTTTTTAAGGGTGCAAGTACTGCACAATCAACTCTCGCATAAGGGAGCCAGAGAGATGGGAGTCTCCCACCCAATTAAAAACTCCTTCCAAATTTAATGTTGGCTTACTGTTGAAATGTCTTTTTTAAGGCATCGTGAAGTATATTCAGTTTATTAGTTAGTCCAATAACTTAATTAGGGTTGCGTTTGACTATCAAAGTCACCATTACTGCAATGTTAGATCACTCGCACATTTGTAGTCCTATAAATTTTACGTTATAGATTTTTTGTATATACTCGATTCAGGACATAAAAAAATGTGTTAAGTATTTCAAATTAAATTATTATAAGTATTAAATATTTCTTATAAACAATGGGAGATTCAAGTATACTATTAAAGTGCCTCCTAAAATTTTATATTGTCTAAAGACTAATTTCAAAATTAGCACTTCAAATTAGACTCCACTCAAATTTTTGAATTTCTATCGTATATAAATTTTGATTATCTTTTTAGTATATTATGAATATGCTTTTATTTATAAAGGATTATTTCTCAGTTTACAATCTAATTTTTAGAGTTGAATTATATTTAAATCCATTTTTTTCAGAAATTTTCCCAAAATTTAATATATACTTAAATCAATTTAAAAGGCTTACTTTCACAAAGAAAGAGGTAAAATTCTATAGTTTAGGGGAAAAGTCGTGAAAAATCTGTGATAATTTACAATCCAAGATCTAAAATGTACAAATGACTAATGAGCTATATATAGCAACTAGGGGTGAGCCAAAAAACCGATGGACTTGGTTAACCGAAAAAAAAATTCGAAACCGAACCGATGGACTGGTTAACCGATTGTAATGGACTGGTTAATGGTTAGTGTTTTGAAAAAACCGATATTAATGGACTGGTTAATGGTTTTTGACTCATGTGACTGGTTAACCGAACCGAAACCGAATTTTTAGTTAATTTATTAATAATTTATAACAATTTATATAACAATTTATCGTAATTAAAGGTGATCATGTACTTTTTTTCATTATACTAATTATTTTTAAGTTTTTAAGTTTTTTAATTGGCTATGTGTAAGTATAACAATTTATCTAATTAAAAGTGATTATGAACTAGTTAATATATTTACTTATTAAATATTAATTTTTAAAAATAAATTTGCTTATATCCACCAAATATTTTTATTTTATCAACAATAATGTTACATTATAATGAAAAAATTTTAATTTTTAAGTATCTTGAACATTTTAATTTTATTTATGAATATATTTATAATTATAGTGGTTAACCGAAAAATATTGGGTAACCGATCCGAAAAACCGAAACCGATGGACTGGTTAACCGATGACAATGGACTGATTAATGGACTAGAATTTCGAAAAACCGATATTAATGGACTGGTTAATGGACTGGGGCTTATGGACCGGTTAACCGACCATGCTCACCCCTAATAGCAACTCATACTAATTTCTTTACTTCCTGTTTTTCCTTTTTAAAGTATAGCTAGCAACTTAAACATTCTAGTTTCTAATGAAATCTGATAATTAACTGCGTAATTCCTTTTCTCAAAAAAATAAAAAATAAAAAAGAACAACTATCTAATTCCCTAATCTTTCCACCAAATTAATAACTATATTTTTCTAGGGGGACCTATATATATAATTAAGTATGCTTTTGTTTTATTTGATAGTTATCTGGATGGCCATATCATAATATATTTGTTAAGATGGGAATTTTTTTTTTTTTTTTTAAATAGAAGTGGAGCAGGCAAGTATAGATATCAAAATTTGATCCAATTCGTTAATGTAATCCATATGATCCGCATTTTTTTTTTCAGTCCAACCTATTAATTATCTATGCATGACTTGATTAGTTTGATCTGCATTCCAAGTGACCAATCCTACACGTTTATGATCCGTTTTAATTTTTATAATTTTTTGTTTATAATATAAATATAAAAGAATATTTTTTTATATAGTTTATACATATATAATTTTTTTATTTTTAATGAAAATTTTTTTTTGATAAACATTCATCCATTTATACTCCGATTTGTTTGGATTATGACATAATCCGACTAAACGCAATCCGTTTATAGCTCGTAAAATTTTGCTTCATTTATGATTAGACTTGTTTGGTGGGTCTACAGGCAAGGTATATAGTCCTAATATATACATATATATGGTCCTTTGAATCATCGATCCTTTCATGACCAAACAAAGCAATTAAGGTGATTCCCTGCCTTAATGACTATAATCTCTATGGGACCTTCAATTTTTTATCAGAAAAAATAATAACAAATCCATAAGTGGGGATATCATATATACATATATTCATTATGCAATGTTGGTCTTTAAACTAATGTATATGAAAACATGGTTCATTTAAAATATTTAACAGATTAAAAAAAGAACAATTGTTTGAATTCAAACATTTCAAATCAACAATAGAGAATAAATACATTCCACAACCCTCTACGACCTATTGTTCCATTATTAAGTCAACTGGGTATATTTGACCACCCATAATTTAGGCAAAAGATACCACTAATTAATTCAAAAACTGCCCCATTTTGCCGTATTAGTTTGCATAACAGAAGCTTCCATTCCATACTTTTCGTTTAAACCCACTCGAAGTGTATACATAACCTCTCCAAAACCTTTACTTGTTTATTCATTGATTTATATTTTCATTTGAAACTATGAAACCACTAACTATTTTAATTCTATAACATGAACAATATTAATGAGATTTGGTTCATCAATACTAAGGTTATTTTCAGTATTACATTATATCGTGCATGCTGAGTTCAAATGAATTAAAATAATATAACGTAGTGAAATAGGAAATGAAAATGTAGTTTAAGTATGAAAGAGGGCATAGGATTCCGAAGAGGAAATGAATCTCTTTTAACAAGAGCGTGGGTTGAACAAAAAGGATTATGGAAGAGAAAGTTAGTGAAGATTGAAAAGGTGGCTCTAATATCTAAATATGGTACCCACATACACCTAAGAATCCCAAGCAAAATTAAACCTAATTTTAGTATAAATATATTTTGATTTCACACGTGGGGCCTTTTCTTTCTTTTATTTTACTTTATTTTTGTTTTTGCGCCTCGTGAATTTGTGTTGAGAATAAAAACAACCCTTTGTCATTTCAATTACAATTTTTTTAAAAAATAAAAACAAAATTAATAATATAAATAGTGCTAAAAAAGTGAGAGACCACTTAGGGATGTTAATGGAACCATCTACAAAAGCTTAACGATCGATCTTAATTAAGATGGAACGTAGAAAGTAGTTTGTACAGTTTTTGATTGATTATACAAAAATCAAGCTTTATTAATTTGTAGGGTAAAACATACACTCTTTTTCAGCCTTCTTTTCCGACTTTATTGTCCTCCTTTTTTTTTTTAATGAGTCCAAATTAAAATTAAGTGAAAAAAAGAAAATACTCACGAAGAGCCTAAACAAATCCCCAGTGGGGGGCCCTTTGAAGGAAAAGTAATTGTAATCTTTGCCATATATAAACAACTTAATTATCAATTGGAATATTATTATGGGACAATGCACAAACAACAACACAAATTAATATGTACTTAGCTAAGGCCAAACAAAATTAACAGGATTTGCATTGTATTCTATTGAAAAGGCAGTTCACCGGCTAAAGTTGTCCCCAGACAATTCCTTATCCCTTTTTACAATCAATAGTATCAGCATAGAGTTTGAACTTTGAATTAACTAACCATGCATGAATTCGAAATATTTATATAATTACAAAAATTCTAGTCCATGTATAAGTTTGGACTAGAATTTTTGAGCATGAATGCTGTGTTAAATTACTATATATTAGTGATTACATACATATATATATATAAAGATTAAAGAAGAGAATATTTTTATTTTTCTTGTTCTCCTTTAGGCCTTTCAAAGTTAGAGACTAAAGGGATCAAATCAAGGGCCCTTTACAATGAAAATTGATGTAAAAAATAAAACCTTTTTCACCAAAAAAGGACCTAAGGAAGAGTTAGGAGGCAAATATTTAAATTAAATTAAGGTGCCATGGATATATAATCAATTCAATTTCTAACTTGATAATCTAAGCTATTGAAAGGGATATAAGAATATAGCTAGGGTATATGATCATGATAAAACATCATGATTTAAAGATGATATAAAATCAAAGAATGCAATAATTTCAAGATTAATTAAAACTAATTAAGCCAAATTATAGGAAAAGAGAAAAGCTTAATAAGCTTATATTTAGATTAGAATTATTAAAAAAATGGCCTAGAGCCCCGTTCATGGATTGCAGTCTAATCTAAGGATCAAAGTTAAGGTAAGTTATGATAAGCTCATTGAATATTTTGTGCCTAATCATCATTCCTATTTTCCTTTTTGTTGAGAATGGGAGCCTAAAAAGGCCCACGTGTTATTTTTATTTTCATTTTCTGTAATTTTTGACACAAAATAAAGCTTTGGAGATTGGTGACACTTGGCGTGATTTGATTGGTAAATTGGCCGCTCTACTTGGTATGATGAGGAAGCTCACATAAAAGAAAATAAATAAAAATAAAGGGGGTAATACAGTTAAGCCCCACCTCATCTAATCAAAAATCAATCTCTTTGGGAACTTGGGCCTCTCTATTAAAGCTCCACTAATAAATTCATACTTAGTAATTTTTTTTAGCTTAGATTTGTTGTTATTATTGCTAATGGTCATGAAACTAATGATATTGCATGGTTTGGATGGCCACTATGCTTATGCCTAAGCTACTTTTTTAGTTTTCTAATATTGCTCTTTCTAAATCCACTACTATTTTTCAAATCAAATACCTAATTAGTATATAATTAATTTCTCCCCTCTCAAAATTATCGCTATCACTCCGATCAAGTGGCACCCCTTGTGAAAATTACCAGGTTACATAACCCTCAAAATTTGGTTTTATAGCCATTATTCAATTAAAAATATTAAAAGTTTCGAATTCAATTATTTTTTTTTTGATAATTGTAGTTGGACTATATATTTCTTTCTTATAACTAAATTAATTAGTCTATGATATACAATATGATACTATCTTACAATTCATTCAAGAAATTGCATTGAAGAAATAATAAGAAAAATGCAAATTTTAGACTTCAAATGTTAATTTTTAAAAGGTATAAGCTAGCTAGATGGTTCATAGTGTTTGTAAGAAAAAAGAATTAAGTAAATAAAATGAATAAATATGAAAAGACGAGTGAGTCTCCTATCTGTAATTGGCCCGTTTTGCAGTGGGTTTGGATGGGGAAATATATATATTTTTTTAAAGAAAAAACAGTACTCATAATAGTTTCCTCCAGACCAAGTTTGTTTCTTATGATTATGCTTAAATCAATTTGCCTCTTCTTTCGTATCAATCTCTCTTCCTCTTCCCTAACTTTTCAGACAATCTCAGTATGCAAATTTTGAGCTATGTACCAATTAATCCATAATCATTAATCAACATACATACAACTTAAATTAATTGAAGTTTTTAACACATTATATTTTTAAAAACATACATATGTATATGTATATAATTAACATTCTTTTACTATACTCCCCGTATGAATGGGATGGGACCCTAAAAGACCGCGTTTCTAATGATTTTTCATAGGGCATTTGTCAAAGATTACAAGCCATTAATTATATAAATAAATAAAGCTTTTAAAAGATTAGCATTATCTTTGATAATATATAAATACGACACTCTATATTAAAGTAGATATATAGGGTTGAAGCCAAGACAAGAGAAATTGACCCAACGTTAATTTTCACCATCAACGACAAAATTAAGGCATAATGGGAGGAGAGTTATGCTTTCTTTTTCAAAACTAGGGTTCTCTTTAGGTTAATTATTTGAATCTTTTCAAAGTTATTGTTTTCGTTATATTTTTAACTAAAGAATACATGATAGAAATGTAATTGGAGCTTTTACACATAGGGTTCCAGTGGGTCGGTCTTTTTTAGGGTTTTCTTGCTCTTTGATGGCTGCTTGTGGGACAAATATCCACCGACCCCTCCAAGAACCTTTGTATCTGTCTTTCCTACTTTAATTTTTTTTACAATTGCATTTCTTATAAGATTCCTCCTCTTCAAAAAAGCATCTCTTTATACATCTCAATCACGTATATCTCCATCTCCGAGTTATATCTTTCCTCCTCCTCCTTTTCTTTTTCAAAAATAAATTCTAATAAAAGATATATTAACTTTGAAATAAATGATTAAAATTGAATTAGTTACTCATTAATAATTAGATATTCTATAAACTGCAAATCAAAACTATGGTTGGAGTTTCTATATCATATGATATTTGATGCTTTTTATTCTATTTTTTTAGTGGATATGACTATTTGAAAAAAAAAAAAAAGAAAAAGTTTGAAATATTTGAACGTGAGTGTCACAATCATAAAAATAGGAGAGGATTTAAATGATTTATATGCCTATATTTGTCATCTTCAGTGATGAATGAACATATAAGTTAGTCTGCTTTTATTTTGGCGGGAGATTTCATTTTCCAGAAAGAGACTAATGAGATGGCCATTTGTAGTTTTCTAAGTATCGGTAGGATCCACCATTTCTAATTTTTAATATCATCTTCCAAGCAAGATTAAATATTTTTGCTTATCCACCTGGCAACCATTCGTCTTGTCCACGTGGAATTGTAAAAATCATTTGTTTAGGGTACAAACAAAATGAAAGTGATGACACTTTAACATAAATCCAATATTTGTACTAGGTCTAGGACACAGGCTTTGAAGCCTATGAACTATTAAGTTTAGGTAAGGCAATAAGCTAATAATATATTGTAATTAAATCTCTAACAAAACTAGTATATGTGCAAATTAAAACTTTAATTGATCTAATTTTTCTTATATTAATTGACTGCATCACTTAGATTTTAATACTCCTAGTAATCAATTGGGGCTAGCCGGCTAATTGAGACCCACGTGAAATTCTATATTCAATTTCAACCAATTTAGCATAATATATGTCAGTGTAGTTAGGTTTGGGTCATCTCATTTAAAGCGTTTTGATTGCTTTTTTTTTTCAAAAAAAAAAAAATTGTTTTACCATAATAATATTTTTTGTATAATAATAATAGTTTATTTGACAACAAAGATTTATTTATTTAAGAATATAGATGTCTTCTTAAATTGGGCAGTGTTAGTGCATACATGCATACCATATTTCTTCTTTTGATTTGCACGCAATTTAAAAGCTAGTATTTTCTGTCAAGAATTCTTGTGAGCCAAAAATATTGACTTTTTATTTTTCGTGGTAACGGTTTATTTTTGAATTTCTTCTATATAATATATTTAAGAAGAAGCCCTTTTTAAAATTCAACACGGTTTAATTATATGGGAAACACTTTTAGTTATATTATGTACTTTTTCCTTATCAAGACAAAGACTATCGATTCTCAGTAAATGGAATGACGGATTACAACCTATGCTATGCCTGAAAAATAATAAAAAATGATCCAATACATAATATAATTTCATCAAAATGATTATTGACCAATTCCTCAACATGAATGAAATCCAAATTGTCTTGATTAGCAAATACTTTGCTATATATATATATATATATATAAGTTAAGCAAGTAATCTGTGCTTGGTATATCATTAATTATTTTACCTATGATAGCGTAGGAGAATTTGGCATTCATTTTCAAATATATGTCTAAATTTGACCAATTGATAAAAATAATAATATTATTTTTGGTACAACCTTAGTTCCCTAATTATTTCACATAGTCAATTTTAGATTTCTTCTTTGTTAAATTAAATTATTTAAAAATCTTAGATAGGACTTCAAGATTTAAACATAAAATAAAAAAATGAAAATGCAGTAGAATAAAACATTTTTCTTCAAGTTAGCTAAAAATAAAATGCATTATTCCTTCTCCTTTATTGTCTTTGCACTTATCATCTAGATGTCCTTGTATTCTTTTTAAATTCATAAACAAAATTAATTTAGAGTTTGTCAATCAAAAAAAAGAAAAAGGTGTGCATTAGAAAAAGATAAATCATATTCAATCAATTCCTCAAAGATATAATTGTATTATTCTACTGCCAAACAAAAAATTAAAAAATTAATTACATGTACTACAATTTTTTCTAGAATCATTGGATGCGTTCGTGTTTGGAGTGCATTTACGTACACACTGTTCAATCAGCGCACACCATTGTTCATATCTGATCGGACAATTAGCACAATGCAATGGATTCCGACTCCAATTTGCTTGCTAGTGTTTGAACATATAATAAATGAGTACTGAAATTAGATATATTAAAACTGAGGAGTAAAAAATTTATTTAATATTATAGTTTGGCATGATGATTCACCCATTGATATTTTTATTGTGTTAATTCAAATCTTAAACAATTATAAAAATAAAATATAATGATCATAAATTCATAACCAATAGCCACCCTGTACCTGCTAATAAGTCGTTGAAATGCAGAAAAAGAAATGAAGAAAAAACTAGAAAGATGGGTGAGTAATAATTATCAACCAGAAAAAAAGTCAATAATTTTAAATTATATAATCAGAGGAGAATTTCAATTAATAGTCGAAAGTGAAAATGAGTTGTTTTACTTCCCAAAAAAAAAAAGAAAAAACAAAGTGCGTAGAAGATCTTTTAAGAAAAAAAAATCAATTTATTGTGTATAAAGACGGAATAAAATAAATATATAAAAGAATAATGGTGTTTTAGTCCTAAAATATTTGAAATAGAACAATTCTTTAATATAATTTTGTTTGGTGATCGATTTATATTTTTAAATTATTTGAAGTCCAAAAATTTTGTCTCTCCCATTTTCAAAATAAATAATTTTTATTTTAAAACTTATAACTTATTTTAAAATAAAAATATTTTACTTTAAAAGTGATGATGTGTGACATTTTAGTTTGGTTAATTGTTTACATGAAATAAAAGTAAAATCCGCGTATTTTAAATAGTTCATTGAAACAAAAAGATAAAGTTAATAGAAAAAATAATCCTATTTTAAATAAATAATTTAAAGATCCCTATTATATATATAAATTGCAATTCGCAATCAGCACGAACATGGATAACATCGCATACCACCAAATACATAACACTGCACACTACAAAACAAGAACGTAATAGTTCAAAAAATAATAATATATAAATAAAATAAACTAAACTAATTTCAAATTCTAATTTATAGCTCTCATATTTTCTAACCGGCAGCCGTACCACCGAACCTGAATTCGTTAGAAGTGTCAGAATATCAGTGGCCTAAATACCAAAGAACTGACACCGTATATAACACTATCCAATGAAATTAAGCTACTCTCTACTTTGTGTCCAATGAGACAGAGAATATAGAGCACGGGTCCTAACAGCGCGTAAATATTTGAGCAAATAATAGAGTGGAAAATGGGAGTCGCATAAATTGCATGATTGCTGATAAGGGTATCAAATATGTAATACAGAAAACAAAAGAGAACAAACCATTTAAGAAAAAAGCATTGAATTGAAATGGAGAAATGGCAACAATTTCATGTGATGTCCCCTACAAAATTAAAAATTCAAACTAATCACTAACTACATTTTCAAATTATATATATATATATATATATGGCAAAAAATAATAAATTATATAACCTAAATAGGATAATAAATTTAAAAATATAATTTTAGTTGAAAGGGTATGTACGTAAATTAAAGGAAGTAGTAGCATATATAAAAAAAAGATAATGTAGTGTGGGAGAGTGGAGTTAGTCTACAGCTACAGTCATGTGATGATGTACGTGGTGGATTTCAGAGTTATATATAATTTATAGTTTCTTCTTTTTTCAAACTTACCTTCATGCCCGCGCACTAAAGCAAGAATCCGTTGATCTAAATTAATATTTACACTCCTTTTTTTAAATATTTACCGGAGAAAATAGGAATTCATGTATTTGATCCAAGAGAAAGAGAGAGAGAGAAGAACAATCCATTTCAAAAAAAGTTGTGTGTAGAGAGAGATAGAGTAATCAATCATTCACTTCACTCCTTCACTCATTCACTTCACTATCTCCACAATTTCCAATCCCTCTGAATTCCTCTCATTGCTTTCTTTTCTTTTTTCCCCTCTCTCTCTCTCTCTCTCTCCCTCTCCTTCTTCTGTATCTTTCGTTTGTTAGTTTCAAATTTATACGCTTCTCTTTTCTTTTTCCTTTTTTTGTTTTGATCCAATATATATTATACATACATACACATAGATAGATATCCAAATCCTCGATTTTCGAGCACAATACCCACAATAAGCATTTCCCATTTCGATCTCCATATCTATTTATTTATTGTAGACTAAGTGTTTGTTGATTTGCGTATTCGAATACCAGCTTCAATAAAAAAAGAACGGAAAGTTAGAATCCGAGGCAAATTTGTAGATACTCTATAGGCGGAGAAGGGAGATGGGTGTTGAGAGCTCCGTTTGAACCAAACAGTGTACGTGTGTAAAGATTGAAAAGAGAAGAGTTGGGTCCTTTTTGGGGAGTTAATTTTTTTTTCTTTTTTACTTTTTTGAATTTTTTTAAGGGCTGAGATAAAGGTTGTGGCTTTATAGCATGCTAGTTGGTTTTGATAAAGGAGGGAGCGTCAAGGGGGGAGATTAAGGGGATAACAGTAACTAGTGAGTGATCGAGAGAACAAGTAAAAAAAAAATGCAAGAAACAAAGAAGAAGTATAATGGTGGTAATGACGATTCCAAGAAGAAGGAGAGACATATAGTCACATGGACTCAACAGGTTCCTTTCTCTCTCCTCCGGGTTCTTCTCTGTATATGATCTGTTTTCTCTCGGACTCGGATAGTAATGTTTTGTTTTTGACCGAAATCGGTTGAATGCAGGAGGATGATATTCTCCGCCAGCAAATTAGCCTACATGGAACCGAAAAGTGAGAATTTTTACTTTATTTTGCTTTTTATTATTATTGTTTTTAATTTTCTGATTGTCTGGGTTTACTTCTTGTTTTGAGAATTGGTACAATAATATTGAGGTTTTTTTTAATTATTTATTATTGCAGTTGGGCGATCATTGCATCTAAATTCAAAGATAAAACAACAAGACAGTGCAGAAGAAGGTAATTTGATAGTGTGCGGCGGTATTATAAATCGAAGTCACCCATTCATCCTCTGTTTAGACCATTTAGATGCCTTTTTTTTCTAGTGAAAGCACGAAGCTTTTACTAATCCTTTTTTTGTTCTGATTTGAAATGTTAATGATATAACTGTAGATGGTACACATATTTGAATTCCGATTTCAAGAAAGGGGGATGGTCACCAGAGGAAGACATGCTCTTGTGTGAGGTAAATGATACGCCATATGTGCTTTTTGCTGCCTTCAAAAACATTTGCGGCTCATTTCCTTCTCTCAACCTCAAATAAAAATGGAACGAGATTTGGTCTGTAGAAAGTTCAGCATTCCATAACTTCTTTGAAGAAATGTTAGATTATTTTTCTTTTATTAAGTATTACAAGCATCGGTACAACTAGATCATAAGTGCTTGAAATGGAGAAAACTATTTCAAATGTGACTGGACTGAGAAATGATTGGTGTTCTACGGGTTCCAAAAGTTTGAGCAAAACAACTATTACACTTAAGTTTAGATTGTGTTTTCCATCACTGGATGTGGTTGCAATAACTGATAACTTGTGGTGATCTGCAGGCTCAAAAAATATTTGGTAACAGATGGACGGAAATAGCAAAAGTTGTTTCTGGGAGGTATAGATATCTTAATATCATCATAAATTTGGCTTCGATTATATGCTTTCCCTATCTCTGATCTAACTGTGCTTATTATGCAGAACGGATAATGCTGTGAAGAATCGATTCTCCACCTTGTGCAAGAAGAGAGCAAAATACGAGGCTTTAGCAAAAGAGAACAAAAGTACATTTATCAACTCAAACAATAAAAGAATTTTATTCCAGACTGGGCTCAATGCGGATGGAACACCAGAAAATGCAGCCCGTGCTAAGAAGATAAGGTATGGTGCATTTAGATGTCTGCGTGCAATAGTCAATCCCTTGAGGACTTAAAATAGCAAAACTCATGTTTGTTGTTATTTAGGAGGTCCCACATCCCTGATCATACAGAATATTGCAAATTGGCTGATAGATCACACCCGCAATATGGAAATCAGCAGCCTAGGCATCCATTTACAGTGCTGGCTCAAAATTTTCATGCTAATGTGGCTGCCCAGCATGATACCATTGATGACAAGGAGGTCTCGCTTGATGGTAAATCACCCATTTTTTTTTCCTCCTTTTATGAATTAGAACAAACCAGAAATGCATCAGGACATTTGCAAATTTTCAACTTCTTTAAATTCAGTCTCTATCAATCAAATCCCTTTGAAACTTAACTTGGTCTCTTTCATTTAGCAGATCAAGATAGTAAGATTCAAGGAACATTTCTTAGAAAGGATGATCCAAGATTAGCTGGTTTAATGCAACAGGCAGAGCTTCTCAGCTCACTCGCGTTGAAAGTTAATACAGAGAATACAGACCAGAGTCTGGAAAATGCTTGGAAGGTGAGCCCTATCGAATGCACTTATCATGGAACAGTACTTGAATGGCATTTTCAGTGTCAGAGCCAGAACCTTGACCTTGGGAACAAGGTGTGGAGAGGAGGTGCATTTGAGAGGAGTGAGGTCCTTAGGAAATAGGGGGACTACCAGTGAATTTAGTGTTCTGTATGTTTAGGGATATGCCTCAAATGCATATAATTCTTAAAGAGTGCATATGTAATGATGTACTAAATTAGTGTTGTCTTCTTGTCAAGCCAAGGACTTGGGCTTCAAAACCTTGAACTGATTTTATGATAAACTTCAATTTTGTGATGTTTTTCAATAACTGTGATGTTCAGGTTCTCCAAGATTTCCTGAATCGGAGCAAAGAAAATGATATCTTTGGATATAGAATATCTGACGTCGATTTTCAACTTGAAGACTTTAAAGACTTGATAGAGGATTTAAGGACTATTAGTGATGGAAGTCAACCATCTTGGAGGTAATAAAAGCTGGGTACTCACATGTTCAGATTCAAGCAAGTTTTGCACATCATGGCGAGTCTAATTTATTGTTAAAACGTTCTAGGCAACCTGATCTATATGACGAATCTCCAGCCAGTTCTGAATACAGTACAGGATCTACTCTAATGCCTTATACAGCTGCTGATAGAACAGAAGAAACTCAGACCGAGTTTGGTTCACTGCAAAAGGATATTGAAAGTGAATTACAGTCAGCTCAAATTAAAGAGCAAAATGTTGTGGACCAATGTGAGAAAGAAATTAGTTCCTGTGTAAACATGCCTCAAGGTAATAAATCCTTGTATATGATGATAAAACTGGCCAAAGATCTACAGTTTTTCTTGCATGCAGTGGGTAATTCTGTAAATTCTAGTAGTTGACAAATATCAACATCTTTGCAGGGGAGGTATTTCCATCTCTTGATGAGCAAACTTCCAATGGCATAGTTGTTTCTGCTTCATCAAGTACAGACTTCAGTTCACCTCTTCAAGTTACCCCACTTTTCAGATCCTTGGCAGCAGGGATTCCTAGCCCAAAATTTTCTGAAAGTGTAAGTTGCTCAAATCATTGATTCTACCAGAAAAAAAGAACACATTAAGGGTAGATTATTTGTAGGTATGTGGACTTTCCTCTTATTACTGTTCTTCTCCTCAGTAGTAGTACGGAAACAGGACTTCTGGGTTACCAGTTATATCAAATCAGCAGCAGCTGGAAAAAAGTAAATATTAAATAGAAGTACTGCAAACTTGCTCCTACATGGTTTAGAATTAGGCCTTCATTGCTTAAGAATTGACTGACTAAGAAATGTTCTGAGAATGTCAAAAACTAGCAGAATTATCAGACGGCTGAATATGCTGTTTCAGCAACTGGCTCGATAGATAATACGTAAATAGCAGTTATTTATGGATCGAATTGAATTTGCCTCTGGTAATCAAGGTTGTTATCATATGGCATATATGATGGCCGTAAACACCATCATCATGATCTTGAAATTCGTTGTTGTCAAGCCATTAGGAGTTGCAATAGTAGGAAAGGATGCTTTGTGTTGTTGGCTAATCATGGATCAGTTAGGAAGATCATAGATGAATCATAACATCATATCTGCTGCACTTTCAACTATTTTGTTCTGCAAAGAATAAATTTCAGGTCAAATTGTTATCATATTTCAGTATCTGCTGCATTTTCAAGCATCAGAAGTCTACCAAAACATCAAAGTTCATGTTACATTTTAATGTAGCTACTTTCTAAACATTAATGACTCAACACTTACGCAGTATTAGTTTCATTAATGGAGTTACTTAAGTTCCACCTGTCAAAGTCTTAGAAGTGACTAGCAAATTTGTGTGTCTGCTTTTGTCATACCCTACAAACTTGCAGATCAACTCAGAAATAAGTGACCAAAATATCAAAGTGAAGGGAAAAGAAAGCAGCTGCTATGCTTAATATGCAAATGCTCAACTTAGGAATGTATGGTTCAGTACTTCCAAAGTTGAGCAATCTAACTAACATTTTATACAGAACAATTATGAGGCAAAGGTAAAATTTGCCCAACAGAGTCTTGAGAGTATTACAAAATCTTAGTTTCGTTTGGAGCCATGAACCTATCTTTTGGATCTTATATTCAAAGATACCTTTCTGAAGACCCAATTGTCCAATTCTTGCTACTAACCATGAAAAAAAAAACACTTATCCCCTTAGTGCACGGGGCACATGTAGGTCAGATATCAGAGCAGAAAGTTCGGAGAACTTTATAAGGGTTTGTATCTGGACAACTAGCTAAAATACTGAATTAGGTAATATGTATCACAGCTGCTGTCTAAACAATCAATCACCGGAATAGTCTGTCTAGCTCTGCATTAGACCTCCTAGAAATGCCGAATGAAACCAATTGTAGTTCTACAGGTTGCCTAGACAATGCTTTGATCAAATGTACTTTCCAGGAATCTGACTAAAAAAAGAAGATATTATTAAATCATAGTAAGGCCTCTCATTTCTACCCTGTTTCAATTGTGTATTGTTAAAGTTCCGCTGCAATTAACATGTAGAGCATGTGGGGCCTCAATGCAACTCCAGTTAGTAGCATTACTGTTAAATGTTATCATTAATGCTTATATGTACATTATGAAAAACTGAAAATATTTCTGCAATTTTTATACTAGAATTTGAACTAATTTTTTCTCCTCCTTTTATGGCCTCTTTTCAGGAAAGGAACTTCCTACTAAAAACACTCGGAGTAGAATCTCCTTGTCCCGGTACAGGCATCAGTTCTTGTCAGCCACCACCTTGCAGAAGAGCCCTCCTTCAAAGTTTGTAAAAACTTCTCTGAACAGTCTCACATACAGAAACCTGTTTAGCCCCTCCTGCCTCAGCTTTGACATTACTTTTTCTTCCCTACTGTAAAATTAGTTTCCTAGGATTGCAGCCATCATGGCCCGAAGTTTTTTTAGGAGGCACTTTAGATCTGCATTCCATTACTCCTTGCTCAGAATGCAAAGGTGCATTCTAGCTGCCCGGACACATCTAACTACGTGATCCGAGTTCCTCTTTTTTGCCCTTCTAGAAGAGTACTGCCCCAATACTCACATTTTAAGATCAGTGTGCTTATTAATGTGTGTCATTCTTTTGTTTGTTTTGATTTGGTATCGGGGTTTCCATCTTCCCGATCCAGTTTTTGGCATTTAGTTTGTCATCTGTACAGAACCTACTATATAAATATGTAGTCAGAGTGTAGTTATACAATGGCAACCCGCCTATATATGATCAAAGAAGCAGAGGAAAATGTTAAAAAAAAAAGAGCATGTTAAAGGAGGATTAACCAGCTGATTGGATTCTTTTTTGTTGTTTTTGAGTGTGCATAGGGTATAGAATAAGTTTTCTCCCCTTTTCTGATTTCTAATGTAATAGAACTTGATGTGATTGAATGAAAATATGTTTTGGTGTTGGTGTGCATATTCATTTTATATATTTCCCTTGTGCATTTGCCTTGCCCTATCTATATTACCAAATGTAGTAAAAGAATTCTGCAGAAGAAAATTGCAGCATTGGTGATGCAGAAACATAATTTTGAACGTGAAAGTCTTCATTTCTTACTTGCCATTTAGTATTTGGGAACAGAAGAAGCATGAAAAGAAAGCTGCAGCAGGAGTGGTAATGTCGGAATTAGGAACCATATTGCTGCATATTTCTTACTTTGTCCCTGATTGCTTGCTATAACAAGAATTGTGCAGTTTTTGTGTCCAAAATAAAGAAAGAAAGAGAGATGGAAAGATTGGAATGCGCATACCTAGAGCTTTTCCTGATGTGGTCTGCAGGAAGCCATGAAAGTGTTGTTGCTCCCTCTATCAGAGTTTGTTTACTTGCAAGTTGTAATAGACAGTGTTGTGGGGAAGAAGGGTCCTGAGAAATCTGTTAATTGGGATGGTGGACTCCTATTTTTAAAACTACCAGTACTAGTGGAGAAAATGGCATAATCATTACTAAAGATAAAGTTAAAGGGGTAAAAGAGGAAGAGGGAACCTCTTACAAAATAAAGTGCACTCATTGATACTACTTTCTCGAGATAAGTTATCGTCGAGTATTTTGACCTTACATTAAATGGAGGATTTTATCATAAGGTTGGTAGTGAAGCTTCTGATTTTTTGCTAAACTTCACCTGGTCCATGGGCCCAACCTTAAATTATGCAGTTTACTTTGCAATTTTGAAACTGGGTTAAATTAATATTCCACATTTGTAGCAAAATTCGAATCTAATTATTTTTGAAAATTAAGATCTTAGGTTCTTCAGCAATTTTGAATTAAGAGAATTAAGGCTCAAGTAAGTTTGAATTCGATCTAACATTTTAGTTTCCTATAGGATTAAATAGTAGAAAATTTGAGTTTGAATTGGAATTTGTGAATTCAAATAATTTTACCTGTTTTATGCCAGACATCTATTATCATTATTTCATTACAGCAACTTAATTGAAAGGAAAGGACATTCGATTAGATATCTTAACTCCATTGTGGGACAGCAATGTAAAAGCTAAGGGCGAAAATGATTAGATTGTTAGTCTCTCATAGGGATCGCAGTTACGAAAGGGACAATAAAATATGAAGCTATTATATAAACACGGTATAGACTCAAGAAATGTAACAATTCAATTACCCTCTCTTTTCTTGTGTGAATTAAAGGGCTCCACTCTCAAGGTACTAAAGGTAAAAATCATCCATAAACGGCACAAGAGCATTCTGATCTTTCTGATTTGCTATATTGAAATAGGATCTAACTCGATTACAATTACCAATTCTAGCTGTTGTCAATTTTTATATGGGTTCAATGATTTTAAATTTAAAGGAAAAAAAATTATATGAATTTGTAGTTCAAAATTGTTATAATGCCTCTTCATGTAGCCTTTCTTTTCTTCTGCAGTTTCTGCAACTTCTTCCACTTGAGATAGATCTGGTAAGATAACCCAGAGAACACCATGAGTACGCAGCCCCATTGTTTAGGTGAAAGGGGATTGCCGCTCAACAGCGAAGACACCACGATGCTGACAAACTTGCGTGTCGTAGTAATGGTGGTGTTAGCTAGAGAGCCAAATCTGCTTATGGTCAAAAAGATGAAATTTTGACCCACTGCACCACAAAGGCAATAAAGAAAAATGTCCCATGCAGCCTCAGGATGTTGCTTGCAGAACCTAGCTGCCTCGTATCCTATGCCCTGAGGCCAGCCAAACATATAGATCATATTATAGATGGTACCCCATAAATTCATCCCCAACATTATATCCCAGGCGCTTGTCTTGGGATACCTGAAAAAGACAAACTGATAGGTGAGGAATAAAATGCGGACGAAGAAATAACCATTATGCTATATCATTCAAAGTGGATTGAGAAAAAAAAAAAAAAAAAAAAAAAAAAAAAAAGGTCGGAGAAAAAGTGATGTAAGGTGGACTCGTCCCAGCCGAGAATTACTAACAAATTCTCTTCTGTTCATATGACAAAATAACACATATAAGTTTAACATTTTTTCTTTAATTTTGTTCTACTTTCACAATATGACCGAGAAAAGGTGATGTACCATCAGAATATCATGCAAATCCAATCCAGAATGGAAAAATAATAAAGGAAAAAATCAACATTTTTAGAAGTGCGTATACCTTGCAGTCAGTGAATCCTGTGTTGCATTTGTAAATCCATCAAACGCAAGGTTCAGAAAACAAAGCCCATATCCAAGGGGTGCATTTGGGTGAGCCAACTTGCTAATTGTCTTTGAGCTAGTCTGAGATCAGTCGTGGCAAACAGAGAAAAGCTCAAGTCAGAACTGAAACTTCATTGATCCACGACGATGACAACTAAGTCAGGAAGAAAATAAGATATTGCAGCACTTATGCCCAAAGAGATCCTTTCTATCTATTCCATACCTTCAATAAAGCAAACGTTGATACCCCTCCAGCTACAAGGAATGTACATACATACTCTGGGAAAGTGTATCTAATACCATATACTAAAGTACCCATCAACATGACTGCAAAAGTAGTAATGGTCCTTCAGTTATTTTTGACAAAGCTAAAATTATAAACAAATTCCAAGTGTGTTATTCAATGTAAACATGACATTACCAAGATTCTATGTCCTTAAATGCAAACATATGCACAATCGAGAGTCCATCAAACTACTTATTTTAATAATAAAAATCAACACGTGAAAGTAATTCATTACGCTTTAACAACCTAATTTGCCTCTGGTTGGTTTGTCTACACTGAAAAACATACACAGGCTCTTACAGATATGCAATGCAAAACACTTTATACAGATCTCATTTGACAACCGACAATAATTTCTGATTCTCTTTCTTTGTTTTTGAGTATATTCTGTAAAATAATTTTTTTTTTTTCGATACAACAGAAATGATTACCATAAATTTTATGCAATAGATTGGATGAAACGCTATAGACATTTCAAGGACTATAAAAGATGCCAGATATGATAACCTACATATAAAAAGGCAAATCATCTAATACAGGATGTACCTCCTCTAATTTTCTCATGACCCATTTTGAATATAAAAAAGTATTTATTCTGAATAATCTTTACAGAGAATGAAAAAACTGATCACCCTGTTAAACTGCAAAAGGCTTCTTACATTAGAAACTACCACAGCCACCAGAAAGACAGTTGTACAAAAATAATCAGGACAAATGATTTTCCTGTCACAGTTTGGGCTCCTAGAATAGGGCTTTGTTGGGGTTTTCTATTTGACTGTATAGAATGGCCCCCAAGGAATAAGGGTTTCCCTGATAAACCGGGTCATTTAAGGGGGCAAGCTGATCATTTATCATGAAGACGATGAGCTTCAAGTGAATGAGTCAGGATT
Organism: Excoecaria cochinchinensis; assembly: GCA_947683425.1. NCBI lineage: Eukaryota > Viridiplantae > Streptophyta > Magnoliopsida > Malpighiales > Euphorbiaceae > Excoecaria > Excoecaria cochinchinensis. Next base: position 732,196 of record CANTUQ010000045.1, read on the forward strand.
CTTGAAGAGTGGAACCAAGCAGCATCATATAAGTATCTTCTAAACAATAAGGCTCTTTTTGAATAAGCCAATTCATTTGAGACCTTGTATCATTAAAGGCAACAGAATATGCAATTTTAACATGACCACAGATGTCCACATGCTAATAAAGATTAAAGCATTAATCAATCATCATGCAAAACAGTATGCATACTTGTTCTACAGAAGTATGGAACTGCAATGTCACAGATATCAAACCTGGAATCATTTTTGAGGATTTTGCGAGGACCTGGGCAGGGTAACTGATGTACTTTAAGGCTTCGATCCCCATTGCTGGACCAATCGTATTTGTAATGCCAGCACTCCAGTATGTCCACCAGGGAGCACCACCACTACTGCTTCTAGACCAAATCTTTATCACTGTAGAATAATTTAACAGATGCTCAAATCTATGCCATTTTATGCTCATAGTAAGAAACATCAAGAGGAGGCAGAAGAAACTCACTTATAAAGGACCATACTAAGCAGACAACATTTTGTGCCAGATTTAAGAATGCCAAATGCTCAAACCTCTTCCCATCAGGACCAAACCGCTTAGTCGATCTAAAGAGATAAAAAAGCGTACAAAATCGTTTTCATTAAACCAATCCCGAATATCTCGAAGGATTTTGGTTCAAAGAGACTTTAAATAATGAAAACTAAGTGGAATGAAATAAAATCTAGTTCTCTTAACAGAATGCACTCAGTCCAAAATGCATACGACGTTTATCCTGCAATTACAAAGCTCAACCACCATGTGGCTAATTAAATCCATCACTAGAAAACCAAGCGCGCAATCGAACCATTAAACTCGAACAATAAAAAGACGAATAATCAAGTCCAATCCTCAACCCGAACTTCTAATGTAATCCTAACAATAACATTTTCCACACTCGACAAAATTCAAATTCTCAACTAGAACCCGATTCTTAGATCCAAATCATTCGTAAAATGCCGAACTAATCTCTTCTCGACACGAATTTCTAAACAAGAGATCAAACTGAAATGAAAGGCTAAAATGAAGAAGAAATCGAAATGTAATTATAGTCATATATATATATATATATACACACACACACACACACACAGATAAACAAAAGACAGAAAGAATTACGTACAGAGTTTCTTGAAGAATGCCTTGGTAAATATAAGCCGACCAGATCCCGGCAACGCAAAAGGCCAAAACAAACAGTCGCCGAAGGCCGGCACCGTGCGCTTCCATTTCGCCGCCGGAAATCCCGATCACCAAACTTTGGCGGGGTTTTTTTTTTATTTTATACGTAAATTCCTTTTCCCCTAAAACGAAACAGAAATATAAGGAAGAGGAAAAGAAGAAAAATGCGAAAAAATGGAAACTATTAAGTGAAGCGTTGGTGGACTTTAACGGCAGACTACATTTCTACTTGGCGTTATAATAGGGGGAGGGAAGAAACCGGAGGAGCGCGAAGCAACGTGGATTTTCCACGTGGAAGTATCTTATTGGATGAGTGACTTGATCTGGCGTTTTTCATTGGCCGATGTAACGCGGAAAGTCCTGGATCAGGCAATGGGACTGTACAATGCCAAATGTCGCAATTCAAAGAAGCCCAAAGTCCAATGGGCTTTCGAGACGCCTATTAAGAAAAAAAAAAATTGGTGTAATTTTCTTTTTTGATTTATGCTATTCTATATTCAAGTGATGGTTTTTAGTGGGAGTCGAGTGCATTCGACTTCAAAAAGGTTAAGACCTAATTGATTCGAGTTTAACTGTCAAGCTAAGATTAGCACTTCTTGGTTTAAATTAAAAAATAAAATAAAATCAAATTATTCGATTAAATTCATTTAAAGTAATTCAAATTGTTGGAAGAAAATAAGTGATTTATTAAAAAGCAATAAATATATTAAAATAAAATTATTTTAGAAATTTATTGTTAAGTAATAAAAGGCCATATTCACAAAATAATTAGGTTTGCGATGTTTCTTTTGATAGGACAATTTTGGAGCAATAAGATTTAGGGTGAGGGTAAAAAAGTTTGGATAACGGTAATAGTGGAATTACCGTACAAAGGGCAATGACCAAATTACGTTGTCTTCGTTTCTCGCAGTTCATTTGAAATGGTGAGAAACATATGTATGGGCCACCACCAGAGAAGGAAAAAAAAAAAGTATGTTTGTTCTTAAATATGAAAAATAAAAAGTCGTACCTTGTTCTAAAAAAGTCAAACTTACAATATATTTCCATGTTTATTGACCTAAATAAATAAGTTTATTAGTAATTTTTTGCATTGTCGGGCCGGAGGTTAGAATGGACAAAAACCAACATATTCCATTCTCATAGTAATAGTAGTATATTGTCAACACTACATGCTTGCTAATTTAATTTCTTCTTGTAATTTACTTTGCTGCACTTCTTCAACGATTATTATATTTAATTGTTAATTATTGTATTATAGATATATATAAAACAGGAATTCACAATGTCAATATTAAAACCTGTTATTGAGATTTTAATCAATATGGGACAGTTTTATTTATTTATTTATTTTTTTAGGAAAGTGTATTGCTTACTTTTCAAAATTACAAAAATTAACTTCATAAAAAATTAAATTTATTTCAAATTGTAAGAATTTTGGAGTTTAAATTAATCCAATAAAAGCTCTATATAATTCAAAATAATATTAATTGCCGTATCGATATTTTTTAGAAAAATTAAGTTATAAGTTATAAAAAAAATAAATATTTTAATAATTCAGCCTTTAAAATGAATAGTGGCAACTAGCAAGAAGTGATTGAATGGAATGGTTCTTTGTCTTAGTAGTCTCCACTACACATAAAATTATCTTTTTAACTAAATGTTCTTATATTATAATTTAAATTTGGATGATGATTCGGTACTTCAACATACTGCACATCATTAAATTTTATCGATGAAATAGAAAATGAATAATAATTCAACGATTTATATTTATTGATTTACGATGCATTGATTGTGCTGAATCAATTATTTTTAATTTTAGAAAAAAAATATATATTCTTAATAAAAATTTCAAAACATTATTATAAAATTCACGTGAATGTGGTAATTACAATAAGTCTTGGACTTTTTTTTTGTATAAAAAAATTTACGGGATTGTCTCATAATTATTTTTAAACTATTTTTTTAATATTTGGACTATACCAGCTTTATTTTTATTAAAATTAATGGTAAAATTTAAACTAATTTAATATATTTACTCTCTATATATTTAAGGGGTTAATTTCACCCATAATCACTAAACTTATACTCAAATAACATTAATATAATAAAAAAAATTTATTCTCATAAAATTCATCGAAATTATAACATATTTACAGAAAAATTACTTTAATTATTTTCTGACGATTTTTTCACCAAAAATTGCAGCCGGTGCGTACACTCAACACTCACATGCACACATGGCTTAAAACGTCGCATATCACATGGAAAAAATAACATGTGATTATACATGGAAAAAATGACATGTGAGCATGCCATGTGGCATGCCACATGGACATTTCGACATACTTACATGTCATTTTTTTCACAAGACATGCCACGTGTTAAGCCATTTATGCATGGGGGTGCTGAGTGTATGCGACAGCTGTAATTTTCAGTAATTTTTTTTGCCAAAAAGCGGTTGGAGTGATTTTTCTGTAAATATCTTCTAAATTTAGTAATTTTTACGTGAATAGTTTTTTTTATTATTATATTAGTATTATTTGAGTATAAATTCAATGACCATTGGTGAAATTAACCCTATATTTAATCATAATAAATTTTTATATAAATCTTAAAAATTAAGAATTATGTATTATAAAATTTATTTACAACAAGCTCAGTTAATCAACAATTAAATTTGCTTAATTATCTTATATGTATTCATATATTTAATTTTTGCATAGTAGTACTTATCTAGATCCATTAAAACTTTGGTTGGATTTCGCAAATTCGATTGATATAATTTATATTTATTTTGACTAAATCCAAATTTATTTCATAAATAATTCGATTTATATCACTCATTGTCGCATCTAATAATAGCAGATAAATTTTATATTTTCCAACGAAGAAAATTGGCGGTAGTGTCCTTGTTGGGGAGGGCATGAATTGGTGAACTAGTCATCTCAGGTTGACCCAATTACCCAAAAAATTAAAAACTTGTCATCTCAGAAAGAGACTCAGGAACCGCTAATACCGCCCATGGCATGAACCTTATTCCACGCCGGGGACTTGAACTTCACTATCACCCCAATTTTTGCATTATTAAGCAATTTAGAAAAAAAGACATCAATTTCTTTTTCTCTACCATTCTAGTGGCGCTCTCTTCTTTTATTAAAAGAAAAATAAAATATAATTTTAGTTTTTGATTTTTTCTTTTTAATTTGTAGAAGAGAGTAGACAAGCAATAATTTAGTATATGATCATGTAAACATATATAACACACATATCTGTATTATTTGATCGTACACGTTCAATCGAATGATATATGCACTTATATACTGCATTATGATTCTTTACCTATTTGTTCAAAAAATATTTATTTTATATACTCATCATAAAACATTTTTAACAACCTAAATTGCTTTTTAAAAAGTGATACAATGTGAATTCACACAATCTTTTTCTCTGCTACTTACCTATAAAACAATGGTTGTTCAATAAATTAAGAGTTAATTACGTCTGTGGTTATTGAATTTTAAGACTTAAAATTAAATAGTCATAATAAAATAATTTGTAATATAAAAATTATCAAACTTTTATTTTATTTTAATTAAGGTAAAAATGACAAAAAAATTAATTTTTTGTCACCGGAGGGCCACACAAATATATCACGTCATCAGTAATCTTCTAACGCGTTCAGTTAGCATGCAATATGGCTCATTTACATGGATAAATTGACACGTCTGCAAGTACACGTGTTATGTCAACATGTACAAAAAGACAAAAAAAAAAGGTCTTACTGACGTGTACTTACTAACGTGTCAATTTTTCCATGTAAGTGAGCCATATTGGCATATTTGTGTAACTCTTCGGTGACGAAAAATTAATTTTTCGGTTATTTTTACTTTAATTGAATAAAAATAAAAGTTTGATAATTTTTGTGTTACAAATTATTTTATTATGACCATTTAGTTATAAGCACCAAAATTCGATGATCTCATACGTAATTAACCCATAAATTAATCAAAAATTACCCATAAGAAATAAAAAATAGAAAAACTTAAAACGGTACCAATCATACCCTAAACTTTTGATTTAGTAGTATGATTTTATTATCTATTCATTGGGGGACAAGTATAACGTTATATAGATAGACATAATTAATATATAGAGGTTGCCAGATTACGATGTATGATAATAATAAGTAATTACGTACTGGAGAAGGAGGAGTAGATATTATCCCCTTTTCTGTTGATGTTGATGTCCTGAATCAGAATTAGCATTGTTAAGGTTCCTTTTTTTTCGTTTTTTTAGGTGGCTTAAATTAATTTGGGAGTTGATTATGTACTACTTACAATGGTTAGCAAACTGGGTCCCATTAAAACTGCCAAGTTATTTATTTAATTAGGCTAGCGAAAATTATATTATGATTATTAATTAAAAAAATAATCAAATTTTGGACCATTTATTATAAAATTAGTTTATTTTCTTAATTCTAAACGGAAAATGAAATGGACCCTTTGAATTGCAATGGCACTCCCTTTAATCAATAACTTTATAAAATTGAATATTAAATTACAAGATCTTATACTGTGAGTCGAACATTAAAAAGTGATTAAAAATTTGTAATTAGGTCAAAATAAAATTCTTTGAATCAATTAGTGTAAGTTGGGAAGAAAGGTCCTTAAATTTTTCTTTTCATGGGAAAATATATTCAGTGAACCTCGTTTCTGTTGACCCCACTTTAATAATAGGCTTCGACGATCAACCACGCAAAAGAAAATCACTTTCAAAATGAAAATATCTATGCTGCAGTATATAACCTTCTTATATCATAATTTTCTCTTGTGATTGAATTAAAGATTATTGACCTGGCAAACCCGTGTTCATAAAACGGACCGAGTCACATATAATTTAGATGGATTATGGGGGTCGATTCAAATGGATTGGAACATACGTAGACTTTTTTTTTTTCTTTACCTCTTCTTATAATTTCTTTTTGCACCATCATAATAGCTTCCAGAATGAACTAAGGAAATATTTTCCAATATTTATTCTACATTTGAAAATTTGATAGTTTTAATAAAATAATGATTTAGAATATAAACTAATAATAGATTTTTTTAACACGTGCAAATTCCATATAATTTTATTTTGTTTTTAGGAAATTTTATATAGTTTAATGAACCAATGACAATAAACTTATTCATATGGAACAACTATATATATGCAAAATTATCTGGAGCGTGAGTTAGCAGATCGGAATATGCGAAAATACTTAAAATGTTTATAGATCACATAGCTCAATTCATGATCAAATTTATACGGATCAAGATGAATTGACTATAATTCGATTCAAATGTTTTTGCATCGTATTAATCGGGTCATATTTAAATTATTTATAAATTAAATTAAATTTAAGTATATATTATACGAATGAAATTTACAGATTGGATTACAATTTGACAAGTATCATGGTGATTTATTTCCAGAGTTATACATATAAAATAATTGTTGCTGGCATTGTGTTCGTTTTTTTTTTATTTTATTTTTTTAAGCTTTATGCAACTTAACAAATAAAAATTAGTGAAATATGCACAATAGAAAGCAGAGAGATATAAGTCCACTCCACCATTACTTTAATTTATTTTCTCAGTGCTCCCACCTCCGTCTGTTGGCATCTATTGACGGAATTTATTCCCATTTAATTCTTATTCTAATAAATATTCTTAAAGTAGGAGAGATTTCTCCCATTTTAAAAATAAATTTATAAAAAATAACACCCGAATGTGGCATTGTATAAACATTCTAATTTCTAATAGTGACAGGTAAAAGTGTGAAAAGGGTTGGGGGCAAGCAGAGAATTTGGGTCGAACGTGACTGAGTTTTTAATTTATGATTAATTTAATTATAATTAAAATATAAAATTAATGAATTACCTTTTTATTCAAGCAACCATTGATATGAGTGGACTCAGTATAAACGAATGAAAAGAGAGCAAAAGCCTAAAAGCGCTCAATTGACGTAAGCTGCTTACTAAGCATGACGTGGGCATTTTTATGCCCAAAATACCCCAAACAGTTATTGCCCTGATAAATTAATAATGGATTGAATTGTTTACTAATTTACGTAAACATTTATATTTGGAAGTATGAGTTTTAAATAAATGATTGTTTTTTCAATTACATGTATGGGTTTAAATTGTGAATGTGAATATATAATATCTTGTTTTTTTTTTCTTTTTTTATAAATTTGTCAAATACGAATTCAAATTAATACTATGATTAAATTTTAAATAGCAGGTGGATTATATAAAAAAATTACTTTTTCACCCTTGAAAATTTAAATACTTTATTAGATATCGATAATGTGAAAAAGGAGAATTTGATGGATGTAAATGTGAAATCACGATAAATAAAGATGATAATGATTACTTATAGCATATGGCACATGTGGTTTGTGGCATTAAGTCAACCAATTTTACTCGTGATTTCAATTGCTAGATATAGCGAATAATATTTGGGATAGGAGTGAATTTGAAGCAAAGTAATGAAGTGGTAGCCATACATGGGCCAAAATTAGTACTTCTGCCTCCAATCTCATTGCTTTTGTCAAGTTATACCACTTATGCGTCCACATTTTGACAGTGACGTAGTAACTACTTTCATCTTTTTTTTTTATTATTTATTATTTCCATTCATTGTTCATTTGATGTCGAAACTAGATAGGACTAGCTAGTCTTTAATCATTCAAAATATATTGAAAATCGCAACTAGCAAATACTAATAATGTGAAGAAAGTTCATTAAAAAGAAAAGAAAGCTCATTGATTAAATATTATGTGATTTTCTATAAATAACATATTCATGTTTATAAATGGCAAAAGCGAAATGGAAACAAAAGGTTTTAAAATGAATTAGTAAATTAGGTGATGTAGAAGTTATTAATTCAATAGCAATTTCATCTCATTTTTTATTTATATATTATGAATTGTTTCAAAATATTATATACCATAAGACATTTATTTTTATGATTAATTTTTATTGTATGGTCATATTGTTCTTATCAGCAAAAAGCTGAGTATGATATAATATGGAAACAGTTTTATTCCCATTAAATAATTATTAGCGCACAGTAGATGATCACATTCAATTAATTTTCTAAAAGATAAGATTTCGTACACAATCTTATGGAGTATTTTCTAATTGGAAGTCAATTGGCAATAAAATTAAATGTCAAAATAACACTTGGATAAATATTGAAGGAGAATTAGGTAATTATGCAATCAGAAACTATCAGCCAAAAAGGAGTTGTAGCAAATGGCTATCATGTGAATCCACCGTCCCCAAAACTAACCAAACCAAACCAAAGGAAGCCAGAAGGGAGAGAGGTGGCGCACACGTCATTGGGCCGAGCCGAGTCGCCACGCGACGCGTTGGCCGCGTTCACACTACATTTTTCACAAAAAAAAAAAAAAATTTCCAAAATCGACTCTTTCTTCACTCTGCCTCTTCTCCTCTTTGTCTTTCCTCTTTCTTTCCCTCACGACATCTCTACTGCGAACTTCCATTTTCTTTCTTACCAAAAACCCCACTCTGAATTTATTTGATTAAGCTTCTTTTCTTTCTTTTTTTGGACTGGGAACTCAAGTTTAATGCTTTCGTTACCTGTTAATCGTTAGAGTTTCAGCAAAGAAAGGTAATTTATTGCGTGCTTGGGTTAAAGAAGGAATCTTTTTGGTTAATCCCAAATGGGAAACTGTTTAGATTCTTCTGCAGCTAAGGTTGATACCACACAGGGTTCACATACTCCTTCTGGTAATTATTACTTCATTTTTGACCTCTCAGCTTTGTCTATCTCGCCTCTTTTTTTGCTTCCTTTTGGACCGTCCGTTTTGTCGAGTGCCTTTTGTTATTTCTTGTGTGTGAGGTTTTCCATGGTTTTAATGTTGGTTTTCTGGTATTTGTGTTTGGGGCTAGCTTCACTATTTTGCATGATGAAATTCTTTCTTAATGTTGGGGGTCTTAGTGAAAAATTGCTTAATTACTTGGTTACTAGTATTAGAGGTCAAAGGAGTTGCCGTTGTGCATTTGGGTGCTAGTTCGAGTTTTGAACTTAAATTGGATTTTGGGTTTGTGATAAGCTAGTGGATGGATCTATAGACTCTGTCTTCACCACATTGATTAGGTTTTGATAGCTTCTGATTATTATAGGGTGTTTATGCGATTGGTCATTCCTATATTAAAATTTATACGTTAACCAATCAGTATCCTGTTTCTGCATAGAATATTAATAAATCATTGGAATAATCTCATAGAACATAATTGTCTGTTTTTGATGAAAAATAGGCTGTTGGGGAAAAATTGTAGTTAACATGTCCACCTGCTCCTCAACATACCCTCAACCTCAAAATAAGGAAACCTTGATTTGAAGTAATTAGCTTAAAAGCTGCATCAGTTGGGAGGGAAGACGTACCTTTAATATTTTTTTGCCCAGGATTTTAGTTTGTGTTGATCTGTATAATTCACTGATTAATTTATGACTGTTGACGAGTACTGGAGATTTCACTTGCAAACTTAAATTGAAAAATTCGTTCTTTAGTGTATAAACATTTGGAGTATTGGGTGCAATATTGATCTTTTGGTCTTGTTTTTATATGCGTGATACTTATCCCTTAGAAATTGTGGTTAAGGAAAGCTGCAATTTTGCGTTACTAGATGTATTAATGCTGACATTTTTATTTTATTTTCACAATTACATAGCCTCGAGATTTTCCAGCAGAACCAGCCGATCTTCTGTTCCTTCTAGTCTTACCATCCCATCTTATAGTGAGAGAAGTAACTCTGAGTGTCTTCCTACGCCAAGAACAGAAGGTGAAATATTGTCATCACCGCATTTAAAGGGGTTCACGTTCAATGAACTAAGGAATGCCACAAGAAATTTTCGGCCTGATAGTCTTCTGGGTGAGGGTGGTTTTGGTTTTGTATTCAAAGGTTGGATTGATGAACACACATTGGCGGCTGCAAAGCCTGGATCAGGATTGGTTGTAGCAGTCAAGAAACTTAAACCTCAAGGTTTCCAGGGCCACAAGGAGTGGTTGGTATGTATCTTCTAATTCTGATAGTAATATTGTCTCTGTCTCCAATTGTACTGATTGGTAGCTGGTTTCAGACGGAAGTGAATTATCTTGGACAACTTCATCACCCAAATCTGGTCAAACTGATAGGGTATTGCTTAGAGGGTGAGAACAGACTATTGGTATATGAGTTCATGCCAAAAGGGAGCTTAGAGAATCATCTATTCAGAAGTAAGTAGTGCATTCCAAGTTGTTTTTGTAGATGTGCTGTTTCTTTATGCTTTTATATTGCTAGGAGATTGATACTTATCTCATTGTCAAGTAAGGGAAACCATTAAGACCTTTCATGTGCCATCTTTTGAGTCCAGCAGGAACAAACTCAGATTCTCCCAGTTTCCTTTCTGTCTAGATATTATGTTGGTTTGTCCTTGTTTCTTTTCCATCTTGGACAGGCCTTTTGGTGATAATCAGAGATATTGGGATCCAGATACAATCTCTTCTAGATATGAGGTTTGCTTGTCCATTCTTGCAAAAGTTAATTTACCTATTTCTCTTTCTACCATATTTCTTTGTTTATCACTTTCCGGTGCGTCCCTCTTCTGCTGGCTACTGTATTCTTTGAAGTGGCAGCTACAGGCCATGCTAGCAAAGAACATGAATCAGCCCATCATTCACATTTCATAGAGTTGCTAGGGGGGCATCTTGGCTTGAGTTGCAATCATCTGTATGCCCAAGCTTTTTCTGAAGGTTGATATTTTGTCACCTTGTTGATTTGAGTGGCTGAGGATGCTAATTTAGTTGGTCACAAGTTTAAGCCTTAAAGTAGGAGGATCACAGGCACTGACTAAATCATAATCTTGGTAGATTTGATTTTAGAACAATAGATGCTGAAGCCCGATGTGCACAATTTTAGGAGGGTTGCTGAAGGACCTGGATGTGCACAATTTTAGGAGGGTTGCTGAAGGACCTGTCTGTTTCCAAGCTTTTAAACATGCTTATTGTTCCCAGGCATGTGGTCAGCTAGCTCTTGATATGACTAGAATGTATATTCTTGTATTTTTACAGTGCTGGATCTTGTCTTGGAAGGCCTGCAAATGCTATATGAAGTCATGGCCTTCCTTGTGCATACATCCAAAATACAAGTGAATTTTGATTAATCTTTTCCCTTTTCTTTTAGGAGGGCCGCAGCCGCTATCTTGGGCAGTGCGAATAAAAGTGGCCATAGGTGCTGCCAGAGGGCTCTCTTTCCTTCATGATGCCAAATCCCAAGTTATATACCGTGATTTTAAGGCTTCTAATATTCTACTGGACGCGGTATGATGTGCAAAATAGACGTTGAAGTTTATCGTTTAGTTGTCTTGAGATGAATAGTTAAATTTAATTTAGCCTATGTTTTATACAAATAATGTATCTATTGTATTAAAATGAAATTTGGTCTTGATGATGCATTGTCATACAGGAATTCAATGCAAAACTGTCTGATTTTGGTTTGGCCAAGGCAGGCCCCACAGGTGATAGAACTCACGTGTCCACTCAAGTCATGGGTACTCATGGCTATGCAGCACCTGAATATGTTGCTACAGGTCTGTCAAGGGATTATGCTATGTGCTACTGCATTGCTTACTGATCTTTAAACTTTTTAAAGTTGACTAGTTTTGTTAGTGCTTCTATGACTCTAATGGCTGCTGTCTCTCTGATGGCCTGGCTGCCCAGCTGGTACGTGGCTTGTGGCTGGCCAGTGTTTTCAGCCTCATGTGACTGATCCATATCTGTTATATTCAAGGTTGGGTAATCAGAGAAAAGGCACATTTGAACCAGTTGTTAGGTTAAAGGCTCGGTCAATAGAGAGAAAAGTGTGAATATTAGAATGGGGAAGTTGACAATATAGTCATTTATTTATCCTATTCATCACTTTGTTCCGAGAATTTAGCAGTCTTGTGTATTTGTACATGTATTTTCACATTGCATCTATCTTTGCATGTTTGAGATGGAGTTTATCCTAGTAATCAGGTTTCTTGTGATGTTATTGTGAATGTCAGTGATGGAATTACATTACAGTGAAGTTCTTTCTTCTGTAATGCATTTGCTTAAAAAATTAGGGTTCATAGATCTGATTCACTTCATTACATACAGAACTGATATTATTGAGAATTATGCATGTAACAAAACTTCCACTCTTGCCAGGTAGGCTTACAGCCAAGAGCGATGTATACAGCTTTGGGGTTGTGTTGCTGGAACTACTGTCCGGGAGACGCACTGTTGACAAGACCAAGGTTGGTGTGGAGCAGAATTTGGTGGACTGGGCAAAGCCATATCTTGGCGATAAAAGAAAACTATTCCGGATAATGGACACCAAATTGGGGGGACAGTATCCTCAGAAAGGAGCCCATATGGCTGCTAACCTTGCCTTACAGTGTCTAAGTTCTGAAGCCAAAGTTAGGCCTCGCATGTCTGAGGTGTTGGCCACGTTGGAGCAAATTGAATCCCCGAAAACTTTAGCCAGACTATCTCAAGCAGAGCATCAGCCGATTCAGATACCTGTACGGAAGTCCCCAGTAAGACACCAACATTCTCCACTGAATATGACACCTATTGCATCCCCATTACTGTCTCACCGGCAGTCTCCACTAGTACGCTGAGTGCAGTAAATCTGTAAATTTTTGCTTTACTTCTTGCTGTAACATCTAATCCGAGTGTGTATCTTAGTGCAATTTTGAATTTCAACTGAAAACAGATTATCACCACCTGTATTTCAGGAGATATGTAGCATCATTATTCTTGGGGTAATCTGAATTGCCACAAGCTGTAATTATTTCTCACTTCTTAGATGTCAATAGTGGTTTTTTCTTGATACATGCTGGCATTCTTTCATCTATGCAATTCATGTGCCTTTTTCATCCTGTCTTAGCAAATGGCTGTATGGTCGTATCCCCCAATCCCATTTGAGTGGATTCCATATCACCGTTTCTGTTTACTTGGGGATCGTGGAATGGTCATGGTACTATCATGCACTGATAGTATGGAAAAACCTGATAAACATCAAACCTCCTTTAATACAAACATCAAACATGAAAAATTTTGTACAACTCTTCATGCTATGAAGAAATTTGACATCATTAACTCCTTTAATACAAACATCAAACATGAAAAATTAACTTCAATACATTAAAAACAATTATTATTTGGAATTCATGTAAGAAGAAAGGTTGAGGAACATGAATAGTTTGGTTGGGTTCATGAGCATGTTTTCTCAAACAATTCCCCATCTCCTCCCAAATAATTTTCTTTTATTGAAGAAGAGTTTAGGACAAAATCCTTAATTAGTTGAACAAAGACAACATGACCACTAATTACTATGATCATTAATCCAATGTTGGAAGAAAAGGAGAGATTGTAAGAATGTGGAATATGCTTTTTATATACACATTTCATGTTGATTTGGTGAAATTCTTTTCTTCTAGATTTTCATAAGGAATTAGTAATTACAACAAATCAACCATTTTTATAGCAGTTATATCAATGTTTAACCTCTATCATAGAACAATTTAATATATATAAATATTCGGATTATCTTTAATTAAAATTTATTATTTACTATTCTAAATTAATTCAGACGTAAATTAGGGTTCATTCTTTGATAAATAGAAAAAATTATACGGATTTAATGAAGATTTTTTTTATGAATAATTTAATACATGTAGATATGAAATCAAGAAGAAGGGCATTTGCATGCTTGTGAAAGACTGAAGTATAATAAGCCAAAACTTAGTCTAAATGTAACATATACTCAATCAAATCAAGTTACATTAACCAACAGTAAAAAAGAAAAAAAAAGGGTTGAGTTTATTTTTCTGAATGAACAATAGTAATTTGGATAATGGGACTTTTCTAGTTATATAATTATATTAATAGCAGCTTCTTTTATACTACATAAAAATGTCAGCTTCATTTAACTCTTTCTTTTATACTACTAATTGAATCAGATTCAATTTATTATATTTATTTTCTTAAAGCAAAAATTTACTTTTCAATATGTTAGGCTTAATATTCTTGCAAATTATATATATATATAACATTATTAGTACTATTAAATTACTTGTATAGGATATCAAAATATTAAGTTATAAATACACAAAATTTTATGAATAAGAAGTAAAAGCTATTTAATCAATCACTTGGAGTTGATTTGATGGTTATTATTTGATAAAAAATACATAAAGTTATAATTTTTTTTTTATAATGGCATCTTTATAATTAGTCATTATATCTTAAAAAAAACTGTTTAATAAAAAAAAATGTAAATAGCAAATGAAATTTGAAAAATAAAATTTTATATATTTTTTTAATAATCATCAAATAAAAAAAATAGTCTAATTATTAATTATTTAAAATATAAGTCAGTCATTTCTAGCTGTAAGAGAATTTTTAATTCGCTAAGAATCCGTATATCTCCACTATATTTTATAATTATAATTTTAAAATATTTTTTACAATTTTCTTTTTCCTCGATAAGATTTTACAATGAAAAATTGAACACATTAACTTCACCCCGGTTGTCTAACAAGGAGCGTCACATTTCAAAGGACAAGTCCTGCTTCCTGCCGTCGTCCGCCTTATTCTCCGATCAATCATCCACTCAGGTAAGCAAAAGCTTGAGTTTTCTGAGTTTCAGTTTTTCACCCTTTTTGTGGGGAATCTTTCTTATTACGCCTAATAGACAATTGAATTGGGAAAAGGTATAGCTAATTCCAAATGGGCAGCTCTGAATTTTAATTGGAATGGTGAAATTTCATCTGGGTTTTGTTTTTTTCTGAATGATATACAGATCATGACGATTGTTTAATTCGTTGAAGAGAATGGTGCTAGTTTTAGCAATAGGAGATCTTCATATACCTCATAGGGCAGCTGATCTGCCCCCAAAATTCAAGTCCATGCTTGTTCCTGGCAAGATTCAACACATCATTTGCACTGGCAACCTCTGTATTAAAGTAATAACCTTTCTTTTCTTTATCTAATTATGTTTCTTTTGTAACTTTTTACATATTTGGAGTTACTTTTCTACTTTGTTCTTCGGCTTAGGAGTTTTTATATGATCATATAGATAAAATTCATTTGACTTGACTTCTTTGAATAACTAAGTCCTGTCCTTCGTTGAATTTGAGGAATTTTCTTTGTCAATTTATTTGTTTATCGTTATGCTGCTGAGATGAACTTTGGAGGAGGCATTATGATTGGTGTTTTCTACACATGGATGACTGAACAAGTGTGCTGGACGTTCATTTCAATCTCTGGATGAGCCAGTGGTTGGATAATTAAGTGGGAACTCCTACTTTGGCCATTTTTCTGATAATGTCCTCTATGTTGAACTTTAATTGATTTTCTGATCTTAAGATCTGATATAATTTCTGAGTTCAATCAGTGGACATCATAGCTTGTGTTTAAACTTCTAACTGTGATATAGATCTGATGAAGACATGGATTGAATTGCCCACTCTGACCCTTGCACATGCTTTCAATTGCACTCTTGGTAATTTTTATAATCATAGACCTTCCTAGTAAGACTTATTTGTGTGCAACTGTTTTCAGTAATGAAGATTGAACAAAGGGGCTTAGACCTTTCAGAGATAGTAAAACTACATATGGACTAGCTAATAATCTTCACAAAAAGCCACTATTGCCAAACTCACTTCAGTGTAAAAGCCACCAAACAAGTCTTTGCACTCGTATAGCCTCTTTCAACCCATTTTTTCATTTTCTTATGCGTTCTTAGCTTAGGGAGAACTTATATTGGAATTGTAAGAAAGAAAAATGCTTAGTTTTGGGTTTGAGTGAAACCTGTGTGCATAAGTGATGTTGCCAATGGTGGATCAAGCAATAATTTGTACTGTACAAACAGCCATCATTCCAAACCAATATGAGAATTTACACTGATTGATGCTCTTAACGCAATGCAATAGTAATTTTACATCTAGGTTTCTTGTTACATATTAAGATTCTTTTCATTTAAACATGTCGCTACAATCCTATATGCTGCTAATATATATGCTTGTTAAAACTAAGAAAAGAAAAAGCTGATGCATGCTGAAGTGTACTATAGAATATTTTCTTTTTCCTCTCTCATGATTTTTGGTGTCACTTGGAGAACCAAGCAAGTATTTTAGGGGCCTGTTGTTTTCAGATGCTTTTCCTTTGGTAGAAGTATAGCTCTTTAAGTTTATCATGCAGTATTAGTAATATGACGTGTTATAACCATGAGCAGGAAGTGCATGATTATTTGAAGAGTCTGTGTCCTGATTTGCACATTACTCATGGTGAATACGATGATGATTCACGTTATCCAGAGACAAAAACACTCAACATTGGCCAATTCAAGCTTGGAATATGCCATGGTCATCAGGTTTGGTTATCATTCGTCTCTGTCTCTGCATTTGCTTCATATTGTTACCTACAATGTAAAGAAATGTGCCTCAAATGTAGTTTAACATTTAATGCTTGTTTTTGCATCCAATTCTTTTTTTTTTTCCTTTAAGTGTTAGGAAAGAGATTTCCTTACAACCATTGAGCCTAAATTTGTATTTTCTGTTCTAAGTTTCTCATTGTTTTTAGTAGTTCATGTCGTCGGTGATTTCTACATTCTGACTTTACAGATAGCCTCAATGATTTGAATTGATTTTAATCATAGTTGCAGTTTAATATTATCAAGCTGAGAAAAAGATAAACATTATATCTTTGTGGTATTAATAATATCATATGCAGGTTTTGGTCCTAGTATGTCTCAAATTGCTTAGTTTGCCATATATTAATAAGTTTGCCTGACCTTTTTTCGCCATGCATCCAGTTTTTCATCCCTTGGATTATTGAAATCTAAGGTGCCAAAATTCATCCCTGCAGTAATCCTTGTGCTGTTTAGAAAGCAAGAAAAAAGTCATATTATAGGTCTAATTGTCTATCCTTTTACTTGATAGGTATCAACAGAAAATTAATTCCCATTATTTTAGGGAATATTTTCTCCATGATGACTACAATGATAAATAAATGCTTAGATGTCCTTGTGGTACATACATTTTTCTTGATGCATGAAGTCTAATCCTCTTCGTAAATTTCCACTTTGAAGGTCATTCCGTGGGGTGACTTGGATTCACTGGCAATGTTGCAGAGGCAACTGGATGTTGACGTTCTAGTAACTGGTCATACCCATCAGTTCAAAGCCTACAAGCATGAGGGTGGTGTTGTTATAAATCCGGGCTCTGCCACTGGTGCGTTCAGTGGATTCACCTACGATGTAAACCCAAGCTTTGTTCTAATGGACATTGATGGCTTGCGGGTCGTGGTTTATGTTTACGAGTTGATAGATGGCGAAGTAAAGGTAGACAAAATTGATTTTAAGAAAACAGCCACTACTCCTTCATCACATTGACTTGCGTTCTAGTAATTACTGTATGACATTTTTGGTTCCTCAAAAGTTTGTTTAGTTGAGGTGCCTCAAATGAAGATAGAGGTGGAAAGATGTTTACTATCACTTTTACCGGATCTAAAATAGCATATAAATATATGAATAAATGATTTTTGTTTGCATTTACTGTGGTGAGACTATTGATTTGATCCATTTTTGACTCGATTGTCATTCAAAATATGTACAACCATTCACCTAGAAAGCATGTGATAATAAAATTTACAGTTGATATGTGCGGCACAGCTATAGTGAGTGTACACACTTAATGAATTTATCTTATAACATGTTATTAGAGTGTAATTTGGAGAAACTACATTGTTGGACCGCAATTTTCCTTGTATCAAATTGTCCAATTAGATATATACAAGTTTTGATTTCAAATTCTCATACATCATGAAGTGCCCGTACCCTGCTTTTCTTGGGTTTTCGGTCAGTTTGCATGCAAGTTCTGCCTTTCAGTGGTGCGTAGTTACATTTTTTTTGCCAAGAGTTTATGTGGGGAAGTTCAACATAAACGTATAAAAAATCACATGGATTAGAGCTCAAAAAACACAGATGAATTAAGTTGATCTCAACAACAATATCACCCGATATATTTTGACGAATCCATGGCATGCAATTTTTTTTTTCACTGTTAATTCGTGGTAAATCAGGCCACCTTTTCTTCTTTCTCATAACTTTAGAATAAGTATTGATGAAGAAGAATTAAACTGGAAAAAGTAAAGACTTATCTTTACAAAGTCAAGTCTTGATATACGGACCAGCTCAACAGTTGTGATGGTAATATAGTATAATTCAGGATTCATATATCAAAGCAGTGGTTGATTGCTTGGATGCTGAGATGCAAAGAAAGAGCAATAACCTGGACCAAAGTTATGCTACCATAAATTTGAATGAAGAAGATGAATTGAAACCTCAGGTTGAAGTAATTTGCCCTTGCACAACATTAAAATTAGACTTTAGACTTTAGGTGAGAATCATATATATTCCCAGAATAGTTTTATATATATCCCCGAAAATTATATTGAACATCAATTTTTACAATACAAAAAATAAATAAGATTTATTGATGATTTTAGCGACCATTCATTTCCATGCTAATAAAAAACCTACAGTGACGGTGAAATATAGGTAAACGTTCAAAAATCAAATATTAAAAATAGCGATGGAAGGTAAAATGTCACTAAGGCGACAACATATAGCAACAGTTGTAGATCACCGTCGCTAAATATTTACCTTTAGTGATGATTTCGATGCTAGATGTAAAATTTATTCTTGTAGATGTAACGATGTTCTTTTCGCCCAAAATTCGTCACTAAAATTATTTTTACATTCTTTTTCTTTGTAATTTTTTATATTCTTTATTGTTTTTAATAATTATTAGAAATTTCTAAAGTTAATTTAAAAATTTCAATTTTATTTTTCACAAAATGGTTTATTCATGAAATTAAGGCGGGTATACGATGAGATAACATAGAAATGAATTTTATATTATGGCTAATGCAATAAATGAAATATTATTTACTAATCAAAATAAGTATAAAAAATTATTTATTTTAGAAATTAGAAATTAATTAAGGCATTTTTTCAATTTCATGACATTTTTGGAAAGTTTTCATAAAACTTTAAGTTTCCATATTTTACATTTTAGTTAAAGAAATAAGCTATTTCAAATGGCCCTTACTTATAGTGAGAAATAATTCTACAAAGATTCCCATTTAGAGTTAACTCTAGTATGCATCTGCATCTAAAAAATATATGTTTTCAAATATGAATTTTTGATAACTTTCAGAATTTTGTTCCTTAATGAAAATTTCTTGCAAATTTATATTTATTAGTTAATTTCCAACAAATTTTCCAAGATATTTCCACGATGATAATGCATATAAGATGCCTGTAATTTTGGGTGACAAGGAGGCAACTGACACATGGCTAAATGGTTTTTCCAGTTTTAAGTTTGATGTGCTTTGTGGGGTCCTGGAATAATAGATAATGAAGTTTCAATGAGTGTTTGAGTTTTCTTCAATTTCTAGACGGAACTAGTTGTAATTAATTGCCAAGGTGGCAAGGAATGTATTTTAAGTAGTTCTAACACGTAACGTTTGTTTTCTATGTTTATTTGGAAAAAGCAAGAGAAATGGCTCCTAGACATCATGTATGATATTTGTTTATGTTAATATTCGTGGAACTAATCGATCTTTTGCTATTTCCAGTGCATTGAATTATATACAACTCAGAATGGGGAGCAACACATAGGATTTTATTCATTAGAGATCATGGCTGCGGATCTTGAACTTAATTATACTAGTATTTCTCCTCATCAACTTATTAAATGCTAAGTTTGTGATTCTATTATCATTTGCATTTGCATGTATAGAGGGAATAGGCATTATATTTCAAATTTTATTTTTTTCTTTTACTCCTTCCATGTGAAAATTATTGTGCTGTCTCCCAGGTGGTGTTCACTAGGATGCCTTTCGAGAAGGCAATGCGATTGGTTTTGGTGTTACTGTAATAACAAACAGGGAGTTAAAGCTGAATGTTTATTTTCTTGTTCCAAACTTCCTTGACTTGCATTTTTTTACTGTTAGAGTAACTACAATCATAGTTAGATCTTCTAGTTTTCCTTGCCGGCATTCGCACAGTCTTGGTTTTTGTTTGTGCAAACTCATAATTATTTAGATAACATTTGATATGAGAAGTTGCTTTGTGCCATTTCTATGCAGCTTTTGCATTTGAAAATTCCGAATCAAAAGTTTCATTTTAGGAGTGAATATGAACCGGTTAATTAGTTCATTAATCCAAAAAAAAGAAAATAACCAGTTTATTAACATTGAAAAATCATTATTCATTAATCAATTCGTTATATTTGCCTATTTTTTTTAGTTTTGTTAACCAATATTTTTTGGTTAAATATTAAAATTTATAACATACAATTATAAAAAAAATAAATTAGGCAGAATTCAATACAATTTCAAATTTATAAAATAATTTAAAATAAGAACTATAAAACAAATATAATATACTAGCTAAAATTTATATTCAATAAATTAATAGCTAATATTATAAAATGAATTTGATATTTGTTGGAAATTATCATGTTAGTTCTAAGTAAAAAAAAATTTTGGACAATATTAAATATTTAAATATAAAATCTAAAACATAAAAAAATTTAATTAAATACTATTTAGTAAAATATGAACACTAACATATATGATAAAAAATAAAATATATAAAAATTAATCGATTACTCCATATAAATATTAATTTATATAATTAATTAATGTCATAATTTAAATATAATTTAAAAGCATTATATAAATTTTATAGAAAAATACAAAAAAATTAAGGTATAAAATAAAAATATAATTTAAATATAATTTAAAATATTACTCTTTATAAATTTTAAAAAGAAATATTTTTTTTTTTAAAACACACACACATATATGAGTTGGATATTAAAAAATTAAAATTAAAAATATAAAAAATAAAATAAAATCGAATCCATCAAATGAATTAAACGTTTTGAAATCAATTAGATTTAAAAAATCGTTAACCAAATTTTTAATTTTTTTCCCAGCTCATTCCTCATTCATTACTGAAACTCGTCTCGTCTTTTCTAATAGCCAAGGTAGATCAAAAAAAAAATCATCAATGATTGTTATGGACACGTGGCACGACTTCATTGTTACATCTATGAAAATTTTCTTGCCACTTCCTAGGCCAAGCTTTAGTCAGTTCATATCTTTGTTCCTATTAGAATTGTCTGGTTTCTTAATGTTATTTAATGGTGTAATATGTAATTTAATGATGCAATGGATCCATTCATTTCGTTTTTTTTTTGTTTTTGCTGTGCTGTAAAAAATACCTGACGGACTTGTAAGAAAATAATAAAAAAAAGGAGGCAATTTTGACTTTTCAAAGTTGCCAACCGCAATTTGCAATTGCAAAAGGATCGCGTGGACAGCTAATGAATTAGCTGTCCATACGCAGTGAAATATGCCTATAAATAGGCATTATTGTTTTGCAAAAATAGAACTTCAATTTCAAACAAACAAAATACGTGTGGGGTGAGTTTGTTTGTGAGTATAAGAAAATAGTGAGAGTTTAAGGATTTATTCAAAAATTTTTGGGATACTATCTGGGTATTTTTCTTGTGTTGAGGGTATAAGAAAAATATTGTATTTGTTATTGTGTAGTTGTAACAATTTTCCATATAGTGAATATTTTTCTTGGTTGTCTTTTGACAACGGCCGTGATTTTTCTCCGATTTTGGAGTTTTTCACGTAAATTCTTGTCTTACGTTTTTTCTGTATTTGTTCAACTATTTTTCATATTTTATTAAAGGCAACTTCTTGGAATAAAGAGGGAGAATTTTTCTCAACAACTGGTATCAGAGCCAAGGTGGGGAAAAGATTCTTTATTAGTATGCTCTGTGGTTGCAGTATAGACTGATCTTTCACATCAGAAAAGATTTTTTTTTTGGTATTGTGCACGTATACGGGTACTGTTCACGTATACGGTTACTATTCATTTATACGGTACTATTCACGTGAATAGTGAAAGCTGATTTGTTCGTAATAGAAAAATGTCTACAACAAAATTCGATATTGAGAAATTTGACGGGAGAATCAATTTTGCCTTATGGCAAGTGCAAGTCAAGGATGTATTAATCCAGTGTGGATTGTATAAAGTATTGAAAGGAAAAACAATCCCTTTGACCAGCAGTGGAGATTCAGGAAAGTCCACAATGAGCGATGAAGATTGGGAGGAGTTAGACATGAAAGCTGCCAGTCTAATTCGTCTCTATTTAGCAAAAAATGTTATTGCTAATGTGGTTGGACTATCTACAACAAAGGAGATCTGGAATAAGCTTGAAGAATTGTACCTGACAAAAAGTGTCTCAAATAGACTTTATTTAAAGGAGCAATTTTATAAATTGCAAATGGAAGAAGGCACGAAAATTTAAGATCATCTGAGTGTCTTGAATGGAATTATTTCTGAATTTGAGACTCTTGAAGTTAAGATAGATGAAGAGGATAAAGCCTTGCGACTCATCTTGTCTCTTCCACCTTCCTATAAACACATTCAACCCATTTTAATGTATGGGAAGGAAACTGTAGTTTTTTTAGAGGTGGCGAGTAAATTAATTTCTAAAGAAAGAAGAATGAATGGAGAAAATAAACATTCAGAAAACTCAATTTTGGCTGTTTATGGGAAGAAGAAGAAGAACTCTGAGAATAAAGTTGTATGCTGGGGATGTGGGCAAACTGACCACATTAAAAGGAACTGCAAGAAGGGTGGAGTTAGTTCGGCCAATAACTCTAAAGAACAAGCTGATGTTACCAATGTAGTCTCCCTGCAAGAGGGAGATGATGAATTTTATTAAATATATATGTACTCATGGCATGATTGCTACCATTGAAAATGCCATGAAAGAGGACATCTGATTGGTAGCATGTCCACGGATTTACACACGGGCATTGGCTGATAATTATGCAAGGTGTGTGGTGCGACAAAAGAATGTCGATGGCTAGTGAACTTCTTGGAAAATCAGCATGGAAGTTGCACCATAATTTATTAGCAAGTTTTTCGACATGGGCCGAGGTGAAATTCTTGGAGTTAGTGTTAATTTCAAGTGGGTATACTTTTTATGGTGGAGTATGATAATTCTTGTTTAAGAATTGTAATTGTTGGTGTTAGACAATGGTTTGGTAGCAGATATTTTTATTTTTAATTATGGTGGAGATTGTAAGAAAATAATAAAAAAAAAGGAGGCAACTTTGACTTTTCAAAGTTGCCAGCCGCAATTTGCAATTGCAAAAGGACCGCGTGGACAGTTAATGAATTAGCTGTCCATACGCGGTAAAATATGCCTATAAATAGACATTGTTGTTTTGCAAAAATAAAACTTCAATTTCAAACAAACAAAATACGTGTGGGGTGAGTTTGCTTGTGAGTATAAGAAAATAGTGAGAGTTTAAGGATTTATTCAAAAATTCTTGGGATACTCTCTGGGTATTTTTCTTGTGTTGAGGGTATAAGAAAAACATTGTATTTGTTATTGTGTAGTTGTAACAATTTTCCACATAGTGAATATTTTTCTTGGTTGTCTTTTGACGACGGCCGTGGTTTTTCTCCGATTTTTGGAGTTTTCCACGTAAATTATTGTCTTACGTTTTTTCTGTGTTTGTTCGATTAATTTTCATATTTTATTAAAGGCAACTTCCTGAGATAAAGAGCGAGAATTTTTCTCAACAGGACTAGGACGGAAAGTTCCATTCCATATATTTTTTTTTTACATTTTATAATATTATAGCGACAGATCCATCTTCCGTCGCTATAAAATTTTTCAGAAAACAAAATACCCAAAAACATTAGTGACCGATAATTCCGTCTCCAAACGCTAAAACGACCAAATGCCAGTACGTTAAAGAGCAGCAGAAGTCCATACCTTGATGACTGGATATTCCGAATACTTTTTTTCTGCACTTTTGCTTCGAAACATCAAGACAACCCTCCAAATAAAGCCCAGAAATAGTGAATCTACTGAACAGAAATCAAGAGTATATATATTATATTGTTGATGAATTAAATAATTCATGTAAATTAAACTGTAAAAATTAAGAGAAAATTACATGTCCTTAAGTATTTGAAATGCAATATGCATTAAAATAAAAAAAATGCAATTAAAGTGCACAAAATCATGTTCAAATTAAAGAGAGATCATTTGAGTTAATGTACCAAAAAATTATTTATAAAAATTGTCCAGAACTCTATAAATCAGATTAAAAGGGCATGAAATCATCATATGTAGTGTAAGTAAAATAATTAAAGTACATGAAATTCATCTGAAAAGGAAATTTGGTTAAAAAGCAAAACTAAAAAAGGGAAACCCTAAGTATAGTAATTAACTAAAAGGCTGAATCAGTGTTCAATAATTATTGCATCAAATGACACCAAGAGTTCCCCCAAACACTTCAGGTAGGGACACTTAATTATCCTGAAAATGCCCCCAATGAAGTGCTCAAGGGAATTCTAGGGGACACCTGATTTATCCTCTAAATCTTGAATTTTGCTCCTATGATTTCTTGCAAAGGACATGTACTTCCTATTTATACTATTAATGTGCAGCTAAGCTCGGATTCTGCCTAAAATGTGCAAAAGATCTGAAAAAAGGATAAAGTTATGAGCAATGAAACTAGACAGAAATGTGGGCTGAATGGTGGAATAATAGTGAAGTGAGGGGTCATATGCCATTTTATGTATCTTTTTCTTTTCCTCTAATTCCTTCTGGTTTTATCTCTACAGCCTTTCGTTTTCAGCTTCTCTCTTAAAGATTTTGATAAATTTGAGCCTCAGTTTCTGCCATATATACTTAAAAAGGACCACATTTCCGCAGATATTCTCTTCCTTAAGTATAAAGATTGTAACAAAACGAAGTTGCATGTATTGCAGTCCTGTGTTATAATAAATCTAGTTTGAATGTGGTTGAGAATTGAGATAGCCTGTACCCACTCCCCATCCTTGTCATTGTTCTTTGCTTTTCATTTTATACCATAAACATTACTAGGTTCACTATTCTCCCTCTTCTAATTGCCTATACTTGGTCCATAAGATTATTGTTAATGGACCGACTAATGACATGTTGCCACAAAAAAGAAATGCAAAAAAAGCCACATCTGTATAATAACTACTTGAATAATTCCTTTTTCACCGTAAAATACGAATTCAACGGAGATCAAGATTCTTATTCAACAAAACTCATTTTTTTTTTTTTTTAAGTTGAAATGTATTTTGATAGGGATTTTTTAATAATCCAAAACTTTGCAATGATTGAGCTAATTTCTTGCCACTAAGGAACTATTAAGAACAATTTTTTCAGCTTGATTCATGTGAGGTTATTAAATTAGGTGCATGAATTGTTTCATGGATTAAGCTAAGGATGAAGGGATCTGTGCATGCTAACTACCATTCTACATGAACTTAACCAAAATTTAATATTAAAAGTGGCAAAAATTTGCTTAGAAGTCAAGATTACTTAGTGTATTTTTGTTGAAAATGAGGACAACTTTAAAACTAAGTAGTCTACTTTGATAGAGATGTGGACAAAATTGAAGTTGGAGAAGTTCTGTCTTGTTTAGTAACAAGGTTTGTTTTCTGTCTTGTTTAGTAAGAATCAGTTTAGCAAAACTTATGAAAACAGTTTTTTCAATTGAAAAAAATTGTATTTCAAAGAACTGTATGTCGAAAAGTAAGTAACTGTTTGATAAATAAAATTCAAAATAACTTATAAAATAAAAAACAGTTTTCAACTATTTGGTTAATGATATGATTAAAAATGACTTTTTAGAATAAAAATAAAAAATGATATATATAAATTTTAATATATTATATTCAAAATCTCACTAAATAATAATAATAATTCCCATTTATTTATTTATTTTATTTCACTAGACTATTAAGGCCATATATTTTCATATATAATTAAATAAAAATAAATATAACATAAAAAAATTAAAAATATATATATTATTTTCTTAATTAATCATATATATTATTTTGGATGATAAAAAAAGAGAAGAGAAAAAAATAACGTAATTATTTTTAACGTCAGATAATTTTGGGTGGTAGGATAAGAGAAAGAGCAAAAAAAAAAAAAAAAAATTATGTTAGATATAATTATCATTATGAAATAAAATAAGTGATATTTTTGTCTAAAAAAATATTAAATCTGATGTACATAAAAGCTGAAAATCAGTTTTTCTGAAAAAATTTAATTTCTAACTTTTTCTAATAGAAGGTTTTTTTACGTTTCAGAAAATTGATTTTTCTAAAATTAGCGTTTACCAAACACTTGTTTTTGTCACATAATCAGTTTTTATCCCATATTGAAAAAGTTATGCCAAACGGGGCCTAACAAGGTTTGCCTTTTTGTTTATTCTTTTGTCTGTTCTCATGGAAAACAACCCTGAGAATCTTTCTCATGTCAACCTACAATACACTATGCTCACTGTTAATGATGATGTCAATGAAGGCCTCATTATTGAAGATGCAGATACTGAAACTCCACCCATTGATTTGCGGTGGAGCCTGGTGGGACATTTCCTTACTAAGAAAGTGATTAATTTTAACGCCATGAAGCAAACCATGGCTGCTTTATGGAGGCCGGGGATGGGAGTTTTCATCAGAGATATTGAACCTAATCGTTTTATTTTTCAGTTCTTTCATGAACTGGATATTCAGCGGATCATTGATAGCGGTCCATGGAGTTTTGACAATCAAGTGTTGTTGGTAAGGAGAGTGCAAACAATTGACCTGATAGACAAGGTTCCTCTTAATTGGATGCACATCTGGGTTCAAGTGTACATACTGCCAGTGGGTTTCATGTCCACTCGAGTGGATGAAAGCATAGGTAATTATATTGGAGGTTTCATACATGCTGATCCCAAGAATTTTTCAGGAACATGGATTAATTATTTGCGTATAATAAGAGTGGCCATTGATGTTAACAAACCTCTTAAACATGAGATGAAGATAAAAAAAGCAGGTGGAGAATGGTTGACTATTAGCTTTAAATATGAGAGGCTTCTTACTGTGTGTTTTCTCTGCAAAATGGTGGGGCATGGAGAAAAGCAATGCCCAGAACTCTACCATAGAAATGCCAATGAACTTGTCCGGCAATTTGATGAGACTATCCGTGCGAATAATAGAAGACAAAGCTCAAACTTTAGTGAGCAATGGTTGCGGGATTCACCTCTGTTGAAGCAGGCTTCTGCCATGGCTCTGGTTCAATCCGCTGATATAATGGCGGTTGATTCAAACCAAGTTGGTAACCCCGATCAACAAGGCACAAAAGGCGATGGAGGGGGTATGGGGGCAGCGCGTGATTCATGGAGCTACAAATCAGGCTGTGGTTATGGTGCATAATAAAGGAAAGGGAGTAATGGTGTTCGTGAATGGTGGGAGTACAGATGATATGGAGGAATTGAAGGATAATGAGGGGGTTGTTATTATTGATTACAAACGGCGCTGTAAAGAACAGGGAGCAACTACCAAGTCTGATGGAATGGGCCTTGATTCTGGGCTAAGTGTTTCTACTGAAATGGAATAAAAAAACATGAAAAAGGCGGGCTCTGGAGATCAGGCCCGCCAGACATTATGAGTTGCTTAAGTTAGAATTACCATGGGATGGGCAACCCTCAGGCAATTCGGGTTCTTCGGGACCTTGTGCTACTAAATAAGCCCAATTTAATTTTCCTTATTGAGACTATTTATAATAGGGAAAAACTTGAAAAAATTAAATTAAGTTTGGGTTATGAAGGTTTATTCTGTGTGGATCCCATGGGTCACAGTGGTGGCTTGGCTTTATTTTGGAAAGGGGAAAATGATGTTAATCTGTTGGGCTTTTCTAGACATCATATAGATGTTCAAATTAATATTAAGGGCCTTAGTGGTTGGAGATTTACTGGGTGAGCCCAATAGGCAATTCAGGCCCCTCTCTTGGGATCTTCTTTGTTCTCTCTCTAGGAAGTCGCCACTGCCATGGTGTATTGTTGGTGATTTCAACGACATCTTGGACTTTAGAGAGAAGAAGGGTGGCTGTCATTATCCTCAGCGGCTTCTTGATGGGTTTAAAGCTGCTGTGGCTAATTCCGATTTAGTTGATTTGGGTATGAGTGGTTATAGTTTTACTTGGTCTAAAAGGAACGATGTTATGAAATGCATTGAAGAACGCCTTGACAGAGTTTGGCAAACAGCAAATGGATTTCTCTTTTTCCGTTTTTAAGGTTCGCAACATCGAGCAGACCTCTTCTGATCATACCCCTTTGTTTATTGATCCGGGCCCTGCCTCTTCTTCTCGAGCTGCAAAATGTTTCAAGTTTGAGAATGCTTGGTTGTGAGAGCCTCAATTTCTGAATGTTGTGCATAGTTCTTGGAACTCCAATCAAGGTATTTCTTTTGCCTCAAAAATTAAAAATTGTAGTTCTGATTTGGATTTGTGAGGTCGGCAAGTGATTGGGAATTTTAAAGATAAGTTGGCTGATTTGAGAACTAAAATGAAGTATTACAAGAGGATGGGTTCAGTTGGTGATAAAGAGAATTTTGTGGAGATTCATAAACAGTATCTTGAGACTTTGCGACAACAGAAAATTTTTTGGAGACAGAGATCAAAACTATTTTGGCTGAAGGATGGGGATTCCAATACTAAATACATTCATGCTGTGGCTTCAAAGAGGAAGAGGAAGAACCGTTTTGACATGTTAAAAGATCCAACGGGACGACAGTGCTCTTGGAATGATGGGTTGGAGGATGTAGTCGTCAACTACTTTAAACAAAATTTTCAAGCATCTAATTCGAACACAGGTATAACAACTACTACTATGAAAACTCGAGTTTTTGAGGCTCATAATATGATGTTGCAGCAGTTCACAGCTGAAGATGTTAAAACAGCTCTATTCAGTCTTTACCCAGATAAAGCACCAGGGTTGGATGGTATGAATGCAACTTTTTTTCAAAATTGTTGGAGATTGTTGGCAAAGATGTCGCTGAGGAGGGTCTTAGCATTATTAAGAACTGCCAGATGCCTGCAGATTTAAACACTACTGCTATCTATGGCGAATTTGAGACCCATTGCGTTATGCAGTATCCTATACAAAACTATTGCAAAGATGCTTACAGCTAGACTGAAGTGTATTCTCCCTGATATTGTGTCTATGAACCAAAGTGCTTTTGTTCCAAACCGGCTTATTTCTGACAATTTTGTGGTGGCTTATGAAATTTTGCATCACTTAAAGCGTAAGACTCAAGGGAAGGAGGGTATAGTTGCTTTAAAACTTGACATGAGCAAAGCTTACGAGCGAATAGAATGGCATTTCCTGGAAGAGGTTTTGATTCGTATGGGGTTTAACTTGAGGTGGGTTCAGCTTATTAAAATGTGCATTGAATCGGTCTTCTATTTCATTTCCTGTTCCAATAAACTTTTGGGGCCTATTATTCCTAGTAGGGGTTTGAGGCAGGGAGACCCTCTTTCCCTTTATTTATTTATATTGTGTACTGAAGGTCTTTCAGCTTTGTTTAATCATTATGAGCAGCAGGGTCGATTACATGGTTGTCGAATTTCAAGGAACGCCCTAGCTATCTCTCATTTGTTCTTCGCAGATGATAGCTTCATCTTTTTCAAAGCTACATCTGAAGAAGCTCTTACAGTAAAGGAGGTTCTGGAGATCTATATGGCTGATTCTGGATAGGTAGTAAACTTTAATAAGTCGTCTGTTAAATTTAGCGCCAACACTACTGAAGGAGTAAGAGATGGGGTCTGTGCTACGTTATCTCTGAATCCTAATTCTTCTCATGAGTTGTATCTTAGGCTTCCTTCGATGGTGGGGAGGGATAAGAAGGATATTTTCTCATATATTGAGCAGAAGGTGTGGAAGCGAGTTAGCGGATGGAATTGGGCTCTATTATCCCGAGCCGGTAAAGAAGTGCTTATCAAAGCTGTGGCTCAGGCGCTTCTTACGTATACTATGAGTGTCTTTCTCTTGCGTTTGGGTCTTTGCCAAAAGCTGGAGAGATTGCTTAACTTCTTCTGGTGGGGCTTGAACAAACGGCTTCAAAAAGGTATTGCATGGATGTCTTGGGAGAAGCTCTGCATTCCGAAGCATAAGGGGGGTCAAGGTTTCAGGTCTTTACGGGATTTTAATCTGGCAATGTTGGGAAAGCAGGCATGGCGCTTACTGTCGGACCCTTCTTCTCTTATGGCTCAAACTTTTAAAACTCGGTATTTTCCTCATTGCAGTTTCTTACAAGCTACTTTGGGCTCAAACCCCAGAAATACATGGCGTAGCATTCTTCAAGCTCGGGATAGGATTAAGGCAGGTTGTAGATGGCGTGTGGGTGACGGGGTCAGCATTAATGCTCTTACGGATCCTTGGTTGCCGGATAGTGATAACCCCTATGTTTCTACCTCTTTTGATGTGGAGTGGGATGGTTTGAAGGTCTGTGATTTGATGAGCAATGACAAAAAATGCTGGAATTCTGGTTTGATCTCTACTTTTTTCAATAATCGGGAAAACCTTTTAATTCATAATATCCCTCTTAGCTGGTTTAGTAAGAAGGATGTTTGGCAATGGGGATTGGAAAAGAATGGGATTTATTCGGTTAAGTCTGCCTACAGGCTTATTCACAGGAGCAATCTTTTCTTCGATTCTTTGGAGTCGGTGGATTGGAAGAAGTTTTGGTGCTTGTCGATTCAATCAAAGATCAAGCACTTTTTCTAGAGAGCTCTCCATGACTGTCTTCCTGTTCGGTCTGTTCTTGATTTGAAAGGTTTGGATATTGATCAGACCTGTCCTCTTTATGGTGTTGATGCCGAATCTATTTTTCATCTTTTTGTTGATTGCTTGTTTGCAAAAGAAGTTTGGAATAAGAGTCAGGTGGGTTATATTAGAGGAGATACTTCTACTTTTCATGCTTGGTTTGTTTTGATTTTATCCACTCTGAACTTAGACCACTGTCGGTTAGACATTTCTATTTGCTGGGCTATTTGGAATTGCAGGAATGCTTTTGTTTGGCAAAATTCTAGGCCGGCTGTTGCTTATGTTCTCCATGTAGCAGAGTCCATGATTAAGGATTGGGTTTTTATTATGCAACGGATTGATAAGCCAAGGACTAGTTCTTTAGCTGCTGTCTTGATCTGGCTTCCTCCCAATCTGGATTGGCTAAAAATTAACACCGATGCAGCCATTTTCTCGAGTTCCCATACTGCTGGTCTAGGCTTTGTTGTGAGAGATTCCAGGGGCAAGTTTATTGCTGCGGGTCGTAAGCAGATTTTTGGGGTTCAGGATCCTGCTTTAGTTGAAGCCATGGCGGTTCGCGAAGCTCTTAGTTGGCTAAAGAGTTTTGCTCTTTCAAAGGTGGTGATTGAGTCGGACTCTCAGCTTGTTATTCATGCTTTATATGGCACTTCTTTGACTGTATTATTCTTGATTGTAAGACTTTAAGTGCTTTTTTGTCCAATATTCGTTTTGGTTTTGTTAAAAGATCTGCGAATAAGGTGGCTCATAGGCTTGCTCGGGCTTCTCGTTCTATGTCAGGTTTTGTCATTTGGGATTTAGCTCCCCCTTCTTGTATTAGTTCAACTATTCTGGCTGAGTTTTCTTATTGAAGTTGAATTCTCCTTTAAAAAAAAAGTAGTCTACTTTGATTGAGCGTGAAGATTAAAAAGGGCACATTTGAACTTTATAAAAAAAATTTCAAGGGAAAAAAAATAATGTTTTTGAAAAGGGAAGTGGGCAATTACCCTATTATCTAGCAGGTGAATTCCCCCCTCATTTTTCAACTACCTTATCTTACATATATTATTTTTATATTGGCCTTTATCTATGTATAATGTCATCCAGACAAAATAATTTAAAAAGAAGATAGGATTCTGTATTTGAGAAACCGGAGCTAAACCTCCGAAAAAATAAATTTCAACAAAAGAAGATTAATAACAAGAAGAGTTATGAAGCTGAGAGAAAGAAGAAAAAGGAGGAGAGGTTGATGTTGAAAAAGCATAAATTGCAGAAGAATGAAAGTTAATTAAGGAAAATAATTAGGACGATGTTTATGATATGTTGAACTGAGAAAAAATAGGATACAATATATATATTAGAAAAACAGAAATAAAAAGTGCAAAACCACCATCTGTAGATCTTAACCATATGGCAATAAATTAAGTCGACATAATACGATGATATTTCTTCCTAATTATATGCTCAGTAAATGACAAAATTTATAAGTATATTAAAAATCTTAGAAATCAAGTGTAAAAAGAAAATATTTCATTATTAAGATTTGAAAGTTGGGCTTCCTAAATCAGAAGGACTTCTGCTGTCAATAAGCTTTAATATGAATGATGAAGTTGGTTGCCTTATCTTCAGACTGTGTTGAAGAGAAAATCCAACAAAGGATGTGAACCTGGACGGAACTGTGGACTACGTGAAGTTTAGAGAATATTTAGCAGTTTTGAGTTAAAAATTTGCCTTTTCCACTTCCATCTCCATCCAACCTTTCCTTTTTACCCTCATTGCCAAATTGATGATAAAGAAATTCCATGCAATTAGATTCAGGGAAAATAAAATTATCAATATTAATTATTAATATCCATCAAATCCAACAATATTAATTAATAAATAAAGAAATAAAGGATCTTATTATCACCAGATAATAATGGTAAACAGAAATGATATATAAACTGAGGTATCTATGGAGGTGCATTGTGGAATAAAGTTGAAGATGGATCCATACGGAATAATGGAAAGAATAAAACAGACTGCAAAAAGCAAAATTATATCTTTATACAATCCAGAGAAAGCAGTCTATTTTCATTAAATTTCTCTTTGATATGAGACTATATTCTCCTTTTGCTCCTTTATTGTGCATATAAATATACATAAGATGAAGAGAAGTAGAGGCGGTTAAGGAAGGGTGACGTGTCCTCTGGAGTTCCCTTGACCACTTCCTTTGGGGGGCTGTGCCCTATTGGCATCCCCATCCTACAGAAGTGTTTGGGGGAACTTTGGCTGCCATCTCACCATTATGCTCCACTTTTTAGTTTTTACCATCAATATGTTTATTTACATTGAATAGTCTTTTTTATTTTTGGCTCAGTTTTAGTGTGGACATAACTTAATTAAATATTTTCATCAAAACCATTTAATCGTCCCATCAGCACAGTTGAATAATACGTCCTTTATTTTTTTCAAAATAATTTGAATTTGTATTTATTATTTATAATATTAATAAATACAAATACTCAATAAATTATTATTAAATTTTAAATGTTTAAATGAATTATGAAGTCAAATAATGTGTTTATACATGTATTAGGCCAAATTAATTTTAGGATAAACCCATTTGAAAACACTCGATTTAGACATCTGAACTTAAAAGACGATCTAATAAACACTTAAAATATCTAATTTTAGTGTTTTTAAATACAAAATGCTGACATGACAGCAATTGTGATTTAAACCATAATTGTGGCGCGTGAAGCTTGCGTAATACCTGTTATCACCGGTACAAAACAGTGTATTTTATTACTTAGGTATCATATATGGAGTTTACAGTTTTTCAATTTTCACAATAGCATTTTGCTTCTGCAACTGGCAGCGAATACAATTTTCGCTACTACTGGCTGAATCTTTTATCCATGGCGGCTCAAACAATGAAGTCATGAAGACTTTATCTCCATCGAAATTGGCCTCAAGGATCTATACTCAAAACCTATCCCAAAATTATTTACAGACAATTGAAACTTGAAAGATGATATTCAGCAGTAGCTTCTTCTTGTTCGATTTGTTTGGGAGAGTATAGTGATAATGATATTTTGCTTTTGTTGCCGGATCGTGATCATCTTTTCCATTTCCAATGCATAAATTCATGGTTAAAGCTGCTATTAAACTCGCCGGCGATAACAACCAAAATCCCCCGGAGCCAAAAAATTAGAAGCCCTACAAAAATAAGATTAATTAAAGGCTAAAAGCGC
This sequence comes from Excoecaria cochinchinensis, assembly GCA_947683425.1. Lineage (NCBI taxonomy): Eukaryota > Viridiplantae > Streptophyta > Magnoliopsida > Malpighiales > Euphorbiaceae > Excoecaria > Excoecaria cochinchinensis. Next base: position 766,432 of record CANTUQ010000045.1, read on the forward strand.
ATTTTTGCCCCCTAACGTTTTTCTAAATGTGCAAATTTGCCCCGAACGTTTGTAAAATGGAAGATTTTTGCCCATACCGTCAATTGCCACTAACTTTAACTGTTAATACGTTAATTGACCGCTAGTGGAACACGTGTCACACATTCATTAGACATATGAATCAAACGTTTAGGTGCCAAATATGCATTTTTGCCCCTAAAGTTTTTCGAAACGTACAAATTTGCCTCTAACGTTTGAAAAATGAGAGATTTTTACCCTTACCGTCAATTACCGGTAACTTTAACCGTTAACACATTAGTTGACCGCTGACGGCAGGAGCAAAAATCTCTCATTTTACAAACGTTAGGGGCAAATTTATCTCAAAATAAACGTTAGGGACAAATTTGCACATTTAGAGAAACGTTAGGGGCAAAAATGTACTTTTGGCCTTAATTAAAATAAAAATAAAAATTGAGCTTCATTTACTCAAAATCCCACATACCCAAAAATTATAGACAAGATTAAACAAAAATAAAATTGAAATTGAGTTGTTATATCACATATGAGATGATATCTCATCTCAAAAATATAAAAACGGGAGAAGAGAAGAAAAAAGGAAAAATTAGAAGAAAAAAAAAAGAGCAAGAACACAACAAATAGAGAAGAGAACACGAGAGGAGGAGGAAAAATAGGAATGCTTACTTTTGATTCATAGTCGAAATCTGGAAGAACAAACATAGAATGGTTGAATTTAGTGAATTTTGCAAACTGAGCTTACGAGAAGAGGGAGATGAGGGCACGAGATGGCAGAGATGAGCTGAGGGCAATGAAATGTAAATGACAAAATCCAACAAGGTTCAACTTCTCAAAAGATAAATCCAAAAAAAAAAACATAGTTTGTTACTCATAAATTAAAGAGAGATTATCTTAAAATCAAAAGAAAATCATGGTGGTGAGGTGAGATCGATCAAGCATAATAGATAGAGGTGAGAGACTGAAATGGATGAAACGGAATATTTGTTTTTTTTTTTAATTTTTTTATTTAGAAGTATTTTACCGACGCATGTCGGATATGTCACGATCTAATTCAGTCATGATCTGCACATAAACTACCTAAATAATAGTTAATGCAAGTCTTACCAAACTATTAAAGCTATATAATTCACCTAAACCAAAAAAAAAAACTAAAGTTCCAAGTCCAATCTTAAAATTTCAAATAAAAGTCAAAATTAAACTACGAAATCTCTACAGAATAAAAGGAATAATTCGAGATTTAAAAGTTCTACTAATAAACTGACTGAAACATAATATTAACTAGAGCAAGTGCAAAAAAAAAAAAGGATCCTCGCCAATAGAAGGAATAAGGCTGGAACTAGCCGAGAATAAATACTAATCTGCAAAACAAAAGAGTATATAGATCGGACGTGATTTGAGTACAGTGACTCAGTGAATGATAACTACAACACACAACGGACTGAGAATAGGCGATAATTCGAGTGAATGATAACTACAGCACACAACGGACTGAGAACAGGCGATAATTCGGAGTAATTTAACAAAATATATTTAGCAACTAAAATGGTATAATAAGCCATAAAATGAATCATCTAGTAAGCAGAATAATTTTAAATAACTCAATTCACAGTTCGAAACACAGATCAAAACCACGGTACAGATCAAAACCACGGTACAGTTCAACAGGGTGATGATAATTCACACCACCAAAGGCCAGATAACAGATGTCTCCACCACATATATCATGCAATGCTTCTAATGTAGATGTCAATGATAGATGATACATGAAAGCAAATTATGTACTTTCCTAAACATGGGATATCTGTGGCGGAACCAGATGCAGATTCAGATAGTAGATCGTTCAATAGAACTAGATACATATACAGATAATAACTGATCACATGTACCGGTTTGAAAACATTTTTCATTAATGCAACATATCAGAAATTTTAGCAAAAAATAAATATCATTTCAAAGCAGGTGACAGATAAGTTCAGATAAATTTGATACACGGTTCAAATAAGTTCATATAAATAGATCAATCATTTACTGAAATGTATAATAAACAGAAAGTAATTCAGAAACCTGTTCCCAGAATCTAAAACTCTAAAGCAGATAATATTCAATTAAGTAAAATTAGACGAATCAAAATACCAATTAAATCAATAAAATAAATAAAAAGTAAAATTCGCATAAAACTAATATAAATAAAATTAATAAATACTAGTAAAAAATTAACATAGATACTAGTAAAATTCGCACAAGTTCATTTGATAAAGGATTAAAAAAACATTTTTAATAAAATAGAACTTAATAAACAAAATATTTTGAGTCAAAATTTAAAAGATGGTTTTTACAAAACAGATGTGTACTGTAATTACCACTTACCTGAAATTTTAAATAATCGAGGTCCAAAACTCAAAAGCAAGCTACTCACTATACGGAAGACGCACTGGAGTTTCCTAATCATAGGAAAATATATATATATATATATATATATATATTGATCACTCTAACTATTGTATTGGCCAAGCAATATTTTGTAACACTATAAATGTAGAATATTTGAGAACTTATTCGAAATAAGATAAGCTAAATATTTAGAACAATAATTAGACTTGATATTATATGTTCATAGGACAATTTTGTGCCGAAATTATACTTGTATATATTTAAAGATGTTTGTTAACATATGTTTATATATATTTGAGCTAAAATTTACTTATGATATAAAACATATATTTTATTTTATTACCCTTAAAAGAACTAGTCTACAGATTTAAAATTATCTAAGACTATTTAAAACAACGAAAAGCTATGACTAATGCACTGAGGAAAATAATATACTCATATGTATATATAATTATACATATATGCAAAACGTACTGCACTGTACAAGCAATAAGTAAATAAGAAAACTATTAAATTACACAAAATAATCATTACTAAAACATTTAATTATTATATATAAAAATCTCAATTCGACGGGAAGAGAATTATGAAAATAGATTAACCTTAAGAAAGGACAAAACATTAAAAGCCAATCTTTATTTGGCTAAAAGGAATGTATGCAAATCTCTTAGGTTTTCAAAGATGCCTTCCGTAGGAAAAAGAAAATAAAAAATAAATAAATTAAAATCTTGTTGCCAAAGAGCAACATTTTAACATGCAAAAAAAAACAAAATGCAATCATGTTGAAGAAAATAGAACTAAAGTATGCCGAAGAAAAAAAAAATTAATTATTTAAATAGTTTAGATTAATTTACCTTGAATATACTGTAAATGGTAGCCTTAATACCTCAGTAATGCATACCTCAGTAATGCAGTGTTATAAAATTGGAAAAAGCCATGAAATTCTACAGTTCTTTTTCTTCTTCTTCTTTTTTTTTTTTTTTTTCCGATAGTGCTCTATATTGGATTTTTAGAGCTGGAGGAATTTTTTTAGAATAGGGGACTAAAGATTAGGGAAGTGGGGTGGGAAAGGGGTTTTCAGTTATTATATATTTATTTAATATTTATTAATAATTAAAAGATTTATTAGATAAAAAAATGATTATAAAAGAAATATGGGTTATAATAGGTTGTTCCCTCATTATTGCCACGTGTCAGTCCAGCTTAGCAATTGGTTTTCACGCGATACACCCTTCCAAAATATCCTGATCTTTGGTGTTTAAAAATATCACAATTTACAAGTTTAAGTGTTCATTCGGTCATCAAAACAATTAACGTGTCAAAATAAATTTTATGGACAAATTTGAGTGCCTACAGATAGGTTTACCCTTAATTTTAAGGACTCCAATTTTATAGACTGGACAATACGATCTGAAATTTTTTAATAGAGAGAAAAAAAAATAAAGTAGATTTGAATATAATACATTCCAATACGTTAAAACCAATTTTGTTTCAATTTTTATCATCGGGATATCCTTTTAGTTTCAGGGACATGAACTTGCCAAGTCCCAAACACTTTATGTCGATTTTTTTTTTTATAATAAATTCGATTTCAATATATTTGTTAAAAAAAATTTGATATTTTTTTTTATTGAAAACGGATGCAATGTGTGTTAAATTAAATGTTTATAAATTTATTAAAATACAATAAAAATTAAGGAAATAAGATAAATAAAATTTAAAATTTTAATCATTAATTAATGATGTAAGATTACATTGGGCAAAGTCTAGTTGTGATTTAACACATCAGGTGTTCGATCAATTGTCACAAAGGTACACATTGTGTTGCTATGCCATCAATACAATTTATTCATTGATTAATTAGCTCATCGCAACTTCAAACTTTATTAAAAGATCAGAATCATTTGTCCTCAAATCAAAAGTACAAAGAAGAAAGAAACAAAGAGATAAAATTAAGCATCGTGGCCAACTTGCAGTCACTTTCAAATTAGAAATTAAGTGCAAGTAATTAGTTAAAGGCATCAGGATTAGCGGAAAGATAGTCTTCGGCAATTTTGTAAATGTCAATGAGTTTCTGGTGGCCAGCTTTAATTTGATCTTCATTGAGCTCAGCATTATCCTTTGAATAGTAAATGGCAGTGCTTTTATTAGTGGAACCACCACCACCAGAAGCTGATATTTTCATCTCACAATATGCTCTGTCTAAAGTGTCTAGCCATGGTTGGCCTCCAATTGCAGTGTATGAGTATGTCATATTCTCCTTATCTATTGCTTCAATCTTGTGATTCACATACCCTGCATTTTTATACATTTTCATTAAATATATGATTGTTATCCGATAATAACTATAATTTGGAAGAATTAATAATATCAAATATACCTTCAGCAAAGGTAGTCTTGGTAATGGTGCCAGGTCCTCCATTTCCTTCAATGATGTCAATACTCTTAATGTGTTGAGGTAGAAGCTTAGGGAGAATGGTGTGAGCTTCAAGGACAAACACTTTGAAAATCTTGGCTGCTGGGATTGATGTGGCCACCTCGTTTTCAAGAGTCCATCGGTAAAAATAAAGATAAAGTTATTTACGTACTATGATAATAAAAAAAAAAATAAAAAATGTTTTAGCTTCTTAGCAGACCAAGTCGGGCTAAAAACGTGGACTATATTGAGCAGAGAACTTGTCACTATACTAAAAAAGATTGTCGCCTAGTTTCAGATTGACAAAAAGTAAAGACATGTGTTCCATCATTTCTTCAATATTTCTTGAAAACGAGGTGGCCACATCAATCCCAGCAGCCAAGATTTTCAAAGTGTTTGTCCTTGAAGCTCACACCATTCTCCCTAAGCTTCTACCTCAACACATTAAGAGTATTGACATCATTGAAGGAAATGGAGGACCTGGCACCATTACCAAGACTACCTTTGCTGAAGGTATATTTGATATTATTAATTCTTCCAAATTATAGTTATTATCGGATAACAATCATATATTTAATGAAAATGTATAAAAATGCAGGGTATGTGAATCACAAGATTGAAGCAATAGATAAGGAGAATATGACATACTCATACACTGCAATTGGAGGCCAACCATGGCTAGACACTTTAGACAAAGCATACTGTGAGATCAAAATATCAGCTTCTGGTGATGGTGGTTCCATTAATAAAAGCACTGCCAGTTACTATTCAAAGGATAATGCTGAGCTCAATGAAGATCAAATTAAAGCTGGCCACCAGAAACTCATTGACATTTACAAAATTGCTGAAGACTATCTCTCCGCTAATCCTGATGCCTTCAACTAATTAATCACTTGCACTTAATTTCCAGTTTGAAGTTACATTGAATTGATGTCTTGTACTCTTCCATTTCAATATTAATCACCGAATAATTTGTGTTAACAATCATAATAAGTGTGATTAGAATTTAGACTTTATTTCTTATTCAGTAATGATTATCACCGGTATGGGAAAAAAATGTATTAAAAGAATGCCTAATCATATAGTTGATTTGAGAAGAGAGAAAATTTGGTAGATGGTGATAAACAAATTCTATTAATTAATATCTTTGAGTTGATAAATAAAGTTACACACAAATCAGATCTAGTAAACATTGCATTTATTAATATCTGATATATAGGTTTCTATGTCAGTAAATTATTCCCACTATCTCTGTTCATAAATAAGTATTCACTTTTTTTATTTTAATTTATTCACAAATAATTAACTTTCTAAACATTTAGTATATTTAAATGTGATTTTCCAAATATGTCATCCATATAATAAATATTAGCTCAATTTGTAAAATACAATTAATAATTAATTGTCTCTCTTAATAAAGATAAATTAGTAAAAATATAAGATAATAAATAAATTCCTTAATGTTTGTTAAGTATTCCACACCGACTAGCAATAAAAATATACTAATACTCTTTATAAAAATTTGGATAATTTTCATTATATAAATTTGCTTATGGGATCGAGTTTAGTTCAAATTCATTTTTTTCAAATAGTATCAAAGCTACTAGTTTTCGATATTGGGCCATCCCGTATGTCCAATCCTATAACTTTATGCTCTTCACTTCATAACATAGTTATTTTGCTTTTTAATTTGAGTTAGATTCAAATACATTTTTTTTACAGTATTTGTCCAAAAAGTAAAAAGTAAATAGTAAATAGTAAAACCCAAACACATTTTCTTCACAATCTTTGTACAAAAAGTAAAGTGGACAGTTAGATTTTCTAAATATAATGCTACAAACTTGACGCTCTTCACTTCATAAGCTATCTTGCTTTTGGGTTTGAGTTAGATCCAAACACATTAATTTTCTTCACAACATTTGTTCAAAAAGTAAAGTGGACTGCTAGATTTTCTATATATAATGCTGAAGAACTTTACTTCATAATGAACTGACCCATTTTGAATTAGATAATATATGTAAGTATTAAAAAAATATATCTGTTTGGTTTAGCAAATATTCTTCTCCTAAATTAGTTAAACATTCTAATGACTTTTCAATAAAATTTACATATATCTAAACTCAATATCCTATAAATTCACAAAAATCTACCTTCATAGCAAATTTATTTGCGTTGGAGTGCAGCAATAGTTCATACCTTCACTGGATATTCCAAATCCTTTTATCCGCACTTTTACTTCGGCTATGTATAGAAACATCAAGACAACCCTCCAAATAAAGACAAGAAATAGTGAATCTACTGAACAGAAATCAAGAGTATATTATATTGTTGATGAATTAAATAATTCATGTGATGAAGTTAAGTTGCAAAAATTAACAGAAAATTACAACTTAATTATATGAAATGTAATAAACGTTAAAATTTAAGAATGAAATTAAAGTGCACAAAATCATGTTCAAATTAAGGAGAGATAATTTGAGTTAATGTACCAAAAAATTATTTATAAAACTGATTAGAAATCTATAAATCAGATTAAAAGGGCATAAAATTCATCTGAAAAAGAATTTTGATTAGAAAAAAACAATAGAAAAACCTAAATATATGGCTCAAAGCTGAATATATAAATCTTCCATAAATATTTCATCAAATGACACCAAGAGTTCCCCCAAACACTTCAGCAGGGACGCTTAATTATCCTGAAAATGCCCCCAATGAAGTGCCCAGGGGAACTCTAGGGGACACCTGATTTATCCTCTAAATCTTGAATTTTGCTGCTATGATTTCTTGCAAAGGACATATGCTTCCTATTTATACTTTTAATGTGTAGCTAGCTAGGGTTCTGACTAAAATGTGCAAAAGATCTGAAAAAAAGATAAAGTTACGAGCAATGAAACTAGACAGAAATGTGGGCTAAATGGTGGAATAATAGTGAAGTGAGTGGTCATATGCCATTTTATATATCTTTTTCTTTTCCTCTAATTCCTTCTGGTTTTATCTCTACAGGCTTTCGTTTTCAGCTTCTCTCTTAAAGATACAAGTGTTTATGAGATGCTGATTTTGATAAATGTGAGTCTCAGTTTCTGCCATATATAATTAAAAAGGACCACATTTTTCGCAAATATTCTATTCCTTAATTATAAAGATTGTAAAAAAACGAAATTGCATGTATTGCAGTCACGTGTTATAATAAACCTAGTTTAAATGGTCCAGATAGTCTATACCCACCATTCACTTTGACCATAAACATGACTAGGTTCACTATTCACCCTGTTTCTTATTTTCTCTTATCAAGATTGAGCTTTTAATTTAATTACCAAATCTCAATGTGCTGAACTTAATTGAACGAGGGTAAAATGGACATATGAATATATTTTACATATGTAGAATATATTATATACATATATGACCATTTAGATAATATAAAACAATACATTTTTACGTAAAAATTGTTCTTCTTAAAAATTCTAAATGTCTGATTAATTTGATAGATGAGTAGAAGAGCCATAAAAATTTGTTACATAAGATTTTTCCAATCATGGCAATATTCCTCACCGTTGATAGTATGTAATATATATTTTTTAAATGTCCAAATATTTGAGTCAATCAATATTCGTTATGGTATGTAATATTACTTGCATACATTTGATGAAACTCAAAAATCATAATGATGGCAAATTTGGTTCATGAAAATCCATAGATGAAGTTTAGGCACGTATGCTGTCAATAAGCTTTAATTGGAAATTGGAATGATGAAGTTGGTTGCCTTATCTTCAGACTATATGTTGAAGAGTGTTACAGATTTGATTGTACATAATTGTAGGAATTAATTGGCTTGATTGGCTGCTAATTTGTAGGATAGAAAATTGACTTTTATTTCATTTCTTAGACTTTCTTAGACTCTATTATTGTATAAATACCTGTTGTATTTGTTAGAATGATGCACAGAAAATCTTTCCCATTGTGTCTCGTTACATGGTATCAGAGTTTTAAGCTTTTTTTCTGGGAGTTTTTTGGGTTCTGGGTGTTTTATCGTTGAGGATATTTTGTTCCTCTTAGGTCATCAGCTTGGGTGGTTTGTTTGTCTCACTGCCATCTTCAGAAGGTGCGCCTGTGCATTTTTGGCACTTCCAACAAGTCTGGCCACCAGACGTTTCGCGAGTGATTCACACGCGTCGACGTTGTTTTTCTCCTGGTTTCTCACGCGCCAGCGAGTGGGGGCCCATGCCGTGATCATCAGACCTGCGGTCATCCTCTTCGGCGTCGAATCATTTTCTCCGGCCATTCTCTAGTGCTCCAGTGGACATTCGGTGCTCTTTGCAAGGGGTTTTTTCTCTGGTTGTTTTGGTTCTCTCTTTCGCCTTTGGGATTCATGCCTTGTTTGCTGCTTCAATTTGCAATAGTGGTTATCGTGAAAGGCCAGTGTTATTCAAACGTGAGTTTGTATTTTGTTGCATTGCTTGATGTTGCTACTGGTGAATCCAGGTTATATTTCTTGTATCCTTTTTTTTTGCTTTTTTAGTGGGGTTTATTTTGTGGCTGAAGTTTTATTGTTGAGTAGTAGTGCTGAATTATTATTTTTTTCTTTTTTGAATATGGCGGATGGGAGTAAATCTGTTACTGAAATTATTTCAATACCTACCAAAATTACTAAGCATAAATTAAATGGTTCTAATTTTTTAGAGTGGAGTAGGAAAATACGGATTTATTTAAAAAGTTTTGAAAATAATGATCATTTAATTGAAGAGCCTTCTACTGATAAAACTTGGTTTAGGGATGATGCTCGATTATTGTTACAAATTACGAATTCTATTGAAAGTAATGTGGTGGGTTTAGTAGATCATTGTTAGTATGTTAAGGAGCCGATGGATTATTTAGCATTCTTATATTCTAGTAAAGGCAATGTTACTCGTATCTATGATGTTTGTAAGGCCTTTTATCGTGTTGAAAAGGATGAGGACAAGTCTCTCACAGCTCATTTTATGGAGTTCAATAAAATATATGCCGAATTGAATGTTCTTTTGCCTCTTAGCAATGACATTAAAATCTACAAATTCAAAGAGAACAAATGGCTATCACGAGTTTTTTTGTTACTCTTGCTCTAGAATTTGAGGCTGCCAAATCTCAAATTCTCTCTAGTACTGAACTCACTACTCTTTAGAATGTATTCAGTAGATTGTTACAGACCGAGAAAAATACTTAAACTGCTCACAAGTGTAGTGTCTTACTTATTAAAGGAGGAGAGGGCAATGAAACTGGGAAGAAGAATAATAAAGGAGGGAATATTACTAAAAACAATGACTTCAGTAATATTGTTTGCTATTACTGCAAGGAACTTGGACACATAAAGAAATATTGTAGAAAACTGCAGAATCGTAATGAGAGAACCCAAACTGCCAATATTGCTGCATGCAGTTCATCTACTGAGAAAAGTATCACTATCTCAACTGATGAATATGCTTGGTTTCAAGATCTTCTAAAAGAATCTACTTCAGTTACAACTGTTGCTGATCCAGGTAAAACTTGTCTTGTTTCCTATTCAGATAAGTGAGTCATTGATTCAGGTGCAACGGATCGTATGATAGGTAATTCCCATACATTTTCTACATTTCAGCCACATAAAGTATCTTCTCCTGTAACAATAGCTGATGGATCCACTTATAATATTGAGGGCTCTGGGGTTTTTAAACTCACTTCTTCTATCACTTTGAATTCAATGCCAAGTTTACCTAATCTAGCTTTTAACTTGATTTCTGTAAGCAAACTCACCAAAGACCTAAATTGTTGTATCTCATTTTTTTCTGATCAATGTCTCTTTTAGGATCTTATGACGAAGCAGATTGTTGGTAAAGGACACGTATCTGATGGTTTGTACATTCGAGATAAGCGGATACCATGGTCTGTTGCTTGTTCCAATGTTAATTCTTCTTTTGAAGCTTATTGCCGATTGGAACATCCTTCTTTGTCTACTTTAAAGAAATCGTGTCCGCAGTTTCATGATGTATCGTCATTGGATTGTGAGTCTTGTCATTTTGTAAAATATTATCGTAACTCATTAAGTCCTAGAGTTAATAAAAGAGCCGAGAATGCTTTTGAATTTGTCCATTCGGATGTTTGGGGTCCATGTCCTATTGCGTCCAAAATAGGATTAAGATATTTTGTTACTTTTGTGGATGGTTTTTCTATAATGACTTGGATTTATTTTATGAATAATTGTTCTGAGATATTTTCTCATTTTTCTGCTTTTTGTGCTGAAATTAAGACTCAATTCAATATTTCTGTGCATATATTAAGGAGTGATAATGCTAAAGGATATATGTCAGATTTTTTTCAAACTTATATGACCCAACATGGCATTCTCCATCAATCATCATGTGTTGATACACCTGCACAAAATGGCATGGTTGAAAGAAAGAATCGACATCTATTGGAAACTGCATGGGCCTTGTTGTTTCAAATGAAAGTTCCTAAGCAGTTTTAGGCTGATGCTGTTTCTAGGCATGTTTTCTAATTAACCGAATGCCATCTTTGGTACTTAATGGTGATAGCTCGTATCATGTTCTTTTTCCTACAAAGCCATTGTTTCCATTGGAGCCACGGGTATTTGGCAGTACTTGTTATGTTCGTGATGTTCGGCCCCAAGTTACAAAATTGGATCCCAAAGCCTTGAAATATGTATTTTTGGGATATCCTCGTCTTCAGAAAGGGAATCGATGCTACTCTCAAGACCTCAATAGGTATTTAGTCTCAACGAATGTAGTTTTTTCGGAGAAAATGCCATTCTTTTCTGTAGTGTCCAATCTTATGGGCCAGGGGAAGGAAGATGACTGGCTTATCTATAAATCTGTATCAAGTTCTGAACAGTTGGTGGACAGTTCTACTGAGAAATGTGATAATGATGATTCTCCTTGTGTTCAAACTTTTATTCCTGACAAGCCACCAATTGTTCAGGTTTATGCAAGAAGATCAGTCCCTAATGATACATGTCCTGCACCAGAGTCTCTTTCATTATCGGATCCACCATCAAAAGAACTTGACCTTCCCATCAGCCTTCGTAAAGGTAAATATCACTATAAAACCACTTATTCCATTGCCAATTTTATTTCATATAATCACTTATCTCCTCCATCTAGTGCTTTCATTGCTTTTCTAGATTTTATTTCCATACCTAAAGTAGTTAAAGAAGCTTTATCTCATCCTGGCTGGCATAATGCAATGATAGAGGAGATACAGGCTCTGGATGATAATCACACTTGGGAGTTAGTAGATTTACCACAAGGTAAGAAGGATGTTGGATGTCGATGGGTCTTTGTAGTCAAAGTCAATCCTGATGGATCTGTGGCTAGACTTAAGGCGAGGCTTGTGGTCAAAGGATATGCTCAGACTTATGGGGTGGATTATTCTGATACTTTCTCTCTTGTGGCTAAGTTGACTTCTGTTCGTCTCTTTATATCTATTGCTGCTTCTCAGCATTGTCCATTACATCAGTTGGATATAAAAAATGCTTTTCTCTATGGTGATCTTCAGGAATAGGTCTATATGGAGCAACCACATGTTTTTGTTGCTCAGGAGGAGTATGGGAAGGTCTACCATCTGAAAAAATCTTTGTATGGACTAAAGCAAAGTACTTGTGTTTGGTTTGGCAAATTGAGTGAGGTGGTTAGAGAATTTGAGCTAAAGAAGAGTCAATGTGATCATTCAGTTTTCTATAAATAATCACAAGCAGGCATTATTCTTCTTGTTATTTATGTTGATGATATTGTGATTATAGGAAGTGATTCTATAGGTACATCTTCTCTTAAGTCTTTCATGCATAATAGATTTTATACTAAAGACTTGGGCTAGCTAAAATATTTTTTCGGAGTGGAAGTTTCAAAAAGCAAGAAGGGAATTTTTCTATCCCAGATAAAGTATGTTCTTGAACTATTTGTAGAAACTAAAAAATTAGGAGCAAAGCCATGCAGTACTCCTATGATTCCAAATGTGTCTCTTACTAAAGATGACGGCGATCTTTTTGATGACCCAGAGAGATACAGGAGATTAGTTGGAAAGCTGAACTATCTCACCGTGACTGTAACACCCCGTTACCCCCCGTTGGAAGGATACCGGAGTGCTATACTCAAACATACACAACATATATACATACATACAAGCGAAAGCACTAAAGCGGAAATAATTTAAATCATAATATAAGCATAAGAAGAACATATATATATATACAAAATTACAAAAGGATTCTTATAACTCTTACATAGGTCACCATATCAAAAAGAATTACATAATTACATAACAAAATAATATACAAAAAATACAGGAGCTGAGTTACAATACAAAAAGAAGAAAAGAATAACTCTAACTCCTAGTGGCTGACCTGCAGATGCGCGACACGAACCAAACCGAACCTGCCACTTACACTAAAAAATACCCGTGCTAAGCAATAATACTTAGTGGGGAGGAACAAAGACAAACAGCACTAATAACACTATACAGAATACCAATCATAACATGCAAATTTAAAGCCATAACATACTGGAACCATTTAATAGATACAGCAGGAGATATCTACATGCAATCACTAAATCATGACGATTAACATATTTGTAATAAACATAACACGAATAAACACTAATCGTAGCCACTCATATAAATATAAATACTTCGCTGAACCAAAAATACCAAACATCTCACACAATAGTCTGAATTTTACTGGTGGTGGATATGGGAACACTACAAAAAATACTGCGAACAGTATTAAACATTACAGGGGAGACCGAAGCCTCAAAAATATTTTCATACCCGAAGGTAGCAAGAGAGACCGAAGTCTCAAAATATTTTTCACTAAGACCATAACGGAGGTCGCCGTAAGACTTAAACGGGGCCAACATAGGCAGCTGCACTCACTATCCCTTTATAAGCATACTTATCTATCCACTACTATGACACTTCAGCCTCAACTCAATCACTCGGAAACATAACACTAGACAATATCAAAATCAAGAGTCAAAACACTAGCATAGCAATAATCACCTACTCAATTCTAGAATAATAGCATTAATAAGGCATAAGCAAAAACATGAACCATGCACTAGTCAGAAACCATACAGAGTGAGACAAGAAAATCATTTCAGAAAACAGGGCAGAAAATAGGGCAGGGAGGGGTCACTGTCACGAGTCGTGCTTAGTGTCACGACTCGTGACACTAGATGCACAAGTCGTGCCAGCCCTCACGACTCGTGAGGGAGATTCACGAGTCGTGCTTACCTTCACGACGTGAAGGAGCTTCACGAGTCATGCCCTCCACTGTCCAGAGAGCGTTTACACAGCGATATGGAAATCCTTACCGCCGTGTGGCTCGATGGACCAGCAAAAATCACTACTCTAGAATGCGTTTACACGGTGGTATGAGGATCCCTTACCGCCGTGTAAATCATTCCAAACCTAGAAACATGCAGAAATCATGAAAAAACCATACTCAAAACATGCTCATTCACTTCAAACTGACATGCAAACCATCACAACCCTAGCATATCAAACCATATTCACTACTTTACTAAACACATACATTAATTCATACAAAACACTCAAGATTTCATAAATTAACATACACACACATGATCCGAAAAGAATAAGGGCAAACAACTCCCAAACCTCAAAATGAAGCTTCAATCCACTTCCTCTAAGAACCCACTTTCTCTTTGCCTTTGCTCTTCCTTCTCTTTTCCGATTCTTGCACAAAACGCAACCAAACCAACACTAAATCAAACCCACAATCCAGACCAAAGCAAAACGAAATGAAGGAGAAGAAGAAGAAATAAAATCACAGTATAACCCAGCCGCTTACCTCTTGAAACCAGTTCTCAACCTCTAAAAACCCAGCTCAAAGCTTGAAGAATTACACAAGAGCAAAACTAGAGAGCATAAAAGGAAAAAGAGAGGAAGAAGAGGGAGAACGGGAGGCGTGAGCAAGAAGGCAGAAAACCTGCTTCCCTTCCTTTCCCTCTCTCTTTCTCTCAAATCTCATTAAATGCTCCCCAACAATCAAATCCTAGGTGGCAAAATCTGATTGGCTCAACTTTTCTAATCCTTGGCTTAATTCTCTTTGGTCCTTGCTCAATTACCAAATGCTCACTAAAACAATTCTTTCACTAAAAACTTTAATTACTCTTCAATTAAGTCCTCAATTCATTCCAATTTCACTAGCACACTTACCAAAATACCCTTAATTAGCCAATTACACATGCAAAATCCTTCTAAGCCCTAATTTGAGATGTTACAGTGACTCGTCCAGAAATTGCATTTGCAGTATGATTGCTCCTACAGCCAAGCATTAAGAAGCTTTAGAGAAAATCCTATGTTAATTGAAAGGTGCACCTTGACTAGGCTTACTATACAGTGACCATGGGCACTCCAATATTGAGTGCTTTGCTGATGCTGATTGGGCAACTTCCAAAAGTGATAGGAGGTCAACTACTGGTTACTGTATTTTTGTTGGAGAAAATTTAGTGTCTTGGAAAAGTAAGAAACTGACTGTGATATCCAGATCCAGTGCATAATCTGAAAATAGAGTTAGGTCACAATCTGCTTGTGAAATCTTGTGGATTCATCATCTGTTAGCTGAGATTGGTTTGAATCCTTCATCACCAGCAAAATTGTGGTGTGATAATCAAGCTGCTCTTCATATTGCCTCTAATCCAGTATATCATGAACAGACAACATATATTGAAGTTGACTGTCACTTTATCCGTGAAAAGTTCCAAAATAATATTATTTCAACTGGATATGTGAAGACAAGAGATCAATTACGTGATTTGTTTACAAAAGCACTCAATGGGTCTCACGTGGAATATCTGTGTAACAATCTGGGCATGATCAATATCTATGCTCCAGTGTGAGGAGTGTTACAGATTTGATTGTACATAATTATCGGAATTGATTGGCTTGATTGGCTGCTAATTTGTAGGAGATAGAGAATTGACTTTTATTTCCTTTCTTAGACTTTCTTAGAGTCCATTATTGTATAAATACCTGTTATATTTGTTGGAATGATACACAAAAAATCTTTCCCATTGTGTCTTGTTACAAAGAGAAAATCCAACAAAGGATGTGCACCCGGACGGAGCTGTGGACTATGTGAAATTTAGAGAATATTTAGCAGTTTGAGTTACAAATTTGCCTTTTCCACTTCCATCTCTATCCAACCTTTCCTTTTTACCCACATTGCCAAATTGATGATAAAGAAATTCCATGCAATTAGATTCAGGAAAAATAAAATTATCAATATTATTAATATCCATCAAATCCAACAATATTAATTAATAAATAAAATGATCTTATTAACACCAGATAATAATGGTAAACAGAAATGATATATAAACTGAGGTATCTATGGAGGTGCATTGTGGAATAAAGTTGAAGATGGATCCATGCATACAGAATAATGGGAAGAATAAAACAGACTGCAAAAGCAAAATTATATCTTTATACAATCCAGAGTAAGCAGTCCAATTTCATTAAATTTCCCTTTTATCTGAAACTATATTCCCCTCTTGCTCCTTTGTTGTGCATATAAATATACATAAGATGAAGAGGAAGTAGAGGCGGTTAAGGAAGAGTGAGGTGTCCTCTGGAGTTCCCTTGACCACTTCATTGGGGGGCTGAGCCCTATCTGCATCCCCATCCTACTGAAGTGTTTGGGGGAACTCTGGCTGCCATCTCACCACTTTTTTGTACTATCAACATATTTCTCTCTACATTGAATAATCTCATCTTCTTCTTCGTCTTTTTTTTTTCCCAATAAGTAGGAAATGGGCAAGTCTACTTTGGGAGACAAGTTGCATAATCCTCACCAGTTACCCCACCCTAACCATTAAGCCATTACGACCCCACGCATCGCTTACAAAGACAAAGTCCACCTTAATTCATAGTCAGCAGCAGCCTATTAAAGCTCTTCCTATTTAAAAGATTGACCTTCAAATATGAGTTCTGGTTATTAATACAGTCAAATTGGAGTTAAGATGAATTCAGAAAAAAAAAATGTTTTATATTAATTATGCTATGATTAAAGATATGAGATATCAAATTTGAATTGCAAATGAAACCATAATAAGAAAGTAAAAAAGAAAAATGAACCTCCTACTTTAACCGTTTCTGAATGAAGGAAAGACTTTTACTAAAGCGGGGGGGGTGGCGGTGTGGAAAATCCTAAGGTGAGGTAACAGAATGTCTGGCGATAAACCAAACACTAAGATCAACTCAATTGTTGCTGTCAGAAATATGGTTTAAAAAAAGATTTCATGGTCTAGACAAATGGGCGGTGGATATGATATCTGCCATTTTATTAGTTGTTTGCGTGGTTGCTCCTTACCATAGTTTGATGGTATAACAAGTCATGCAGCAGTTGCTGTTCAAAGTAGTCTATTCGCTTACACCGGTTGATAGTCGGCCCAAAAATTACAATGGTACTTAGATAAATCTCAAGTGTTTGATTCATTTCCCTAAAATAATAATCATAATAATAATTTCTACATTCGCCTGATATGATGAATAACAAACATCTACATTTATTTGCAGTCATATTGTCGAATGAATGAACCTGTTAACCTTGTGTTTTGAATTTTGTTATCGAACCGTGTTTTTTGCTTTGTGAGCTTCATTTCGTTTTGACCCAGTTGATTTTGGAAAACTCTTTTCGGTTATAGGGTTCGGAAATTAGAGTTTCTATTGTATTTTTTTTATCTCATTTTGACCAAATTGATTTTGAAAAGTAGAGTTTCTATTGTAATTTTTCATTTCAATTCACGATGAAAAATTATTGGAGTTTCTATTGTAACTTTTATCTCAATTCACAGTGGAAAAACAGTCTCTGCTCCTGTGTCTAAAGACAATGGCATTTTTGGCCGAACCTCATTTACAATATAGCTCAATCAAGAACAACACCTTTAAGCGCCAGAAAATCACTTCATTAAAAAAAAAAATAAGAACCAGCCCGTAGTCATGGATAGCGTTCAACCACTATTGAAAGCTTTATAAACAATGCTCACTGGGTGGTGTACAAGAAAGTGACAGTTTTGCTCTGGCAGGGATGGATCGATCCTTACGTGCCTTGCACACATGAAGGGCTTCTAAAGTGGAAATATCTTCATATGAACTCAGTTGACTTTACTGCCAATTCTTTTTGTTTCCTTTCTATATGCTTGCCCCAGTTATTGGCTTAATTTAATTTATGTTTATTATTGGCAGTTTGGAGCTCATAATCGCCAACCACTTTTTCAGCATGAACGTGGAAGAAGGAAGCTAATGGACGGGAACAGAGTTTTCTTTAGTGGTTGGTTTCTTTTTATAGTACTTTCCACAGTGTCAAAAACTATAATGTATTCTTGCAAAAACTTCTTGATGGCATACAGTTCCAACCATATCTATATCACTTCTTTATGGCTCACTTCTTAGTTATGGCATACAGTTAAACATATCTATATTTTCTTTAAAATTCAGTTCCAATGTTACGGGCATGCACTGTGCTTGTATGCATATGTAATTCTACTTTATTTAGTAAGAAAGCAGCCAAGCAAATTCTTTCAGGAATGGCCCCGAGGCAAAGTATACGTCTATCGAAGAGAGATGACATAGTTTCTTCTTTTGTCTGGAAGCCGCTTTCCGGTCTTAGTCTAGTTTTCTACCTTTGCCTAGTCTCGGTGAGCAGAGTAGTGTAGAAGTAAGTGGAAAAAGTGGCTAAGAGTAGTTAATAAGGAGAAAACATGCCTAGAGGATTATAGGTAATATTTCCTATACTTTTTTTTTTTATTCCATACCTCTGCTTAGTCACTTCACACATATAATGTTGGAAGAAATAAAGACTTTAATTGAAAAAATTATTGGAAGGAACAATGACTTTAAATGAAAGAAGAATAAAATTGCTAAGAGAAATTAAATACTCTTATTATTGTTTTTACCAACACTTCACACTTCACACTTCACACACTTTGAGCACAAATTTCTGCTCTATTTATAGAGCAAGAAAAACAATTAACACCACAATTTTTTCTTTAAATGACAACCATAAATTTTTGCCAACGATTGCCAACTCACTAAATCACTCATGCTTGCTAATAATTTATGTCTTCTTGCCAACTAATTATGTCTTCTTCTTAGACAAATATTGCAGCCAACTTATTGTCAACTAATTAAATGAATAATACCATGTGCAATTGTCCAACTCATATGTGGCTCATTCTTCTCCACTTCCATTTTTAATTAATTTCTTAAGTTTACCTTTTAACATTCCCCCTTAAACTTAATTTTCGGTAACTCCCAATAATGCTCGCAATTGATTGAACACATCAGATTTGAGTGACTTTGTGAAAATATCCGCAATTTGATCTTGTGTTTTCACATATTTCAATATCACCTCCTTCTGCTCGATGCATTCTCTAATGAAATGATATCTCGTGTCGATGTGCTTGCTTCGATCATGAAAAACTGGATTTTTCGCCAATGCCAAAGCCGATTTATTATCAATAAAAATTTTTGTTGAATTGTGTTGAGCCATCTGCAAATCCTTCAACAATCTTCTCAGCCATATTGCATGACTCACACATGCGGTTGCAGCAACATATTCAGCTTCACAAGTTGATAAGGTCACAATTGGTTGCTTCTTTGAACTCCAAGTAAACGCCGTGTTACCAAGAAAAAATACAAAGCCTGTAGTGCTTTTTCGATCATCCTTGTCACCAGCCCAATCACTATCGCTGTAGCCAACTAATTTGAAATCTTCAGATTTTGAATAATGTAAACCAAAATTAGTTGTACCTTTTAGATATCGAAGTATTCTCTTTGCTGCATTCCAATGTGACTCCGTTGGTGACTCCATGTATCTGCTTACTAGTCCAACTGCATATAGAATGTCGGGTCTTGTACAGGTCAAATATCTCAAGCTTCCAATCAAGCTTCGAAATATTGTCGGATTGACTTTCTTTCCATGCTCATCCTTGGTCAATTTTAGGCTGCATTCAACAGGAGTGCTGACAGGATTGCAATTCTCCATCTTGAACTTCTTCAAGATCTCCTTTGCGAAGCCACTTTGAGAAATAAAAATTCCATCATCATTCTGCTTCACTTCAATGCCAAGATAAAATGACATGAGGCCAATGTCAGTCATTTCAAACTCACGAACCATCGTCTTTTTGAAATCTTCAAACATTTGCGGATTGTTTCCTGTGAAAATTAAGTCATCTACGTACAAACAAACAATTAGCAAATCTCCATCTTTTACTTTCACGTACATGGCATACTCATGGGGGCATTTGACAAAACCATTTTCCTGAAAGTATTTGTCAATGCGACTGTTCCAGGCTCGTGGTGCTTGTTTTAGTCCGTACAATGCTTTCTTCAATTTCAACACTTTATCTTCATGCCCTTTGACAATATAACCAGGAGGTTGCTGAATGTAAATTTCCTCCTCCAAGTATCCATTGAGGAAGGCTGACTTGACATCCATCTGGTGAATTTTCCACCCATTTTGTGCAGCAACTGAGATTACCATTCTGATGGTTTCCAATCTAGCGACTGGAGCAAAAACTTCGTTGTAGTCAATTCCGGCTCTTTGACTAAACCCTTTTGCCACAAGTCTTGCTTTGTGTCTCACAACTTCTCCTGCAGCATCTTTCTTAGCTTTGAACACCCACTTGACACCAATGGGTTTCTGGTTAGCTGGAAGTGAGGTCAACTCCCATGTCTTGTTCTTCTCAATTGCTTGAATCTCCTCCTCCATGGCTTTTCTCCATTGCTCATCTTTCATTGCTTCCTCTGCATCAATTGGTTCACTATCAACAAAATGACAATAAAGAGTTAGTTCTTCACTAAGATCTCTTGTGACATCATATAGATCTTCAACTCGTCTCAACTTTCTTGGCCTTTGTCTTGGACTTTCACTTTGGTCTTCATCTCCTTCAGGAGATGCACTTGAAAGAGGTGTATTTGACTCTTGTGTTGTGGTTGCTTCCTCGGGATCACGATCATTGTTTTCATTTATAGTGAATGGATAAAAACTGTAGTTCTTCTGCTTATCATTACTCCAATCCCAGACTGCTTCTTCATCAATAGTCACGTCCCTACTGATGATTATCTTTCGAGAATTAGGATCAAACATCTTGTATCCCTTTGAATGTTCTGAGTAGCCAACAAATAAGTACTTCTTGCTTTTGTCGTCAAGCTTCTTTCGTTCTTCATCTGGTATATGAACATGTGCAACACTCCCAAAAATACGTAAGTGAGAAATGTTTGGCTTTCTTCCGCTCCATGCTTCTTGGGGTGTTTTATTCCAAACACTTGTTGTTGGTGATCGGTTCAAAATGTAAATTGCACAATTAACTGCTTCTGCCCATAGCTCCTTTGGTAAATTTTTGCTCTTCAACATGCTTCTCACCATATCAAGCACCGTTCTGTTCTTTCTTTCCACAACACCATTCTGTTGGGGAGATCTAGGAACAGATAGAAAATGACGAATCCCATGCTCCTCACAGAATCTCTTGAATTCATTAGATGTGAATTCTCCTCCTCGATCAGATCGTAGGGCTTTGATGTAATGGCCGCTTTCTTTCTCAATGAGAGCTTTAAATTTCTTGAACGCTCCAAAAACTTCTGACTTTTCCTTCAAAAAATAAACCCACGTCTTTCTGCTATAATCATCAATGAATAGCAAGAAATATTTATTGTTACCTAATGACATTGGAGTCATTGGTCCACAAACATCCGCATGAATTAGCTCAAGTGGTGCCTTTGCTCTTGACATAGACTCCTTCGGAAAACTGGTTCTGAATTGTTTGCCAACAAGACATCCCTCACAAAGTTGTTGTGGTTGATCAATGGGTGGCAAGCCATGCACCATCTTCTTCTGACTCAATAACTTTAGGCCTCCAAAGTTGAGATGCCCAAACCTCAGATGCCAAAGCCAATGAGAGCTCTTCACACAAGCTTTTAAGCATTTTGCCACATCCGTCTGAATGTTGAGTGTGAACATGCGATTCTTTGACATGGGCACTCTAGCTAACAGCTCCTTTTTCTCGTTCAACAATAACAATTTTCTGTCCACCATATGCACTTCATAATTTTTTTCTAAAAGTTGTCCCAAACTCAAAATATTACTTTTCATATTTGGAACATAATAAACATTATTAATGAACCGGTGAGCACCATTCTTTAGCCGAATAAGAATGGTTCCTTTGCCTGTAATGGGAACCTTTGAGGAATCTCCAAATACAACATTACCGCTAATGGACTGGTCAAGTTCCACGAACATCTTCATATCTCCACACATATGGTTACTCGCTGCGTTGTCAAGATACCATATGTTGTTCTCGTGACTTTCTTCACCTTCATAAGTGAGCAGAACTGTGCCTGCAACATTTTCATCTTGGATGTTATTTGCCTTTTCCTCCACCTCCTTAGGAGAACTCCAACATTCTGATGCGTAGTGACCATACTTGGAGCAGTTGTAACACTGGATGTTGGATTTATCACGTCCATCATTCGGCCTCCAAGCTCCTCTTCCATGTCCGCGTCTATGTCCGCGACCTCTTGTGAATTGAGTGGCTCCTTCATTGTTGTCATAATTATTGTCTCCTCTTCTTTGTTGTTGATTTCGTCCTCGTCCTCGTCCTCTTTCATTTCCTCCTTGTCCTCTACCACGTCCTCTTCCGGATTGGTTTCTTTGTCGGTCATTCTCTCTATCTTTGAATGAAGTCTTTGTTGCCAAGACTTGTTCTGTTGACTCTTCTCTCTGCTTCATAATTCTTTCTTCACGAGCTTGCAAAGACCCCATGACTTCATCAACAGTCATAGTACTAATGTCTTTGGATTCTTCCATGGCTACCACTATGTAGTTAAATTTTGGCAATAGTGATCGCAGGATCTTTTCAACTATTCTTGATTCTTCAATTCTTTCTCCATACTGTCGCATTTGATTAACGACAGACTTTACTCGTGAGGAGTAATCAGTAACTCCTTCTGTCTCTTTCATCTTCATCATTTCAAATTCTCCTCTCAGCATCTGCAGACGAACCTTTTTTACTTTCTCTTCACCTTGAAGAGAAACTCGTAAAATTTCCCATGCCTTTTTAGAGGTAGTAGCATCAGCTATCTTTTCAAACATCACGTCATCCAATCCTTGGTGGATGAGAGTAAGTGCCTTCTGATCGTTTCTACGATTTTTCTGGAGACTATCTTTTTCTGCCTGTGATAGTCCTGTCTCGTCTGCCGGAATTTCATAGCCTTTTTCAACAATTTCCCAAACATCCTGGGATCCTAATAAAGCTTTCATCCGAATGCACCAATTTGTATAATTGGTTTTTGCAAGCTGAGGGAATTGAAAAGAGATACTGGAATTGGCATTCATTTTTTTTGTAGGATCTCTCAAACACTCACTATAACCCAAGAAAAATTCTTTTCTGATGTGGAAGATCAGACTATGCTGCAACCACAGAGCATACTAAGAAAAAAAACTGGGCTCTGATACCACTTTGTTGGAAGAAATAAAGACTTTAATTGAAAAAATTATTGGAAGGAACAATGACTTTAAATGAAAGAAGAATAAAATTGCTAAGAGAAATTAAATACTCTTATTATTGTTTTTACCAACACTTCACACTTCACACTTCACACACTTTGAGCACAAATTTCTGCTCTATTTATAGAGCAAGAAAAACAATTAACACCACAATTTTTTCTTTAAATGACAACCATAAATTTTTGCCAACGATTGCCAACTCACTAAATCACTCATGCTTGCTAATAATTTATGTCTTCTTGCCAACTAATTATGTCTTCTTCTTAGACAAATATTGCAGCCAACTTATTGTCAACTAATTAAATGAATAATACCATGTGCAATTGTCCAACTCATATGTGGCTCATTCTTCTCCACTTCCATTTTTAATTAATTTCTTAAGTTTACCTTTTAACAGATAATGCTAGTAGACGCCTTAAGAATATGCTTCTATATTCACTTATGATTTCATCATTACAAACGATCTCTCTAATGCTTCCTTACATGTTACTTACAGATGCATCGGATCCATCCTCTTATTCCGGGAAGATTATAGAGTGCTCTTGGGATTCTGAGAGGCAGTTATGGGTGTTTATGCGGATTAGGACAGACAAGTAGAAAGGTTCCGGTCTCAATGTTGCTTTTGCTATACTAAGTTTCTTGAATGTTTGGAACTAAAACTTCTATTGACATATGATCAGGTAATGCGGAGCATAAGGGATAACATGACTGGAGAGGTGTTATTGAAGGAGATCAATGAGATTATTCACATGCCGATCGACTATGCTGACAGAATTCAAAAAGACATTAGAGCTCATCAACATACAGTTTATTCACGGCGCAAGTGATGGTTGACTCACAGATTATGTTGTGAGTGATGTACATGCTTGCTAAAAGATCATGTTTGGTTGGCTAGGCCTATGCATCGCTCGGGGTTCAGGTCAAATCCAACTCGATCAATTCAAGACCCGAACAAAATCAAACCGATCCTAGAAATAGTTTGCCTCAAACCGACTAATCTGATTTTCATGGGCCCAAAACCGAAAAACCCATGCTAACGCGAATCAATATATTGATCCAGAAATTCGAAGTATCCATACATGCAATGCTTGTATATATAAAAATAAAAAATCCATATCCAGAAACTTCTAATATTCATCAAAATTAGTTCAACAAAATTGATATCCAAAATCAACAATTACAAACCAAAATCAAAAATTACAAATCTAGAATCGGAATCAGTGATAAGAATTCAATGCACCATAGCACTCTCTTGCATTTGACCATCTAGATTAGGACTAAAATGAATTTACACCACCACCTTTGAATAACCAAATGAAACATCAGATTAAATTTGGCTTTCAAAAGAAATAGTGAAGTAGATAGAATCCCAAACGGCAACAGTGGCGTATTGGATTTTTTCTTTTTCTTTTTTTTCCTCAACGAGAGAGAGTGATTTATATAGAGAATAAAATGGCTGGGTAGAGAAAGAGTAAGGATGAGATGATTTCGCTGCTTCAGATGAGCTGGAGGCCTGATTGGGGCGTTCTCTGCTCACAAATCGGGGTTTTTTGTTTCTGGATCGGAGTCTCTTTCTCCATATTTTGACTTTCACTTCTCTTTTCTCTATTCCATCGTTAGGTGCGCATTTGGGGTACTAATGACTCGGAACTGGAGAAGGGAAGGACGGTAGACTCCAGGCAATTTGCGATAGGTGCAATAGATATCCCTGAAGTGTTCTGGCGAATGGAGCACCCTGTAAGATTCGATCAGATCCAGGCTGTTAGTTAGGGCAATTGCTCGTTAGTCGATCAAATCAACTTTCTTTTTTGAAATTTCTAATGGTGTTTTTTCTAATTTCCTCGTTGCTTTACTTAGTTCATTGAACTTGGGTATTTGTCCATTATGCCTATTGAAAGCGTCATTCCAATTTCTTAACTAATTTCACATTAAATGTCGGAGTCAACGTATTAATGGGTGACGTTTCGTTCGTCGCGCTTATTACGATAAGTCTTTATTATCTATGTTCCGTCTTCTCAACTTCTCCTGGCGCGGATTGCCACATGGCTTGAATCGCTTGACTTTGGGAGAGGCGATTTTTCCTTATAAATAGCTAGCTCCTTTTTCCATTTGTCTTCAGAGTTTTAGTGTTTCTTATTTCTCATGAATTTCTTCTGCTTACCCTTCATGAATGTGCTCAAGTACCTCAAAATTTTCTTATTGTTGCTTTTCCTCATTTTTATCCATTTTAGGACGAGGAATGAATTCTACTCCTTTGTCGAGTCTTACTGTATCGTGACCTTTCTTCCTGATGACGAAAGTTAGGTCCTCAAATCTGTGTTTTCTTCCCTTCCCCTTCTTTCTCTTCCGTTTACACTACCTTTTTCTCTTTCCAATTGCGTTTAATGGAAAGTCTAAAATGGTTGTGGCTTGAGGGTGAAGAGAGTATTGATAGTAGAGATCAATCGAGGAAGAAAGTTGCAGTACTACCCAAATTCATGAGAAGTGTTCTTATAGCATTGAATTAAGCTTCGAAGAGAATTAGATAGGAGTTTCTTTCATTGTAATTTCCCTTTGATGTACTTTAAGAAGTTTAATAAAACGTTCAGCTTTACCATCTATAACTTTTATATTTGGCTTGCTTGTAATTTTTTCAAATGATCGGGAAACAAGACTTCAATTATAAATTTTTGGCATTTCTTCATTTTAACAAAATTCTCGATTTCTAGCTCACTGATACTTTCTCTTTTGCCTTCGTGTATGGATACTCCGCTTCCTTTCGCTTTTCCTTTTTTGGGCATTTGATCGAACTAATAACCCGGTCGAATAGCATGATTACAGAGTATATCGAATTTTAAGTAGTCCCGATCGGAAGAATACAATAGGTGTTGATGTTTTTTATGAAGTGTTAATTTAATTTCATGAATTCCATTGAAAATTGCTTTTGCAAAGATAATTAATCCTTTCATCTCCTGAGTTTAAAGGCTTTCCACATCATCGAAATCTTGTCATAGCTATTGTCTCGGTTTTTCCGTAAGTAATTACCTTTTATTGGTTCATGTTGGCATGCTAGCACTATTTTACTGCCATTTTTACGGAATTCTTTCGACTTCTCGAAGGCAGTATCCTTTTCTTAGGCACCCGATCAGATTCATAAGAGCATTCGAATGTTATTATTTGCTCATCCCCCTGATTTATGAAATCGGGTGAATGACATAAATCCGATATTGTGAAAAGCTATCCCTAGCCAATTCGTTTCGTCCGTTATATCTCGGAATGTCATTTTGTTTCCCAGATTAGTGGCACATTTAATGACCGTTGCTTTTATTCTTTTTACTTCATTATGGCTATACTTCGATCTTTGGAATTCTGTCATTTCGATTTTCGATGTTGTATCAGTTGTAGGGTGCACATCATCTTATATTGAAGTTTTAGCTTGTAGGGTAAGTTTCCTATAAATAGGTGAATTCCTCTTCCGTATTTCCTGAGCCTTGATTCAAAGTTTCTTCAAAATGATATCGTTCAAGCACCTCAAGGTCTTTCGACCCTTTACTTATCAATCTTTTCCCTATTTTAGGAAGATGAATGAATACTTCTTTTCTCTGCTTTTTCCATTTCCTTGTACCTTTCAATTTTACAGTCATTTTAATGGCAAGGGAAATGGTAGCCCAGATATAGGACGATGAATGAAGAATGGGTAGGAGCATGTATTTCTTTCCCTATTTTTCATTTTTCTCCATCGAGCTTCGAAGGGGCAGTGGTTAGAAAGGAAGAAGACTGCAGCACCGCAAGATTTTGGTGGGGTTGCTTCCCAGTGATCGTCCTACTTCGAAGAAGATTAGATAGGATCGAAAATTTTAATAAAAATCATTGCGTCTAATTCATTATGTTGTTTCTCTTTTATTGTATTGCAATAAATTAAAGAATTCTTCTTTATACCTTTGGCACTTGAACATTTTTGTTTGGAACGGATGATGGATATTCCTTTTTCCTTATTCGAGTAATTTCGTCTTTTCGGAGTTAATTGACTTCTCAGAAGCAAAAGTTTTTTTTTAAACTCATTTCGCGAATGCTCGGGAGAAATTCAGCTTGCATATCCTTGATTGTTTCGATTGAAATATGTATGAAACCACAGGGTTCTTGAAGCCTTTAATCGTTCGGCTCTCAGGATTCTCTCAGCTGAGGCAAAATTTTAATTATTCGGCTCTTTGGATTTCTCGACCGAGATAAAATTTTAATTATTCGGCTCTCAAAATTCTCTCGGCAGATGCAAAATTTTAATTATTCAGCTCTCTCGATTGAGGCAAAATTTTACTCATTTGGCTCTCGGGATTCTCTCGATCGAGGTAAAATTTTAATTATTCGGTTCCCGGGATTCTTTCGAATGAGGCAAAATTTTACTCCTTCAGCTCTCGAGATTCTCTTTTTTTTTAGGAGGGATGTTACATCTCCTACTTGTTAGTCTGCACGGAGCATTTTTCTTTTTTTTTGGAGGGATGTTACATCTCCTACTTGTTAATCCGTGCAGCATGCATTCTACAAGATATTCTATCTCTCTTTTTCGAGAGTCTTTCTTTTTCACTTTTCAATATTTTGCATTCATCGGTCGTGTGACTGACGTGCTTGTGAAAATCACAATATTTGCTCCTATCCCTTAGGGCGAGCATGCGATCGGATAGTCTTTTCGGCCATCTGATTTATCTTCTACCTCTTATCTATTGGAGAATCTCAGTAGGACTAGCGTCTAACGCTTCATAACTTTCAACAGGATTTTCATTTCAACTTTCATTCGCTCCTTTTTCATATCTTGCTCGTCTTGTCCTCTTCGATTGTCGATCAGTCATATTGAGTGAAAATTACAACCGATCAAATACACTTGGTGGAGATTGTAATCGATCAGCCATACTTGGCGAAAACTATAGCCGAAAGCTCCTAGTACTTATCCGCAGTGCTTCTATCACCTCTTTAAGTTGGATACCTCTATTTTTCTAGACGAGTGCTTGAAACCTTTCCATGTAGTCTCTGAGACTTTCATGGGGTTGTTGAGTCAAGCTACGTAGATTTTTGATAGTCTGAGCTCGGGTAAATTTTTCTATGAAAAGCTCCTTGATTTGCTCGAAAGAAGTAATTGAGCCCTAATGAGGTTCTAGAACCACTTTAACGTCGAGTCTGTCAAGGTTGTAGGAAAAACCCTATAAAATACATAACTGTTAGAAGGGTACGTCGCAATTTGTGCTAAGAACTCATAGAGGTGAGCCTTTGGATCTGTCTTGCCCGTATATTTTGACATTTGAATTCTCTTGAATCCTAGAGGTAATCTTGTTTCTCTGATTTCTTAACAAAGGGGAAAGGTGACCTTGTTATCAAACGGGGCATACCGAGCAAAATCATATGCGTTAGAAGGGCAACCCGCAAGGATAGAAGTGTTCCTATCGAAAAATAATTTTTCTTTTCCTCTATTCCTTCGATTTGGCTTGTGATAACGAGTCTTACGTCTTTCATTACAAGTCGAGTCCCCAATCACGATTCCTTTTTCCTGCCTTTCGCCTTTCATTCTCCTGTTATCATTTTTCCTCGAACTATGAAGTTGTTGAGCCTTTTGAATGGATTACGCAAGGTTTTTGCTAAAATCTGCAAAGATGGACTGTATGTTGTATATGATGCTTGAAGTTTTAAGGAACCCTTAAGGTTCACTTTGTTCATCTGACAACATTGACTGGCTATGTTCTATGTTGGATGAGACATCTCTCTTTGACTCTGTTGCAAGAGATTTTCATACCCACCCATCGACTCTTAACGAAAGCACCAAATGGTAATCCCGATCTTATCAAAATAAGATGTGAGGATAAGCCGATGGATTTGAAAGGGATCAAACAACCTGCAAAAAGGCTAGCCCGGTTGGATCGAGTGTTAGCTTTTCGAAATTTAAGTCAGTAAGAGACTTAAAGAGAGAAAGTAATGAGATAAAGTGTCTCGAGATTGCCATACCTAAGTCTTTATTTTTCGGATATTTATAAAGACTTGGGAGAGGCACTTGTGCGGCCTACTCCAGTGTCAGAGTAGGTGAATGACATGACTAAAGAAGGTCAAGGAGATATGGTGATAGAGTATGTTAGAAAGTTATCAGGTGACAATCAGGCACATCCGATCGGACACGCCTCATTGTCATCTCATTGAATTTCCTACCTCACCCCTTAGGCCTTACGTTGGGCTTTTAGTGCTTTTAATAAATAAGGTATTATCAATTCTTAAAACCTTAAAGTTCTAGCCAAAGCCTCCTGATTATCCTTCCTATAGATTCGTTTCTCCTTCATCTAGCTATGCTCAGCTTAGGCTCAGTATGGGTATGAGGCTCAGCAGGTGCATCTCCAAGCGTAGGAGCAACAACAATCTTGGGACCCTGCATTGAGAAAAAATTCAGATTTAATTTACAGAAAAAGAAAAAACATAAGAAAAAGGATAAGTTGCACCCACCATTTCATTCCAGTTTGCACATGCTTTGTTTCTCCTTCCTCTATCTCTGCTTGGTTCATGCTCAGTATTAGTAAGAGGCTTAGTAGGTTCATCTCCAACCACAGGAGCAACAGCAATCTTGGGAGCTTGCATTGAGAAAAATTTCAAAAATTAATTTACAAGAAGAAAATAAAAATAAAACAAAAAATAAAATAAAATAAAAAAGAGAAGAAGAATAGGTTGCACACCACAAGTTTTTTCTAATTTGTGCAAATTATATAATCAAAATCAGGAGCGCATGCATTGTGAATGTTGCAAATGGCCTCGTCATTATATAAAACTAACTCTAATCTCTATACTAACTAAAAAAAAGTTATTTAGCGATGAAAAATTCGTCACTAAATGACTTAGTTGCGGACTTAGCGACGGAAATAAAACCATTCAAGAATCTTGGTAGGTAACTTTAACGTCATATTTGTGTCCCTAGTTTAACTATAGTGACGTATTTTCTCCCAGTTTTATATATTGGATTACTTTAGTTATTAGAATATATATAATATTGCACTTTCATGATATGATAAAATGATAAATTATAATTTTTTTTATGATGTATGAAATTATAAAATAAATAATGTATATTAAAAAATTAATAATAAATTTGGAAACTCAATAAAAGTAAAATACCCTATTTGAACCCAAATCTGATTTTATATATATATATATATATATATATATATATATATATATATGGGTGTGTGTGTATTTTTCAATATTTCCGAAGAACAATTGATATGAGCTTGTTTTGTTCTAATAAATCCAAATCACATTTCTTTGGTTACGCAAATACAAGATATTTATCTAATTCCCATAAAATTATATCACAAACATGTTATTTGTTCACTCGTGGAGGCATAGCTATATCATGGTAGTCTATAAAACAAGCTTATTTACTACTTCTTTATATCATTCAAAAATAATTGAAAGCATAAAGTAAGTCGAGAATATGTTTAGCTAAAACATTGATTCATCATATCCAGAATATGTGTGACTTGCATTTTAAAGAAAATATTCCAATAATATTGTATAAAATAATGCAACATGCAAAACTCAACTAAAAGGATAGTACATCAAATGTGATAGAACGAAATATACTTCACAAAAATTTTTCTTCACTTATGATCCTTAAAAGAAAGGTAAACAAATTTATTCAAGTGAAAATCTAACAAATTTATTTACAAAAATATTACTTATACAACATTATAATGCATAAACTTAAAGATGTATAGCGATGTTTTTATAAGGGAAAGTAAAATACATATTGTGCGCTTTTTCTTTTAGTCAAAGTTTTATTTTATTGAGGCTTTTTAGTAAGATTTTTAATGAAATTGCTTATTATGTGTATTATAAATATTGTGTACTCTTTTTTTTTCATTAAATTTTTATTTTATCGGATTTTTTTTAATAAGGTTTTCACAATTTTTTTTATGGACATCCAAAGAGTAGTGTTATAAATAAACCATTTAATTATGGATGTCAACAAATGTGTACTCCTATACTTACGAAGTTCATTAGTATGCAAGTAACTCATGAAGTATATTTATATTGTAAGGCTGTGCAAAACCCGACCCGACCCGAAGAACCGATCCGAAAAGGCTACTCGGGTAGGGTTAGTCGGGAGATACGGGTCGGGTTGGTTTCTTAGAAATGAAATATTTCGGGTTAAAACCATCAAAACCCAAACCCGACCGAAATTTTTTTTTTGCATAGTTCTTCTCTCTCCCCCCCCCCTCTCTCTCTCTCTCTCTCTCTCCCCCCTTCCCCTCTCTTTCTTCTTCTTCTTCTTCCCTTTTTCGATTTGCCCTTTCCCCTTCCCCTCTCTTTCTTCTTCTTCTTCTTCTTCCCTTCTTCAATCTGCCTTTCCTTTCTCTCTTCTCTTTGGATCTACTTCTCCTCTCTCTCTTCTTTTTCTTCTCCGATCTGCCCCTCATCTCTCTCTCTTCTTCTTCGATCTTGCTTCTCCTCTCTTCTTCTTCTTCTTCTTCTTCTTCTTCGAGATCTACTGTTTTGCTTTATTTTTTATGTTTTTTTGGCTGAAAATATAGATTTTTAGTTTAAAATAAAATTAGATTTGATTTTTTTTTTTTGCTGAGATATGTGTTTTTTTTTGCATAATATTTTGTTTCTTTTTAATTTTTTTTGGTTGGATTTGCTAGTTGTTGCTGGTTGTTGGTAGTAAGGAAGAATGTTTGTTGATTTTCAGGGATTTTCTAGATGTTTGTTGATTTTTTGGGATTTTCTGGGTTTCCTTGAAGAGCAAATTGCTTTTCATTGTTCTGGATTTTAATTTCGGGTGATTCGGTTCGAGACCTGAAAATTTTCGGGTAGATCGGCTCGGGGCGCTTCTATTGATTAGGGTCGGTTTTAATGATGATTTATGTGAAATTTCGAATTTTGGATTAATCGGATTCGGTTCATATTGACCCGAACCCGACCGATGCACACCCTATTATATTGTATTTATTCTTAGCTTATCTAACTTAAAATCACAAGCTTATAAATAGAGGCTTGTTATAAAAAGTACAAGTGAAGAAAATAAAAATATATTTATCATCCACTCAATTTCTCTCTCGACTCTTCTTATTTTTTTATTTTTTGTCTTTGCTATTATAATTTATTCTTATAATATTTTATATAATTTTCTTATTTTAGAATAAAAACTAATAATAAATTGCTATGATCTGAAATTCTATTCATTGACTTGATTTACAAAACAAATAATATATGAACCAACGTTATAAACAAGAATTTTCTCACAAGTGAATAACGAAACCAATTAGGCTAGCTTTCAATATCTCCTTTATTTGTTTTGAGGTTAAAAATAAAAGAAAAGAAATTAAAGTGTTGCAACAATCATTTTCCACCAACTTGTGGGAAATCAGAAATTAGAATTGTTTTTTATCATGCACCATTCAACAACCAAGTAATCAATCAAAGGGTTAATGAACCTGAAGAATAAGTGCAGGTTTAAACTAAGATTGTCGTTATCAATATCTACTGTAAATTGGGGAATCAAGAAATAAAAAAGCATAGAACCCCATAACCGCTTTTTATGAAAATGCATCACCCAAAAAAGTATACACCATTGACCAAATTTACTATGAGAATCACAAACAAGCTCCTTACACCAAATAGAGATCATCATAAACTTATGGCACGTATGGTGAAAAAGAATCATATTATCTTTTCCCTTTTACCTAAGTATAATATCTCTATGAAGCATTCTTCCATCAAAATCACCTTCTCCATTCTGGTCTCATCACCTTATCTGAAACTGGAACCACATGATAACAGATAATGAGAAAGATGAATAGAAATTCCATAAATTTGAATCTAATTAGAATCTAAAAAGTCCACAAAAAAAAAAAAAAGTTGCCCTTTCTCAGATATAATATTCAGAATTTTAATCCTCTCATTCAACTGACTGAGCTGTTTTTACATTCAAAATCATGAAAACGTACACAAGTAACCTACATGCCAATACTTTAACCCTCAGAACTTAATGTTCAGAGGAGAAGAAATGTCAAAAAAAGGAGAGTTACAGGAAAACAATTAAGAACCTATAGGCCCCTTTTAAATGACTGCAGAATCAGATTCACTGAAAAACAATTAAACTAGTTCACGGGTCACCTTCTCCATTCTGGTCTCATCACCTTATCTGAAACTGGAACCACATGATAACAGATAATGAGAAAGATGAATAGAAATTCCATAAATTTGAATCTAATTAGAATCTAAAAAGTCCGCAAAAAAAAAAAAAAGTTGCCCTTTCTCAGATATAATATTCAGAATTTTAATCCTCTCATTCAACTGACTGAGCTGTTTTTACATTCAAAATCATGAAAACGTACACAAGTAACCTACATGCCAATACTTTAACCCTCAGAACTTAATGTTCAGAGGAGAAGAAATGTCAAAAAAAGGAGAGTTACAGGAAAACAATTAAGAACCTATAGGCCCCTTTTAAATGACTGCAGAATCAGATTCACTGAAAAACAATTAAACTAGTTCACGGGGGAGGACTTTTTAAGTAATTATAAGGACCTCATTCACATAATGGGAAGAGGAAAGTCCCAGTCAATATAACCAGTCTGATGAGTGAGATTAACAAATACCAACAGATTGAAACCGATTAACATGTGCACGTACATATACATGTGTATTTCATTCATTATACTTAGATACATAAAATATATGCAGTGTCTAAAATATTATGGTAATCAACATTAGTACAATTCATTCAATTGAAGCAAATTATTGGCAATGGGAGATAAAAGCAACTTGAACCAGAAGCATGAATAGACCACAAACAGATAGATATAGAAACCACATGATTCAAAAGATGCTCACCAGTACCATCCCTGGATGAAGACAGAGATCTATCACTTCTGATCAGTCCTTTACTAGCTGCATGGACCAGATTCTGTGCTCGTGGTGACATCGAAGTAAGCTTGCCATTGGTGGAAGATGGCAGAGAATGGCGTCTGGTAATAACAATATTCTCAGTTGCATCTTCAGAAAATCTAGGGGATCCTTGTCCTCTCAGCTTAGCTCTTGCAGATTCAGTTGGTGCCATGTAACTGGGCACTTTTGGTGTACTACCTTTTTCCTGATTCTCAACATTTGAAGGAAATGAAGCTCTTCTCTCACTGATTTTCTGGTTCTCGTTGCCAGTATGATCATCCTGGTTCAGCTGCTTGTTTTCCCCTTGAATATCATCAAGTTTACTATTGTTCCCCACAGGTAGCGAACCCAAATTGTGATGCTCATCATTGCCATGCATAAGGTTCAATTGTTTATTTACCTCTTGAATAAGAACTTCACTATTGCTGCCCACAGCTTGTATGTCCAAATCACCACACTCATGTAATGCCTCGACATGATTATCGATAGTAGGAAGTTCTGGACTTGTGTGAGCATCAGAATCTTTTGTAACTGTCACTGCTCCATTATCAGTGCCCAGTGAAACCTCAGAAGTAGCAACAACAGGTGACTTTCTCACTGGGCGTTTTGTTTTCCCACTAACATCTAATCTTTCACGAACTTCCTTTTTAGAATCAAAAGTTTTTTTGGAACTGTGATTTACCTTCTCCAGTTCAATTTCCGGATGTTCCCGAACTGCATCTGCTAGGTGACCTGAAACATTTGTCAGTCTGCGTTTTGGTCTTCCAGACTCTTTAGCTAGACGTCCTGAATTATTTTCAGCATTTGAACGTGAATGATTCCAAACATTTCGTTTCAGCCTGACTTGTTTTGTTTCCACTTTTTTAAGTGTATCATGCTTGGCACTCTTCTTTTGTTGTGAGTGAGATCCCCAAAAATGTGACTTTGTCCAGCACTCCAGCCACACCCAGGATGAGTTAGGCTCCCCAGGACAGTACTGGAGTTTAAGAGGTACCACAAGAGATGACGAAGCCAATAGCTAATTGAAAAAAAAATATATAATAAATAAATAATAGAGAGAGAGAGAAAAAGGTCGTCATCTATTGCATAATTCTCCAAATTTGATGATGCAGAAACTTCACCAGTTCTGCATTTTATTTTGTATAATGCAAATAGACAAATGGGAAATCAGTTAAATAGATTGCCAACTACGAACTGATTTGCCAAAATAACATTAAATATGCTGCAACATTATTTGAAAGCAAGAATTCTGTTCTGCGCAGGGTTAAATGGCAAGTAACTAAATATGAATTAAATCCTCAGCACTAAATCCTCCTATTAGACTCATTAGCTCCAAATTATGAAGAAGTTGAACAGATGAATGCTAATAGTGCTATATTAAGTATATTTAAGGAGTGCCAAATGGAAGTATTTACCGGGTTATGAACTTTGAAATGAATTATATGACGGAAGCAAAAAGACAAAAAAGGAAAAAATTATAGAAATAAGAATCAATATATTAATTTTGGACAAACTTAACCTGTAAACTGAACAATTCATCAGCAATTTCAAGATAGGACCACCAATGACAACAGACCTATTCACATAAGAAAATATTAGTGGATCTCACCTTCTGAGCAAATACATTCTTTATAATCTTCTCATCCACAGATGCACATTTTCCAGAAGAATCCGAATATATAGCGTCCTGATAACAAAAAATTATTTAGAATTAGCAATATATCAGCAGCATCAAAACTTTAGCAAACAGATAATTCTATTAAAGAAAATCTACCATGCATCAAACTTGTTCCAGATCTAAGGAAAGGGAGAAGAGGAACAAAAGGAATGAGTAGTTACTCCAAATTGTCAAATATTCCATCTTAGCAACAATACACTTAATATTTGTTAATGGAAATACGAGTATTTCAATCAGAGGATCTAACAGAGAGATCTCCACGTTGCATCAAAAGAATACCTGAATTTTTCCCTTGTTGCATACATTCTGCACCTCAATCCCAACAGCAGAACGTCTAACCTTTTGACCACGAGCCAATGCCTGAAATCTGACAATTGCCCGGACACAATATAAGGTGGCAATAGCTTGTCTTCTAACCAAGTGACCACGGATAAGAGCTTGCAACCTTATAATGCTCTTCAGTGTTCGAAATGCACAACGAGCCTTCCAGAAACAACATTGCATCAGTACGACTAAACCAAGATATCCAAAAGGCACAATTCTGTACCTCATGCTGAGAAAATGCAGTTAACATAAGGTAAAACTGAAGAAAGCACAATAACAAGGGGTCATTGTGCATCTGAAATCAAAATAACAGACACATAGCATTTATTGGACTAGCAAAATCATCTATGAGAGTACTAAATGTTACTTCTTTTAGTCCTTCAACCCTAAACCAGTGCAGAAGGATTATTGACAGCAACTTTTGTGTAATACTAATCAGTTATAAGAATAGGAAGTATTGGAGACAAATGGAAAAAAATAAAAATAAAAATAGCATCAAATCAGTGCAGGAATAAAATACAACATGACCTAACACTAGGAAAAGGAGTTTTAGGAGCTTGCCTGATAACCTCTGAAAGCTGCCTGTGCCTTTGTGGCAGCTGTTTCGTGCCTGACTCTCTCAGGATCTTCTTGTAAACCTGAATTAGTGACCTCTACCACATTCTCATCTCCTTGTGCACATGAAGAAGCCAACCCTTCATTTGATAATTTAACAGCTTCATCATTTTCTTGAACAACTACACTGCTAAAACCAGCCGCAGGAGGCAGGTGTGAAATCAAGGAATGATCGGCCGTTGAATCAGGCACATGTGGTTCAGAAGCAACCAATAACTCTCCTTTATCGACGGAATTCTTTACAGAACAACCATGTACCAATCAGGGATATATATTTTTAACCCATACAATGCAAACAGTACACATAGTATTCATAGATTCACTTAAGCCACATTTTAGCAACATCAGGTTGTTTTCCAGAAAACAAAATATGAACATACAGCCTATCTTTAAAATTTCCAACGTCAAACTCCTCTAGTTTTTCCAAATGCCCATTAGATATTATATTAAATTATCTAAACAAATAAGATTATACTTTTCCAGGTATACTAAACACGCATTTATGGAAAACCTTACAATTCAAGTTACTCAAAGATAAGTTCACGAATATATTTCTACTAGTAATGCATATTGCCCTATCAAAAAATCAAAGTGGGGCCTACACCATATCAGTGATCACCACACTTTCTTGCATCCTTTACATTTTAATGTACACTCTTCCTGCTTGCCAAAGACATTTGATAAAGCCTACACCCATCTATTCCAAGTTAATTCACAATTTTAAAGGAAAAAGTATTTCGAGGTCATTTGTGCATTTAAACACATCTTCTATGTTAATATGGCAAGGCTCTAACAAGCCATCAGATTTGGGCATCTTGACTGTACAATCATAACAGGAAATTTCAAGAAGAATATCACGCCCAGTTACGTTTCTACATTTTGTTTTTCTTTTTCTCATTTGATTAGTATTGCATAAGAGTGACCTTTTATTTTTGGTTGAAGTGTGGCATTTGCAGGTGAGTTCATATGGTAGCAATGCACAGAATTACGATCTACTAAGCTAACTTAGGCGTCTCATGACAAGGACCAGACATACTTCAATTGAAAGGGATATCAATGGATCATATTTCCTGTTTATGTATTTTTGCATATTATGGCAAGTTTTATTATCACAGTGACTAAGCATTAGTTTATCTTGTAGGTTAGACTCGGCTATTAAATCAATGGCATTAGAAACTCTTAATATAGCACAGAAAAAGAGATGCAATGGCATAGAAAAATCTTACCGAAATATCACTTCCTTTGGACAACTTAGACTTTGATGACTTCTTCCCAATAAGAAGGGACTTGAACCATTTACCTGGAGACTTTCCCATTTCACCGAGACAAAATCCTAAAAATCTCTCAAAATCCACTGTATGAATTATAATAAAAGAAAACTTCAGCGAGATTCAAACACAACCATGATCACACTCATTAATGCAACCATTGTTACCTTTTTTACAATAAAACTACCATGATCACTATCATTGAAGGGAAAAAAACGCATTTGTGAGCCAGAAAATCTCAACGGAAGGAACAGAAACACTAGAAGCAATTAGTGAAATGATGGTTTCGATCTAAGCGTTACCTGGAAAATGCAGTATTTAGTTTCGAAACCCTAAAAGAAAGTTCGTCGTTAGTAAGCAAACAAAACGAACAAACAAGCTGGCCATTAACAGACAAACAAGACGGCTGAAACAATGGAAAAAGCCAGCAACCAGAGATCTAAAAAATGATATTTAACTCAAAAAAGGAAATCAAAAGGAAAAACAAAGAATTTTTTTCTTTTAAAGTAGAAATTAATTTAAATAAAAACCAAAATGTACCTAGCAGATTCTCTCTGTATTTTGTTTCAGTTATTTTCTCCCCCTGTCTCGCACAAAGACAAACACTCTTTTCAGTTGCTCAAGCAGAGCAAGGAGAGCGAGCGAGGAATGTAAAAATAGAGTGAAAATGAAAGTCGTAAAGGGGGTAACGGTGTCGTTT
The DNA here is from genome assembly GCA_947683425.1 of Excoecaria cochinchinensis. Taxonomy (NCBI): domain Eukaryota; kingdom Viridiplantae; phylum Streptophyta; class Magnoliopsida; order Malpighiales; family Euphorbiaceae; genus Excoecaria; species Excoecaria cochinchinensis. The sequence goes on from CANTUQ010000045.1 coordinate 805,288, forward strand.
GAGGAGCAAAGTGGGGGGCTTAAAGATGGTCCCACACTGTTCTCGAGAGAGGAAGTTACTTGAGAGATTAGGGTTCACCAACAGAGGCAAAAAGAAAGCATATTGGGTCAATGTTGGTTATGGAGATAAGGATTTCTGAAAAGATGATAAGGTGGTTGATGATGGTGGTTAGCAATTAACAATACTAGTTAAATCATGGTTTTCAAGTAATTTAATGTAATTAATGGGACAGCTGTCCACGTTATAAATTCTTCTTTATCCTCCAGCTCCAGCTCACTTAATTTCACTCTGTTTGCCCTTTTTGCATTCACTGCTAGTAACTTGGGTTTTGTTTTATTTATAGAAACAAACACACACTCTGCTCCATATTATTTTAACATTTTTTTAAGCAATTAAGCTCTAAATATTTATTTTTTAACAATTCAGCTCCATTAAAAATTTCCTCAAAATTTGTACATTTAAACCAGATAGATTGATAAAATAATTATCTTGATTTATATCACGAACGGGACAGATTGACGTTATGGGCCTATGGGCCCTCCTCCAACTTTTTTTATTTCTTTTCAATTTCATGGGATTTATCTTAAGTTTACAGTTTGATCCCTCTAAATTAAAATGTATAGCCTCCCTCAATATTTTAATTTTGACTCCCCTTTCCATTGTATTCTTCATCGGCCCCTAATCATAACATGAGTCATGAAGTATGAAAGTTAAGCGAATTAAGTAGACTGGCATTGGGCTTGAGTAATTGTCCGGTCCATTAACGTGGACTCGCAACCTTTACTTCAGTCCGGGCCCCCTTTTAACATATATAGGATATGTATCCATTTAATCATAACTAATAATGAAGAAATATTTCATACACATAATGAAATGGAATGTAATATATGTAAAGTAAGGTTTTTTAAGTTATTAGGAGTCAACACTGTTGGATGTAACTTAGAACTGAAAATCAAACTAAATTAATTCAGTTCGTTTAATTTAGTTTGATTTTGATTTATGATTTTCATCAAATTTTAGTTTTCAGTTACTTCAATTAGCTAGATTAACAAATAATAATTGAAATTTAAAAAAAAAATGATTTTTTTTAATTGACATTATTTTGCTTAATAAAATTTAATAACTTGTTAATCAGTTCAGTTTTGATTAGTGAAATAAGATAAATACCATGTTCAGTTAGTACAAAAGTTCGATTCAATTTTGGTTTATGATTTTTTGCTGAGTTTTTTTTTTTTTTTTTTGTTATTTCGATTCCAAAAATTGAACCGTACTCAACTCAATTATCAAATTATTTTAACATTTCTTCTGTAAATTCTCCAAATTGTTTTTAGATTGAATTTATTAAATTAGCTACGAGGTATTCTTTTGAGGGGAAATATCTTTTTTTTGGAAAAAAAAAAGTACCTATAAAAAATTATCATATTAGTATATTGATTACAAAAGGATACACATACGATCCATGTAGTAGGGGTGGGCAAAAAAATCGTTGAATTTGATTAACCGAAAAATTGGTTAACCGAACTGGTTTTAATGGTTAACGGTTAGTATTTTAAAAAAAATCGATTTTAATAGACTAGTTTATTTTTTTTGCTTATGTGCCGGTTAACCGAACCGATAACTGATATATAAACACTATTATAATTTATTGACTTTTTTTCACTGTTTCTTTCTTTTCATTAAAATTTTTTATTTCATTATTTTCATATTTAATTATTTATATTCTTTTAATTTTAATTACTTTAAAATATATTTCAAATTTATTTTATTTTTTAAAAAAATATATTTTAGTTAATTTATTAATTGTTCAGTTTGTCCATATTTAGTATTTAATATTATTTCTTGATTTATCAATTTTTCATTAATAAAAATCAAAATATATTCGAAAAGTTATATAACATTAATATATTAACCAAAATTTTCAACAATTTAAAAAAATTAAAATTTTTAATATATATGAAAATAATGTGTGTCAAGTTAAAAAAAATAAATGAAAAGAGTTGTTAGCATTGGATAGATTTATTTTAATAATTTTGCATTTTTAAGTATTTTTGCAACAATTTTTTTATTATCCTAATTATTTTAAAGTTTTTATTTTTTTTAATTGGCAATTCGTAAGTGTAACCGACTGTCCATCTAATTAGAGTGGTCATGAACTAATTAATTTATTTACCTATTAATTCTTAATTTTTAAAAATAAAGTTGCTTATATCCACCAAAATATTTTTTTTAACAACAATAATGTTATATTATAGTTAAAAAATTTTAATTTTTAATTATTTTGAACATTTTAATTTTATTTATAAATGCATCATATAATTATAGTAGTTAATCAAAAAATATTAGTTAACCGATCCGAAAAATCGAAACCGATGTACTGTTTAACCGATTGTAACGGATAAATTAATGGTTAGTATTTTTAAAAAAACCGATATTAATTGACTAATTTTTTTTTGCTCATTAACCGGTTAACTGATTCATACTCACTCATACCACGTAAAATTAAAAAATTTAAAAGTCCTAAATCATATATAGTTATAAAATTTAAAAACCACCCACAAATAATTAAGGGTGAGCAAAAAAAATTAAAAATTTGATTAACTACAAAACCGGTTCGAAATTGAACTAATTTTTTCAATTAACTAATCTAATAGATTTGGTTTCGATTTTTATTTTTAACATTTTCGATTTCAATTTCGATTTTTAAGTACCGGTTAATTGTTAATCTCTCTCTCTCTATATATATACCTTAATTTTTTTTTTTTATTTCTCTCTAAAACCTGCATAAATTAATATTTTAAAGTATATTTAAATTATATTTTTATTTTTATACTTTAATTTTTTATATTTTTTTATAAAATTTATATAATATTTTAAATTATATTTAAATTATGTCATTCTCATGAAGTAACTGATTCATCTTTATGTATGTTATTTTTTATTATATATATTGATATCTATATTTTACTTGATAATATTTAATAACATTATCTTATGTTTTTGAGTTTATATTTTAACATTTAATTTTGTCCAAAATTTTTCTTTGATTGACTTAGAATTAAGCACCCTAGTTTCTAATAATATCAAATTCACTTTATAATATTAGCTATTAATTTATTGAAAATAAATTTTGATCAATATATTATGTTTGTTTTGTTATTTTTATTTTGAATTTCTTTGCACATTTAAAATTTAATTGAACGTTGTTTAATTGTTTTTTTTACAATGGTATGTTATAAAATTTTAGTGGTTAACTGAAAAATATTAATTAATTAAATCGAAAAATCGAAACCGATATACTGGTTAACTGAATGTATTAGATTGGTTGGTTAATGATTTTGAAAAACAAATATTAATGGTCTAGTTAATTTTTTTCTCGGTCTATGCTCATCCTACATATAATACATCTATTATAACACATTCTTAGAAGCAGTGTAAAATTATTGCTTTTTATAACATGTTTGCAATATTTTTAAACTATATTACGAAAATATATGTTATATCAAAATATTTAAACTGTTGTACTAATCTAAATCAACGAAAATAAATATAATATAAGTGACTAGAGGTGGCAAATTGGGCGGGTTGGTATTGGGTTATAAATGGATCAAAAAATATGGGTCATAAATGGATCAAATGCCCAAATGGGGTGGGGCGGGTTGGGTCGACCCATGGGTTTAAAACTTTGATCTGATTTTGAAAATTTAGTATAATTTTTCATGTGATTTTGAGACTCATTCTCAGCGTAATAATAATAAATATCTGATAAAAATATTATAAAAATACGCAAATGGGTCGGATGGCCCAAACGGACCGAGTGGAGGCCCAAATGGGCTGAGATATAAGTCGACCCTTTTGATCAATTTTTTAACGAAAAATAATTTTAAAAATAATAACGGAATATTAAAATGACTATTATAAAAAATATTAGGTCGAATGAGTCGTATGGCCCAAACGGGCCCAATAGAGACCCAAATGGGCCGAGATGTGGGTCGACCCGTTTGACCAATTTTTTAACGAAAAATAAATCTAAATATAATAACGGAATACTAAAGTGACTATTATAAAAAAATATTGAGTCAAATGGGTCATATGGCACAAACGGGCCCGATGGAGACCCAAATGGGTTGAGATGTGAGTCGATCCATTTTTTAACTAAAAATAATTCTAAATATAATAACGGAATACTAAAATGACTACTATAAAAATATTGGGTCGGATGGCCCAAACGGGTCGAGTAGAAATCCAAATGGGCCGAGATATTGGTCGACTCATTTGATGATGTTTTTGTCTATGTGTGAGCTCAAAATCAATTTCACAATTCTCAAAATAATAAATTAAGTCTGCACAAAAATTTTCAGCTTAATCAAAATTCGTTTCGGGGATTGGTTCACTCTAAACGGTCTGATTCGACAATTTTCAGTGTTATGGTAAAATTAATTTTTCACTGTCAAAAATTTCTAAATATTATTCTAAACTTGTCCATACCTTTAAAATAATTTTTAAAAGTCATTTACTATTTTTAGAGATTCGGTCAAATTTTAGTCAAATCGAGATTTCTTAATACGGCTCAAAATTTTTTTTTTATTTTTGACTTTTATAGATCTATTTAAATTTATTTTCACTCCAAATTTTACTACTGGACTCACCATAACTAGTATTTTTCGACGGTCAAATAAAATATTTTTTATTTTCGGGTGCAATTTTTACCCGGGTGCACTAATGTGCCAGGGGGGTGTGAAAAAGAAAAAAAATTTACAACAATAAGAGGAAGAAAGACACCTACAACTCGTTAGGCACATGAGACATTCCCAAACAAATTGAAATTTAGTTATATTGTTTTTGAGTTGGTCCAAGTGGATATTTTTTGGATTGGATTGAGTTTGGATCAGATTTTTCTAAGCGGGTTATTTGACTTTGAGCCATGTTTGACAGGCCTATAGGTTACATTATTATTATTATTATAAAACAATTGCAATATTTTCACTATATTTTACAACAATTTTTCATCAATAACATTAGTAATATTGGTGGTAGTCACATCTCAAAATTAAAACTTTAATTAAAGCAAGTGGACTTTGTCCTCTGGATTGTCTATTTTGTTGGCCAGCTCATTGCATAATATCTACCATAAATTATCAGAAAGGCATTCTTTTTCATTTCAATTTTTCTTTAGAATTAGCATACATGTGCGATCCTTGTGCCAGGAAAATTCCCTTGCCTTGCATGCCATGTTACATGCTGACGCAGGTTATTCCAAGCTACTAACATTTTTTTCATTTCATAGAATCATATAATAGATCTCAGTTTTATCTTCTTCTTTGTCTCTTCCTGCCTTTCATTCCACCTATATTTCTACAAATGGCAATATATATATATATATATATATATATATATATATATATATATTGAAAGTGAGTATTAAATATTTAATGGAAAAAATTTCATTAGTTGTCGTGAGAGCTTTACTCAAAAAAATGAAGTAAAACTTTTTATTTATTAATTTAAATATTTGCTATAAATTGCTTAACATTAGGGGTGAGCAAAAAAACCGATGGACTCGGTTAACCGGAAAAAAAAATCCGAAACCGAATCGATGGACTGGTTAACCGATTGTAATGAACTGATTAATGGTTAGTGTTTTGAAAAAACCGATATTAATGGACTGGTTAATGGTTTTTGACTCATGTGACTGGTTAACTGAACCGAAACCGAATTTTTAGTTTATTTATTTATTTTTTAATAATTTATAACAATTTATCCTAATTAAAAATGATCATGTACTTTTTTTTTATTATACTAATTATTTTAAAATTTTTAACTTTTTTTAATTGTCTATTAGTAAGTATAATAATTTATCTAATTAAAAGTAATTATGAACTGGTTAATATATTTACTTATTAAATATTAATTTTTAAAAACAAATTTTCTTATATCCACCAAATATTTTTATTTTAACAACAATAATGTTATATTATAGTGAAAAAAATTTAATTTTTAAGTATCTTTAACATTTTAATTTTATTTATGAATATATTTATAATTATAGTGGTTAACCAAAAAATATTGGGTAACCGATCCGAAAATCCGAAACCGATGGACTGGTTAACCGATAGTAATGGACTGTAATTTCAAAAAACCGATATTAATGGACTGGTTAATGGACTGAGGCTAATGGACTGGTTAACCGACCATGCTCACCCCTACTTAACATATATAAGATCTTGTGGATATACATGTCAAAATTAACCCAAACCCAATAACTCACCCAAACTCACTCAAAAAAAATTGACCCAAATCCAACCCAACTAAAAAATTGACCCATTTAAACCCACCCAAAATCTACCCACATAAAATACAACCCATTTGGATCATTCTTCCTTGACTCAATTGGTATTTTTTTTTTCATTATTTCTTGAATATTAAAAATTTTTATCTTAATGATCAAGATTTTTTGATTATACTGTCCCGTTGTATTATTATTGTGTAATATGTATGCATATTTTGTTGGTTAGATTTATAATGGCCGAGTTATCGGGTTATTCGTGAATAATATTTTTTGATGGTAAATAGTGCACTGTAAACAAAAATTACACCCAGAGGTAAAAAATATTTTATTTGACCATCAGAAAATACTAGTCATAAGGAGCCCGACGGTAAAATTTGGAGAAAAAATGAGGTCAAATAGATTTCCAAAAGTCAAAAATAAAAAAAAAATCCGGCTCGTTTTAAAGGGTAGCCGGTTTAACCAAAGTTTGACTAGACCTCTAAAAATAGCAAATGACCTCTAAAAATTGTTTTAATGGTATATATAGACTTAGATTAATATTTAGAAATTTTTGACAGCAAAAAATTAATTTTTTGGTAACATTGAAAATTATCGAAACGGACTGATTTAAATATAACAGATCGAGAAACGGACTCTGTTTAAGCTGAAATTTTGCAGAGAGACTAATTTATATATTTTAAGAATTATAAAATTAATTTTGGGAGAAATTGAGCTTAGAAAGTAAGTGAAATAATTTAGGATTACATAATTGGCTTAAAAATGAAAAAAGAGTCACTTGGTTTATGAATTATTGTGTTGTTGTGCTCCTGTGTGTGACTGTAGATTGTTTGAATTGCAGGAAGGGTATGTTATAGCCATTATACTGCCAAAAGTTTTACCAAATAAATAGTAAATTGGACAACTATAATTCAACCGATATCCCGATCCGTTTGGATCTCCACCAACCCATTTGAACCAACATTTTTATAATAATTTTTTTAGTATCCTTTTATTATATCGATAATTATTTTTCATTAAAAAATATCAAATGGATCTATCCAAACCCACCCAACCCATTTGTATATTGACCCATTTATGACCCATATATTTTTGACCCACCCATTTATGACCCAACCCATTTATAACCCAACCTAAATCCTCCCAACCTACCCATTTGCCACCTATACTTGTGGACAATCAAAATCATGTTTTATGAAATATGAACAAAATTTAATTCTAAAATACACCATTAATTTTATTTGACGATTAATTAATAATTAGAATTTTGTAGAACTGAAGAACTCAGTTTTATATTTTTTTTATAGAAATGATTTAATAAACTATTATATTTATACGTATATAAAAACCCTAAATCATAGTTGACGTATCTCTATATTTGAAAAGCTGATTTTTTTTTATCCCAAAAATATCTAAAAATGTGAAGTCTTAAATTGAATATCATCATCATATCCATTTGTGATTTGTATTGACTATGGAGGACTGGCTCTCAATTGCAACTCATGAAATTTCATGCATGTAAAAACTGCCATTTCCTGCCCATGAGTATGCCTTTGAACTTAACCCTTGTCCTTTCCTCTCTTTTAAAGATAATATTAATTTATCTTTGTCTTATACATCCAAATAGCAAAGATCCAAAAAGAATATGAGTGGAAACACCAATTCATTACAGGAAAATAACAAATTAGGTAGAACTAACATGTCATTTTAGATTTTTAAAAGATAAATTTTTCCTATCGTTTTTTTTATAATCAATTCGGTATCCAAAATTCTATAATTCAATTAATTCGAATTTATATTCAATTTCAAGTATTTAAAAACACTTCGAAATTCCAACACTCATACTCTTAACTAAGAAAAAAATTGACACTCATCATTCCATCCTGCACTTAAAAATATCCCTTCCTTGATAAAGACTTGCACATATATAGATACTAATAACTCTCACCGACACAGCAACGAAACCCAGCCTTGAAAGCACTTCCACATCTGCCACCTTTAGACCAGGGACATATAGTAAAATTTTAGCTCATTATCAATTATAAGGTCTTTACCATTTTATTGATGTTGCCTTATAGGGACATTTGGGTCATAATACAGATCACGAAGATCACGTGCCAATGGCGCGTGACTTTGATGCACTCAATGCTCGCAAGTCTACCATAATAATCGTGGTCAAACCGAGGTTCTCGCATACTAAAGTGTTTTTGAACTTTGAATTCAGAGCCAAGTTGACTTTGGCATCGTTACGGTGATAAAGTCAGAGAGATGTGCGGTTTTGAAATGTGGTTCGTAATTTAATATTGTAGGTTGGGTAGCGTTGGATCAGAAAAAACTTTCCTTCTTCTACCTCTACTCGGTGTTTGTACTTTGTACATTGGAGAAAACACTCACTTCCCAATTAATTAACTCCTTTCATCGATCAATCTAAAAGGTTCTCTCTTTCTGAAAACTTCTCAACTTTTGTCACTTTCCCAAGAAAATTTGTGTTTGTTGTTAGCAAAAGTTGGAATTATTTATAGCTCATTTAAGTATTTGTGAACAGCAACTAGAATAGAATCCAGTTCACTATTTTGCCTTTCTTCCACATTGCAGTTGAAAACTCTTGTTTTCTAGTAGCTATGATCTTTGGGCCATTGTGTAGTTTCCACAGTCAATGAGTTCATAATGGAATCTAAAGTTTAAATTTCTTTTGAAGTTCATTTCCTTTTTTTTAAGAGAAATGGAAGATTCCAGGATTTCTTTCTGTTTCTTGTTTCCTCTACTTATACTTAGTATTCTTGCTCCTGTTTCACTTGGGCAATTATCTCCAAGCGAGACGAGAATTCTTTTCCAAATTCAGAAACTTCTTGAATATCCTCAAGTTCTTCAAGGATGGAGTAACTGGACCAATTTCTGTTACTTCCCTCCTTCACCTTCTCTCAAGATTGTTTGCTCAAACGGTCATGTAACAGAATTAACTGTCATTGGAAACAAAGGCTCTCGACCGCAAAGCCCAATACAAGTTACTTCTAGCAATTTCACAGTTTCCCCACAAACTTTGTCAAAGAGCTTCTCCATTGATTCTTTCTTTACTGTTCTAACAAAGCTTTCAAACTTGGAGGTCTTATCTCTTGTTTCTTTAGGATTGTGGGGTCCATTACCAGCTAAAATCAAAAGGTTTCGGTCTCTTCAAGTACTTAATGTCAGCTCAAATTTCATTTATGGGCAGATTCCTCAACAGATTGGGTCATTAAAGAACCTTTCTAGTCTGATTTTAAATGATAATTTGCTGAGTGGGATTGTCCCAGATCTCACAAGCTTAGTTCTTCTTCAAGAGCTGAATTTGAGTGGAAACAATCTTGGACCCAATTTTCCTTCACTAAGTAACAATCTGGTTACTGTAGTATTGAGTAACAATTCCTTCAAATCTGTTATTCCTTCAGGAATCAAGAAATTCAATCAACTTCAGCAACTAGACCTCTCATCTAATCAGCTAATTGGGCCAATCCCATCTGCTCTGTTCTCTCTGTTTTCAATTCAGTATCTTGATTTGGCAAATAATCAGTTGAGTGGCACCCTCCCAACCACTATATCATGCACTTCTAAGCTTAAATTAGTGAACATTTCTCACAATCTTTTAGTAGGAAAATTGCCTTCTTGTCTTGCTTCAAATTCTTCGAATCGAACTATCATTAGTTCATGGAATTGCTTATTTGATGGAAATTCAAGAAACCAGCATCCATTTTCATTTTGTCATAAAGAAGCATTAGCTGTTAAGCCTCCAGGTGAATCTGATCAGAAGAACTCCAAAGTCAAACTAGGCCTATTACTTGCTATCATTGGATCTGCTGTGGGTATAGCACTAATTCTTGGATTGTTGATTCTAATCATCATTCGAAGATCCCAAACAAGGGCTAATAATGGTGGCAGATTTAATGGATACATGGGGGATAAAGTGTCGGTTCGTAGCTCTTCTGTGCCACTGCCAGCCATTGATTCAAGTAAGTTTAGCCATAATTTTACCCTTCTAAAATTTGTTCTGGAGTTGATTAAATTCATTAGTTAATATTTGCAGGACGTGTGCCTCAAACAATGAGGTCAGCGGTAATTGGCCTTCCACCTTATCGTGTTTTCACACTAGAAGAAATTGAAGATGCAACTGACAACTTTGATCCAATAAATTTCATAGGAGAAGGATCTCAAGGACAGGTTAGAAAAAAATTCAAAAAATTTGTGATTAATTCAAGATGATATCAATCAAGATGTATACCCATAAATTCTCTTACTATTTGAATGTGCAGATCTATAAGGGTTGGGCGAGAGATGGGACAGTGGTGCTGATAAAATGTATAAAACTAAAGCAAAAGAATTTGGCACAGAGTTTAGTGCAGCACATGGAGGTACTGTCAAAGCTAAGGCATTTGCATTTAGTAAGCGTTCTTGGGCACTGCATTGTCACTCATCAGGACCATCCAATTACAGCTAGTACTTTATTTGTAGTTCTTCAACATGTCTCCAATGGATCCCTTCATAGTTATCTTTCAGGTAATTCAAACTCAAGATTTCAAATTTTTTGCAATAAATTATCCGAGTTTGATTCTATATTTACATGCTTTTGAATTTTGATCTATCAGAATGGAGGAAGAAAGATATTCTGAAATGGCCACACAGAATGGCAATAACAATTGGAGTTGCAAGAGGCATTCAATTCTTGCACACAGGAGTGGCACCTGGAATTTTTGGGAACGATATAAACATTGAAAATGTATTGTTGGATGATAGTCTCACTGCAAAACTTAGCAACTATCACATTCCATTGCCATCTAAGGTAAGCTTTCATATTCTTTGGTGCATTTTTTTGCTCCCATTTGACTGGGCTTGCGTTTAACCACATTAGCTTGAAACATTTCAAGTAACATGTTCCAACATATAAACGCCTTCGTGGCTTATATGTCAATACTTGGACATTGGATGGATGGTTCTCTAGCTAAAATCATTTTAATTGCAATATTTAAAGAGTTGATGTATTTTTGTGAGAATATTTTTTTTACTGGATCGTTATTAAAATATAAGCCAATTACTATATGTGTAATTAAGCCATTCATTGAATTCAAAGGCAGATTTTATTAATTTAAAACTTAATTTTTGGTTTGTGAATTTTGTAGGGAGGTTCAGAAAGTCCTCTGAATGGAAAAGATATCAGTAGCAACAACATAAATGCAGAAAAGGAAGATGTTTATCAACTGGGTTTGATCCTACTTCAGGTTATTACTGGCAAAATTGTCAAGTCTACAAGTGAATTGGATGAGTTAAAGATTCAGGTAATTATGCAACTTACAGACTAATCATAGTGCCTTCATTTTATAATGTTTTTTTTTTATCCTTATATATAATTCTTTTCTTGTTATACAAACAGCTAGAGAAAAACTTAGGCGAAGCGCCATCGAAATTACGAGCTATGGTTGATCCATCCACAAAGGGAACATACGCATATGAATCACTGAGAACAGCAGTTACAATCACTGTGAATTGCCTCTCTAAAGGGATCAGCAATAGGCCTTCGATAGAAGATGTGCTATGGAATTTGCAGTATTCAAGTCAAGTTCAAGAAGGATGGGCTGCTAGTGGAAACCTTAGCACACAAATGTAGCTTTGCATTGAATTTCAATTGATGTCCTTGTATCATAGTTATGTGAGAAGGTGAATGTAATTTATGGAAAATACCTTGTATTTATGTTACATTTTTCTCTGGTAATGTCAATATAACTTTTTTCTGCAAAGTCCACTTCGGATTAAAACAATTTGTTTTGGTACATCAAACGTTATGAATGAAAACGAATGCAAGCCTGAGGAAGGAGGAAATGGGATTACTTTCCATTAATTTTCTCATTGGGGTTTCTCCTCTATTTGTACCTCATTATTGGACTCCACCAATGATCTATCGGCTAAGAGTCAGATTGGCCCATTAGTGGTTCTTAATTAATATAAATCCAGATTAATCCAATGGGAGGTTATTAGACTTTGTAACTTAATTAACCAGCTGCACATCTAATATCATTTAGGTAATAATAATAATAATAACAATAAAGAAAAAGTTGCAAGAGATCGATCATGGAATTACAGATACCTAAAACTCAGGATTCAGGAAAATAGAAGAGTTAGAATTGTTATTAGTAGCACTGGAAGAGAAAGCTGACAAAGTTGAACAGATTGATCAGTGTTTGAAAGCATGATTAATGACTAATTGCTTAATACAGGCAACAATCTAACAACCACATCTGATAGAAATTAAACACAAGTTTTAAATTAAATATTCAAAAAATCACAAATATCAAATCAACGCTAATGATTAATATTTCAGACTAGTTCTTGGCATAAAATTTGATGCCATTTCAGGATCTTGGGTAAAATTTAGGAAAGAAATAAAATCACATGTAACTATCAAATCACAAATATCATCATATAAAAAGTTCATATGAAACAAAAAAAGAAATATTGATTGTGATAAAGATATCCAATACTGATTAAAGAGATTAGCATAAAAAAAAGAAAAAGATTAGCTTTGCCCAAAAGAAGGGGAAAAAAAGAAAATAGATGCGTGTTGTCTGAAGATAATGCAATGAATGGAATTCGAGTCAGTTTTTTCTTACGTGAAAAAGAAATGCAATTCCCCACCCTACCTCTATTTTTATGCTTATTCCGCGACACTGACACATCCAATTAGCTTGAGATGCGTTTATGAGATTTCGATCGTCTCCGATATAAATTTGCTTTTTTAATTTGTCTTGAACTAAAATAATATTTGACTTGATTACGTCCGATAATTGAGAAACGCGATATTATTTTTATACATAGTTGACATATATCGCAATGTTGGAATCATTAGAAATATAAATTTGAATCAATTTTGCCTAAAAGAGTAATTTTGCCTCTTTATTCGCAAAATAAAAGCCAATTAGGCGTTACTCAACTTAGACAATTAAATTTGATCATTATGTATCCCTTGATCTGCCTCCTAATACTCACAACCCACACATTTTGTCATTGTGGTGATTAGGTTATTATCCATTGACATTGATAACACAGCAAATATCATTTGCTCAAAGACCCATCAAGCCGGCCCACTCAACTGGCAAGGTCCAAGGCCTATCAACCAAAAGTAGCAGACACGAGCTCCTAGGCAGAGCTCAAGCCCGATCGGCTGATGTGACCGCCAGTCCCATCAGCCGCCTGACATAAGGCAGCGCCCATGCCTACCACCTGCTCCTTGTCATGTCGCCGAATACCTACTCTGACAGCCAGTAATCACACCCCAGGCACTCAAGTGTCCCTCAACTATCTTATATAAATAGCCCAACCAACGATGGTTTCAAGTATTAAATCCAAGACACTCTCTCTCTAAAAGCACATTCTCTCTCTAAGCTACTAATTTAAGTTTCGGAGTGCTCACGCCTGGTCCGACCGGGCTCTTCTTATTGCAGGATTTTCTCATCCGATCGGATCGCCTTCTCTTCTTGAGATAAAGACGTTTTTGGCTTTATCATTTGGTGCTTTCGTTGAGAGATTGCAAACTCAAGATCCAACGAGAATACAACCCCATGGACCTTGACCATGACGACAACGCTCGTGCCAGATCAGGCACCTCGAGAAGGAGGGAAGGGCCCTCCAGGTCCCCCATGAGGGCCAACCTCCTTCCCGAATTCAATGATGCCGCTACGAGGCAACCAGAGGATACCCCCATCACTGTGAGGGACATGCGTGCTATTCTCAGTGATTTTACCAAAAGTATCGTTCAAACGCTGAAAAAGGGTAAGATGCCAGTTGCTTCTGAAAGAGCCCACGAGGATTACCTCGCCGGCGAGGACTTCAGGAGGAACAGAAATAAGGGAATCATCATTAATGAGCCCCGAGCTCAGGGAACCCAAAAAAGCGCGGTAAGGACCCCAGGAAGGAATGACAGGGGGAAGCAGATAATGTCCACGAATAGGGCCTCCCCTATAGCAGCAGGTCCACCACCCCATCCACGAGGGATGACGTGTCTTACAAGTGCACTCCAAACCACAGCCAGATGCGAAAGCACAAGGACGAGTCCACCGCCACGACCCTGAGTAAAGAGGACCAGTGGCTCAGGCAGAAGCTCAAGCAGTTTGGTTTCTTCGTGCCCAAGAAAGGCGCCTTCGAAGGAAACACTTGCGGGAATACTGCCTCCCCTTTCTGCAGAGAAATCACTGATGCTGAGCTCCCTCCCAGGTGGAGAGATGTGGTCATGGAAAGATACACGGGTCAAATCGATCCTACCACACACTTGGCCGAGTACTTGACCAAGGTTCAGGTCTATACTTATGACGAAAGAATAGCCTGTAGGGTTTTCCCTACCACCTTGGGAGGAGATGCATTGACGTGGTTCCACGAGCTGCCTCTGGGATCCATTACGTCATTCAGACAGCTAAAGGAGCTCTTCACCACGAGGTTCATCGTACAAACACGTGCGCCTAAGACGGTGAACGACCTGTGTAATCTTTACCAAAGGACCGATGAAAGTCTTCGAGACTACATCGATAGGTTTCAGGCTACCATGTCTGAGGTAAGAAATGTCAGTGTGGAGATGGCGACTAATGCCTTGTTAGGGGGCATCACTGACCGACCACTCTTCGAATCACTCATAATAAGACCCCCATTCAGCTTCGCCGAACTAATGGAGAGGGTCAGACAACACATCCAACTGGATGATGCCCTAAGGTCCAACAGGGGGAGAAGGACCAGTGTCTTGGACCGCCTGCAATATCCGGACGGCCGATCTTCCCAAAGAGCTTCTGATCGGACAGGAAGAAGCCAGGACGGAGCTACCAGTTCCAGAAGTTCAGGCCAGGCAAAAGGGTCGGGACGAGATCGGACTGCGCGTCCAGATGATCGCTCCGAAAGGACTTATACCACCCTCAATGCCACCCTGACCGCGGTGCTCATGTGGATAAAGGAGAAGCACCGCCAGGTCAATTGGCCCAGGGACCTGTCTGAAAGAAGCAGGGTCGGGAGGGATCCAAGCAAGTATTGCGAATTTCACAGAGACGTCGATCATCTAACCGACGAGTGCACTTCGCTTAAAAAGGAGGTCGAAAGGCTGATACGCCGAGGAGCCCTCAAGAGATTTATAGGCCCGGCCAGAGGGGATGAACCCTGTAGACAGCCGAAACCTCGAAGGGACGATCCTGACTCAGACGATGATGAGCACAGGAATCCCAGAAACGCCGACCCGAGCAAGCATTATGCCGGGGTTATAAATGTGATCACCGGAGGGTCATCCTACGGAGAGAATCTCCCCAAGAAAGGGAAAGGGAAAGGCGTCTACCTCTCCCGCCAGGCCGAGCAGCCTGCCTCAGTCACCATTTCCAGCGAAGACGCACGAGACGTCCTGTTTCCTCATGAGGACGCCCTCGTTGTAAGAGCTCGGATTAATAATTTCAATATGAAAAGAATTCTGGTGGACAATGGCAGTACTGTCAACGTCCTAACTCTCCAGGCTTACAGAGCCATGGGTCTCCCGATCGGAGAGCTGAAACCGAATGCCACACCTCTGATCGGACTGGGTAACGCCACTATCCCGGTGGTGGGATCGGTCGAGCTCTTTGTCGAGTTAGGCCAAGAGGCGATAGCTCACGCGTGTAAGGTAATTTTCATGGTCATTGACATGACATTTGCCTACAATGCCATCTTTGGCAGGCCATTGCTTTTCCAGACCGGAGCCGTTACCTCCATCCGCTACATGGTGATGAAGATCCCAACTACAGGAGGCGTCGGCATCTTGAGAGGCGACCAAAAGGCATCCCGAGAGGCTTATATCACCATGATAAAGCAACAGCGAGAAGCAATGGTCGTGGAGCCCGGCCTCGAGCAGCCGGAGCAGGCGGCAAGGCCCCGGATGGACCCAACAGAAGAGACAAAGGCCAGGGCGCTAAATAAAGGGAAAAATGTTCAAGTCGGGACCAGCATGGATAAAGAAACTGAAGAAACCATCATGCAGGTCTTGACGATTAATCAAGCGACCTTCGCCTGGAAGCCGGAAGACATCCCTGGCGTAGACCCTAAGATAATCACCCACAAGTTAAATGTGGACCCAAACTTTCCTCCAATCCGTCAAAAGCTAAGGAGGCATGCACCCGATCGGAGGAAGTTCATTTCTGAAGAGGTGGACAGGCTACTCAAGACCGGAATAATCTGAGAGGTAGACTATCCCGAGTGGCTGGCTAACGTGGTCTTAGTCAAGAAAAAGTCTGGCAAGCTGCGGATGTGTGTGGACTTTACCGACCTCAATAAGGCATGTCCCAAAGACAGCTATCCCCTGCCCAGCATAGACCAGTTGGTGGACGCCACAGCAGGCCACGCCATCTACTCTCTTCTCGATGCATATGCCGGCTACCACCAAATCCTGATGTGGCTCCTGAATCAGGAGAAAACTAGCTTTATCACAGACGACGGGACATTTTGCTACAGGATGATGCCGTTCGGACTGAAGAATGCTGGGGCCACATATCAGCGTCTAATGAACAAAATCTTCAAAGACCAGATCGGGCAGAATGTCGAAGTGTATGTCGACGACATGATCGTCAAGAGCCGAAGCCTCGAGGAACATCCAGCCGATCTGGCAAAACTTTTTGACACTTTGAATAAATTTCAGATGAAAATCAACCCCGAGAAGTGTGTCTTCGGGGTACCATCAGGAAAATTTTTAGGATTCCTAGTCTCCCAAAGAGGGATTGAGGCGAATCCAGAAAAAATAAAGGCTATCCTTAAGATGCAACCCCCCAGGAGCGTAAAAGATGTCCAGAAGCTGAACGGAAGGATAACAACCTTAGGACAATTCATCTCCTCTTCAGGCAAACGCTGCACCCCTTTTTTCAAGAAGCTGAGGAAGAGTGAAACTTTCATTTAGGGGGAAGATTGCCAGTAAGCCTTTGAAGAGCTGAAGTCATTCCTCACCAACCCACCGCTGCTTAGCCGGCCAGTACCAGGTGAAAATCTGTACCTCTACTTAGCCACCTCTAAGGAAGCTGTTGTAGGTGCCTTGGTCCGAGAAGAAGATACTCAACAGCTACCTGTGTACTACGTCAGTGAAGTACTTAGAGGTGCGGATCTAAGAAAGGCACCGGTTAAGCAGCTCATCATCGCCCTCATGATGTGCGCTAGGAAGCTCAGGCCATATTTCGAAGCGCACACAATTGTAGTCCGATCGGGCCACCCCCTTCGAAAGATTCTCCAGACGCCCGATCTGAAAGACAAAATGGTGGGATGGGCAATTAAGCTACAGTCCTGGGATGTCAGATATGAGCCCAGAAAGGCGATAAAGGCCCAGGCTTTAGCAGATTTTGTAGCTGAATTCGCGGGTGAGGAACCACAGAGTTAGCCCAGGCCACAAAACTGGAAAATGATGGTGGACGGCGCAGCAAATGACACTCGAGTAGGTGTCGGCATAGTAATAAAAGGCCCTCTGGGCATCACAATAAGGTACGCAATAAAACTTAATTTTAAAGCTTCAAATAATGTGGCAGAGTACGAGGCGCTCCTTCAAGGTCTGAGGCTGCTCCAGGCCATCCGACCGGAGTCAGTAGCCATCAGAGCGACTCTCAGCTGGTAACTAGTCAAGTTTTGGGGTCCTTCGAAGCACGAGAAGCCACAATGATCCAGTACCTGGCCAAAGTCAAAGCTGCCTTCGCAAAATTTGAAGAGGCTGGGTCGAAATGGGCACTCTAGAAAGTCCCAAGAGACCAAACTGCGGAGGCCGATCGGCTAGCGAAAATGTCTGCCACTGCACAAAGCGTTATAGAGGAAAACATTGCAGTTGTCGACCAGACTTCCTCCTCCCTAGATGAGCCGGAGATGATGGAGATCGATCAAGAGAATGAAACCTGGATGAGCCCGATCAAGCAGTACCTCCAGACAGGACGGCTGCCCGAGGACAAAGATGAAGCTCGAAAGGTATCACGAAAATCTCTTAATTACTCCATCATTAACGGTGATTTGTATAAGAAAGCTTTCAGCCACCCCTGGCTCAAGTGCGTGATGGAGGAAGAGGGAGACTACATCCTCAGGGAGCTTCATGAAGGCATATACGGTGCACACGAGGCAAGCAGAGCCATGGCAAGAAAAGCCCTTCAGACGGGATATTACTGGCCTAGCATGCTCAAAGATGCCCAAGAGAAAGTAAGAAGATGCCCGCAATGCTAAATACACGGCAGGATCATAAGGCAACATGGAGCAGACCAGCAACCGATCGGCGTCGCTTTGCCGTTCGATCAGTGGGGATTAGATATCTTAGGACCTTTTCCCCAAGGCAAAAAGTAGATGAAGTTCCTTATAGTAGCAGTAGACCACTTCTCCAAATGGATTGAGGCTGAACCTGTAGCCACCATCACAGCCGAGAGGGTCAAGAGCTTCACTTGGAGGAATATCATCTGCAGGTATGGCTTACCCAATGTTTTTATTGCAGACAATGGCAAGCAGTTCGACAGCTCCATTTTCAGAAACTTTTGCCAAGACTTGAACATCAAATTAAAGTTCACGTCAGTCGCTCATCCCCAAAGCAACGGAATGACTGAGGTCTCCAATCGGACCATCTTGGAAGGGTTAAAAAAGCGACTGGGTCAAGCCAAAGGCAACTGGACTGAAGAACTGCAGAATGTCATGTGGACGTACAGAACGTCGCCCAGAACAGGCACTCACCAAACGCCATTTTCCCTCGTCTACGGCTCCGAAGCAATGATACCTGTAGAGGTCGGCCTTCCTTCTTACCGATCGGCGCTCTACTCCGAACAGGAGAATTCTCAAGAAAGATGCCAAGACTTGGATCTGATAGAAGAGAAGAGGGAGGACACCTACACCAAGATTGCCGCCTACAAGCAAAGAGTTGCCAGGTACCACAATGCTAAAGTGAGGTCCAGAACCTTCAATGTAGGCGATCTGGTGCTCATAAAGGCAGAGTTAGGCTCGGGAAATGCCGGGGTAGGAAAGCTAATGCCAAATTGGGAAGGGCCTTACGAGGTCTCTAAAGTCTTAAGCCCGAGCACTTATAGGCTTCGAACTGTGGAAGTCCAGGATGTCCCCAGAACCTGGAATGTTGAAGTACTCAAGAAGTACCATGTCTAATAATGTATCAGAACCTGGCAATTGCCTGATTAATAAAGAGGTTATTTCTTTCTGACTGTTCAATTTATACATAATAAACTGTTGTACGCTAAGCTTGACGCCCATCCCAAGCAGAAAAAGCGAATCTGTCGCGATGGAGGATCTTACCTCCCCAAATATTCGTATTATAGAGGATCTAACCTCTCTAGCTCGGCTATGCAATTTTTATGCAGTTTTACGAGTATCATCTAGCTCGGCTATGCAATTTTTATGCAGCTCTACGAGTATCATATAGCTCGGCTATGCAATTTTTATGCAGCTCTACGAGTATCATCTAGCTCGACTATGCAATTTTTATGCAGTTCTACGAGTATCATCTAGCACGACTATGCAATTTTTATGCAGTTCTACGAGTATTATCTAGCTCGGCTATGCAATTTTTATGCAGCTCTACGAGTATCATCTAGCTCGAATATGCAATTTTTATGCAGTTATACGAGTATCATCTAGCTCGACTATGCAATTTTTATGCAGTTCTACGAGTATCATCTAGCTCGGCTATGCAATTTTTATGCAGTTCTACAAGTATCACCTAGCTCAGTTATGCAATTCTTATGCAGCTTTACGAGCATCACTTAGCCTAATTGTGCAAATTTTATGCGAACTGAGAGCCAAATTGATCCGATCGGTCACAAGGCTCAGGAATTATCCGAGTTCAGAAAGTACTTGCAAATATTATGCTATTTCACGAGCGGCACTTAGCTCGATTATATTGCCAATTTTAATACAAACTTATGTATACAACAATTTGCAGAAAAAGGCAATTTTATTAAGATTGTCTCCACTATACAATTTACAAAGAATGAATAAAAAGAAGGCTAATCTAAGCTCCTACGCTAACCCTCTATATCTACAATATCTACATCGCTAGGAGGATCGACAGTTCGGTCGGCTTGCAGATCGGCGGTGGCTTGAGAAGGGTCGGCAGATGGCTGCGCGGATCCCACTCCTCCTTCAGAGACAGGCCCCCCTGAAGGTTGCACCACTATCTCGACCTCAGGTACTGGAGGCAATGCAGGATCAGTCTCAGCTGGAGTCCCCCGGTCAGCCTCTGGAATTAAAATATCTCCTCCTGAAGCTATCTGAGTTGCCTCCCCCTCAGGAGCGCCCCCTTCATCATCGCTAGCTGGAGGAGCAGGCAGTGACGCCGGATCGTCCATCCAAGTCAAATCGGCGCCAGGAAAGCGCCTCCCAGCTTCATGGATTAGCCGAGACAGCAACTCTACCTGAGCCTCTACTAGCTCATCAAGAAGACGCTCCTTCTGGTTTGCAAGCTCCTCTTCGAGGATTGTAGTGAAAGAGGCCTCTCTCTCCTCCGTAGATGCCTTCAGGGACTCCACTTCCTTGCGAAGTTGCTCGCCCTCCACCTTCAGTTTGGCATTCTCAGCAGCCAACTCTTTGCACTCGGCATCCAGTCGGGTTGCGTTTGCTTCGAACCGTCTGAATTGTGCACTCTCGGCAGAAAGGCGGGCAACTTCCCCCTTCAGCTTGTCGACCTCCCCTTGCTTTGCCTTCAAGTCCTGGGTCTTCTTATGAACGTCCTTCCGTAAGGTCACAGTCTCTGAATAAGAAGCGGCAGAACGCTCCTTAATTTTGGCCAGATCAGCACGAAGAGCAGAGGCCTCTTTCCGAGCAGTGTCAGCCTCCGCCCTGGCCTTGGAGCTGTCCTCCGCCCTTCCTCTCCAAGTGGCCACCGCGAGTTGTAGGCGCTGAGCCCTCCTGGCCACCTACACCAGAAAAAGAGAGGCAAATAAATAGGGAACACCAAAAATGGAGCTGTAAAAAAATATATATAAAAAATAAAAAATATAGGGTCCCTACATCAAGCAGCTGAATGCCGATGGCGTGAGAGTCTTTCTGGACCTGAGCGGTATCAGCGATTTCCCTATGGTCATCTTCCCGAAGGAGACCACGACAGATAGGCCCAGCCACTTGGCCTAGCGACCAATCACTGCCGAAGTTCTCCCTCAGGAAGTCCTTAAAGAGCACCGGCCTCCGATCTCCCGATCGCCTAAGTGGTTCACCTTGATGAACGGTTTTGCCCTTGGCGGCCACCCGGGCATCCGACTCTGCTGTGGTCTCAGCAGCCCTCCTCCTAACTGCCTCCTCAGCATCCTTCCGAGTGGTCTCCGCCACCTCTCGGAATGCGCTACTGATAGGCACATCATCCTCTTCAGACTCGTCTTGCAGGATTAGGGGTCGAGTCCGCGCCAAGTGAGGAGAGGTCTCGGTCCGAGGCACAGATGCTCACCCGAGGTGGTAGAAGCAGGCGCAGTAGTAGAAATAGGAGGAGCTGAAGAAATCGGGACAGCTGCGATGGCCCCCCGAGAGGTTTGGAGCTCAGCAGAAGTCACCAGCTTCCTCTTCTTCCTTTGCTCTTGGGCCTTCTTCTCCGCCTCGCGCTTCTGCCTGATTCTCTCGCCAAGCTGCTCCGACGTTCCGTTCCCACCAGCCATCTCAGCTGCAAACAGAAAATGAAATAGATAAGTTCCTCCACATTGAAACCTTCTTCACAAAACACGAATAAAGTGCAATGCATGATTAATGCATAATGACAATGTTTTCTCCCTGGTCCTAATGCTCACGTTCTGCAGCCTCAGCGCCCTCAGAGCTGGAAGACCCGAACAGCGTAGTCAGGAGAAAGCTGGACTGATAGGGCTCCCCATGCCGACTCACGGCATCCATTAGCTTCTTTATATCGCCCTCATACATGGGCTGACCCGCTGCTAGGTCCTTCAAAATCTCAGCCCTATTCGATCGAGTGAGGCGCACACCAAATCCACCCTTCATCCCGACCAAAAAATACCTCTCCTTGTACCCTTTCATCGAGGTCGGGATGAACATCAGCTTCTTCTTTGGACGGCTAGTGAAAAAAGACTCCGTCCCGTCGCTCCGAGCCGATATGTAGAAGAAGTGAGTAAAAAGCTCAAGGGTCGGAGCGACCCCCTATATTCTGCACAAGATTTTGAAGCATGCTACCGACCTCCACCCGTTCGGATGCAACTGGTTGGGGGCGATCCCGTACCCTCTCAAGATCGCCATTTCAAAGGCGCCAAGTGGGAACCTCAAGCCAGCATCCAGGCTCCAGAGATGGCAAATAAACCACTCGTTGTTATTTCGGCCAAAAGGCCCTTCGATCAACGCCATCGATTCCGGGCAAACCATTACCGATACCTCTTCAGGAAGGCCATATTTGGAGGGGATCTCAGCCACCTCCCCAGCAGTCAATCGAGAATATAATTCAACGGTTGGTTTATTCTGATATTCGTCCAAAAAACTGCTATCAAGCACCTCACCACTACTGGAGGCCATTTTCAACAAGCAAGAAGGGCGGACAGGTGCAAATTTTCTAGTTTTTAAATGGAGTGGATGCAGACGGAAAGAAAGCAAAAAGCAAAGAGGAAAAATTACTTACTTGACAGAAAGAACTCAAGGAATTTGAAGAAGCAAGAAGATGTTTGCGAAAATCTGGGATTCAAGAAGGGATTTTGACAGAGCTTCGCTAGAGATTTCGAAAGTGAAGAGAAAATGATTTACAAAATCCCCTATTTATAAGCCAAAAACTTCTGGGACACGCCAAAGGTCGCGCCACTAAACAAGCGCCATGTGTCATAAAATATCATGGCTCTGCGCAGAACGAAGCGTGACCCTTGGTGCATGCGCAACATTAAATGGAAACAGCTGTCCAAGCAGGCGCGTCTCTCCAGAAAAGGCGCCTCCTAAATTCAAAAAGCGCGCCAATACGCGTCTTCGGATCGGAAAATTTCAGAATTGATCCCATCCGAACGGACCCACTAGGCCAAATCAATGCCCGATCAGACCTGTTGAGGGGGGACAAGTGATAACACAGCAAATATCATTTGCTCTAAGGCCCATCAAGCCGGCCCACTCAACTGACAAGGCCCAAGGCCTATCAACCAAAGGTAGCAGACACGAGCTCCTAGGCAGCGTACAAGCCCGATCGGCTGATGTGACTGCCAGTCCCATCAGCCGCCTGACACAAGACAGCGCCCATGCCTACCACCTGCTCCTTGTCATGTCGCCGAATACCTACTCTGACAGCCAGTAATCACACCCCAGGCACTCAAGTGTCCCTCAACTATCTCATATAAATAGCCCAACCAACGATGGCTCCAGGTATTGAATCCAAGACACTCTCTCTCTAAAAGTACATTCTCTCTCTAAGCTACTAATTTAAGTTTCGGAGTGCTCACGCCTGGTCCGACCGGGCTCTTCTTATTGCAGGGTTTTCTCATCCGATCGGATCGCCTTCTCTTCTTGAGATAAAGACGTTTTTGGCTTTATCAGACATGATAAAAAACAATGGTATGGAAATGGTTGAGTAGAAAATAAATTAGAAAAAGTCATAATTGCAATATTGTGGAAAAAAATTTATTTCTTAAATATGAGTTAATTTAGGGTTATTTTATTTATTTTTTACATATCACATGAGAGTCATTTAAATTGGGTATGATAATATGCATTTATTGTATGTACAATTGTTGGGGTAGAACCCAAATTCCACATCGGAAAATTAAGGGAGGAACACATTAAATATAAAGAGTTCACCTAATTCCATTAGTATGAGGCCTTTTAGGAGGAGGCCAAAAACAAATCCGTGCGGGGTTGGCCCAAAGCGGACAATATCATACTAATGTGGAGTTAAGTGGTGCTTGGCAGTCCTAACAAGTGATATCAGAGCCGTGGTTTGGAGACGATCCGGAATAGCGGACTGCGTTGTGTGGGAGGCCTCCGGTATGACCTCGAGATTGGAGATTCGTGTTTGGTGGCTTATGTCGAAAGTTTTCCTGATATTGTGATGGTCAGGCGGCGTGTCCCGTTGGTTGATAACGGCGGTACAAGATGATTTGACGAATCAAATGGATTATCGCTCGAGGGGAGGATATAAGCTGTGTGATCCTTGGTTTGAGGGGAGGATTGTTGGGGTACAACCCAAATCCCACATCGAAAAATTAAGGGAGAAATACCTTAAATATAAATAGTTCACTTAACTCCATTAGTATGAGACTTTTTGGGATGAGCCCAAAAATAAATCCGTGCGGGTTTGGCTTAAAGTGGACAATATCATACTAATGTGGAGTTAAGTGATTTTGACAGTTCTAACAATAATATATATATATATATATATATATATAGTGCTAACTGCACATCTCAATGGATAGATATGGTCAAATTTAAATATCCACATGATCATTTTATAATTTAAGGAGCAAAATTAATTTTTTCAATAAAGTTAAAAGACAAATTTGCATATTTGATAGTTTCAATATGACAATACTGGTCAATCATGGTTAAAATGTATGTTAATCAACTAACAGAATGTAGTCAAATTTAAGATATCATTTGAATAAAGACTTATTATTTACTCCAGTTTTGTAATTTAAAGAGTAACATTGTTCAAGTTGAAAATATAGAAACCCCATTGTGCTTTTGAGCAAAGTAGATGGGTAAATTAATTTGCACGCTCAATCATATATATATACACAAGGATTAAATTAAAATTTTTATTTTAGTTTTTAAATAGTTTTCGAATTTTTTTTTTAATTGAATTGAAATTTCAGTATGATAATTTGTATTTTTAATTTTAATTGAATATTAATATGGTTTGAAAAAAAAATGATTTGATTAGTAATTAAAATTAAATTTCAAAGTGAGTAATTTTCAAATCAAATTTGAATTCTATTTATTTTTAATTGAAGTTGAATTTCAATTTCAATTAGATAATTTTTGAAATTAAAACTAATTCATTTTGACCAGTGAATCATTGAGCCATATTTATGCTCCTATGTCAATCTCATAATTTTGAAGAAAACAGAAATAAATATTAATGTGTGACGAGTCATAAACTATCACCAAAAAAAAAGCATATAGCTTTAGCAAAGTAACTTTGCTTCTTTTGTTCGTATCATTCTTTTTCTTCTACTTAAACGCTGTCTACGAATATATTCTATTACGCGTAAAAGGCTAAAACCTAAAACCTTCTGCAATGCGTATGCTCTCTGCTCGCCTCCTTTCAGTCCAGTCCAGTCCTGGTTTGTTTTTCCCCATCTCATCCAATTCTTTTAAATAAAATATTTCTTCTGTGTAATAATTATGCCTATTTTTTCTTTTACTGTTGACGTAATTATTATATATATATATTGACAATGGTTTCTCTGTAAATTTTGCGAATTGGTATTATAGCTGACTTTAGAGCGAAAGTCTCTTTCTCTCTCTCTCTCTCTTTCCTAATTGTAAATAAATTATAAAATTAGAATAAAATAATCAAAACTAAAAGCAAATAAAATAATTTGAAATTTTGAAGTGATCGATCTGAGAGGGATGGGAAAAAGCATGATGATTGAAGTGGTTCTGTTGCTGGTTCTTGTGTTTTGTCAATCTTGTTGCGCTGCTGACTATCCTGGTTGTCGAAACGGCCGATCCAATTGCGGCGGAAGTTCTAATAATAATGATTTCAATTGCACTTCACCTCATGGGGTGCCTTGTGACGAAGGTATATATATTTGTGTTTTTTTTCATGGTTATCAAAACTCAAAACCAGTACATATACTGCTCTCTCTCTCTGTATATATATAATGGTAATTTTTTTAAAAAAAAAGAAAAACTATTTATACCGTCATTAATACTATTAATTAATCACAGCTTGAAAACATTTGTTTATTTTAACGCTCCGAAATGTTAAAGAAAAAAAAAGGATAAGTCTAATTTTGTATCTTTTATCAAATTTTTTCCATCTCTTATTACTTCAATTTTCTTATTATCGATGGCATAAGATGTGAATACTCCATTGATCTTAAAAAGTAAATATAATAATAATAAGCTAAATTATGGTTATGTGAACTATATTTTATACGCTATTAGATTTGCATTGCTTTTTATACATAATTATTATGTTAAGATAAACAGTACTTTGACAGCATATGGTCTTAGAGACTTCATAAGCGGGTTGAGATTGCCAGATCGACCAGATTTCAGTCGTGAAAAGTGTAATGTCTCTAGACCTAATATTAAGGTGACATGCAGCTGCACCACTAATTCTGAGAATATTAGTATTTGTCATATCAACAAGATGTACGTTTCTCAACTCCACTCTATAATTGCTCTCTATTCATAATTTCTTCTTTTTCTTATTATTATTAACAATGAATTTTCTATAGACTAAACTACGCAAGTATGATTAATTAATTTTTTACTTACTATATTCTTTGGAATATCCGCTACACTATGTACTGAATTTAAATAAATTAATCTTTTATAATTTAACAATTTAGCCAATAAAATGATATATAATGAAATTAAATGTTTACACACTAAATACTTTTTTTCTTCTTCTTCTTGGATGATAGAGTTGCGGAGGGTAATGACTTGAGAGATGGAATTATTCATGAAAATGTGTCAAAGCTGTCGTACCTTCGGCGATTGTGAGTATGATGTGTTTTAATTAATGTATAGTTATTGATCGCCACCATATTATTAGCGATTTAATTGCAAGTATACTAGCCATACCGATAGAATATTCTCATGAGATTTAAATGTCGATTGTAAAAAATAAACTTTACAATAAAATTATCCAAAACGTTAAAAACGGATTTTGATTAGGATAAAACTACTCATGCATAAATTTAATGCAAGAAAAATAATAAAGTTACTACTTAGAGGCAAGCAACAATCTAGCGAGATTAAAATGTTAGGGTGCTAAGCCCTCTTGTTTAAGTTCTAATGAATATTAACTATTAAATATTGTTGTCACTACATATGACGTGGCAGGATTAACATGATAAAACCCTACTGTCCAATTCAGTAATAAGCAAATTTCTTAAAATTGAGATTCTAGCAAAAATACCCTAAGCTCTTAAGCATTTGTTTTCATTTTAAATGTAATTTTGCATATTCAGACACAAATTACAAAATCAACAAAATTGATATAATGTCTCTTCTTACCAATTCTACTTGTTTCATTCAAGACAACTTAAGTTCAACTTTTAAAAAAATTGTTAATTTTACTAAAAGTTCACTAAATTTATAATCAAATAATCATAAATTTAATCATATAATATTTAAATTGAGATGAATTTGTGTAAAACTAAAGTAACTTTAATTAAAAAAAAATGGATAACAGTGGCTAGAAATCCAAAGTGTCATGCCACATAGGACATCCGCCAGTCATAATAGAACATGTCCACGCCATCACCTAGTCAACCAAGTTGCCATGTGCAGGTGTACATAAGGACAATCTTTTTTCTTTAATTAAAGGAATTTTTTTTTTTTTTGCATAAATCCGGTCTACATACGTTCTATAAATCAAATCAATACTATTTCATAGTCTATACGCTTATAAATATTCAGAGAACGAAACTATTTCATTTACAGTATCAATCAAACTCTGTACCTCCAATCTGGGTTGATTTCACCCATGATCACTCAACTTATCACTTATCGCGTAAAAGTAACCGACTTTTTTTTTTCTTACTTAAATGTCACTGAACTTTTAATATTATTGCACAAAAGTCATGTTAATCGGAATCCGGCGACGACTCTTGCCGGATTGATAAGTTCAACAAATGCTACATTTAAATTAATTTCACTCACGGTCACTAGACTTATCATTTATCTCGCAAAAGTAATTAACTTTTTTTTTTTCAACTTGAATTTTACTGAACTTTTAACATTTTTGTAAAAAAAGTCATCAATCCGGCAATGGTCGTCACCAGATTCCGGTCAACATGACTTTTGTGCAATAATGTTAAAAGTTCAGTTATATTTAAGTAAGAAAAAAAAAGTCGGTTACTTTTGCGCGATAAGTGATAAGTTGAGTGATTATGAGTGAAATTGACCCCTCCAATCTTTCAATTCAACCAAACAGCAAATCAGATCTCGAATATTATTATTAGTAATTATTATTTTGTAATTACTATAATCAGGTTCATCATCTCTCTTGAACTTGAGGGAAAGGAAAAAAAAAAATATACCAATATTTTCAGTTACTAATCTATGTAATTTAATTGTATATATGATGGAAATCTATAGTTATACCGTAATATGTTTACCTTGAACTCACTTTTGCAATACCACGGAGACTTTGGATCAAAGCTTAAAAATCTCCAATCCCGATAAAGTGTCCATCAAAATAACTCAAAAAAAACTAAGATAGAAAGGCGGGATTTTGTTCTCACAATTGGAACGGAAATTTTTTACTGTTTACTTTAAGTGTTGGCTTTTAATTAAAGAAAAAAAAAAGGTTTTTCCTTATGTACATGTGTCATGTCCATGCGTACGTGGCAACTTGGTTGATTGGGTGATGATGTAGATTGCAACGTGTTTTATTCTAGTTGTTGCATGTCCTGTTTGACGTGCTTCTTTGAATTTGCAGCCTTTATTATAAGGAGCGTTGCAATTAATTGGATTTAGTGAAATTAAAAATTATTATCAGCCTTTATTATCAGGAGCGCTGCTATTAATTGAATTTAGTGAAATTAAAAATTATTATCGAAAAAAAATTTCAAAATATTTTAGTAAAATTAATTTTTAATCAAAATATTTAAATATATTAATAAAGTCAATTTTTAATTAGATCAATTATTAATAGAATCGTTTAGTAAGTTAATTTTAAGGAAAGAAAATTACCAAGGATGTTTTAAAAAAAAAATTAAATTGAGTGGAATTAATTGATTCCACTCATTATTTACTGTCTATGCCCTTATTTATTATTTATTTGTTTGATCAAAGTAACTTTTCCTACAAATTTATCCTGATTCAGATGTTTTACAAGTGATTTTTTTTTTTTTTACATTTTGAATATTTAGTTACAACTCAAAAATTCAATAACGGTGGGTAAAATAAAACCCTTAAAAAAAGTTACATATATAAGAGAAAAAAAATGTGGAACAATTCATTTAAGGCAATAATCCAGGTATAACATAAATAAGTTAAGCAGGGAAAAACCAACTTTCAACACTTTCTTGGAGCGCTCATATAAGACAACAATAGAACATGCATCTATTAATTAAGCTTTCATTAGAGAAACATATATTTCTTTTTCTTTTTCTTTTCTTTTTTTCTCCTTTTTGAAGGATCATTAGAGAAAACATCAAAAGTGCAATATCTTGCATAAACTCATAGAGCCTAATTCTAGTAAGGGTTTACATATATATATATATAAGAATATAAATATTTACAAAATATTAACTTGGTCTATAGAGAGAAAGAGGAAGAGAAATAAAACTAAGAATAATCCCCTTTAATGTTCAAATCTTCTCGAAGCTTGACTCTTTTTTCTCCATGAGATCCCAAGCTTTTCTTCGCAAATGATGTGCTAATAGAGAAAAAAGTTGAATGTGGGAAATTTGGCCTTATAAAAGCATTAATTATGTAATTTTATATTATTTTGATGGATTAACCTAAAACAGGGACTTGAGTGACAACAATCTTGGTGGTAATATTCCCAACTCTATTGGTAATCTGACGAATCTGGTACATCTGTAAGTACTTATAGTTATATTAAAAATGAAATTTATATATTTCGATATATTTATATGGTATTATTATATATAATTATATTATAGGTAGTAAATGATTTGAGCTGGGTCATAATGATGAATTGGCTTATAAACAAGTTGGATTATAATGTATCCAAAATTTTTATGAATTATATATAGATCAAAACAGGTCAAATAATAATTTAAATGGATAATTATCAAATATGTCATAAAAGGATTTGATCATAAATTAATGTGTCAAAGTTTATGACATTATTTTTATTTATTTATTTATTTTATTAAAAATACAAAATATGTATATATAATTTATAAAAATAATTATTTTTTAAATTCAGATGATATGCATAAAAAATCAAAATATAAAGGATAATTTGGAGATTGAAGAGATATTTGATTTTTTTTTTAATTATATTTTGTTGTACTTTTTGTCACTTGTACATTTATATATATTTTGAATTTTTTATGTTATCTTTCGCTCTAATGTGATTACCTTATTAGTTGGTTACTTCTTTCGCTCAAAAATCAGCTCCCACTATTTCACGTGAATAGTAACCGTATACGTGAATAGTAACCATATAGATGAACAGTGACCGTATACGTGAACAGTGACCGTATACGTGAATAATGACCGTATACGTAAACAGTGTCCAAGGAAAAATCTTTTCTGATGTGGAAGATCAGACTATGCTGCAACCACAGAGCATACTAAGATAGAACCTCGGCTCTGATACCACTTGTTGTGAAAATAAGGACCGGATTAGAGCAAAAACGCAGTTAAAATAGAGAAAATAAGGAACAAAAGATTTAACGAGGTTCGGCCAATATTGCCTACGTCCTCGGAGACTAAAAATATTATTTCACTAAAACTGAAAAGCGAAATAATACAAGAGAGAAGAAATATGCTTAACTAATAGACAAGCTAAGCAATCAAGGGATGATTCAACCTAGAACTAAGGGGCTATATTTATAGTTGAAAATCCCCTTCCATTTTGCTAAACTTTCGATGTGGGATATGGGATTTTCCTTTTTTTTTTTTTTTTCTTTAGCCGTTATTGGCTTTTCCCCTTTTTCTTTTTCCTTTTTCTTTCCTTTTTGACCGTTACCAACAATGTCCCACTTGAAGATTTGATTGAGTATCAATCACATCTTCACACCATTCTTTCTCTCTTCCTAATCCTGTTGCTTGTGTATCTGTTAGGCCGCTGGAAGATCGGCACCAAACAAACTTGTTAGTATTAATTGTTTTCGTCATAAAATCTGCTATATTGTCTGTAGTATGGATTTTCTGCATATCCACAGTTCCTTCTTCCACTTTCTCACGAACGAAATGATACTGAACCCGAATGTGTTTTGTCCTGGAATGAAATGCTGGATTCCTTGCAAGATGCAAAGCACTCTGACTGTCACAAAATAGAGAAACATTCTCCCTTTTATGCCCGAGTTCCTCCAATAATAATTTCAACCATATAGCTTCTTTACTGGCTTGTGTAGCTGCCATATATTCTGCTTCTGTTGTTGACGTAGCCACAACTGATTGCAGTTTTGAAACCCAACTTACGGCTCCACCAGCAAGTGTAAACACATATCCTGTAGTGGATTTGCTTTTATCCAAATCTCCAGCATAATCTGAGTCAACGTATCCTCTAACAACAAAGTCCGATCCTCCATAACACAATGCAACATCCATGGTCCCTTTAAGGTATCTAAGGACCCTTTTTACTGCATTCCAATGCTCTCCACCAGGGTTCGCCATGTATCGACTAACTGCTCCCACTGCATGTGCAATGTCTGGTATTGTACAAATCATAGCGAACATTAAACTTCCCATTGCTGATGCATACGGTACTCGAGACATCTCCATCTTCTTCTCTTCATTGCTAGGACACATACTAGAAGATAACTTGAAATTAGCAGGAAGTGGGGTAGAAATTGGTTTACAATCTTGCATGTTAAAACGTCGCAAGATTTTCTTCAAATAATTCTTTTGAGAAAGCCAAATCTTCCTATTATTTCTGTCTCGGTGAATTTGCATCCCTAGAATCTTGTTTGCTGGTCCCAAGTCCTTCATATCAAATTCCCTAGCCAACTGAGCCTTTAACTCCTTGATGCGATCTTTGTTGGGGCCTGCTACCAACATGTCGTCCACATACAACAGCAAAATAATGACA
This sequence comes from Excoecaria cochinchinensis, assembly GCA_947683425.1. NCBI lineage: Eukaryota > Viridiplantae > Streptophyta > Magnoliopsida > Malpighiales > Euphorbiaceae > Excoecaria > Excoecaria cochinchinensis. The sequence goes on from CANTUQ010000045.1 coordinate 837,414, forward strand.
TCATTTTCACCAAACCTCTTGAAATATGCACAAGGGTCTGCATTTAGCATGCTGTATCCAAGGCTCAAAATGAAAGAATCAAATCTCTTGTACCAACACCTTGGCGCCTGTTTTAGACCGTACAGAGATTTGTTCAACCTGCAAACCAAGTTCTTCTTTCCATTTTCTTCAAAACCTTCTGGCTGGAGCATATAAATCTCTTCTTCAATATCTCCATGGAGAAAAGCAGTTTTGACATCTAACTGTTCCAAATATAAGTCAAATGTAGCACACATTGACAGAATTACTCTGATTGTTGTAAGTCTGACCATCGGGGAAAAAATCTCATTGAAATCAATACCTTCTTTCTGAGCATATCCTTTGACCACCAATCTAGCATGATACCGCTCCACTTGATCATCACTATTACGCTTGATCTTATAAACCCACTTATTTCCAATGGGCTTTCGTCCTTGTGGTAGCGAAACAAGTTGCCAAGTTTTATTTTTATGAAGAGCTTCAATTTCTTCCTGCATTGCTGCCATCCACTGAGATGCATCTGAACTACTCATTGCTTCTTGAAAAGTTGATGGCTCTCCATCCTCTGTTAGAAGGCAATATGCAACATTGCTCTCCATAATATAATCTGAGTGCCAACCTGGTTGCTTTGCTAATCGGCTTGATCGACGAATCTCGGGTTCTTGAGATTCAACTGATTGGGACTCCTCTGGCTCATGATCCTCGTGCTCTAGTTCAGAAGAATTTTCTTATTTGGATTCCTTTTCCACCTCTACAGTCATCATCTCTGAACTTTCATTCACCGTGCTATCATTTGCTTCTTTTATCTTCTCTTCCATAAAGATCACATCTCTGCTGACTACAACCTTATGGGCAGTGGGATCCCACAGGCGATACCCCTTTACTCCGTCAGCATAACCTAGAAACAAATATTTTCTAGATTTTGAATCTAGTTTTGTAGTTTCTTGAGAATTGTACATTACGTACACTGGACTTCCAAATATATGGAGGTTTGAATAATCAGCTGGTTTGCCAGTCCACATCTGCATCGGTGTTTTCAACTCAATTGCAGTTGAAGGAACCCGATTTATTACATAACAGGCGGTGTTGACTGCTTCTGCCCAAAACCTTTTGTCTAGGCCTGCAGCTCCCAATATTGCTCTTGTTCTTTCTAACAGAGTTCTGTTCATCCGCTCTGCCACCCCATTTTGTTGAGGAGTATATGCTACAGTGAACTGTCGTTTGATGCCTTCCTGATTGCAAAAATCTACAAACTCATTGCTTGTATATTCTCCTCCATTATCAGTCCTCAAACACTTGATCTTCTTTCCAGATTCAAGTTCTACCCGCGCTTTGAATACTTTAAAGACTGGAAACACATCCGCCTTCCTCTTGATTGGATACACCCAACATCTCCTGGAGTAATCGTCAATGAATGACACAAAGAACCTTGCTCCTCCTAAGGATGAAACCGGTGCTTGCTACACATCAGAGTGAACCAATTCTAGAATAGATTTGCTTCTAGAATTAGATGTGTTGAACTTCAATCTGTGCTGCTTACTTGTAACACAATGCTCACAAAAAGGTAATGACACTTTAGTGAGGCCTGGAAGTAGATTTTGCTTCACAACTATTTTAATTCCTTGTTCAGAAATATACCCAAGTTTCTGATGCCACATCATTGCAGAGTTTTCACTTGGACTATTTGAAACAACCGATGCTTCTGCTTCTGCTTCTTGCAAAGTCTCTCCCTTCAATATGTATAAGTTGGCAGCTATCTTTTCTCCCTTCATTAGTACAAGCGCTCCTTTTGTTATCTTTATAATTCCTTTCTCACCACTGAACTTGCATCCAAGGTCATCCAATCTTCCAAGAGACAATAAGTTCTTTTCCAGCCCTTCCACATGTCGCACCTCCTGAATAGTGTGAACTGTACCATCATACATCTTTAACTTGATGGATCCAATGCCAACGATCTTTAAGGCATGATCATTGCAGCTGTACACTGGTTCTCCCGAGATAGGCTCATAATGATCGAACCATTCTCTTCGAGTAGTCATATGAAATGTAGCTCCCGAATCCAAGATCCATACATCAGCAAATCTCTTCCTGCCTTTATAAGTTGTTGCTGCTTCACATGATAGAGCATGTCCATCATCTGAGGTACTAGCCACATTCCCTTGCGAATCGAAATTTCTTTTGTTCAAATTCCAACAGTCCTTCTTCAAGTGACCCCTTTTGCCACAGTGGTAGCATTTCAAGATCTTCTTACTCCTTGATTTCGATCTACCTTGTCTTTGGCTTCCATTTGAGCCACGTTCTGTTGATCTCCCTCTCATCACTGCCAATGCCTCTGCTTGTTGAGAACTTGCCAATCTGTCTTCCTTATTTTTGCGCCGATTTTTTTCCTCTAGAATTGCAGCTGCAATATCATCGAAAACTAGATTGTCTGTTTGGACATTGGTTGTCAAGTTAATGACGAGTTGATCATACGAATCAGGAAGACTTTGAAGTAGAAGTTCAACACGTTCATTTGCCTCTATTTTATAACTCAAAGATGTGAGTTGAGAAAATAGAGTATTTAAAGTGTTTATGTGCTCCGTCACTGAAGTGGATTCTGACATGCGAAGAGTATAAAGTTTTCTCTTCATAAATATTTTGTTGTGGAGTGACTTGGCTTCATACAATTTGGCGAGATGATCCCATATCTCCTTTGCCGTCTTCTTCTCTTCTATGCTTGACAATACCCCATCTGCTAATGCCAGATGAAGATTTGGCATAGCATTTCCATCCATCTCATTCCACTTATTATCATCTGTGAAATCAGTCGGCCTTTGGCTTATAGCCGCTAGACAATTATCTTTTCTCAAAATTGCCTTCATCTTCAATTTCCACAGTGAGAAATTACTCCCGTTGAATTTCTCGATCTCATATTTTGCCGCCATTGCTTCTATCACGAACTTCTCTGCTCAAAAATCAGCTCCCACTATTTCACGTGAATAGTAACCGTATACATGAATAGTAACCGTATAGATGAACATTGACCGTATACGTGAATAGTGACCGTATACGTAAACAGTGTCCAAGGAAAAATCTTTTTTGATGTGGAAGATCAGACTATGCTGCAACCACATAGCATACTAAGATAGAACCTCGGCTCTGATACCACTTGTTGTGAAAATAAGGACCGGATTAGAGCAAAAACGCAGCTAAAATAGAGAAAATAAGGAACAAAAGATTTAACGAGGTTCGGCCAATATTGCCTACGTCCTCGGAGACTAAGAATATTATTTCACTAAAACTGAAAAGCGAAATAATACAAGAGAGAAGAAATATGCTTAACTAATAGACAAGCTAAGCAATCAAGGGATGATTCAACCTAGAACTAAAGGGCTATATTTATAGTTGAAAATCCCCTTCCATTTTGCTAAACTTTCGATGTGGGATATGGGATTTTCCTTTTTTTTTCTTTTTTTCTTTAGCCGTTATTGGCTTTTCCCCTTTTTCTTTTTTTTTCCTTTCCTTTTTGACCGTTACCAACACTTGAGGGAAAGGAAAAAAAAAATATACCAATATTTTCAGTTACTAATCTATGTAATTTAATTGTATATATGATGGAAATCTATAGTTATACCGTAATATGTTTACCTTGAACTCACTTTTGCAATACCACGGAGACTTTGGATCAAAGCTTAAAAATCTCCAATCCCGATAAAGTGTCCATCAAAATAACTCAAAAAAAACTAAGATAGAAAGGCGGGATTTTGTTCTCACAATTGGAACGGAAATTTTTTACTGTTTACTTTAAGTGTTGGCTTTTAATTAAAGAAAAAAAAAAGGTTTTTCCTTATGTACATGTGTCATGTCCATGCGTACGTGGCAACTTGGTTGATTGGGTGATGATGTAGATTGCAACGTGTTTTATTCTAGTTGTTGCATGTCCTGTTTGACGTGCTTCTTTGAATTTGCAGCCTTTATTATAAGGAGCGTTGCAATTAATTGGATTTAGTGAAATTAAAAATTATTATCAGCCTTTATTATCAGGAGCGCTGCTATTAATTGAATTTAGTGAAATTAAAAATTATTATCGAAAAAAAATTTCAAAATATTTTAGTAAAATTAATTTTTAATCAAAATATTTAAATATATTAATAAAGTCAATTTTTAATTAGATCAATTATTAATAGAATCGTTTAGTAAGTTAATTTTAAGGAAAGAAAATTACCAAGGATGTTTTAAAAAAAAAATTAAATTGAGTGGAATTAATTGATTCCACTCATTATTTACTGTCTATGCCCTTATTTATTATTTATTTGTTTGATCAAAGTAACTTTTCCTACAAATTTATCCTGATTCAGATGTTTTACAAGTGATTTTTTTTTTTTTTACATTTTGAATATTTAGTTACAACTCAAAAATTCAATAACGGTGGGTAAAATAAAACCCTTAAAAAAAGTTACATATATAAGAGAAAAAAAATGTGGAACAATTCATTTAAGGCAATAATCCAGGTATAACATAAATAAGTTAAGCAGGGAAAAACCAACTTTCAACACTTTCTTGGAGCGCTCATATAAGACAACAATAGAACATGCATCTATTAATTAAGCTTTCATTAGAGAAACATATATTTCTTTTTCTTTTTCTTTTCTTTTTTTCTCCTTTTTGAAGGATCATTAGAGAAAACATCAAAAGTGCAATATCTTGCATAAACTCATAGAGCCTAATTCTAGTAAGGGTTTACATATATATATATATAAGAATATAAATATTTACAAAATATTAACTTGGTCTATAGAGAGAAAGAGGAAGAGAAATAAAACTAAGAATAATCCCCTTTAATGTTCAAATCTTCTCGAAGCTTGACTCTTTTTTCTCCATGAGATCCCAAGCTTTTCTTCGCAAATGATGTGCTAATAGAGAAAAAAGTTGAATGTGGGAAATTTGGCCTTATAAAAGCATTAATTATGTAATTTTATATTATTTTGATGGATTAACCTAAAACAGGGACTTGAGTGACAACAATCTTGGTGGTAATATTCCCAACTCTATTGGTAATCTGACGAATCTGGTACATCTGTAAGTACTTATAGTTATATTAAAAATGAAATTTATATATTTCGATATATTTATATGGTATTATTATATATAATTATATTATAGGTAGTAAATGATTTGAGCTGGGTCATAATGATGAATTGGCTTATAAACAAGTTGGATTATAATGTATCCAAAATTTTTATGAATTATATATAGATCAAAACAGGTCAAATAATAATTTAAATGGATAATTATCAAATATGTCATAAAAGGATTTGATCATAAATTAATGTGTCAAAGTTTATGACATTATTTTTATTTATTTATTTATTTTATTAAAAATACAAAATATGTATATATAATTTATAAAAATAATTATTTTTTAAATTCAGATGATATGCATAAAAAATCAAAATATAAAGGATAATTTGGAGATTGAAGAGATATTTGATTTTTTTTTTAATTATATTTTGTTGTACTTTTTGTCACTTGTACATTTATATATATTTTGAATTTTTTATGTTATCTTTCGCTCTAATGTGATTACCTTATTAGTTGGTTACTTCTTGTGCTTTAATTTTATATTTTTATATTATCTTGAATAAATAAATTAAACTACAACAGGGACTTGAGTGAGAACACTTTAATTGGTAACATTCAGGATTCTATAGGAAATATGAAGCATATGAAGATTACAGCATCATGTTTATTTATTAACCATAGTTAATTCTTTTATTATTGTAACCGTAGTTAGTCCATTCTTGTAACTATAGTTAGCTTTCTGTTGTAGGTAGTATATAAGCTTTTCTTAAGTTTGTTTTAGAGTTAACTTTATTGGAAATAGAGAAGACTTTTCTCACATTTTTCTTCTTCCTCTGTTTACCTCTATTTCATTGATATGGTATCAGAGCCCAATCTAAATTGAAGTTTCCTTCAAGTTTACTGTAGCTTGGGGATAATCATATAGTAGTGTTATTTTGAGATTAATAGCGGAGGTGTCGATAGATCCATCACTGCAAGAATGCATAAATCGACAGGAAGTTGCTACGGGAAGAAATGCAACTCGGACTGGAGTCATGAAAAATCCTATGAATAATCCTATGAATCTACAGGGATCTGATAATCTAGGTATTAATCTGGTCATAACCCTATTGAACGGTTTCAATTATCGTACATGGAGTACCTCAATGAAGAAGGCACTAGCTGCGAAACATAAGCTAGGTTTTATTACTGGGAAGATTAAAATACCTGCTGAAGATTCAGATGAATATGAAGAATGGTTGAGTGTGAATGCTATGGTGGAGTCTTGGATTCTTAACTCACTCACCAAGGAGTTACATGAAGCTTTTTTGTATGTGTCGTCTGGAAAAACGGTTTGGTGATTCTTCTGGTCCTCAAGAATACCAGTTGTGAAGAGAAATTGGTACAATCACACAAGGTAATTCTAGTTTGTCCATGTACTTCACAAAACTGTGCAAATTGTGGGACGAGTTGCAATGTATTGTTCCCGTTCCTCAATGTACTTGTGGAAGGTGCATTTATGATGTTTCAGACAAGGTTATGAAGCTGAACGAAAATGCCAAGATTATTCAGTTCTTGATAGGATTGAATGAATCTTATAATCATATCAAGACTGTGCAAATTGTGGGATGAGTTGCAATGTATTGTTCCCGTTCCTCAATGTACTTGTGGAAGGTGCATTTATGATGTTTCAGACAAGGTTATGAAGCTGAACGAAAATGCCAAGATTATTCAGTTCTTGATAGGATTGAATGAATCTTATAATCATATCAAGAATCAAGTGCTAATGCTGGATCCACATCCAAACATACGCAAAGTCTATTCTATGTTAATGAATGTGGAGAAGCGAAGACAGATTTCAGACAATTATGCTGAGATGAATGATAGTAATGCTTTGATGGCTAATGCTGCTATGTTGACTAACAATCAAAGAGGGCAGAAAACTAATGGTAAGCAAAAAAAGGATTATAAGAAGGAAGACAAGTATTGCAGGTTTTGTAAGATGGATGGGCACACTAATGAAACTTGTTTCAAGATTCATGGATATTTGGAATGGTATACGGATTTAAAGAAACAATAGAAAAAGAAGGGAGGCAAGGCTGTGCAGGCAAATATGGCTGAATCACCATTGGATCAAGTAGACACATATGAAAAAAGAACTAGTATCAATAACTTGAGCATGAGAGAGTTGATCCTATAGGAACTGTTAAAGATGGTGAAAGGAAAGCAGATCTAAGAGGAGTTTGTCAATTTCGCTCAAGAGTTTGCAGGTAATTCTTCTTTTATATCTGTAAATAATGCTTGTTTAAAGAATGCTTGCTGGATAGTAGACACAGGGGCTAGCAGTCATATTTTTGGAGACAAAAATATTTTTTGCAGTCTTCAACCTATCTATGAATCCAAAAGTGTTCTTTTGCCAGATGGTTTAGTTAAGAAAGTAACTATGATGGGGAATATAAGACTCAGCAAGGATATTTTTTTGAAAAACGTGTTATACATTCCTTCCTTCAAGCATAATTTGCTGTCAGTTAATAGACTTTTGAAGGCTAATTCTCTGATATGCATATCCTATCCTGCATTTTACGTGTTACAGGCCTTGAGGATTAAGTCAATATTAGCAGTTGGCAAGGCTATTGGAAATCTTTACTATTTTAACAGTAGTTCTTTTGATGAAAATGTTATTAACAAATATAAGCTTCATGTTGATGATGGTAGACAGGAGATTGATGTCTGTTTTATTAATCAATTTTCTTGTAATAATTCTCTTTGGCATAAGAGACTTAGACACACTTCTTTAGAGGTTGTACAAAAACTCGATTTTTTGAATAATACAAGTCATTTTTCCAATATTGCTTGTGATGTTTGTGCACAGTCAAAACAGACCCGAGCTTCTTTTTCAGCCAGTGATAATCATAGTATGGTTTTATTTGAGTTGCTGCATATAGACATTTGGGGTCCTTATAAACAACAATCGTTGTCTGGAGCCTTTTATTTCTTGACTACTGTGGAAGATTGTAGTCGATGTACATGGACTTTTCTTTTGCAATCAAAGGATCAAACTAGTTCCACTATTTCCAAATTCATCAAGATGGTTAAAAATCAATTTAGGGTAGATATTAAAATTGTGAGAACAGATAATAGAAGGTAGTTTTTAGGCCATGCTTGTCAAAGTATTTCTACTGAGTTTGGAATTATTCATCAACGGACTTGCATTTATAGCCCTCAACAGAATGGTAGGGTAGAGAGGAAGCATAGACATCTCTTACAAGTTGCTAGAGCTTTACTGTTACAGGCTCATTTACCTGTTATATTTTGGTGATAAGCTATCATGCATGCAACTTATTTGATTAATAGGCTTCCTACCGCTGTGCTACATTGGAAGAGTCCTTATGAAGTACTATTTCATAAGCCAATTGATTTTACTAACTTGAAGTTGTTTGGATGTCTTTGCTACATGACACATACCAAGCCAAGACGAGATAAGTTTGCTGCTAGGGCTAGTAAGGGTGTGTTTTTGGGTTATGTACCAGGCACAAAAGGCTACAAGATTTATCAATTGGAAGATATGCGGGTCTATACATCTAAAGATGTTATTTTCCATGAAGGGATGTTCTCTTTTAAACAGGATCTTTCTGCTTCAGAATTGACAGGCACTCCCATTCCACGGGTTACTGGTTTTGATGATAATCATTCTATACCTATAGCTGGTGATATTCCACCTACGATTGATGTTCCTAGTGATCCTCCATCCACAACTGATGTTCCTATTCTTGACGATGATGGCAGTCGAAATGTACAAGATTCCCAAATGGATTCCTCTCTAGATGATGTGGTTGTTCCTGCAGTGGTTGATAGACACAGTACACGGAGAAGAAAACAACCAACATGGTTCTGGGATTATGTTTTCAATAATGTCTCGGTTGACCATCATTCTAGTTTTACTTCTCCTCATATTCCTTACACTTTTCCTTCTATTACTAATTCTAAGGTTCCTACTATGTATTCTGATTTTTTATCTCATGTTACTATGCACCAAGAACCACAGAATTATCGTGAGACTAAATCTGTCCCTAAATGGGTGAAGTAATGGAGGATGAACTTATAGCTCTTGAGAATAACAATACTTGGCAATTGATAAATTTACCAAGTGAAAAGCAAGCTATTAGCTGTAAATGGGTTTTCAAGTTAAAACTTAACCCGGATAGCTCTATAAATAGAAATAAGGCTAGGCTTGTAGCAAAAGGGTATAATAAAGTTTATGGGCAAGACTACACTGATAGTTTTTCTCTTGTGACAAAGGTGGTGACAGTGAGAGTTTTTCTTGTTGTTGTTGCTGCTAAGAATTGGCCTCTTCATCAAATAGACATTAACAATGCTTTCTTGCATGGCTTCCTAGAGGAAGAAGTTTACATGACTCCTCCTGAGGGATATTCTAAGGCAAAGCAGGGATAAGTTTGCAAGTTACTTTGTTCTCTCTATGGTCTAAAGCAAGCTTCACGACAATGGAATGCTGAGTTGACTAGTTTCTTGCTAGAGTATGGTCTTATTCAATCTTCACATGATAATTGTATGTTCACTTTCCATTCAGCATCGTTTTCTTTATTAGTCTTGGTGTATGTTGATGACTTGCTTATTAGTGGCAGTGTTGAATCTGAAATTGACAAACTGAAGATTGCGCTCAACAATAAGTTCACTATTAAGGATCTTGGCGTGGCAAAGTATTTTTTGGGTTTGGAAATTATTCGAACAGCAGAGGGTATTTTTCTGAATCAGTGAAAATATATCCTTGACTTATTGACTTCTTCGGGGTTTATTGAGTTCTAAGCCTAAGAATGTTTCGTTTCCTAAAGGCGTTTCTCTCTTTGATACTTCCAGTCCACTTTTGTCTGATCTTGGTCAATATGGAAGTCTAGTAGGGCGTTTATTGTATTTAGGCTTTACGAGACCATATATCACTTATTCAGTGCAACAATTGAGCCAACGTCTTCAATCACCAAGGGAAGTTCATATGAGGCACGCTTTATATGTTCTTAAATTTTTAAAGAAATAACCTACTTTTGGTTTGTTTTTCTCATCCACTTCTGATCTCTCTTTGTCTGCTTACTCTGATGCTGACTGGGCTACTTGTCCGGAGAGTCGCAAATCTCTTACTGGGTACTGTATTTTTTTATGCTCATGTCCTATTTCTTGGAAGACTAAGAAGTAACCCACAGTTTTTAGGAGTTCAGCAGAGGCAGAATACCATGCCATGGCCTCTACTGTTTGCCAGCTTCAATGGATTAGTTATCTTTTGGATGATTTGCAGGGTCATCTGCCACGTCCTATTTCTTTATTTTGTGATAGCAAATCTGCCATTCACAGTACTTCTAATCTTGTCTTTCATGAGCATACCAAGCACATTGACATAGATTGTCATGTCGTTCGAAATAAGTTTAAAGAAGAATTTATTATTCCCATTCATGTTTCATCTACTTCTCAGGTGGCAGATCTGTTTACCAAGCCTCTCTGTTGTCCGTTGTTTACTAAGTTTTGTTCCAAGTTGACTTTGCTTGATGTTCACCAAAGTACAACTTGAAGGGGGGGGGGGGTGTGATTATAGCATTATGTTTATTTATTAACCATTGTTAATTGTTTTATTATTGTAACCTATAGTTAGCTTTCTGTTGTAGGTAGCATATAAGCTTTTCTTAAGTTTGGTTTAGAGTTAAATTTACTGGAAATAGAGAAAACTTTTCTCACATTCTTCTTCTTGCTCTGTTTACCTCTGTTTCGTTGATAGCATCTAAGAAAATTGTAAGTTCTTATATATATATATATAAGTGAAAATTATATATTTTGATATATTTATATAATATTTTGTCCAAAAAATATATATTTATATATAATTATTACATATAAATACATGCATGATATAAAAAATCAAAATATTAAAATAAAATTTTGAGGTAGAGATATTTAAAATTTTCTTAATTATTTTTTATTATACTTTTTGCCACTTGTTCGTACATTCATGTATTGGTATGGTATGTCATCTTTCACTCTATAATGTGATTTGTTGTGCTTTGATTTTATATTTCTGCATTGTTTTAATGGATTAACCTAAACCAGGCATCTGGATGGAAACAGATTTATTGGTAACATACCGCAATTCATAAGTAATTTGAAGATTCTTAAAACTCTGTAAGTACTTTATATATATATATATATATATATATATATATATATATTTGATAGTGTTGATTTTGCACATTGGACATATCCTATAAAATTTACATAAGCTCTTAGATTAAAACATTATATTTTTTAATTTTCATTCAAGAGTTTTGTATTTTTTTTAAAATTTTTTTAACATAAAAATGATTTAATATGCATATTTTTTTTAACTCGTAACATTCATACATTGTTATGTCATTGTTCACTCCATAATGCCTATGTCTTACCATTGTTATTTGTCTTTTTCTTTTTAATTATAATTATTATACGAGGTTTTTATATTGACAAAAACAAAATATGCACGTAGTGTTTAAAAATAGTACTCTCAATTATATTTTTTTACATCCGTTAAACTCAATCACAAAAAGATTTTAATTTTAACGTACATTACAGAAAAATGGACAGATTTAAACGTTTTTGCAAATTTTGTCATTTCATTTTAAAAAATTTAATTCATTGCAAATACGAAATATATTTAGCCTATATCTTCCAAATGACTTGTTCAGACTCATTTGACCCAATCTGTTTATATTTTTATTTTTGACGTAAATATAAAAATAATTTTTTATAGGTTATATCTACATAAATTTTAATTTTTAATAATTTTTTTTAAATAAAAAATAATGTCATAAAACTAAATATGTTTAACAATGATACATTTAATTGGATTACGAACCAATCTGACCTGAACCATTTATGACCCATCTAACCCGACCCAAATTAACTCGATCCGTTTTTCACCTATTATTAATGTATCCACAATGGATATTAAATAATATTATAATTTTTACACACACATATATATGTGCACTCTTTTGAGATAAAATTCAGTTTTAAAATAATTTGGTGTCGTTTAGTACATTTTTTGATCCGAATATTGACAAAAATTCAGATTTGTCTCAAATTAAACTCAATTATGCAATTCAATTTGGTTATTAAAAAAAATTAACAATAAAAATTGATTTTTAATATTTTTCTATACTTTGGGTTAGTTTGGCAAAACTTATGAAAACAGATTTTTCAATTGAAAAAAGTTGTGTTGCAAAAAACTGTATGTCGAAAAACAGGTAACTGTTTGGAAAATAAAATTCAAAATAACTTATAAAATCAAAAACAGTTGTCAACTGTTTGGTAAATGATATAATTAAAAATGACTTTTTAGAATAAAAAAACAAAAAATTATAAATATAAATTTTAATATATTATATTCAAAATCTCACTAAAAAATAATAATAATTCTTACTTATTTGAATTTTTTTATTTTACTAAACTATTAAAACCATATATTTTCATATATAATTAAATAAAAATAAATTTAACATAAAAAAAATTAAAAATATATATATTATTTTCTTAATTAATCATATATATTATTTTGGATAATAAAAAAAGAGAAGAGAAAAAAATAACATAATTATTTTTAACGTCAGATGATTTTGGGTGGTACAATAAAAGAAAGTGGAAAAAAAATTATATTAGATATAATTGTCATTATGAAATAAAATAAGGAATATTTTTGTCTTAAAAAATATTAAATCTGCTGCCCTTAAAAGCTAAAAATCAGATTTTCTGAAAAAGTTTCAATTTCTAGCTTTTCTAATAGATGGTTTTTTCACTTTTCAGAAAATTGATTTTTCTAAAATCAGCATTTACCAAACACTTGTTTTTGTCCCATAATCAGCTTTTTATCCCATAATCAGCTTTTTCTCCTTTGAAAAGCTATGTCAAATGGGGCCTTCGAATTCGGTTAAAAATGATTCAGATGTAGATATATCCTAATTTTTATATATGTTTAAATATGTTTTTCTAAAATATAATGCGGATGTTGTTTACTTCTCTCAGCTCTCTCTATAATAACTTCCTCAGTGGCCAAATGCCCCCATCATTAGGAAATTTGGAATTGCTCCGAGAACTGTGAGTACCCTTTTATATTTACTTTATTCTCAATCAACAGAATTTTGCTTTCTTAAAAGTTAATTCGATTTTATGTTTAATTGTTTCAATTTATTCGATAAATGATTGTTGTTTTCATTGAATTTGTTTATTTTTTTTTGAACTAAACTTGCTTCATTAAGAAGAATCAGCACTAAGGGCTGAACTAACACAACTGGGGGTAATTAAATCCCAATAAACAAGACCTGGCATGGAATATGCTGTTCTAGCAAAATTATGAGCTGTAGAGTTCGCAGATCTTTTAACTAAACTAAAGTGGACATTAGATAAGCTATCCACAATAAGTTTGCAATCACTAATAATATTGTCAACATGGGAAAACAAGGAACAGCTAGAAATAAGAGCATTGTAAACAAGCTGAGAGTCCATTTCTAGAAAAGCAAAAGTGACATTGTTCTTCTTCATCCAGCTCAATGCCTCACGAACACTTAAAGTTTCAGCTACCATGGGAGAAGACCAACCTTGAAAGATGTTGCAACCAGCAGCACAAAAGGAACCCTGAGAGTCTCGAACCGCAAAAGTAAAGCCCGTTTGGTTGCTTCTAGAGAAACAAGCAGCATCAGTATTAATCTTTAAAAAATCAGGAGGTGGGATAAACAAAGAACTGAGACTGATACCCTAAGAAGAAGGAGACAAACAATCACTCCTTTGAGTCATTTTCCAGTCAGTCAAAACACTCTCTGCCATTGATACAACTGCCATAGCTGACCGACAAAGAGAGTTCCAGATGCGGTCATTTCGAGATTTCCAAACAGACCAATAGAGAACAAGAGCCAAGCCACAGCTGTTAAGACTAAGAGTAGGCTCAACAAGGTTGAACCAATCAACAATACTCTAAGTGTTACCTCGAATGTAACCTAAAGAGGATTTGGACCAGTCTTCATGAGCATACACACAATCAACCAGAATATAGAAAATTGATTCATTGGCACAGCCATAAAAAGGACAGTTTTGATCAATGTCTATCCCCTTAAGAGCAAGAATAGTACGAATAGGAAGGCACGATTGAAGATCACGCTAAAAGAAATGCTTAATCTTTGAGGCAACCTGCAACCCCCACAATTTATTCCAATCAACAGAATTGGAGTTAAGAGAAGGATCAATACCTGGGTGAAAGAGTCGGTATGCACTCTTCACAGAATAAATCCTATCCGATGTCATACTCCATTGCCAAGAATCTTCTCTATGCTGCCAACTAAGAGGGATGCTTAAGATAAGCTTGGAGTCCCTCTCGTTGAAAAGATGGGAAATAAGAGCCTCATTCCAGCTGTTAGCAGTAGAGCTTCTTAGATCACTAACTTTCAACTCCCTCCAAGAAATGTCCAGTTGTGTAGTAACAAAGGGATTCAAATGATCAGGCAGCCAAGGATCAGTCTGAACATTGATTGATCGTCCATTGCCCACTCATCTTCAACAGCCATAACGCATTTTGTCCCTCACCACAATAATACTATGCCAAGTGAGACTCGGATTATTCCCAATCTCAGCTTCTATAAAACTAGAGTTATAAAAGTACTTGGCCTTAAGAACCCTCGCCATGAGAGAAGTACCATCCACAAGAAGCCTCCAATATTGTTTACCTAACAAAGCAAGATTAAAATCTCTGAAGGACTGAAATCCCTGTCCTCCATGGATTTTTGGTCTACACAGTTTATTCCATGCCATCCAGTTGATGCCTTGATTACTACTGCCCTTGGTGCCCCACCAAAAAGAATTTAAGAGCCTTTCAACCTTGGAACATAGCCCCTGTGGAAGGAGAAAAACACTCATAGTATAGGATGGCAGAGATTGAGCAACGGATTTAATTAGCACCTCTTTCCCCCCTCGAGATAACAGAGACCTGTTCTAACCACTAACCCTTTTCCTGATGTTATGCTCAATGTAAGAAAAGACTTCTTTTTTATCTCTATTAATCAAAGAAGGCAATCCCAAATAGGAACCGTGCGAAGCCTGCGGATTAATAGAGAGGCAAGAACAAATCAGATCTTTATTGGCATAAGAGGTATTGACACTAAACTTCAAGGAAGACTTGTTAAAATTGATAACTTGACCAGAGTCAAGAGCATAGATATCCAGAATATGTTTCACTGCTTGAGATTCTTGAAGGTTGGCTTTAAAGAAAAAAAAAACTATCATCCGCGAAAAACAAATGGGAGACCGAATGAGCTCTTTTTGCTACCTTACATCAATGAATAATACCCCTTGCCTCATAAAGCTACAACATATTAGAAAGACCCTCTGCACATATAATGAAGAGGTATGGAGATAAAGGGTCTCCTTGCCTTAAACCCTTGCTAGGAGAGATAGGACCCAGTAACTCATGATCAGTAGAAACCAAATATCTGACCGAATGGACACACATCATTAATAAATCAATCCACTTCCCATTAAACACCATCTTAAACAACACTTCCTTCAAAAAATGCCATTCTATCCTATTGTATGCCTTACTCATGTCTAACTTCAAAGCTGCTAACCCCTCCTTCCATTTAGTTTTCCGTTTAATATGATGCTTAGCCTCATAAGCAACTATAAAGTTATCTGATATAAGTCTATGGGGGACAAAGGCACTTTGGTTCTTGGAAATAATATCAGGAAGAATCACTTTCAACCCGTTGGCAAGCATCTTAGCAACAACTTTGTAAAGCACATTGCATAAGGCAATAGGTCTTAAATCAGACATTGTTTCCACTGCTTGTTTTTTCGGGACAAGCACAATAACAGTGTCCGCTAAATTTTCAGGCATGGCACAACTGTTGATAATACTAAGACACAACTTAGAAAAATCCCGCCCAATAATATCCCAACAGTTTTTTATAAAACTCGGCATTCATTCCATCGATTCCAGGCACCTTATCTGGGTGTGGACTAAACATGGCATGCTTAACATCCTCTTCAGTAAAAGCCTGAAGCATATGACTATTATGAGACTCACTAACCCGATGTCTGATGCTTGATGTTATAATACCAGTAGAGGTGTTGGAAGAAGAAAAAATATTTTGGAAGTAATTGTATAGTATCTTCCAAACCATTATTCCAAGAGCAAAACTTACCTGTTGGGTCTTTAAGTTGGATAATTTGATTCTTCCGTTTTCTCTTGGATGCCACCACATGGAAGAATTTAGAGTTGCAATCACCATCTTTCAACCAAAGTAACTTCGCCCTCTGTTTCCAAAACATTTCTTGTTGCCGTAGAATATCTACGTATTATTTTTTTGCATCCAATAAATCTTGCATCACTCCATTTAATCTAGCTTGTTTCATCTTGTTCCTTATAGCCTTAAGCTTGGCCTTAAAATCCCTTATTATCTCCTGCCCCCAGTTTGAAAGGGCTTCACTACAAATGCACATCTTCGAGAAAAAAGAACTAGTAGCATCTGAATTCCAGGCTTGCTTTACAATCTCCTTGAACTGGTGCTCTCTAGTCCTAGCATTCTCAAAGCGGAATCTTCTTGAATTCTGAATATGGAAAAGGACACGCGGCTTCATGAAGATCATATTATGGTCTGATGAAGATTCATCTAAATTACTGTCCTGGAACCATGGAAATTTAGAAATCTAGCTTGCAGTAGCTAAAGCTCGATCAAGGAGCTCTTCAATAAACCCATTCGGCCCATTTCCCCAAAACCAAGTGAACTCATACCCAGTCATACCCATATCTACTAAACCCACATCCTTAATAGCTTTAATGAAACCATTTATAAGCCAGGCAAGCTGGGCATTTCCACCACATTTTTCCATGGGGGCAGTACTATCATTAAAATCGCCAATCATGCACCAAGGGAGAGGAGACTTAGAAGCTAAGGAGCGAAGGAGGTCCTAAGAAAGATGTCTGTCATTCCTACTAGGTTCACCATAAAAACCTGTTAATCTCCAGTTCATAGCATCGCTGACAAATACTTCAACATCAATATGCCTCCTAGAATAACTAATGAGCTTGACCTCATGTTTATTTCTCCACAAAAGTGCCAGGCCTCCACTACGGTCCATTGGATTCACACTGAACAGCCCATCAAACCCCAGTAACTTCCTAACTTTATCTACATGATCCCTACTATAGAGAGTCTTAAAAAGAAACACAAGATTGGGCTTTTTGATCCAAACAAGGTCCCTAAGAACCTGAATTGCTCGTGGGTTGCCCAACTCATGGCAATTCCAGCTTATACAACTCATTTTGATAGGCAGGCCTGGTGACCAAGGCCCACCTCTAACAAGTATATTAAATCTGTTTGGGTAGAGTCAGTTGGGCCAGATTCAACCCATTATCAATCCCCTCTCCATTTAAGCCAAGCTCCATTCTACGTCGTTTAGAATCAGTGATAACAACTCCTTCATCTCCTGCATTTTCGGCCACCATGATCTCCTTTCCTTTAGTGGAAACCGTGGTAAGTGCCGCATTCTCAGCCATTAATCCCCCATTAACTCTGTGAATTTTGGTCTTGTCCAAATCAACGGCATCAACTGCCATGGCTTCCCCCTCTGATTCCTTCCCTGTTTGCTTCGACTGCAAGATAGAAGGGCATCACGCAGCCATTGATTGCCAAAGGATGGTGGTTGCCTTGTATTAGAGGCTCTGATGGTTACGTCATTGTTCACTCCATAATGCCTACGTCTTACCATTGTTATTTGTCTTTTTCTTTTTAATTATAATTATTATACGAGGTTTTTATATTGACAAAAACAAAATATGCACGTAGTGTTTAAAAATAGTCCTCTCAATTATATTTTTTTACATCCGTTAAACTCAATAACTAAAAGATTTTAATTTTAACGTACATTACAGAAAAATGGGCAAATTTAAACGTTTTTGCAAATTTTGTCATTTCATTTTAAAAAATATAATTCATTACAAATACGAAATATATTTAGCCTATATGTTCCAAATGACTTATTCAGACTCATTTGACCCAATCTGTTTATATTTTTATAATATTTTAATTTTAATGTAAATATAAAAATTATTTTTTATAGGTTATATCCACATAAATTTTAATTTTTAATAATTTTTTTAAAAAAATAAAAAATAATGTCATAAAACTAAATATGTTTAACAATGATACATTTAATTGGATTATGAGCCAATCTGACCTGAGCCATTTATGACCCATCTAACCCGACCCAAATTAACTCGATCCGTTTTCACCTATTATTAATGTATCCACAATGGATATTAAATAATATTATAATTTTTACACACACGTATATACGCACTCTTTTTAGATAAAATTCAGTTTTAAAATGATTTGGTGTCATTTAGTACATTTTTTGATCCGAATATTGACAAAAATTCAGATTTGTCTCAAATTAAACTCAATGGTGCAATTCAATTTGGTTATAATAAAAAAAAAGTTAACAATAAAAATTGATATTTAATATTTTTCTGTACTTCGAATTCGGTTAAAAATGATTTAGATGTAGATATATCCTAATTTTTATATATGTTTAAATATGTTTTTCTAAAATATAATGCGGATGTTGTTTACTTCTCTCAGCTATCTCAATAAAAACTTCCTCAGTGGCCAAATGCCCCCATCATTAGGAAATTTGGAATTGCTCCGAGAACTGTGAGTACCCTTTTATATTTACTTTATTCTCAATCAACAGAATTTTACTTTCTTAAAAGTTAATTCGATTTTATGTTTAATTGTTTCAATTTATTCGATAAATGATTGCTGTTTTCATTGAATTTGTTTAGTATAATAATAATAATTATAATTATTATCCATTAATAATAATAATAATAATAATAATTAATTTTAAATAATATTAAATACTAAATAAAAACAGAAAAAATAATTTTTTTATTAAAAAATGAATTTTCATTAGTTTAAAAAAAAAAACTAATGGATTTTTTAAATTAAAATGACAGTTGAAATTTAGAATTCGCATTGTAAGATTTTTTTTGTTGGATTTAATTGAAAATTACCATATAGTTTTCCGTTTAGAAAAATTTTTTGGTCTAAGCAAATTGTATAAATTAAACTAATATTATATTGCCATATATTCACGTTAATCATTATTTCACTCTTTTTTCAAATAATTTTACATAATTGGCTAAAATATTATTGGTTTAATTTATAAAACTTGAAGGAAATGCAGATTTGACTTTGTAGTTTACCCTTTGATTAATTTTAAACTCATTGCAAAAATAATAATAATAATAATAATAAAACCCCAACCAGAACAGAGTTGAATGTAAGTCGCTATTATATTTTAATGTTTTCAATCCACATAATAACATTTCGTCAATTATATTTAAGAGGCGGTGTTTTAATTTTTACTTTCTCTTCAGCTTGAATATAGCCTCATCAATAATTGAAACATGTTTTATATATAACTTCAGAAAATATTTATATTGAGCTTGTTATGTTAATTTTTTTAATATTATCAATAAAAGTGAATCTATTTGGGAAGAAATAAAGAATAAAAGAATATAATTATTTGTTATTAGTGTTCAGATTTAATCAATTAATATCAATTTTTCAAAATTAAAATCTAACTCCATTCCATTAACAACCGGTTAACAACTAATTTAATGTGGTCAGTTAAACAACTGAAAAATTAATAATGTACAATTATCTTGTGCTTCATAAAATACAATGCATCCATAAAATTAAAAAATAAATTCTAGAAGTTTTTAACATAAAAACACATATTAAAATATAAGTTATTAAAATTTAATATCAATACAATAAAAAATTGCATAGACGTTCTGAAAACAAAAAAAAATCAACACATTAAACCGATCTGACCAATCCAAAACCCGAATAAAGGCTATAGGGTGTGCAAAACCCGACCCGTCGAACCCGAAGAACCCGACCCGAAAAGGCTACTCGGGTAGGGTTAGTGTAGAGATACGGGTCGAGTCGGTTCTTTAAAAATGGAATATTTCGGGTTCGGGTCAGGTTAAAATCATCAAAACTCGAACCCGACCGAAATGTTATATATACTCTTTTGTTTTTTTTTGCACAGTCTCTCTCTCTCTCTCTCTCCTTCCCTTCTTAGATCTGCCTTTTCCCCTTCCCCTCTCTCTTCTTCTTCTTCTTCTTCTTCTTCCCTTCTTCAATCTGCTCTTTCCACTTCCCCTCTCTTTTTTCTTCTTTTTCTTCTTCCCTTCTTCGATCTGCCTTTCCTTTCTCTCTTCTTCTTCTCTTTTGATCTGCTTCTCCTCTCTCTCTCTCCTTCTTCTTTTTCGATCTGCCCCTCATCTCTCTCTCTCCTTCTTCGATATTGCTTCTCCTCTGTTCTTCTTCTTCGAGATCTAACGTTTTGCTTTATTTTTTATTTTTTTTGGTTGAAGATATGGATTTTTAGTCTAAAATAAAATTAGATTTGATTTTTTTTGCAAAGATATGTGTTTTTTTTGCATGATATTTGGTTTCTTTTTAATTTTTTTTTTGTTGAATTTGCTGGTTGTTGTTGGTTGTTGATAGTAAGAAAGAATGGCTGTTGGATTTTCTGGGTTTCCTTGAAAAACATATTGCTTTTCATTTTTCTGGGTTTCGGGTGTTTCGGTTTGGGGCCCGAAAATTTTCGGGTAGATCGGTTCGAGGCCCTTCTATGGGTTACGGTCGGTTTGGGTGATAATTTAGATAAAATTTTGGGTTTCAGGTTAATCGGGTTCGGTTCGGGTTGACCTGAACCCGACCGATGCACACCCCTAAAAGGCCACATATTTAAATCGAACCGATCATAATGATATAATGGATCCAAACCGATTAACCCGAAGTTCACGGGCCCCAAATCGAACAACCTTGTTTAACCCGAACAGTACATATACATAAAATAAGGAGTATGCTTTAAGCAGAAATTAATTAATACTAGCAATTACTGTATATAAAATAACAATATAAATTTGGAAAACAGAAATGATAAACTAGCAATCAATATATATGTAATCCAACAAGTAAAAAAAAATCATGCATTATTCCTTCGAAAATAAATCCTACATTATCAGTTGAAGTCTTAAATTGTAGATGAAATTTGTAAAGGAAAATAGAAAATTCAAATATGAAAAAGAACAATTGAACAACAAATTAAACATCAAATCCTACGTGAAAGCCTTTATTAAAGAAGGCCAAATACATAAATTATCCCTCCAAATTCTCGTTTTTCATTTTAACCATGGTTTTGAAAACCGGACCGGACCGGCTGGTTGAACCGGTTCAACCGCGAACCGGATCAAAATCCGGTCCGATCCAACATTAAAACCAGAAATGTTAAAAAACCAGATTTCACTGTTTAAGAACCGGGTTGAACCGGCCAGAACCGGGTTGAACCGGTCAAAATTAAATATATTATAAATTATATTTTTATATTTTTATAAAATTTATTTTTATAATTAGGGTTAATAGTTGTTCAATATTGTTCTATTAAAAATTTATATTTAAAGATAAAATTAATTTATAATAATAATAATAAACTTGACAAAATTGAACATTTTCACTATATTTTTATTTTATATTTTATATTTTTTTAGATTTTTAATAACTAAATAATTTAAATATAATGGAATATTAAAAAACAATTTAATATAAACATGAAAATTATAAAAATAGTTAATAACGTAACAAAAATAAATTTACAATTGAAAATAAATTTTAAAAAATTATAAATTCAAAATTATATTTTTCTTATAAATTTAAATATTTAACAAAAAAATTCAATTGTTGTGGTTAATTTTTTACTATTATTAATAAAAAAATAGTAAAATAAATAAAAAATAGTTAATATATTGATATTTAATAATTAATATGTTGTTTAATTATATTTTTTATATACTATATTTTTCATTTTTCATTAATAATTATATTTTAAAAAAAAGATAAAAACTCCGAGTCAACCCGATCGAACCAGTTGACTCCTGACTCAATTGGCAGGCCGAGTCGATGTCCGGTCCGGTTTTAAAAACATTGATTTTAACACCCTAATTTAATAAAATACATAATAAACACATGAACTCAAAAAACACACATATATAAACCATTAGGTCCATTATGGATGATATGGCACAGAGCGTGTAATGCACGTTCAATAGAGCACGTTACAAGTAATCGCATTCTTCTTCTTCTTCTTCTTCTTCTTCCATTTTCATTTTCTCTCTCTTTCTACTTTTCATTTTCATGTTCCGTGGGCCAATCATTGAGAAGGCTACTAGTTCATCCTTGAATTTGAGATTCAATGAGCAAGATTCAGTTTTATCTGGTAACAAGGAATATAAGAAATTATGGAGTATGCACCTCTCTGCTGATGAACCAAGGCCCAGAGTTGCCTAAATCATGGTAGAGGTAAGACTACATACCAAAAATAAATAAAGTGCGGTATTGATGCAGTCCAATAGATTAACACCACAAGCAGCTTAATTAAGATGAAGGAAGCAACAAGTGCTTCATGGACCAAATGATACTGAAAAGAAGAACAAATTTAAGCCATATAAAATCATAGGAAAATAATGATGGACATGAACAAAACTTAATTCTCCTCCGATGGCTTTCAATTAATTAAATTGTATCTCATTTATGAAGATCAAAATAATAGTTCCTCAAATTAGGTTAAATGAAGAACAAATTAATAGTACTTTTATGGCCACTAAGAAGCTCCACAGCATGAACAAAACGAGAATCAATGCCCATCAATTTCAGCTTCTCTGCTGTCTCCATAGCCATCAAAAGTTAGTCTTCTCCAAAACCGGGTTGTTTCGGCTTCAAAAGCTAAGATTGGAAATTAAAAATTGAAAAATTCCAAATCAAAGCAGCTCAATTGAAAACATCTAAACAATTTTTTTTCTGAAACATAAGAGCAAAAAAGGAAAAAAGTTACAATCTTAAATTCATGGATCTGCTTCTTTTCTTCCGCCACCCCCCATACAAAGCCCTACCTTTCCTTCTCTCTCTCCTCTTCAATCTCCAAAATCCGACCTTGCTACAGACCATCCAGGATGAAAGAGATTGGGATCCAAGGAAGGCGACGTAGTGGAATCAGAGTCTTGCGAGAGAACAAGAAAGAAAGGGTAGAGAGAGGGAAGGGAGAGAAAATGATGAGAGAGAGAGAGCAATCTGCATCCTCATGGTTGGAGGAGGAAAGGGAAAGCATGATTTTGGGGATTGAAATACGTGGCAATATTCTATTGGACATATTTGCCACGTCATCGGTGTGAAATACACGCGCCTCCGTTTATGTAGGTTTCTCTCTGTAAGGATTTAAATATATAATATTTTTTTGAGTTCAGGTGGCCATTAAAGAATTAAAGGTTGAAATAGAGATTGACAACAGAAACAAATGTTCAAAATCAAAGATTGAAGGAATGATGAAATAGATAAAAAAAAAAAAAAAAATAGAAAGAAGAACTTGTGGCGGCCACAGACGATGGCAACGCACTAGCCTCAAGAAGAAGAACTTGCAGCTGCGACGCACCAACCACAAAAGAGAATGGGAGGCGACAGGCAAACGGCGATGGCTATTGAATGCGATTTACTGATTTAGAGATTTGGTTCGAAAAGAGAAAAACAAATGGAGAAGAACATTGGGAAATGAAATGGGGGCAACTAAGTTTACGAATTAATTTTAAAGGGAATGAGTTAATTTTGTCGGATCAGATTGTGGAAGGTTTTCATCCGATTTGGCCCGACCCATGCCCAAATTTATTATATCAAAATTTTCAACCCAATCCAATTCAAATAACCATATTAACCCTATTCAAATACAAATTTTAGGTCGGTTTATTTGGATCAGTTCAATTTTGCACAATCCTATTCATCAATATCAACATGTGGATGATTTTGGTGTGACAATTATCCTTATATATATATATATATATATATATGTATATGAAAAAATTACATATAAGAACCAATTAGCCAAACTTTTAGTCCAAGCTAGTCTAAATCTGTTAACTATATTTTTTAAAAATTAAATTGTGCGCCATCGAATTCGACTGGTTAAACATATAAATCAAATTGGATTCAGTTGTTTAATGACTGGTTTAACTATTTTTCTATTCTTTTTCCGCCCTAAATGAAAGTAAGTGAAAATGACATTTATTTTGCTAATTCTAGATAATTTTATAAGATTTAGATAAAATCTTTTTTGCAAAAAATTAAAAAATGCACCATTTATATAGGTTGGAGGGTAAAAAAAAAAAAAAGCTAAAAAAAAGTATAAGGATAAAATCACCCTATTTAGCATAGTATGAGAGTACGTAAAATCATACTTTATCCCATCAGTTAATGACTTATAATTTCCCAAAGTTGTGATTAGTCTTTTGTTTAAAAATAATTACAGGATTCGTACTTTTTAAAAAAAAAATAAAATTTTACTCCATGGATTATTTAAATGTGTATATACAATTAAATAAAATTGAGTTTTTTTTAAAGAGCATTTTAGTAAAATATTAGCCGTATTAAATATTTTCAATTATGTTTCATTTTTTTAATGCAAATTAAACTTTAATTAATAAAATAAAAATACATCTGAAAAGTATAAATAAACTTATAAAATTTAAAAATACATAAGATATACGAAATTAATGAAGTTGCTGAATTATATGTCTAAACTTTTTTGACGAAAATAGTGGATAATTGTAATATGCCTCGAACAATCTGACTTTCAGCGAAAAATTCAGTAAATCTGTTGTTCAAAGAAAAAATTACATAAAAAAAGACAACAAAACTTTCATAAAGTAAAACAATAAAATTTTGATAATGGAAAACAATAAACTCCAAATTTGGAGGACAAACTTGCATGATAAAAAATTTAAATTGTATTCGACTTTAGCTAAAACGAACTAAATCTATAAAAATACAAATAAGATCTGGATAAATATAAAAAATAAATTTAAAATAAAAATTCAAGATTCGAGTTTATTGAAACAAAATACAAAAATTTCAGATCTGATACAAAAAAAAATCTAAACACAAAAATAAAAACACAAAAAAATCTAGATCTAAGTTTATAGAAACAAAAAAATACAAAAAATAAATTAAATACTAAAAAAAAAACAATTCAAATCAATACAGATTTGAGTTTATTGAAATTAAAAATACAAAAGAATCCAAATTTGACACAACAATTCCAAGAACAAAAACAAAAACACAAAAAAAAAAATAAATCTGAATTTATTGAAAAAAAACAACCAAAAAACACAAAAAAATTTCAAATACAATAAAAAATAACGAATAAACTTAAAAATTCAAATATATACTTATCTAAAGCACTACAAAAAAAAGGTTTTCCCTATGAAAAATAAAGAATTTTCGTCGGAAAATCAAATTGCCGTTAGAAAATTATTTCGTCGGCAGATCAATCGTAAGCAAAAGTCCCGACGGAAAGAACAATTCAGTCGGGAAATCAAATTGCCGACAGAAATTATTTTTTCGTCGGTAAACTTTTGGACGAAATTGTCTTTTTCGTCGGGATTTTCCCGATGGAATTGTCAATTCAAAAATTGTGGAAAAATATTATAAATTAATATTTTTTAATTATTTCTTAAAACCTATAAATGTAACCTGTAATATTAATATCCGAATAATGAAAAAATTATGATAATATCTAAATTTTAATATCCGAAAATAATGTAATTTAATAATTGTACTAATCATAAAGTTATAATTATTTAACGAGGTCATAATAGTAATATATGTCTATTACAAAATTCTAACTAAGCTGATGGTGGCGGTGGCTGACGTGAACGATTAGACTGCTGCGATGACGACTCGACCATACCTTTCAAATTAGCCATCTCATTGCGTAGCTCAGATATGAAGTTGAGTGATTGTTGACACTTAGCTTGTGATTCTTCTAATTCAGATCTCAGCTCACGTACAATATTTCGAAATTTATGTACTTTGTTAGAGGCAGATCGTTTATTAGATGCCGCTGTACTTGAACTGAATGAATACGAGTAACAGGTTTTGGCCAAAGAACCTAAGCCAAAGACGCGTCCTCGCTGGTCTCTACCACCAATTATGTCATAATAAATCTGATTCGTATTAACATTATCAGAATTTTATGAACATTGCTGAATTGTCTCTTGCACTTGTTTTTGTCGTAAAGCAAATGATTTATATTAACTAATAACTAATATTAAATATTAGTAAAATATATAATTTTAACATACGTGTAAATGTCTGCCTCAAGAATTGACGAATATTTGACCATCATAATTTTTGGTGTGGGTATGCAAAAGACCTCACCTAGAGTAGGCGGTCTACCCATCGATATTTCCTGCAAACAAATAAAGAATTATAATTGAACTATAATTTATTAGTTATTCCTATAATTTTTTACTAAAATTTCGGCAAAGTTTCCCGTAAATTTTAACCAAACCTCCTGTACACAAAGACAAAAAAGCACTTAAATTTTTTTCTTATACTGGCATCCAACAACAGTACAAACTTCTAACACAATTTTGTCTTTCCCGTCCACCTCTATTGTAATGAGAGAAGTCTTAAACAGTAACAATAGTAATTACAGTAATATTTTGTAATACTTACAAGTTTATCTGCATGCTTCCGATGGGACATTGATCCTCCAGTATGCAAGCATGAACTGATTTTCTCAGGTTCTCCCCATCTATTATTAGAATTCCGTTCTAAAATTGAAAGGGTCTCGCATATCGTCCAATACTGTTGCCAATGTACTCATATATCTTCGGTTATTTAATGAGGTCATACACTATTAGTGTGTAACCCGCACACTAAGTCTCTGTAACGCACTCGAGCACGAGTCTCCTATACATGATACATGATGTCGTCAAAATCCGAATCCCAGTAAAACTATTTCTTATGAGAATGAACTAAAAAATAACGGTGCACCATGCCAAGAGAAACGCCACCGAAGCAGGGAGAGCAGCTGAAAGCAAAAACAAAGTGACTTCATATTTAGAATTAACTATATATAGTTAAAAAAAGCCATATAAAAGTTAATTAAATGATAAATTCGAAACACAACGAGTATTACAAAATTATTTGAGGAAATTAGTGGCCATTTTAACTTTAATTATGCTAACGATGGGAATTTTTTATATAATAATCATCATCATTACAACAACAACAACAACAACAACAACAATAACAATAATAATAATAATAAACTTAGTTTCTCAAATTTTTAGATTTTATTATTGATTAATAATAATAATACTAATAATATTCTTAAATAAATTATTAAGATTATTATTTTTTTAATAATACTAACAATAATAAATTTATCATTTCATTATTTAATAATAATCTAACTAATACTACTAATAATAATAATATAATTTACAAAAATTATTCATATTATTATTTAATAATAATAATTAACATAATTAAATAATAATAATAATAATAACAAAAATAAATTATTCAGATTTTTTGTTAATAATAATAACATGTTAAATAATAATAATAATAATAATAATAATAATTAATATAAAAAAATTACCAAAATATGCTTACCTGAAGCCGGCGGAGGGGAAGGGACGGCAGACCGGCGCCGGAGATGGTAGACCAGCCGTGCACCACGTCGCCGGAGCAGGTGGAAGCAAATGGAGGAGGGAAGGGGAAGCGAGAAGGAAGGGAGGAAAGGGGGCAGGGGAGGAAAGTCACCGGTCGGGGGGAAAGGGGGAGGGGAGATCTACACTGGGGGAGGAACGTTGGAGGTGCGGCGGCGATGGGTCACGCGGTAGAGAAGTCAGAGAGGGGAGCGAGGGGAGAGAGAGGGGGGTCGGAGAGGAGAGAGAAAAAGTCAACTTTTTATAGGCAGCGAAGGAAGTACATTTTCGTCGCTTTAAAAAATAGATTATTAATTTTAAATTATTTTAGCGGTGGAAAAAATTCTTCGTCGCTATTTAGTGACGAAAAATATTTCCGTCGCTAAATTTTAACGACGGAACGAAAATTTTGTCACTAAATTTTGTCTCAAGCAACATTTAGCGATACAAACTTTTTTCGTCACTAATTTCCGTCGTTAAAATTGGAGGAAAAATAGTCCCACAATTTTTAGTGCTTGAATTTTTTTCCTTCGCTAAATAGTGACGGAATTGATTTTTCTCCCTATTTAGCGACAAAATTTCTTTTCCATAGCTAAATAGCGATGAAAATCATTCCGTTGTTAAATGTTGATTTTTTTGTGGTGAAAATTATTATAGGAAAAAGTAAGATGAAAGAGGAGATGTGAGGGGCTGCCGCCTGAAAATGGAGTGACGACAGCCCCAAAATTAGATCAAGAAAGTGGTGCTTATGGATTTCAGCAAGAGAGAAAAATGCAAAAAAATCCAAAAATAATAAATAAAATAAATAAAATTAAAAATTCAGATATATACTGATATAAATATTATTATAGGAAAAAGCAAGATGAGAGAGAAAAGAATAGGGGTTACCGCCTGAAAATGGAGTGACGGCAGTCCCAAAATTAGATCAAGAAGATGGTGATTATGGATATCAGGGAGAGAGAGAGGGGAAAAGAGAGAGTTTTTCACATGAAAATTCAGTTAAATGACTTTCAATTATGTTTCTTATTCCTAGTGAAATGCTCTAAATGGACGTATAATTTGGAATGGAGAGACATAGAGCCAGTTTGGCAAAACTTATGAAAATAGGTTTTTCAATTGAAAAAAGTTATATTCCAAAAAGCTGTATGTCGAAAAGTAGATTACTGTTTGGTAAATAAAATTTAAAATGACTTATAAAATTAAAAATAGTTATTAACTGTTTGGTAAATGATATGATTAAAAATGACTTTTTAGAATAAAAAAATAAAAAAGGATAATTTTGAGTGATAGGATAAGAGAAAAAACAAAAAAAAAAAATTATATTAGATATAATTGTCATTATGAAATAAAATGAAGGATATTTTTGTCTAAAAAAAATATTAAATCTGCTGCCCTTAAAAGCTGAAAATCAGCTTTTCTGAAAAGCTTCAATTTCTAGCTTTTTCTAATAGGAGGTTTTTTCACTTTTCAGAAAATTGATTTTTCTAAAATCAGCATCTACCAAACACTTATTTTTGTCCCATAATCAGCTTTTTATCAAATAAGCAGCTTTTTGGCCTTCCAAAAGCAATGCCAAACAGGCCCATAGCATTCTCATTTACATTTATAGCAAATAATTAATTCTGTGAAAAAAATAGAGTAAGTAATTACTTTCTCTATTTTTTTTTTCACTTTTATTTTTTTTACTAGAATTAAATAATATTAATTAAGATTAAATTTAGAATAAAATGTAATTAATTATTCAATGCACAAATTTAAATTTAATTGGTTAACTTATATTGAAAAATAAAATTAAATTGGGAAAAGGAATATAAATTCCATTCGAAGTGTAAAAACGACGCGGATAAATAAAATTTAAATTTTATTCAAAAGTAATAAATAAAAAGAAACGAGAGATAATAATATTTTTTTCCTTCCTCGAGTTTATTCTCACTAATTGTGAAACTTTTCAGGGATTTGTCTCTTAATAGATTATCAGGTGGAATTCCTAAAGAATTGGGCAAACTCTCTAATATGGAGTACATGTATATATATAATTTAAACTCAACATTCTTCTTGATTTGCACAAATTTACATTTGGCTTTATTCACTAATTAATTATTATACTGCTTTAATTAATTAGAGATCTTGGAGAAAATGAACTCAATGGTACTCTTCCAAGCGAACTCGGAGATTTGATCAATCTCAAAACTCTGTAAGTTTTGTTTTAGCGTAATTAAACAAAACAATAGTAACTTAATTCTTCTTACTACTATGGATTAATTATTGATGTTGTTGTAGTTGGTTGGGATCCAACAATTTGACTGGAAATTTGCCCCAAACTTATCTTCAGCTTCTTCATATGGAAGGGTTGTAAGTGCAAACCTTCCTTCTCGCTCTCTTTTGCCTTGATTCATATTATATGCACTGGCTCCTTGCAAATGCGATTTTAATTTTTCTATTTGTATGTTCAGAATAAACACACACAGCTAAGTAATCAATAATTTAAACGATTGGAAATTTTATTATTTTTTAATTAATTAGAGTTTAAATCTCTCCTTGTGCCCTAAAAATATAATTATATATAAAAAAAAATCCAATAATTTGAATGGATAAATATCATGAATTATTTCAAATATTTACTATATGAACTTTCAACCCGAACCATATATATACATTAATATTGAGAAAAAAATTACGTGTCTTGATCCAAACTACGTGCTTTTGGTACTGTTTCTATAATAAAAAAAATTGGAGGGAAGGGAAGGGGTGTGCAAAAAATCGATTTTATAATTAATTGCTAAACTGATTTTATAGAATAATGTTTACGGTAATGGTTTGACCTTTCAAAAAATTGGCAGTTAACCTAATTGATTTTTTGAACCGATGTGCATTTATATATATATATATATATATATATATATATATATAAATTAATTTTTTAAAATATTAACGTTTTTATCTCATATATTAAATAGATAGGTGAATAATTATTTTTGTATTTAAATGAAAAATTAGAATGTATGTAGCTAAAAATGAATAATTAGATTTGAAAAATAAAAAATCATTATTACGTAAAATATAATATTTTTATTTTGAAATTTATTTGGTATTATATTTATATTTTATTTTAAAATTTATTTGGTATTATGTTTGGTTTATAATGTTTATTGTTAATACTTTGAACAATTGAAATATACTTTACAATTTACATAATTTATTATATTTACGTGTTAGAAAAACTTGTCATGGTTAATGGAATATCAATAATTAACAGATCCGAAAAAGTCGAAATCGATTAATTGGTTAATATTTAATAATTTTAAAAAATCGATTGTAATGTACTACTTACTAAAATTTGTCCATATACCGCTTAACAGGTCCATACGTACACACCCATAGGAAAAATTACCAATCGTGTTTTAACATTTAGGTTATTAATTAAAACCTTATGATTTGTTTATTTATTTTCAATTGAAAGTTGAAACCATAATCTTCATTTCTTTTAATTCAACTGTTTTCTCTAATTTTGGGACGAAAATATTACAAGAATTCTCATTCTTCTGTTCAATCGTCCCCGCCCTCTCTTTATATCAGTTTTCTACAAAGGCCATGAAGATTATTAACAATATGTTATCGCAGCAATAAATTTTATTTATTATTTTTTAAATAATTACAATTAATTTAATTAAAATACTAAAAGTTTAGAGAAATAATTCATAATTTAAGTTTGATGTTGTTTGTGGTGATGCTTTTAGTGAAATAATAGAGGGAGTATATTGTTATGTTTATTGATGTGGAGTGCAGTAGTGTTGGCGGAAACAATTTAAGCGGTGTGATTCCCAACTTCATTTCAAAATGGAAAAATCTCAGTGTTCTGTAAGAACTTACCATTTCAAACAGTTCAAGTTTTGGATTTTTAGGCATTTTCTAATCAATTATTTGCAGGGATCTCATGGGAAATAATTTTGAAGGGAATCTTCCTCTTGAAATTTTTCAAATGTCAAATCTTCGAGAACTGTAACTTCAAATTTCCCTCTTCTGATCTGCTGCATTTTATAATTAATTTTTTTGTCATGTTCGAAAGCATATATTGTTTACTTTGTTACAGAGATGTTAGTGACCTTAACAGCAGTACTGAAGATTTCCATTTTCCAGAAAATTCAAATCTGACAAATATTATATATTTGTGAGCGTTCTGTCAATTGCTGTAAATTAATCTTAGAAGCTTTATATTTCCGATAAATGATTTTAAAAGAGTATATGGTTCCATCTTCTGGTAATTATGTCTGCAGGATACTGAGAAATTGCTCCATCAATGGCTATATCCCCAACTACATTGGTCAATGGAGGAACTTAGGATACTTGTAATAAGTTCTTCTCTTCATAGGCAACTATTACCTATATATATATATATATTTCAAAGTTTAAGCACAACAATTAATAAATGATAAATTTTCTGATTTTTATGTTGCAGGGATTTAAGTTTTAACAATTTAATTGGTTCACTCCCAGATGCATTACGGAATGTGCCAACACTGTATGGGACAAATTAACCTTTTTCAATTTCATTATTTATCCAATTTGCCAGTCATTATTAAAAGATTCTTTACGTTTCATTTTGCTCAGGCTTTTGACAGGAAATAGGCTTGAGGGGCAAATCCCCTCCTGGATTAATGAGAAGGATAATGAAACGTATGTTTATAATCTTTAGCTTATCTCATGACAAATTAAGCATTTGGCTACACTAACTAATTGTATATATTGCAGTGATCTATCGTATAACAATTTCCAAAATCCTTCACCCATGAATTCACAAAACTACAATGCAGCAATGCCAATCATGTAATCATTATCTTCTTTTTAACTACTGAGTTTTGCATCATTTGGCCTTAGAATATCCTGAGCATGGTCTAACAAATTTGCTTGTTTTCAGAAATAACTATGCAACGGATCCTGAGGAATGTGATTCAAAGTGTAAGTGTGGAATATAATACATGTTAACCTCCAATTCTTTCGAATAAAATTCTGATTGTTTGTTGTAGACGATAACTTGTTTATAAATTGTGGTGGTGGGAGGAGGAAAGACGAGGATGATGGTGGTAGGGGGAAAGTCGAGTATGATGAAGATGATTCAAAGACAAAGTGGTATAAAGGAAATAGATGGGGTTACACTTGTTCTGGAAACTTCAATGTTTTTTTTGAAGAAAATATTAAATTCCCGGGTGAAAATTCAAGTTTGTACATGAAAAACAAGACGTGTGGAGTTTCAGATGACACTTTGATGGACACTGCCCGCCTATGCCCAACCTCGCTCACATATTATGGTTTCTGTTTGCACGAAGGCAAATACACTGTAACACTTAAGTTTGCTGAAATCGTTTTTGCAAAAGATGAAGATTATAGCAGCAGCTTAAAACGTGTTTTCGATGTTTATATTCAGGTATAATTAATTTCTATTAATAGAACTTGCTAGTTTTGTTGTGATCATTTAAGGAACTTAATTGTCTTGACTTACAATGCAGGGGCAGAAAATGCTAACTGATTTTAACATAAAGAAAGAGGCTGGGGGGCCTAATAAACCTTTGGAAAAGAAGTTCGATATTGATCTGCATAATAGTTTATTGGTGATCAATTTTTTCTGGGCGGGCAAGGGATCGTCCTTTTATGTCTGGCCGACTCTCAATGGACCACTTGTATCAGCCATTTCTGTGACTCGAAGTAATTTTTATTTATTTATTTATTTTATCTCATTTGTCTACCATCTTCTATTATAATCTCTCTCTAACTCCTACCTGTTTTATGTTCAGAAACTTCAGGCAACAGACTATCTACTTCTCAAATAGTAGGGATTGCTGT
Source organism: Excoecaria cochinchinensis (assembly GCA_947683425.1). Lineage (NCBI taxonomy): Eukaryota > Viridiplantae > Streptophyta > Magnoliopsida > Malpighiales > Euphorbiaceae > Excoecaria > Excoecaria cochinchinensis. The sequence goes on from CANTUQ010000045.1 coordinate 870,949, forward strand.
AGGTTCTGCTTTAGCTCCACTACTTCTGTTGGCCTTCCTATGGAAAATGGGCTGGCTAGGAAATACAGAATTGCAAAGTATGTACAACTTCCTTACAAAAAAACTCTTGCCTAAACTTGATTCGTGAGTCATTATTTTATGAGTCAAGCCAATGATAGAGTTCTACATGTAAATGATAACCCCTATTCCACTACATTTTCAACTATTTTATCCAACAGGACACTGTATTATTGGATTGATTCATTTTCGCTTTCAATAATTGATTCACTTGTTTCGTGTCTCTTCAATCAAACAGAAGTGTACATAGAGGTTCAAGGCAGACGTTTCAGTCTTCAACAAATCATAGATGCTACGCGAAATTTCAGCCCCAAAACGGAGATTGGTGGAGGACGTTTTGGCATGGTGTATATGGTCAAGTTTCTTATTGGCATCATCGATCAATTAATGGTTTTATTTTATTTATTTATAATGATAAAACATTAAAATCAATCTTGTCTCTCTAAGTGAATGCAGGCTGACCTCTCAGATAATAATCATAAGATCAAATTAGCAGTAAAGAAGATCTCTCCAGATTCAATGCAGGATAAGCTCAAAATTGAATTATTAAAAGGGGAAATATTTAACCTGAAATCTTTGAAACACGAGAATCTCATTCAGTTGTTTGATGGATATTCTAAAAAAGAGCTGCATCTGCTAATTTACGAGTACATGGAGAATGGCTCTATTCATAAAGCCTTATTAGGTAATACTTGTCCTACTCCTGTTTAGGATGTCATTTTGAACTTTAATTCACAAATTTTCTGATAAATGCATGCAGATCCACGCTCCACAATTGTACTTGATTGGAAAGTTAGATCCGAAATCTGTCTGGGATTAGCTAAAGCATTGAAGTATTTGCATGAAGAAAATGCATCCAAGATTTTACACGGAAATATAAAAGCCAGCAATATTTTGCTTGATGAGAGCTACACTGCTAAGTTGACTGATTTTGGATGGGCAAGGCTTTATAATGAGGAAGATCCATTTAGCACGATCAAAGCAGGAGCAGCAAGGTAATTTATTATTGTAATCATCATCAGTTCTTGATGTATTCAAGACTAACAAGTACTTTCTGGTTACAGAGTATACATTGCACCCGAGTATGCAATGGGTCGACCCATCTCAGAAAAAGCCGATGTTTATAGCTATGGGGTGGTGGCACTTGAAGTATTTAGTGGGAGACCTGCTATTGAAAATAAACCCAACCAGGAAGCTGCTTATCTCATTGATGATGTAAGTTAGAAATTAATTTAAATTTACACCTAAATTTTCACATACTTTTCAATTTAATTTTTGAATTAAAAAATCTTACAATTTCACTCCCAACTTTTTGTTTTATTTTAAATAAGAGATTTTGAATTAAATATGTCTAAAACTAACATAATACTCCATTTTCTTACATAAAATATAACTAAAGTTTGGGTGTCAAATTGTAAGTTTTTTTTACTTGGAAACTAAATTAAAAAATCAGTGATTAGGTTTATCGTGTAGTTAATCCTTAATAAAATTATGCATATTTTTTTTATTAATTTGAATTCATGTCAGGCAAGCTCATAGAAGCTCCCCTTCCAAATATTTAAAAGCACTCCACGACTCCGATTTTGGATCTTTTAAAGAAGTCATGCTATCCCGTCTCACCCTTAAATCATGCCATCTTTTGAATGCTAGTGATCATCATATTACCGGCAATGTTATTAAAACCGGACCGGATATAGAACCGGCAAGGCTGAGGGTTCGTGGTTCGACCGGTTCGACCGGGTTCAACCGGGTTTTTTTCTATTTTTTAAAATATTATTAATTAGTATAATTTTTATAAATACTACTACTCAAATAAAAAAAAATCCATCAAAATATTTAGTATATATCACAAATATACTAATAATAATATTTTTTTCATCTTTTATTTTTTTTAAAAAAAATTATTACTTGATTAATTTAAAAATTAAATAATTTAATAACTTTAGGTGAAATTAAAGAAAAGGGTAAACAATTATTTTTAAGTTAACCAAATTTAATAATTTATTCAATTTTTATTCAATTATATTTTATTAAATTATTAAACCATTATATTATTTTTATTAAATCCAAAAGTAATTAAATAGTAAAAGAATCAATTATTTGCTAAATAAAACTTATTAGATTATTTGTTTTTTATTTTTATGAAAATAGTACTAATTTTTATTAATTATTTTAAATTAAAAGCATTTTTTCAAAAAAAAACATATAATAAATTGTTGACCGGTTTTTGACCGGTTCTAGCCGGTTCTGGCCGGTTCTCCGGTTTTTCCCGGTTCTGACCGGTTTTTTCCGGTTCAATCCGGTTTTTTTCCAGTCCGGTTTTCTGATGTTGAACCGACCGGTTTGCCAACCGGTTCGCGGTTAAACCGGTTGAACCGGCCGGTCCGGTCCGGTTTCAATAACCATGATTACCGGGGCTTTGATTTATAGCACTTGCTGTCTGATTGCAGGCTCGAATTGCGCATGCACATGGAAGGATTTATGAGTTGGTTGACAGAAAGATGGAAAATTATGATCGAAAAGTAGCCTTCATAGTCTTGAACTTGGCGATTATGTGCGTCCATCCAACTGCTGCTCTGAGGCCTACAATGTCTGAAGTAGTGAGTGTACTTTCAGGTGATAAAACATTGGAGCAGATATCCAAAGTCAATGCTTCCTAAGCACATCATGGACTTTATATGGAGGGATCTGTCCACAGATATACATGTATTAACTATTCAGCATGTTTCGGTTTCATTTTTTTTTTTTTTTTTTGCATAAACAGATGCTGCGCGCCTGCTATTTGCTTTACTTTCGTGTTGATTTCGGAGTAACCATATGACCATGTAATATAGAGCATGTTTAAACCAGGCTGTGAATGTATTTTTTTTTTTTTTTAAAAAAGATTTGTCATATATTGCTTAGTTCATTAGATTTATTAGTGGTATAACTCAGCCAGATGATATTATGCACTATGCCAATACATAACATATTCACATCCCTTTCTCCATCCTCCCCGCATTAAAGAGTAAGGTTATTTATTTAGTTAAAGCCATATATTGTTTGGATTCTCTTCTATGACTTCTTTTCCTCACCAATGTGCTTCTCTTATATGTTCTTTTTCCCGTATTATCTTTGATATTGTACTGTTCTAACTTTGTACAAAATAAAGTCCATATTTAAAAAAATAATTATCACTGATTTGTGCTGCATAACAACAAAAGATATGAATGATGGACCAATATATAGAAGAGTGTGAAATCCAATGAGACAATTCATTCAAAAAGAAATGGGAACTGGCAATGCTGATTAACAAGTATTATTGTAAAAGCGTTTCTCAAGAAAATCCAGCACGAAAGACTTGGCAAGTGACATTTTCAAAATTTTGTATCGTGAACAACAATTACTAGTAATTGTTTTAACTAAAATTCTTCAATAGGAAATAACTTAAATTCATTATTCATTTATGCAATCATGTTTACCGATGAAGGACAAAGTAGTCTAATTATTACTGTCCATGACATGAGTGTTAAGTGGTCAAAATTTTATGTTATTACTTGATTTTTGCTTACTTTCGTATACTGATTTTTAGCCAATTTGGATAATGTTTTGTGATTTTGACTATTGTAGGTTCTAGTTGGTGAGAAGGAAATAGTTTGGGACTGATTTGGAGCTGATTGGGATTGAAATTGGCAATTCCGTGTCTTAGCCTTACCCAAGGTTAAGAGGGACGTTGACAGTGCAAAACTTATGCAAATCTTTGTCTTAGCTTTGCCCAATGCTAAGAGAAAGTCGGGACAGCAGAGTTGCTGAAAAACTTTGTTTCGCGAGCAAGTTAACTTAGCCGTCAGCAATGCTCCTGCAGATTTTTAGAGATTATTACCTTATAATTTAAGAATTAGAAGACAATAATTTTAGGAAGTTTGGATTTTATTAAATATTTTTGTTTTATTTTATTTTATTGGGTGGGATTGAACTTCTTTCCTTAATTTTAGGAGCTTTATTTTGTAAGAGGAGAAAAAATGTGAGAGTTTTCTCCTTCTTCTTCCTCTCTGTTTTCTGTTCTGTAACATAAATTTTTAGCTTAATTTTATTTGTAATTTATTCATGTTCATGAGTGACTAAACTTCTTATTTCTAGCTAAAGGTTAATTCAATGACAAAATTTAACCAATTACTATAAAATTGTTCTTATTTTATTTTCGTCTTTAAAATTCTGTAATGTCAATGTTATTTACTATAGTTTATATAAATTCTATCTCCATTATTATTTATTTTGTGATCAATAAAACACCGTTGTTAATTAAATTAAATAGCATAAAACAAATTAAAAATATCGATTTAATCCGTAATTATTTTGTAGATTCAATAATAAGTGGTAATTATAACACTGCTGATAAGGATTGTTGTATTAAATAAATACATAATTTTATTTAAATCAATCTCGTTTATAGACTGGTTAGTTTAGGTAAGTTCTTTCTATTTTATGAAATTGTCAATAAATTGAATTATTTCACTTGTAAATGATTATTTATTGGTTATAAGTTAATTATTATAGTCTGTCTTGATTAATATATTAGCATGAAAAAATTGGCCAAGAGCGCTTCTCCCACAACTATAATTGGCCAATTACATGATTTTAGATTTTAAATTTATAAAAATTCTCATTTTTTTTGTGACTTTGACACTCGTGAATGAGGGAACCGACTTTTTCCTCATCCATGTGCCCTTTAATTATGTGATTTACACATCATCACCAACCTTTTGGAGAAGGAACAAATAAATGAAAAATATATACTTTTAAGTTTATCAAGATTATCAGGAAACAAAGTGGCTTTAAAAAGGCAACTTTAAATCATCCACTTCATGCTGAAAAAAGAAAATGGTGGCTCCCATTTTGGTTTTATTCTATTCCATTCTTGACTCTTAGATTAATTTTAAAAATACAAAATTAAAGCTTGTTAATTGTATGATTGATACATTTCTCACTGAAGGAATTCTTCTATACACTGACCACATTAGTACATTTCTCACTGCAGTAATTCTGCTATACTCTGACCACATTAGTACATTTCTCACTGAAGTAATTCTGCTATACACCGACCACACTGTTCAACGTTGTCAGATTTCTCTTTCTATCTTCCTGAATCCTGAGTTTCAGGTATCCCTAATTCCATGTTTTTATTTCTTTTTACCTTTTGTCTTATTTATTTTATTTTCCTATCACTGTCTCTGTAGCTTATTTATCTGTTCTTGGTAATAGTATTTCGACTTTGTACTTCCTTGCAGGACTTAGATTTCCTTGCTGAATAAAGGACACGAAGTAGTAAACTTAATTAGTAAGCACTATCCATTCTCACTCTCTCTCGTTTGTTCTTCTTTTGATAATCGGAGGAGTTCTAGGCTCGTGATTTACCAAGTTAGGTAGCAACAATAATCCTTGATTTTGAATGTGACAGTTACATATTCGAAAGAGGAGATGGCGATCGTAAATTCCATGATCCAAATCCTGGCAGAACAAGTATTCAAAACTCTACAAAATGAAGCCCACTTCGCAATTGATTTCAAAAGTCAATTTGAGGTTATGAAGACAAGGCTTGATCTTACAAAGGCCTTGCTTGCTGACACAGAAAACCTGAAAAGCAAGAAGCAAATTGTCAAGGCAACCTTGACAAACCTAAGAGAACTAGTTTATGAAGCCGACAACATACTAACAGATTGCCTAGTTAGAAATGAATATCGGAAAGGCGGTTCCTGCACCAGTTTTTCATTTCAGCCACTTTTTTGGTATCAAACAGGCAAGAAACTGAAGGAAATTAACGCCAAAATGAAAATGATGGAGAGGTCTTTGGGTGCCAATTTGAAAGCGCAAGACTTGATCAACCATGATGGAGATAATCCATACAAGGTTGTGAAATATACATCACAGGATTATGACCCATCCGAGATAATCGGACTAGAAGCAGACTTGGAGAAGTTAAAATCCTGGATGTTTGGCACCACCAATTATCTTCACCGGATTGGCATAATTGGGATGGGTGGATTAGGAAAAACCACCATTGCACAGAAAATCTTCAATGATATGGAGGTGGCTAATCGCTTCGAAAAGATGCTTTGGGTTTCGGTTTCCCAAACTTCAAGTGCTGAGAGGATAATGAGGAGCATGCTGGAACAGTTAGACCCCAATTGTTCATTGTCTGATGAGGGTCTGATGCTACATAAAATTGGCGAAATTCTTCAAGACAAGACTTGCCTAGTGGTGATGGATGATGTGTGGAAGATGAATCTACCTTGGTGGGATAAAGTTTGCTCTTGCTTGCAGAATGTCGGTAAAAGGAGTTGTGTTATAATCACTACTAGAAATGAAGAGGTTGCAACTGGCATGGGGGTTGACAAGTCACAAATCCATCAGCCCAAACCTCTAAGCAGAAATGAAAGCTGGCTGTTGTTCAGTAAATTCGCATTCTCGAGGTTGAAGGGGAAATCCCAGCCAGATGACCGATTTAAGAAAGTAGGCAAGGAAATTTTGGACAAATGTGGAGGACTTCCTCTGGCAATCAAGACCGTAGCAGCATTACTGGCACCAAAAGTCAATTCTCTTGTCCAGTGGAATGAAATTAATAAAAACTTTCATGAATTGACAGTTGGTGGACAAATTGATTCGGTAATGGCATCTTTACAACTGAGTTATGATGAACTTCCAACACATCTGAAGCAATGTCTGTTATGTTTCTCCATATATCCTGAAGACTTTGAGATAACTGCTGAACAGTTAGTCCATTGGTGGGTTGGCGAAGGACTTGTTCAGAGCAAAGGCTCTAAGACTGCGAAAGAAGTGGGATTTGATTACTTGTCTGATCTAGTGACTAGATGTTTGATCGAAGCTGTGCAAAGGAGAGACTACGATGGAAGAGTCTATTGTTGCAGAATGCATGATATGGTGAGGGAATTGACCATTAAGATCGCAGAGGAGGAATCATTCGGCAGCTTTAATGAGCAAAGCCAGCAGATGATGACTGCAGATCCTCGCTGGCTGGGTTTCACCGGTGAAATGAACCTGAAATTATTGAGAAAAAGCTCCAAATTCAGGGCATTACTCTTTATGCCAAGCAGTAAAGTTGCTCTGAACTGGAACATAGGGTCGCTTAGTTCTCTCAGAGTGTTGGATTTCTCTCTCAGCAGGATGGATAACGTTACGGCAGAGGAACTCCTAGCTTGGATTTGCTCCCTGAAACGCCTAGCGTATCTGAATCTAAGCGGTCTCTCAGGCCTTAAGGATCTCCCATCTTCAATGCGACATCTCCGAAACCTGCAGCTTCTCATTTTAAATGGATGCAATAATCTAATTAAACTAAATCCAATAATCACTACTCTGAAAAAGCTGGTGATCTTGGATTTAGGATCTTGTGGTCTCCAATATCTACCCAAGGGAATAGAACGGCTTGTCAATCTTCAAGAACTGTCTGGATTCAGGGTGGCAAATCAGGATAACAAAAGCTGTCGACTTATTGAGCTTGCGAAGCTAAAAAACCTGAGGGTCCTGAGAATGAACATAGGCAAATACAGTGAGATTTCAGAAACTGAAATGGATGTGTTATCAAAGCTCGAAAAGCTCAAGGTTCTATCCATTGATGCCGAAGATTGCGAAGATGAAAGAATCCGAGAAACGCTAAAAGGGCTTTGTCCTCCACCAAATCTTCTGGAATTCTACGTAAGGCGATACAAGCATGAAACTCTTCCTGCCTGGATAAATCCTGAAAAGCTTTCTAGTTTGCAGTATCTTTGTGTAGAGAATGGAGACCTGGAACAGTTCCAAACAAATGGGGGAGGAAATCTTTCAACATGGAACATTGAAGGTCTATGTTTCAAGATGTTGCCCAACTTAAAGCTAGACTGGAAGAATTTGGAAAAGGATATGCCTTTACTATGCTACGCAGAGGTGAGTGGCTGTTTCAATTTGCAAAATTTTCCATGTCCTGATCATGAGGACAAATTGGGGGTATGGAGGAAGAATGAAGATTAAAGATTAATTGAAGAGCTAATTCATGAAGATGCATAATAGTATTCACTTTTCATGTTTTATGCAGGATCTGAGTTTGGATTTTCTTCTTTTTTTCTATATTTGCTTGATGAAATGTGTTTGTAATATTTTTTTTTTCCTCTGGTTTTGTTTGTTTGTTTGTTTGTAAGGACGTACTCTTAATATTAAGATGCGATCAATAAGTGTAGATGTATGTATTAATAATAAAATTGTACTTATGGAATTAATTTGCATGGTTTTCTTGAGTTTAAAATATTTCTCAGCAATCAAAAGTTAGTTTAGTTTCCAACCTTATTAAGCTTCAAAAACATGTAAGTTTAGTTTCCAACCTTATTAAGCTTCAAAAACATGTATTGTTAGTTCATTATTCTAGAATTTGTTAAGAGAGATGACAATGCTTTTTATCTGATAAAATCAGAAAACAAATCATGCATATGATATCATTGTATTAAACTTGTGACGGTATGGGTCAACAAGCTAATTATTCATTGAGAATAGTTGGATTTCGTAAACCCACGATGAATTATACATTTTGCCACAAAAAATAAGATTTATTAGAAATAATCGTTTTGAAGCGCAAACTCATAACACTTTTAACGAATAAAAACGCTTTAATTACACTACAAGTTAGCGACGGACCACTACATAAATATAGTTTTCATTTTTGGATGTATTATGAACAAGAAATTTGATGATAGAGGTTATCAATTTGCAAAATTTTAGCGACGGATTGGGTTGCTAATGCGTAAAAGAAAACAAAATCAAAATAGCGGCTGAGGCTGGAATACATTTAGCGGTGTTTGAAGCTGTAGCCAATTTTTTATTTTTTATCTTTTCTTTTATAGAATATCGCCAATTTTTTATTTAACTTTATGGCAACTAGTTATAAAATACCTTTAGCGACTGGCTTTGTATTATTTCGGTTGCTAAATTAGCGGCGGTTTCATGCTTTATAGTGGAACTTTTAGGGCCTTGCTCTTTGGAGACAGTTACATACCAGTCGCTAAAGTTATTAACGATGGAATTTGCTGTCGCGAATTATTAATTTTTTTGTCGTGTCTAGCTTTTATTGATATAAATTTCTACCTGAAGGCATAAGCATATTGTTATAAAAATAAGGACCGGATTAGAGTAAAAACCGCAGCTAAAATAGAGATAATAAGCAATACACAGATGTACGTGAAAAATTTTCAAACAAATCAGGGTAAAAACCACAGGCAAGAGTAGCAAAGTTTTACTATAAAAATAGAAGTTACAACCTCTCTATATTTTACACAAGAAAATATGAGAAACACTTTCTATTTGTACTAGGAGATCTCAACAATGAGATGGTTTGAATAACCAAAGGAGGCCCTACAAGAAAATACACGTTTCCCGACGGAAATTACCGACGGAAAATGTGTAATTTCCGTCGGAAAAATAAATTGCCGACGGAAAATATTCCGTCGGCAATAAAGTCGTAGGTAATTTATCCCGACGGAAAATTCCGTCGGGAAATTAATCCCGACGGAATTCTCTATTCCGTCGGTAATTTCCCGACGGAATAGTAAATTCCGTCGGGAAATTAATCCCGACGGAATAGCGTATTCCGTCGGCAAAAAATTACCGACGGAATAGCGTATTCCGTCGGGAAATTAATACCGACGGAATACGCTATTCCGTCGGGATTAATTTCCCGACGGAATTTACTATTCCGTCGGGAAATTACCGACGGAATAGGCTATTCCGTCGGTATTAATTTTCCGACGGAATTGTGAATTCCGTCGGTAATCCGTAGGAAAATAAAAAAAATTTTCCCCCCTTAATTAACAATTATATTTTTATAATCCAAATTATAACCTATAAAATTAATTGGAAAATAATGAGCAAATGAAAGATGATATCTAAATTTTAATATATAATAATAGTCGAATTTAATAATTGTACTAGTTATAAGTTAGTAATTATGTAATAACATAATATCCATGTCTAATACAGAATCATAGCTAATTAAGCTGATGGCGGCGGCGGCGGCGGCGGCTGAGAAGTACGATCGGACTGCTGCGATGACACCATACTCTTCAAATTTGCCATCTCATTGCGCAGCTCAGATATGTAGTCGATAGATTGCTGCCATCGAGTCTGTGACTGATGCAATTCAGATCTCAGCTCATGTACAGTATTCTCAAGTTCATGGACTCGCCTGGATTCAGACCGTCTATGTGATGCGGCAGTACTTGAACTTGAGGCATGCGAGTGACAGGATTTGGCCAAAGAACCTAAGCCAAATATCCGTCCTCGCTGGTCTCTACCACCAGAAACGTCACAATAGATTTGATTCGCATCAACATAATCAGAAGTCTGTGAGCGTTGCTGAATTGCATCTTGAACTTGTTCCTGTCGTAGGACAAATGTTTTACAATAAGTAACGATTAATAATAAGTAATATTTAAAATTTGTAAATTATAATAACTTGGACATACATGTAAAACCCTTGACCGATCATTGACGAATATTTGACCATCATGCTTGTTGGTGTGGGTGTGTAAAAATACCTCACCATAGGTAGCCGGTCGACCCATCGATGCTCCCTGTAAACATAAAAAAAATTAAAGATGAACTATAATTTATTGACTATTCGTACAAGTTTGTATTTAAATTTCGGCAGAATTTCCCCTATATTTGGAGCATACCTCCTGTATACATAGACAAAATAACACTTCAAAATCCAACATTCAACAACAAACCAAACTCCTAACTCAAGTAACATTCTCATCCTCCTTTATGGTAATGAGATAAAATTCAGACATCCTAACCATTAATTACAGCAGTAAAAGTAATATTTTGTAAAGTTTTTACTTAAATTTGAGCAGAGTTTCCCCTATATTTGGAGCATACCTCCTGTATACATAGACAAAAAAACACTTCAAATTCCGAAACAACGATACAATCCAACATGCAACAAAGCAAACTCCTCACACAAGTAACATGATCCTCTTCTATGCTAATAAGATAAAATTCAGACATCCTAACCATTAATTACAGCAGTAAAATTAATATTTTGTAAAGTTTTTACTTAAATTTCGGCAGAGTTTCCCCTATATTTGGAACATACCTCCTGTATACATAGACAAAAAAACACTTCAAATTTCGAGACTACGCTACAATCCAACATTCAACAACAAAGCAAACTCCTAACACAAGTAACATTCCCATCCTCCTCTATGGTAATAAGATAAAATTCATATATCCTAACCATTAATTACAGCAGTAAAAGTAATATTTTGTAATACTTACAAGTCTATCTGCATGTTCCCGATGCGACAACGATCCTCCAGTATGCAAGCATGAACTGAGTCCATCAGGTCCTCCCCGTCTGTTACTAGAATTCTGCGATGCGACGGAAATGGCTTCAGGGGTCGTCCAATACTGTCTCCAATGTGCCCATATATCTTCGGTCATGTAGGGAGGTCGGACACCACCAGTTTTTATCAAGCTGATTAAATCTCTGTAACGTGCCCGCGCACGACTCTCCCACACTGAAGGCATGATATCGTCCAACGCCGAATTCCAATAACATTGTTTCTTAAGAGACAGACAGAACAATAAAAACTTTTATGTAAGCAAGTGTAAAGTATAATTTGTTATGTAACCGACTTTATCATAAATGTTTTACCTTGAATTCTTCAAAATAAAAATTCTTTGTTTCCTCTGACACATTCTTCCAGGCAAACCCATCGTATTCAATTCTGTTTTTGAAAGAGGTTGTCATTATGCGTGAACACCTTCCTGAAGGATTCAATCTTAGATAAAACATAGTAAATAATGTTAGTACAAGTAATAACTGGCATTGAAATCATAATGAAGTGAAATATTAATTACTTACTCCTTAGCTGTGATATTGATGTATATTCTTCCATCCTCTCCAATTGAGCCAGGCGTAGGCTCTTCCGCTTGTTCTGTTCCTAACCCCTGAGATGGCATAGACTCTGGGTGTGCCATAGGAGTGGAATCAGTGGAAGGAATGGTAGATGGTGCAGCAGAGATGGGCGGTGATGCTGCGGCAGCCTCAGTGCTGGCATTATTCACATGCGATGGGGATCCTCCAGTACCAGTACTGTCATCGCCATCATGCAACCTGAGACGCGGATTAATCGACGTTCTCTTCTTTCGCTTAAACATTTTTCAACCTGCCATTATAAGAAAAATGCATATTGTCAGATAATAGAAATTATTACATTGTAATAAGCATATTAAATTAATATCCAAGTCAGTGCAATATTAATTGGTCTCACATGATAAGCAAGTAGTTAAACAAATTAATCGCTATCGTCACTAAGCTGTAAATCGTAATTCAAATCATCCTCATTTTCCGATGTATAAGAGGAAAATTCTGGCTCGTCATCAGATCCATCGCCAACCAAATTTTCTTCATCATCCTCACCATCAATGTCAACAAATTCATTGTCCGCATTGTTCAATGGTTCGTTATCTTCAAAATGCAGAGAGTTGTTGATTTCATGAACTTCCGGTTCTTCCTCCTGAAATGCATCATTATTTTCAGAACGTTCACTTTGTCCGGCGCCTTTCCTTTCATAAATGCCTCTTGGTTTGACTTTGCATGCTGCAAACCATTCCGATCTGTCTCGCTTTACGCTTGGATAGGAGACATAATATACCTGACCCACTTGCATTGCCAACACAAATGGTTCAAAGTTCCTCAATCTTCTACGCTGGTTGACTTCAACTAAATTGTATCTGGTATGTATTTTTGTTCCCACGTTAATAGTTGGATCATACCATTCGCACTTGAATAACACACAACGTTTTATTGGCAACGCCGGATACTCGACTTCAATTATATCAACAATTTGCCCATAATAATCCATCAACTCTCCTTGAATGCAAACCCCACTGTTTACCGTTACTTTGTTATGACCGTGACTCTGTGTATGAAATTTATATCCATTCACGAAATACACCGGAAATGATTTAACATATCGCAAAGGTCCTTTTGCAAGATCAGTGATGTAGTTGTTGTCAATTGCATTTGTTGATGCCTACATATTCCAATAAGCTAACATCAATGCAATCATATATTTAATATATTCATGTATGTATGGACATATATGGTGAAAATCACAACTTACATATGTCTTGAACCAATCATGAAAGTGCTTTTCGACTTCCTTGTTCACCTCATTTTCATTTTTCTCAGGCATTAGCTCCCGTATCCATTCCTCAAATAATCTAAAATGCCAATATCAATTTATATATTACACTCTTTACATAGTAAAACAATATATCACAATGTAGCGTATATATTAACCTTACCTAACATAAGGACGAACTTCCTCGCAATTCAATAAAATATAACTATGGGCCGCTATTAATTCATCCTCTGTTAGCATTTTCCTTATTGAACGGCCATGTAAACGCCCAGGATATGTAAAAATGGATAAGTTTCCGTCCTGATTACTTGATGCCCCGCCATCATCATTACGAGGTACTTTCCGCTGTCTCGTGTCTATATGAGGCTCAAAATAATGCGAACAAAAAGTACTTGCTTCTTCGACCAAATAAGCATTACATATTGAACCTTCAACTCTAGCTTTATTTTTGACGTTCTTCTTCAAGTGAAACAAATACCTACATGATATATCTTAATACCATTAATTAGCATACAAAGGTATAATATAATTACAATTGAAGGTCATAGATAGTTACCGCTCAAATGGATACATCCAACGATATTGAACCGGACCAGCGAGTTTCGCCTCATGTGCTAAATGCACGGGGAGATGCTCCATACAGTCAAAAAAACTTGGAGGAAATATTGCTTCAAGTTTGCACAGGATTACTGGAATTTCTATTTCCAATCTTGCCATATCTGCCGCACTTATCTCGCAGGACGTTAATGTTCTGAAAAACATACTTAGCTCTGTTATATCTTCCCACACTTTTGTCGGCAATAACTCTCGAAATGCTATTGGGAGTAGCCTCTGCATGAAAACGTGACAATCATGACTTTTCATCCCGAATAATTTGAACTTTCTCATGTCGACGCACCTTGCCAAATTGGAGACGTAACCATCCGAAAACTTTAGTCCTTTTAACCAATCACACAAGACTTCCTTTTGTTTTTTGTCTAAAGTGTAGCATGCTTTGGGATATTTTCCGGTTAAAAAATCTTTATCTAACTCGGGCCTTCTACATAACAACTTTAAATCCGCTCGTGATTTTGAATTGTCCTTGGTCTTCCCTTCTATATTCATAATGGTGTTAAACACATTATCAAAAAAAAATTTTTCAATGTGCATCACATCTAGATTATGCCGTAACAAATTAGTCTTCCAATATGGCAAATCCCAAAAAATGCTTCTTTTCCTCCAACCAAAGTTTTTGTTGATTCTTCCATTAACTTCATCAGCATCAACTTCTGTTACCTTAAGTAAACCCAACTCATCAATGTCTTGTAAAATTTGCTCACTGCTTCTGATAACAGGAGGACTTGCAAGAACAACTTTATTCTTAAGAAATTTGTTCTTGTTCCGTCGAAAAGGGTGATCAAGTGGAAGGAATTTCCTGTGGTTGTCAAACCAAGAAGTTTTGCACCCATGTTGAAGATAAAACGCATCTGAATCGTCGCCACAGTAAGGACATGCTAGTTTTCCAGCCGTGCTCCAACCCGACAACATAGCATAGGCAGGGAAGTCACTCACCGTCCACATTAATGCTGCTTTCATCATGAAATTCTGTTTAAGTGATGCATCATATGTTTCAACACCGACATCCCAAAGCTGTTGCAACTCATAAATCAACGGCTGCAAATATACATCAATTCTGTGCTTCGGATTTCTAGGTCCTGGAATAATAACTGTCAAGAACATATATGCCTCATTCATACACATCCATGGAGGCAAATTATATGGAGTAATTATGATTGGCCATGACGAATATTGTTGCCCTGATTGACCAAAAGGTTGAAATCCGTCAGTGCTCAAACATACTCGAACATTTCGAGATTCAGCAGCGAAATCAGGATGGGTATTATTGAAATGTTTCCATGCAACTGCATCGGATGGATGGCTCATTATTCCACCTGTACTTTCGTGCTCATCATGCCATCTCATGTGAGGTGCAGTAACTTCGGATGCATATAGTCTTTGAAGCCTGGGAGTCAATGGAAAAAAATACATACGTTTCCAAGGTATCAATTTCTGCTGAATACCACCTCTTTTAGATTTGTACCTAGGTTGACTGCAAAATTTGCACTCTTGTAAATTGATGTCATCCCTCCAAAACAACATACATCCCAACCGACAACAGTCAATTTTCTCAACAGGCAAACCTAAACCACTGATGAGTTTTTTCACATTGTACAAATTATCAACCATTTTATGGTCAGGAGGCAATGATTTATTGTACCAAGCAAGAATTCGGTCAAAACCTCGATCCGAAATATGGCATTCGGATTTTATATTCAATATCTGAGCTACAGAAGATAACTGAGTCATGTTATCGCAGCCTGGCCATAACTGCTGATCTGCTGAATTTAACAAATCATAAAATTTTGCTGCATTTTCATTGGGTTCTTCCAACATTGGTATACTTTCCCTAAAATCATGGCCAGCTGCATCGTAAACCATTTGAACGTATGGATTATCAGTCACCCCTACATCATCAGCTACAAATTCCCCCGCTCTTTCAAATTCACCCTCAGTTGTCCACATGTTACCAACATTTCCACTCGATGTACTACAGATTGATGGTTCTCCGTGTCGTGTCCACTCAAAATAATTTTGCACAAAACCCTTTCGTAACAGGTGAAAATACACTTCATCGACTGACAGATAACGAAGATGTTGGCACTTTTTGCATGGACATCTTATTTTAACCCCGTCCATAAATGCAGGTTGACAACTGGCATATTCAATAAAAGACTGAACCCCTTCCACAAATTCAGGATTAATGTAACCATCTCTTGTTTTTCGTCTATACATCCAGGATCTATCTATGTTACTCATAATTAATTCCAAACTGTTACATGAACAAGGAGACATCTCAAATAGAATTATAAAAATCTAATTCAAAAAAAGCAAAACTTCATAAAAATGAGTTTGGTTCACATAATAAAAATGAGTATAAATCTAATTATTAGTTTCATTATATTTAAGAATCCACAATTTTAGGAAAGGAAAATTATTATTATTATTATTATTATTATTATTATATACTTATTTTCTTGGATTAGTATATATTCCAAAAAAAATAACAATTACTTTGGTTCACATAATAAACTGGCATATTCAATTTGCAAATTTTTGGATGGAATTGCCTCAACTCATAGATTGGTTCAAAATTATCTATATGAATTAGAAACTCATGCAGTCCATTTGGCGCATTTATAATTTTTATTTAAATTATAATTTTTAAAATTTTTAACTTAAAGTGACTAATATGAGTTAGTATCAGTTTAATTCATTTGGACACTTTGGTCAGTTCGACCATTTAGGATTTTCTCTAAATAAATTAAAATCATCTTTTTTTTTAGAAAAATAAAGACACTAAAAAGTATAAACCTATGATTATCTAATATATAAAAAATTATTTGCATTAAAATTGAAAAATACAAGTCATAATAGATTCTGTTTTACATTAAATACAACAACACATCTAAAACATTGATGTATATATAAACTCATTTACATATACATTTTTACTTTTTTAAATATATATATATTCTCATTTCTATTTCATTAGAGAATTAAACACCTTTATTTATTTTTGATAGAATAAAAAAGATATATATATATATATATATATGTTATGGGTCAAACAAGTACACCTGAGAATTTCCCTAAAAATTAGCCCAATTACAATTCAATATATTTGTTAATGGTCCAACCCAGATCCATTCTACCCTATCCGTTTGCTACCCTCTAGGACTAACATGCATTGGGGATTAAAAATTGGATACTTGAGCAAACCAAAAATAACTTGTTCCAAAAATTTAATCTCTAAAATATTAAAAATACTTTATTTACAATTCTAAATAATTTTTTTAAATTTATTATAAAACGGAGTAAATTCATTCTTTAATTGACAAAAAATAAAATAGTTTAAATTTACTCTTTCTCATGACGTTGTTCTTATTAATCAATTGTTAAGTGATGAGGAATGAAAATTCCCAACGACTTGAATGCACGTTAATTAGAAAAAGGGTAAATTCATGTAAATTTTGCCAATTTAAGAGAATTTTTGTGACAATTTTTTTAAGAGCAGTAATTAAATTATTTTTTTCTTTGAACAATAGTTAATTAAGTTAACTCATTGTCTAATTAAGTTAAATAATTCATTGTCTAATAAATTATTAATAATCTATTTCAACATTCAACAATAATAATCTATTCTAACAACAATAATCTATTTCAACAATAATTCATTGTCTAATTAAGTTAAATAAATTAATAATAATAATAATAATAATAATAATAATAATAATAATTAAAAAAAAAAATGCAAAAGGCTACTGTTGGCTTACCAGACGCCGGAGGAGAGGAGAGGAGGAGGAGGAGGAGGCGGAGGACGGAGGTCGACCAGGCTGAGGAGGAGAGGAAGCCAACGCCGGAGCAGCGGCGGTCGACGGCGGCGAAGGAGAGAAGGAAGCAGGCGCACGGCAGGGAGAAAGCAGAAGGGAAGATCGGAGCGGGAAAGGGAGGGAAGAGAGGGAAGAGAGAAGGAGGAGGAGAAGGAGGAGGAGGAGGAGGAGGGGAGGGGACCGGCGAACGGAGGGGAGGGGGCGGTCGTCGGCGGCGAGAGGGAAGGGGATCGGACAGGCAGAGTGAGGGGAGAGGGAGAAGAGAGAGAGAGAGGATCGGGGGGAGGGGATTAAAATCTGATTTTAATTCAGATTTACCGACGGAATGTGATTTCCGTCGCTATATAGCGACGGAAATCACATTCCGTCGGTAATTAGCGGCGGAATATATTTCCGTCGCTAATAATAGCGACGAAAATATCATTCCGTCGTTAATTGGCGGCGGAATTTAAATTCCGTCGTTACAATTATTTTATTTTTTAAATCTTATTTAATTTTAGCGACGGATTTAAATATCCGTCGCTAAATTTAGCGACGGTTTATAACTCCGTCGCTAATTTTAGCGACGGAATAAAATTCCGTCGCTAAATGGAATTTAATTTTTTTTTTAACGACCGATTTAAACATCCGTCGCTAATTTCTGTCGCAATTTCTGGAGGGAAAGATTGGCGCCCTTTTTTCGCGACGGAATTTCTTTTCCGTCGCTAAATAGCGACGGAAATAATATTCCGTCGCTATTTAGCGACGGAAATAATTTTCGTCGCTAAATAGCGACGGAAATAGTATTCCGTCGCTATTTAGCGACGGTTTTTTTTCCGTCGCTAATATTCCGTCGCTATTTCATGACTTTCTTGTAGTGAGGGTTGTATATATAAGGAATAAAATCCCCTCCAACCTAATCATTTCCCGATGTGGGATTCCAAACTTCCCTTGTTCTTTTTTCTTTCTTTCTTTCTTTCTCTTTTTGTCAGCCTACCAAGGTTGACTAACAATCTCCCACTTGAAGATTTGATTGAGTATCAATCAGATTTTCGCACCATTTTTTTTACCTTGCCATTTACCTTGCACTTTATAATATTTGAAAACTAGAAACACATCTAATTTCCTCTTGATCGAATACACTCAACATCTCCTGGAATAATTGTCTTCTAGGGATGAAACTGGTGTTTGTCATACATCAGAGTGAACCAATTCTAAAATATCATTACTTCTAGAATTTTATGTGTTTTAACTTCAAACAATGCTGCTTATTCATAACACATTTGCAGCTATCTTTTCTCCTTTCATAAGTACAAGCGCTTCTCTTTTTATCTTTATGATTCCATTCTCAATATCTTGCATCTCAAATCATCCACTTGTCCTATATACAACATATTCTTCTTAGGCCCTCCACATGGCACATGTTTTGAATAGTACGAATTGTACCATCATACATCATAGAGCATTTCCATCGTCGGAATAACTTGCCATATTTCCTTGAGAATTGGAATCCTTTAGATTCTAGCAATCATTCTTCAAGTGACCCTTCTTGCTACAGTTGTAGCATGTAATATTCTTCTTACTCCTTGGTTTTGATCTACCATGATTGTGGCTCCCACTTGAGCCATGTTCCGTTGATCTTCCTCTCATCACCATCAAGGCTTCTACATACTGTGAACTTGTCTGCCTGTCTTCCTTATTTTTGCACCGATTTTCTTCTTCTAGAATAGCAACTGCAACATCATCGAAGACTAGGGCATACGTATTATTTGTTAAATTGATGATGAGTTGATCATACGAATCTGGTAAACTTTGGAGTAGAATCTCAGCACGTTCTTCTGGCTCTATTTTATAACCCAACGAAGTGAGTTGAGAAAATAGAGTATTCAAAGTATTTAAGTGCTCTGTCATTGAAGTAGATTCCGCCATACGAAGAGTATAGAGTTTTCTTTTCAGGAAAATTTTGTTGTGTAGTGATTTGGCCTCGTACAATTTTGTGAGATGATCCCAGATCTCTTTTGCCATTTTTTCCTCTTTTATGCTTGACAACACCTCATCTACTAATGTCAGTTGAAGATTTGTCATAGCATTCCCATCCATCTCGTTCCACTTATTATCATTTGTGAAATCAGCCGGCCTTTGACTTATAGCCGCTAGGCAATTATTTTTCTCAAGATAGCCTTCATCTTCAATTTTTACAGTGAGAAATTACTCCCGTTGAATTTCTCGATCTCATATTTTGCCGCCATTGCTTCTATCATGAACTTCTCTGCTCAAAAATAAGCTCCCACTATTTCACATGAATAGTAATCGTATACGTGAATAGTAACCGTATGGATGAACAGTGATCGTATACATAAACAGTGTCGTATATGTGAACAGTATCCAAGAAAAAGCCTTTTCTGATGTGAAAGATCAGCCTATGCTACAACCACAGAGTATACTAAGACAGAACCTTGGCTCTGATACCACTTGTTATAAAAATAAGGACCAAATTAGAGCAAAAATCGCAGCTAAAATAGAGATAATAAGGAACACACAGATTTACATGGAAAACCCCCAAATAAATCAGGGTAAAAACCACAGGCAAGAGTAACAAAGTTTTACTATAAAAATAAGAGTTACAACCTCTCTATATTTTACACAAGAAAATATGAGAAACACTCTGTGACGCGCGCCGAACCCCGGGAGGCCCCGACCGCCCGCCTTTAGGGCTTTCAGGAATGAGGTTCATGGAAACTTGCAAGTGAAATTGTAAGGACGTCTATTTCGGGCAACAAGAAGGTTTCATGGAGTCGCCACACAATAGAACATTGGGAAAGTTCGTCTAGCCTCAGTGAGCCTAAGACAGCGCAGCTATGTCCATCATAGGCAAGCCGGACGTGTCTTGAAGGCCCCACCCTAACATTAGGATGGCCCTCTCTGCCTCGCGTTTGGGCAAACCAGAGGTGTCTTGGAGACCCCACCCTAATAGAATATTAGGATGGCCCTCTCGTCTCGGGGCGCCTAGGACTGTGCAAATTTGAGTTTTTTTACGGGACACAAGAGGTGTCTTGGAGGCTCCATCCCAATAAAATATTGAGATGGTCCTCTCGCCTCGTTGAGCCCAAAGACCAGAGATAGTTCGGGACTTCTCATTTATTCATACCTTGGTTAAATTACAATTAAGTTTTGAATTTTAGATTTCATCCCTTTTCTCATATGTTTTGATGTAATAATTAGAGCGCAAGTTGGTCATTCGAGGAAAGCAGTAAATAAAAGCATAATTAAAGTAAAGTACATAAAAAATAAATTACAACAAAATTAGGGGCGAAATACAACCCCCATTGTAAATTAAATGTAAATCATGTATAAAACAGGGTATTTATTAAGGATTAGGACATTGGTCCTCGCATGCATAGTTAAGAAAATAATTTTAAAGTGACAATTTACTTGGATGGAAAACTAGGACATTGGTCCCACTTTATTAGAAAAAACCAATTTTATTTATAAAAATATTTTTGTGTGATTTTTAATTAAGCGCGCATAAAAAGATGATTTTATTAATAATTACATGACAAATAAATTAAAAAGATAAATAAAGGAAAAATATTAAATACAATAAAAATAAATCTCCGGATCTCCTCTTTCGCTCGCATGGATGCTCAAACAAGGAAAAATAAGGATTTGAAACCAAAAATAAGCACAAATAAAATTTATGTTAGTAATTAAATCAAAAAAATCAATTAAACACATAAAACAATAAATAATTGATTAGAATAAATAAAATATGCATTATGTATGACAAATAAATTAAATGACATATTAAAATAAATAGATTAACATATTAACACAAAAAATGATAATAATAATAATAATAATAATAATAATAATAATAATAATAATAATATCAATAGAAATGAAGAATAAACAATTAAATAAAATAATAATAGAAAGAATATTAAAAATGTTAAAACTATATACAAAATCACATAAAATAAATAAAAACACAATAAATATAAAAATTTACATTGTTAATAATTAAATATGAACAAAAAAACAAATAAAAGAAAAATAAAATTAAAAGATTAAGCCTATAATATTTACCCTCAGATTTTAGATTCGATTGATGAAAAGTATGACTAATTTCCTTGATTTGATTCACAAAATAGAAATAAAAATAATAAAAATTGAAATTATTTTTCAAAAGAAAATTTCTTAAAAATAATAAAAGTTTGTTAAAGAAAGAAGAAGATGAATTTATTTTCCAAGAACAAAAAAAATTGTTTCCTTTGTCTTAAAAAATTACAATTAAATAAAAATTCAAATCTCAAGAACAAAGAATGATTTTTTTTGTCTTAAGAAAAATTCTAGATTAAAAATTAAATTTTTTTAACCTAAAAATTTTATTTAGAGAAAAAGATGTAAAAATAGTGTAGAGAGAATTCTTGAAGAAGAAAATGGAATTTTTGATCCAAAAATGAATTCTTGATCCAAAAATGAATTCCCCCTCTATTTCCTTTCAAATTTCCTAGTTAAATGAACAAAAATGGAAAAAAATCTTTAATTAGGGAAGAAAATAGGATTTTTAATGAAATTTCCTTGATTTGGGTGTAAAAAGGCAAAAAAAATTTGGTGATCATGCAGTGATGTAGGCGGGAACAGTTTAACTGGTTCCATTCCCAACTTCATTTCAAGCTGGATTAACCTTACTTATCTGTAAGAACTCGTCTGTGTATCATTTGAAATAGTAGAAGCTGTTTAATGGGTTGTGCTACTCTTCACCATTCGCTACTTGTAGGAATCTGATGGGAAATGATTTTGAAAAGAATCTGCCTTCTGAAATTTTTCAAATGTCAAACCTTGAATATTTGTAAGTGCATGCGAAAAATTCCTCTTCTGCTGTATTTAATTTTATGAGTGCTTACATTTGTTGAAGGCATGCATTGTTTGTTGCAGAGGGGTTAGTGACCTGAAAAACACCAGTGATTTCTATCTTCCGACAAAAGCAAATCTGTCTAGTATTTACACATTGTGAGTATTCTGTTAATTAATATGCTTTTTAGCTTTAATGCATTGCTTTCAGACTGAATTTCACTTATGAACAAGAACCATTATACTGTTATTGTAAAATTACAAAATAAAATATTTTAACAGAAATTTACTTTGTCCGGATTTTAGAAAGAATCATTCCAAAATTTTTAGTTTATTGGCATGACACATCATCCATATCTTATTCAAATGTATAACACATAAGTCGCAATACCAGCGTGTCACTCATATCGCTCTCCACATAACGACTAATGAATAAATGACATGTGTAAAAATATTTTGAAAATAAATAATTCATTAAATTTTTGTATCTATCATTTTTTCATTAGACGTGATGTGGCGACTGGCACGACACACATTCAATGAGGATAATTTGATAAAAATATTTTTTCGAAATATTTTCGTAAATTCAGATATTTTACTATTAAAAATTTTATTTTTTAACTTTTCTATTAAAAATAAAATGTCTAATGAAAGTAGGAATTATAAGCATACTTTGAGTAAATGCAATGAAGAATAATTGCAATTGATTTATCAAATATATAGTATATAAAATGCAATGCAATTAGAGAAATCATCAAGTACAAATTCGTTTTTATTTATTAAAACGATGATTCATTTTTTAACAAACAACAATGTCGTAACCATAACTATCAATTACATCATTTTGTCTACCCAAATTAAACAGAACATTTAATCAACAAACGAAAAAATAATGTGAAAAGTTTGATTACAATAATCTCTTTTTAGACACAATAAATTAGAATTTCGATTCAAGTTATAGTAAATATAAAAAATACAGTATATTTTGGTTGGGAAGAAATTCAATAATTCAAGCATAATTTTGTCAGAGAGTAAGCTTAAAATTAAAAGGAATAAAGTTTGGCATAAAAAAAAAAAACCTTTTAAGTAGAGAAGCAAAATTAATAGTTTTTAGCAGGAGTGAGGATCCAAAATCAAATCGATTATAAGTCAACAAAATTAACAATTTATGATTATGGTTTTTACTTTTGGAAAGTGACTGCAGTTAACCGGTATATATATATTTTATATATTATATTTTAATTTTTTACATTTAAATTTTTTAATATTTTTATAATTTATAAATATTATGATATATAATTTTTTAAAATATTTGTATAATACATATTTTCAGTAAATAAACATTGAAATTATAGTTTTATTGCAATCATTTATTCATTACATGTGCATAATTAGCACTTGTTGAATATATTCTATTCTTTCAATTAATTATGAAAATTTTATTTTTCTTTAATTTTTTTAATGGATGTTATATTTGATTTGTATTTTTTATTTTTTAAACTTTTTTTAATTATTAAAATAACATCACAAATTGTATAATTTATTAAATTTATATGTTCGAAATTTTGCAATAGTTAACCAATAGATCAATAAAAAAAATTAATTAAAATTCGAAATGGATATTACAGTTAATCAAAATGAATGAACTGTAGAATAACTAAGATAGTGTCACATGTCAATCCCTATGTAATTCTGTTATACTTCATTTAGATATTTAGATATAAACTTTATTTTTCCTTCCCATTCGGTCAGTATTTGTTTCATTTATGGAGAATGAATAAACTCCATATTTTCACCTTATGTAATGATATCTGCCAGAATATTGAGGAACTGCTCCATCGTTGGCAATATCCCCAGCAAGATTATTCAACGGTCATATATATGTTGGGCACAGCGGATAAATAAAAATAAATTAGCAGAGTAAAATATTGACACCAGCAATTTAACGTGGTTCACCCAAAACGTTTGGGTTACGTCCACGGGACAAACTCCGAATTCTATATTTCTTCCACTAATAAAATTAATGGGTACAAGAGAGAGAAGCTTTACAATAATTTGAGATAAACCCAAAATAGTGGCACACAAGTATTTCCCAAACTCACTATTTTGTCACTCCCCTTTTAGAAAAATATCCCAATATTTTTCTAAATTAATTTCTCTCTCAACTCACTCTATTCAAAGGCTAATTCTTTGCCTTAGAATTTCTCTTCGTTGGTGTGCCTTGAAGACTCACATTACTTGCCTATTTATAGGAGTAGAAAAGCTACCTCATGTGGCCAACAATTATAGTTTTTCATGTGGCCAATTTGATGGCCACCATGGCCATGTTGGTGATCACATTTTAGCATGTGGGATGGCCCTTCATGTTGGAGGGTCCAACCACCACAAATCTCCCCCACCCGACTACATGAAGGGCTCCATTAATCCTCCAGCTAGTCGACAATACTCAAAATTCTGTTTTGGTAGAATTTTCGTCAACATGTCTGACCCATTTTCTTCTGTATGGATCTTCTCAAGCTGTAGTAGCTTCTTCTCCATCACATCTCTTATCCAGTGATATCTTACATCAATATGTTTTGATCTCGAATGAAAAGAGGAATTTTTTCCAAGATGAATAGCACTCTGACTATCACAAAATAGCCGATATTTGTCTTGCTGCAAATCAAGTTCTTTCATGAACTTTTTCATCCATAGCAACTCTTTACAAGCTTCCGTTGCTGCTATAAACTCTGCTTCAGTAGTAGAAAGTGCAACACACTTCTGTAACTTTGACTGCCATGACACAGCTCCCCCTGCAAAAGTAATCAGGTAACCAGAAGTGGATTTTCTGGAATCCACATCACCAGCCATATCTGCATCTGTGTATCCAGCTAACACAGGTTTGTCATTTCCAAAACATAGACATATTTTGGAAGTTTCTCGAAGATACCTGAAAATCCATTTTACTGCAGCCCAATGTTCCTTTCCAGGATTTGAAAGGAATCTACTAACAACTCCAACTGCATGAGCGATATCCAGCCGTGTACACACCATGGCATACATTAAACTTCCAACTGCTGAAGCATATGGAACTTTATCCATCTCTTCCTTCTCTTTGTCTGTAGAAGGGCTTTGTTCAGAACTCAGCTTAAAGTGAGTAGCAAGAGGACAACTAACTGCTTTAGCCTTGTCCATATTAAATCTCTGAAGTACTTTCTCAATGTACCTCTCTTGTGACAACCACAATTTCTTGGCGCCTCTATCTCTGATAATATTCATGCCAAGAATCTGCTTAGCTGGCCCCAAGTCTTTCATAGCAAAAGACTTACTCAACTGCTTCTTCAAATTGTCAATTCTAGAAACATTCTGGCCAGCAATCAGCATATCATCCACATAGAGCAAAAGGATAATGAAATCATCATCAGAGAATTTTTGCACAAAAACACAATGGTCTGAAGTAGTCCTTTTGTAGCCTTGCTCCCCTATAACAGACTCAAACTTCTTGTACCATTGTCTCGGTGCCTGTTTTAAGCCATACAGGCTTTTCTTTAACTTGCAAACATAATTCTCATTACCTCTTTCTTTGAACCCTTCTGGCTGCTCCATGTATATCTCTTCTTCCAAATCACCATGCAGGAAGGCAGTTTTGACATCCATTTGTTCAACCTCCAGGTTAAGACTTGCTGCTAGCCCCAGCACAGTTCGAATAGATGTCATTTTCACAACTGGTGAGAAAATCTCATCGAAGTCAACTCCTTTTCTTTGACTGAATCCCTTGACAACCAGTCTGGCTTTGTAACGTGGACTGAAACTGTGTTCTTCATGCTTAATCCTGAACACCCATCTATTTTTCAAGGCCCTTCTGCCTTTGGGTAACTTCACCAGTTCAAAAGTTTTGTTCTCATGCAAGGACTTCATCTCATCTTGCATGGCTTCAATCCATTTCTGCTTGGATTCATCATCTATGGCTTCCTGATAACTCTCAGGTTCTCCCCTTTCAGTAATAGTCACATACTGGTCACGAGGATATCTGGAAGATGGCCATCTTGTTCTTTCACTTCTCCTTTGTGGAGGTGGAGAAGCCATAGGTGTTGGTGCTGGAATATCATCTTGATCATCATCATCATCATCAGAACCAACTTCTATAGGAGCATCATCATCATCAGGTGGATAAACCTGGTCTTCATCTCCAACTTCTCTTGGCACCTGTGTTGGAGGAATTAATTTTAAATCCGATAAGTCGCCATTGGAATCAGGAACATCCTTCTTCATTTTGTCAATGTCTTCAATGGTCTCATCTTCAACAAATACAGCATCAAGACTCCTGACAAGTTTCTTCTCAATAGGATCATAAAATCTATAGCCAAATTGATCTTGACCATAGCCAATAAAAATACATTGTCTTGTCTTAGCATCAAGTTTGGACCTCTCATCTTTGGGGACATGAACAAATGCTTTACAGCCAAACACCCGCAGATGATCATAGGAAACATCTTTTCCTGACCATACTCTTTCTGGAACATCCATCTTGAGAGGAGTACAAGGTGAACGATTCAACACGTGTGCAACTGTGAGAATAGCTTCACCCCAAAATCTTTTAGGTAACTTTGCATGTGAGAGTAGACATCGGACTCTCTCCATCAAAGTTCTGTTCATCCTCTCAGCTAAGCCATTCAACTGCGGTGTCTTTGGAGGTGTCATCTGATGCCGAATACCATGCTCTTTGCAATAAACATCAAATGGCCCAGTGTATTCTCCACCATTGTCTGTCCGGATGCATTTCAACTTCTTCCCAGTCTGTCTCTCAACTGAGGCATGAAATTCTTTGAAGACATCTAGCGCCTGATCTTTTGTCTTCAGAAGATATACCCATGTCTTCCTCGAATGATCATCAATGAAAGTCACAAAATACTGAGCACCACCAAGTGACTTTGGCATTGGTCCACACAAATCTGAGTGAATCAGATCTAACACATTCTTCATTCTGGAAGGAGGTGAACTTTTAAAAGCAACTCTGTTTTGCTTTCCAACTAGACAATCAACACATTTGTCTAAGTGCACTTCATCCATACCGAGCAATACTTTCTTCTTGGCTAAGCTTTTCATTGCTTTTTCTCCCATGTGACCAAGTCTCCGATGCCACCGTTCAATTGCACTGTCTTTCTCCACGGCTGCAGCTGCTACTGTGTTGGTGGAGAGCTTTGCTTCCATTACATACAGAGTTGTATGATTTTCACCTCTAGCCACTACCAAGGAGCCTTTTGTAAGCTTCCATTTGTCATAAATGAAGGAACTGCAATATCCCTCATTTCCAAGTTTGCGTACAGAGATCAAATTCAGGCGCATATCTGGAATATGCCTGACATCCTTCAGAATTAATCTGGTACCATTCTCTGTTTCCAAGTAAACATCTCCTCTGCCAACAATCTTTGACAGGCCTTCATTTCCCATCTTAACAACACCAAAATCTCCAGGTGTGTATGATGAGAAGAATTCTCTACGGAATGTAGCATGAATGGTAGCACCACTATCAAGCACCCAACTGGATTCCTGGGATACAAGATTAACAATATCTTCATCATAAATGATATTGAATTCATCTATGATATTAGTCTGCTCATCATCACTGCTGTCATCTCTCTTCACAGCTCTGCTTCGGTTCTCTTGTTCCTTTTTAAACTTTCTACAGAACTTTTTAATATGACCTTTCTTTTTACAGTGATGGCATTCAACATTGGCATATTTGTTTGACTTCCCTCTGCTCTTTCCTCTAGAGTTTTGTTCCCTAGATTGTCTCCTTCCTCTAGATTCTGCAACTAGAATATCTGATTGTGATGAAGAAGATGAGGCTTGTGATCTCCTTCTCATTTCTTCATTCAAAATGCTACTTTTTACAATCTCCATGTTGACTACACCATTGGGCGCAGTGTTGGTGATGGAGATCTTCAAAGTCTCCCAAGACTGTGGCAGAGAGGCTAATACCAATAAAGCAAACACTTCATCATCCAGCTTTACTCCCATTCTGTTTAGCTGATCTTGGATCCCTTCCATCTCATTTAAGTGGTCTGGCAAGGAAGTCCCTTCTCTATATCTTACTTGCACCAACTTGGTCAAGTAAAATAATTTATTATTTCCCGTCTTTGAAGAATACAACGTCTCCAGCTTACTCCACAGTGTTCTGGCATCTGTCTCATTACAGATATGATTGAACACATTGTCTTCGACAAATTGTCGGATAAAACTGCACACCTGCTCGTGGTCAAACTCCCACTCCTCATCGGTTTTACCTTCGGGTTTAGCTGTGGCAAACACCGGCAAATGCATCTTCGTCACAACTAGAAGATCTTTCATCTTTTTACTCCAAATGTGATAGTTTGAGCCATTTAAGTAGATCATTCTGCTAGTTTTTGCCTCCATTGCAGGTCCCTTTCAACTGACAATAAATCCAATAAAACCTTTTCTGATGTGGAAGTTCAGTTAATACCGCAACCACAGAGCATACTCAGAATTTCACTGGACAATAAAATCCTTTTCTGATGTGGAAGATCAGTCAATGCTGCAACCACAGAGCATACTAAGAATTTTATTGGGACCGGCTCTGATACCAGTTGTTGGGCACAGCGGATAAATAAAAATAAATTAGCAGAATAAAATATTGACACCAGCAATTTAACATGGTTCACCCAAAACGTTTGGGTTACGTCCACGGGACAAACTCCGAATTCTATATTTCTTCCACTAATAAAATTAATGGGTACAAGAGAGAGAAGCTTTACAATAATTTGAGATAAACCCAAAATAGTGGCACACAAGTATTTTCCAAACTCACTATTTTGTCACTCCCGTTTTAGAAAAATATCCCAATATTTTTCTAAATTAATTTCTCTCTCAACTCACTCTATTCAAAGGCTAATTCTTTGCCTTAGAATTTCTCTTCGTTGGTGTGCCTTGAAGACTCACATTACTTGCCTATTTATAGGAGTAGAAAAGCTACCTCATGTGGCCAACAATTATAGTTTTTCATGTGGCCAATTTGATGGCCACCATGGCCATGTTGGTGATAACATTTTAGCATGTGGGATGGCCCTTCATGTTGGAGGGTCCAACCACCACAATATATCGCTCTTGTAAGTTCTCCTTTGCATAAGACAAACAGCAGCTTTGAAGTTTTTAGACCAACATATATTTTGAATTTTAAGCACGAAAATTAGATGGCCAAATTATATATCGCTTTCATTTTTATCTTTCCAGGGATTTGAGTTTTAACAACTTAACTGGTCCGATCCCAGATTCACTGCAGAATGTGTCAACAATGTACGCAAACAAAACTTACTGAAAACCATTAACGTATCTACCCATTATTTATTTTGCCAATCACTCAAATATCGTTATTTTAATGTTTCGTTTTGCTCAGACTTCTGACAGGAAATATGCTTGAGGGCGAAATTCCTTCTTGGGTTTATGAGAAGGGTGATGACATGTATGTCTATATCTACATCTGGCCACTTCTGTTTTCTTTCAGCTGTTCAGTTCCTGCTCTCCTTTTGAATGTGGTTCATCTTTTAATGAGATAAACACTTCTGCTACGCAAATTGTTATATTGCAGGGATCTATCATACAACAATTTCCAAAATCAGTCAACCAAGGAATCAGGGAACAGAACAATGCCAAACATGTAATAAATGTCATTTCATTTTCAATAATATTTTCTTTCATTTGGCAATTTTGTTTGTTTAAAATTTCTAACTTACAAGTGTCTTCTTCTGCCCTTGTGGACTTGTTTTGCATCATGTTGCCTCAACTAGTTTGCCGACGAGGTAGTCTTGTATACTATTTATTCTGCTACTAGAATAACATATTTATCCTGAGTGTTTCCTAACAAATGTGCTTGTTCTTTAGACATATACTTGAAGAAAAAAGGAAGCAATGCGGTTCAACTAAGAGTATTCATCCTAAGCTCCAATATGCTTTATTAGCTTGATTGCCTAATTGAGACATTGTACTAGTATTTATCCTTCTGAAGGGAATTGTTTTTCTTGTAGACTATAACTTGTTCATAAATTGTGGTGGTGGGAGAAAAACCTTCGAAGGGCATGACTATGATGAAGATATTTCACAAAAGAAGTGGTATGAAAGTAGTGGAAACAGATGGGCTTACAGTTGTTCTGGCAACTTCTTATCAGCAAATGCCAATTCAAGCGACTACATAAAAAACAAGACATGTGGAGTTTCAGACGAAGCTTTGCAGGAAACAGCTCGTCTATGCCCAGTCTCTCTCACATATTATGGCTTCTGTTTTCATAACGGCAATTACACCGTAAAACTTCAATTTGCTGAAATTGTTTTTACAAAGGATGAAGATTCTAGCAGCCGCTCAAAACGTGTTTTTGATGTGTATGTTCAGGTATTAAATTTTATGTTGTGACTAGTTTTATTGTGCTATTGTAATCATTGAAGAAACTTGTCTTCACTTGGCATTCTAGGGCGAGAAAATGCTGGAGAATTTCAACATAAAAAGTGAGACTGGCGAGCCTAATAAAGAGCGCACCAAGGATTTAGTGGCAGAGGTAAAGGATAACCTACTGGTGATCCATTTTTACTGGGCAGGCAAGGGATCTTTGGATACACCGACTCTCAATGGACCACTTGTATCAGCCATTTATGTGACTCAAAAGTAAAATGACATGGCTTTTACCTTTATTTTATTTTTTTGTGACATTTCTCTACCATCTGTTGAAATAATCTTTCTAATTCTTATTACCTGTTTTATGTTGAAGACTTCACAATTTCTGGCAAGAAATTATCTACTTCCCAAATAGCTGGGATTACAGTAGGTTCCGTATTAGCTCCAATACTTCTGTTGGCTTTCTTGTGGCAAATGGGCTGGCTAGGAAACAGAGAGTTGCAAAGTAGGACTTGATTCTAATTCACAAATTATTTTTATTTTCAAGAATTTTTGCCACACTATCAATCTTAAATTGATGTTTCTTCGAACAGAAGTATATGTAGATGTTCAAGGCAGACGTTTCACTCTTCAACAAATCATTGATGCTACTCGAAATTTCAGCCCCAAAACGGAGATTGGAAGAGGGCGTTTTGGGATAGTCTATAAGGTTGACTTTCTCACCTTTTAGCGTCGATTGTTTCACTCTTTTAGTTATGATGATGAAACATTCGTTTATTGTCTCTCTAATGGATGCAGGCTGAATTGCCAGATAAGATTAAATTAGCAGTAAAGAAGATTTCTCCAGATTCAATGCAAGATAAGATCAAAACTGAATTGCAAGGAGAAATATTTAACTTGAAATCTTTGAAACATGAGAATCTCATTCAACTATTCGATGGTTATTCAAGAAAACACCTGCATCTACTAATTTATGAATGCATGGAAAAAGGCTCTGTTCACCAAGCCTTGTTAGGTAATAATTGTCATATTCCTATTTAGAAGTTAATTTAGGATTGAACTCATGAAGCAATATTAATCTTATGGTTTAATACTTCATTATTCAGACCCCAATTCCACAACAGTACTTGATTGGAAAGTTAGATTTGACATCTGCCTGGGAATAGCTAAAGCCTTGAAGTACCTACATGAAGAAAATGGACTCATGATCCTACACAGAAATATAAAAGCAAGCAATATTTTGCTGGATGAAAATTACACTGCTAAGTTAACTGATTTTGGATGGGCAAGGCTCTATAATGAGGAAGATCCATTTATGACATTAAGAGCAGGAGCAGCAAGGTACATTATTCTTATTATTTTGAGAATTAAAGTCTTGATGTAGTCGATGCTAACAACCAGTAATATCTTGTTGCAGAGTATACATTGCACCTGAGTATGCAATGGGGAAACCCATCACAGATAAGGCCGATGTTTATAGCTACGGGGTGGTGGCACTTGAAGTATTCAGTGGGAGACCTGGTATAGAATATAAACCAAACCAGGAAGCTGCTTATCTTGTGGATGATGTAAGTTATCAAAAAGATTATGCTGTCATTTGAATATTTGAAGGCCACCATGTGGAAAATCTTTGATCGATGGTACATTTGAGCTCAAAATGTAAAGCTGTTGTGTAATTGCAGGCTCGTATAGCACATGCACAACGAAGGATTGATAAGTTGGTGGATAGAAAAATGGAAAATTATGATCGAAAAGCAGCCTTCACTGTCTTGAACTTGGCGATTATATGCATCCATCCAACCGCTGAGCTAAGGCCTACAATGTCTGAAGTTGTGAGTGTACTTTCAGGTGAAAAAAAATTGGAGGAGATATCCAAAGTCAGTGTTTCCTAGGCCAATAGTGGAGTTTAAATCTGCTGTCCACAGGTGAAGATGTGTTTGATATGTTTAGTTTTCTAGTTTTTGCATATAGATGTTGTGTGCCTACTATTTGCACATAGATGTTGATTTCGCTGCAACAGTTTCAGCCATGGGCTTATGCACTATGCCAACACAAGATTTTGTCATCCATTTTCCCCCTCCGCGCCATATTTCTACTAACCTTAACTATTCCCATTATCTTTCCCCCTATGGATATTCGTACGTGTACATGTAATGTACGTATGTTTGTTTAATGATTTTCAATGAAAGACATATGATTATTGGAAAGAAAGGAAGCCAAGGTAGGCATAGAAAGGCAAATTAATTTACCGTATCCACTTTGGACTTTCGGCCTCTAGACTTCTTCTGCTCCCTCTTAGAATTTCCTGGATCAAACACAAACATAGATTCAACCAGAGGCATACTAACATATAAACATATAAATGGAAATAGATTCATGGAGATGAATAGGGATGGATATACAATACAACCATAGGACAGACAGACACAAACATTGATAATATATAATAATCTTAAATAACAATAAGATTATTTATTATTTATTATCTTAATATTATTTAATTTGATATTCTTATATGTTAGTAATTAATTGTAATTAATTTATTAGTATCATTGTTTGGCTATCACTATTAGTAAGTTAATTTGTCAATAATATCGATTTATTATTTCCATGATAGATTATGATTTCAATACTAATCAAATAATCAATATTATTCAACTCATTAATTTTATTAATATTATTAATTTCAATATTAATTTAATAGGATTGATCTTACTAAATCATTAAAATTATTCAATTCATTAATATCATAATTAACAAATACTCCCTCCGTTCTTTATTATCTGTCACTTTTGAGTAAAATTCAAATTCTATTTATCTGTCACTTTTAAATTTTCAATGCAATTTAATTTTCTTTTTCCAACTTAATTTTTATTTTCAATAAAAATTGACCAATTAGATTCATTTTTTTACATTAAAATCACTCAATTTTTTTTTAAATTTAAGACTAATTAATATTTGTTAATTTTAGTGAAAATAACAAAAGTGATAATTATAAAAGAATGGAGAGAGTACTTTTTAGGTAGCCTAAATCACATATATGAAAAAAACTCATTAATTATCCAAACATTTTACTAATTCGTCTTACTAATTTTACTAAGTTGGTTGAAAAAGTAAGTTTTAAATATTACTTCTACTCTCAAAATTGAACAATATACTTAGTGTATCATCAATGAATCCCGCTCTTCATTGACCATAGTTTAATGATATTATTTTATCCAATTAATACGGTAAAAAATTGCTATTTTTCAAAGTAGATGGATGCTGTGAATTAACTGTTCAAGTAAGTATGCGTTGCGTCGTATATGAGCGTTTATGTCAATATCATTAATAATCTTTTTAAAATTTTAAGAGCATTTTTAAATAAAATAGGATAAAATAGTAATTTTAAACAAACTATAGGAATAAAATAATAAAATAATACCTCCTCCGTTGCGTCAATTTTTATGCACAATGGCATTAGACTTGAAACATTTTATATATAGAAGAGAGAATGGCCAGTGTTTTGGTTCTCAAGTCTTTCCATTAGAGCGATTTTGATATTAAATAATACAAAAAAATTCAATTTAAATACTCATATAAATTTAATAGATGGACGCTAGTTTGATAGCTTTTATATTCTATCTAATATTGGAGATTAATTGCACATGTTGTTATTAAACTATTAACATTTCATTTAGAAATAACTGATTTATAATCAAAACATAACTCAACTATTATTTAATTTTAACTATGGTAAAAATGGATGAAAATTAAGAGTCAGATAATCGGAATTTGAGGTATAAAATTCTTATAATCAATTGTAACACTACAAAAAAAATAGATATTAGCGACCAAAATTAGCGACTGAAAAATTTGGTCACTAAATAGCGACCAATTAGCGACAGATTATTGAATGGTTGCAAATATCCTTCAAATAATCGAGGGATAAGATTAGCGACTAAATAGCGACGGAATCATAAACTGTCGCTATTATTTAGCGAGAATTCATGACGCCATTGTTAGCGACTAATTTAGTCGTCGCTAAATATATTTTATTTATGTATTTTGAAAAATTATATTGCGACTGAATTTGAGTCGCTAATGGATGTCCAAAGTTAGCAACTGAATTGCGACGAAAAAAATTAGTCGCTAAATGTGGAGACAAATTTCTGTTTCTTCATTAGCGATTAATTTAGCGACGAATAGAGTTGTCGCTATTTTTATAAAAAAATTTAAATTAGTTCATAAATCTTAAATGAGTTGAAATCCCTAAATCAAAAACCTTCCCCCAACTCGACCCCACGCTCTGTCACTTTCCGTCGAAGGCACATCTCTTCTCCTCTCTACGTTCCCTGTATCTCCGGTTCCTAGCCGCCGTTATCTCTCTCTCTCTCTCCGTCGAAGCCACCTCCCTGTCGTCATCTCGCTCACTCGCCCTCTTCGCGTTCTCTGTCGATCGAAACTTCAGCCCTGTATATCTCTCCCTGAGTCATCTCTTCTGCTTCTTTAAGGTGCGTTCTCGTCTTCCTCAAGGTGCGTTCTCTCCTGCTTCTTATGTTGTAATTCCTATTTTCTGCTCTTGATATAATCCAACCCAAACCGTGCGTTACAATGGAACGGAATTTATGCTAAATCTGTTATTCTGTTGTTTGTTGATGGGTTGTATTTGTTGTTTGTTGTTTCTTGATATACACATTGTTTGTTGTTTTACATTGCATCGTATTTGGTAAATTATTAGGTGCTGAGGCCTGTACTAATTTACTACGATTCCTCTGTTTGTTATCCACATTTTAATTTACGTGCTGCCCTGTACGTTAATTTTCAAAATCAAGCTATGAATCTTGTTACAGCGTTGGGTTCTTGGAAATTATGGTTCTTTTTCATTAAGGGAAAAGAAAAGAAATTCCAGTTTCCTAGGCTTTGCGGAAAATTAATGGTCTGAAATGATTTTGGGATTTGAAGGGAAATCAAGAATCCAAATTTGCCTCATTTTTACTAATCTCTATTCCCTTTTTATTAACCAAACAAGAGAAGCAATACCCTCAAAAGAAATCAGCGGTATAGTCCTCCTATAATTCTATTTCTGGAAGTTTGTTTTAATTTAATTTTTTTCAATTATGCAGCTGATGAGAAGTATGCTCACAAGGCTTGACAAGGCATCTGATAACATGAAACTTTTAAAGGCAGACTTACTGGATTACAACTCCCTATATTCTGCCATTGAAGGTTGCAATGGAGTTTTCCATGTTGCTAGTCCTATTCCTCCCACTACTGTACCCAAATCCGGAGGTAAGATGTC
The DNA here is from genome assembly GCA_947683425.1 of Excoecaria cochinchinensis. NCBI lineage: Eukaryota > Viridiplantae > Streptophyta > Magnoliopsida > Malpighiales > Euphorbiaceae > Excoecaria > Excoecaria cochinchinensis. The sequence goes on from CANTUQ010000045.1 coordinate 907,102, forward strand.
TTATTGCAACTTCTCTTTTAGAAAGAATTTAATCAAATTGTTCTTGATAAATATGAATTAACAGGATGTACATTTTGCAGAACAACTAATGTGATTAACAGAATTTAATCAAATTTAATCAAATTATTCTTGATAAATATCAATTAACAGAATTTAATCAAATTGTTCTTGATAAATATCAATTGCAGAACAACTAATGTAATTTCTTTTTTCTAAGTTTTACATTTTGCTATGGTACTATCTTGTTAATTACTATTAGATGACACTATAATCCATATTTCTTTGCTTGTCTCAGAATTGGTATTGTCTCTCCAAGACAGCAGCAGAGAGTGCAGCTTTTGAGTATGCAAAACAAAGAGGACTTGATGTTGTAACTGTTTGCCCTACTATTGTTTTGGGACCTATTCTGCAGTCCAATGTGAATGCTAGCAGCATGCTTCTTATTAAGCTTTTGAAAGGTTTCTTTATTCAGGCATGGATATGATTATGTTATGTGATCTTAATATTCAATTGTTATATGTTGTAATTATATGTTATATGAATTCTAGCAGCATGTTTCTGAGAATGTTTTGTGGCCTGTGGTCAGTAAGTAAAAAGTTATGGTCAATAATAAGTAGTTATAGTTTCAAGATGAAATTCTGTGCTTGAAAGATTACAATTTGAATGCTGTAATTGTCTAATTGATATGTAATAAATAAGTCTTTATTTTAGAAAATAAATTGCCACATTTTGCTGATGTCCATTTTCATTCTCGAATATTTCGAGTGCTTAGCTTAAAATTGGCATTAATATAAATTCGTAAATTATATTATAATTTGCATTTATATACATATGCATGTTTATTGTTCAATATTATGTAAATAATGAACCAATTTATTGTTTATTGATGTTTAGATAATTTAAAAAAAATTAAATTTAATTTTTTTTGCGACGGATTAGCGACAACACAAGCTGTTGCAAATAGATAATTTTCATTTGCAACTAATTTAGCGACTAAATGTTCCGTCGCAAATTACATTTTATATTATTGGCAACTATTTTTAGGGGTTAATTAGCGACAGTTAATTTTCTTTTAGCGATGCAATTTCGTCGCAAAATTAGCAACGAAAATTGATTTTCGTCGCAAATATGCTTGCGACAGTCGAAATAGCGACAATTTGTAGTCCAGTCGCTAATCGAAATTAGCGACTGATATGCATTAATAGCAACGGAATTTTCTGTCGCTGATTTTGATTTTTTTTTAGTGTAATTATTTTTTATCTATATGAAATTATCTAACGTACGTATCAAAATTTTATCATGTTATTGTCAATTTTCATCAATTTTTATTTTTATTGCAATTAAATGATAGTTGAATTATAATTTGATTAATAAATTAATTATTTCTAACAAGAATGTTATTAAAATAAAAATTTAATGGTCACAACGTAATTAACCATTAATGTTATTAAAATAAAAATTTAACGGCCACAATGTAATTAACCATTAACCTATGACTTCCACGGGGTAGTCTTATAAATTATTTGCATAAACTTTTGACTTAAATTACAATTTCTAAGTCCAAAATGTGAAAATATCTTAGACTTGTCATTGTCCTAAATTTTGTTATCATACACTACACCTATATATATGGTCCATTAGATCATCCACGATGTTAGTATTAAACAATTATACGGGTAAGACTTGTAGACTAATAAAAATTGATGTTAATTTGACTTGGTTAAAATTATATGTCATCATAAACTTTGTCGATCATCAAACTACCCATCATTTATTATAAATATTAAAGAACCTGGCTTTGATATCCATGGACGAGAATAACAAAAGCCGCCCAACAACATATATTATGTTATGTGTGTGTGGCTTTTGAGGTGTTGATTGGGTTACTAATTAAAATGGAATTATCGGCATCCAAGGCCTGTCAATTGCTTTATATAATTAATTTGGTGGTGTTGGCCAAAAGGCCACCATATGCATGTTTCTGCCAGACATATATTATGAGAACTGGAAAATAAATTAATTAGCTATACTCTATAAAATAAATTCAAATCTTATTAAAATTCTACTTGGGTATTAATTTAAGTTATCATGCTGTCATCGTACGCAAATATTGTTGGATTCAGTCGAACCATGCATAGAAAGGTCTTACCTTTTGAAATCTTTTTTCCTTTCATTAATTATTCAGACTATGAGATTTTGAGATATATAATAAAAGTAAAATTGAAAATTTCCTGGAAGCAATTAATATTAAAGAATGTTGCGGGGTATTCCTTCTATCAAAAATTGACACAATGATAGAATATTGCTTTGCTTATATATGTTTTATTAACTAATAAGATAGTTTTAATGTTTTTTTATTATATATATATATATATTGAAATTTGCTCTCAAAATTCTTAGAGGCCTATTAATATATAGGTTGTTAGTTAATAATTAACACGCTTTAATCCAGCTACTCAAATTTGCAAATCTTGACTTCATAGAAATTTGAATATTAGTGAGCCAAATGAATTTTATTTTAATTTAATTTTGAATGTGAAAAAATGACTTTGAAGATGCAAAAGAGACTTTCAGTCTTAACGATTCATTGGAAAAGATATTATGAACCTATCAAAAATATTTATATTATGAATGAAAAGTAATCTTCGCAGACCAAGTAAGAAAATTAATGTTATAGTAAGGACTTTTGAGTTGATATGTGTAGAAAAATTTTGTTCCTTAAAGTCATTCGTTAATTTAGAGGAAAGAGTCAAAATTTTCTCATATCCAATTCTTTCTAATAATAATAAATGCAATTTTTTTTATTAAAATAATAAATGACAAATAAAATTAAGACCACTTTACATATATAAGATCCCAATGCTATTGAGGCAATAAATTAATCTTAGAGTATTGCATAAGATAAAATTAATTATATAAACCATATATATAGTGAGCTGGAATATATAAATACATTTATTTTGTATTAATTAATTTGAATTTAATGTTATCTGTTTTAACCAGCAGTTTGAATTTTAATCCAAACAATTTATAGGAAATTAAACGGCACCTAACTTTGACCAAAATTCGGTGGCTTAAAAGTACAGATATTGAACGTGACTAGTGGGTTCAATTTCCTCTCATTATATACAAAAAAATAAAAAATAAATAAAAAAAAAAAGTTGAAATTTAATACTTACTTCCTTAAATTATAAAAAAATAATAAGAATATGAGCTTGCATTGATTCTCTCTTGGGGTGAGTTTGACATTTCTGGATGAGAGTAACATGCAATTTTTTTTAATAAAAGTCAAAATCTGGAGGCTCTATTTGGTTATCATTCTGTATATAAAGATCCATGAGTAGCTACTAAATTGGCATGGCAAATAAGAGAAAATTCTGCATATCAATGGAGAATACTGTGGAAAAGTCTGATTCAGGAAATATAGATGTAGAAGAGAAGAAGGTGAAATCAAATGGTGATGAAGAGGATTTTCTAGTAAAGATCAACAAGGTGAATATCTTTAGATTCTAATATTTTCTTTTCTTAATTTAATTAACTTCCATGTGTAATCAGATAAATATAATTTACAAAAAAACTAAAATAAAATAAAATAAAATAAAACTGTTTCTCCATTTAATTGGTGGTTTTTTATAATGAATGAATTTGGATTCCTGGATGCATGCCTACTGCGGCCAATTGAAATAAAATAGCAACTAATTTTTTTTTTAAGTTTCGTGCATTTTTTTTTTCATATTACTATATATATTACAGGCGCAGTGAAAGCCATAAGAATTTTCTACATTAAAAAAAAAAATTTGAAAGATGATTTTTCTAGAAATTTTAAGTTGTCTCTCCCATCTTTTTATTCATTCTTGAATCTTGGATTCTATATTCCATAAATATGCATTTCAAATCTATACATCAAGATGGATTATATATAGGCGAAGCTTATTCTTACCACGCATGCCTCTTATATATATATATATATATATATATATATATATATATATATATATATATATATATATATATATATATATATATATATATATATATATATATATATATATATATATATATATATATATATATATATATATATATATAATGGCTTAAAGCAACCTTCTACTGCGGGAGAGTCGCTAGGGTCCTCCAAGTAAACCGGTTAGATTGTGACCGGAATTTTTTTTTTTTTTTTTTTTAAAAAATATGTTTCTTTGTGATTGGGGAGATATCATTTTTACACTTTAATACCTAGAACTTATTACTTTATAATTTAGTCCTTTCAATCTATTAACATTTTAAACTACTTTATTCAATATTAAGTCATGTTACGATCCAAAAGTATCAGCGAGTCAGATCATAAATGAATCAAATTATATATATTTCACATCATATGTATATTATTTTATCCATATAAATACTAATTTGTTACATTTTTACTGGGTACAGTCTATTTCTTTAGCTGCTTGAAATTTTCGTCCCAAAAAGATAAATTTTACCAATTTAATATCGTCAATGATAAAAACATATCATTTTAATATTTTTAAGGGCAAAAACTTAAAAAAAAATTAATTAAGGGTATTTTCTGACTAGAAGAAAAACTATTGGGGCAAAATTTGCTTTTAATCCTTAAATGAATTTAAACTTAATTGATTCAATTTTAATTCCCTTTAATTAAATACATCAAATTGTCTAAGGTCATTTTATTTCACTACATATTTACTCTATATTCCCACTCTCAATTCTTTTATGTTGACAAAGCCCGACACACATACTTTTTAGTCTTTTTGGTACAAAATTATTTTTCACATTCAATCGGTTACAATTATAGTTTTGAAAACTCTGATCAATTGATTTTAAATCTTCAGCCTAGTGTGGTGAAAGAGCTAATCTCTATCAACCACGTAGGAATGCAAAGACTTCTTCATACTATTATTAGTTTTTTTTTTTTCTTTTTTCCTATTTCTTTGGTTGTTGAGGGAAGACTTTGAAATTTAATAAATTAAAATTCTTCACAAATAATGTATGAGAAAATGATCTAGGTTTTAACTGTTTTCAATTATTGAATTCTACAAGAAATCTCGCTTTCTGCAAGTCTATTCGTGGATTTATTAATAGTTGATTGCTTCCTAACAAAATGGAGGCATTTTAATAGATAAAGATTATTATTTTTTCTTATAACCATTCAATATTTAAAACTTAATAATTTATATCTATTAAAACAATAAATTGCTCTCTTCCAAATAATTAAAAACACTTCATATCTACATTTGAATTCAAATTCTCTTATTTACCATTATATCCCATTCTTGAAGTTTTTTTTTTTTTTTTTATTGAGTTATTCAACAATAAATAATGATAAATCAATTCTATTAGAATAATTTTTATTTCACATTAAAAATATGATGTTTATTTCATATGTGTTTTACCAAGTCAGTATTATTTTATTTCCTTTAGTTTTTATTTCTTGTTTTCCTTCTGTGACTTAATAATGCAAATACTGAAATTTCCATCGGTATAATAATAAAACCCTAGATATTGACTCCTTTTAAACGGAATGCCATATAAGAATGCAAATAAACGTATGCATGTTTGAACAGCAGAAGATTATACACAAATTAATTTAGTTTAAGTTGTTTAAATGGATGTTATTGCATTTTTTTTTTTAATTGTAGATATACCAATTGACATTTTGATTAGGTTAATTTGATCTTCATGTATGTTTAAGCTATATTCAGGTAAATTAATAATTATATAATACTTTCATTTGAAAATAGGAGGATCAAATAAAATCAGCAAAAGCCAAAATTGGCGAAGTCAGAGAAGAGAACGGAAGGTTAAAGCAATTATTATTCAAAATTGTGAAGGATTATAAGTCTCTGCAGAAACATTTCTGTGAAGTTGCTCAAGAAGAAGATTCAAAGGAGTTCACCAAAATAAATCCAATCCATCAAGAAAATGAAGAACCTGAACTTGTTTCCCTCAGCCTTGGACCTAGTTCTAGTGAAGCCAAAAAGGAAGAGAAAAAGATCAGCAATTTAAGTGATGGGAATAATAATGAGGATGAAAAATTGAAAATTAATAAAGGACTTTCACTTGGGTTAGATTGTAAATTTGAAGCAAATTCAACTGTATCTATGAAGAATCCAAGCTCTGAAAGTAGTTTGGATAAGGAAATAAAGGAAGAGGAAACAACTGAGGCATGGCCACCAAGCAAAGTTTTGAAGACAAGCATAAGTGCAGAAGATGAAGATTTTCAGCAAACCCAAATGAAGAAAACTAGGGTTTCAATCAGAGCAAGATGTGATGCTCCAACGGTTAGTATTTAACCGTTTAATGTTAGGGGTGCAAGTGCAGAATATTATTCAGAAACTACTTTTTGTAATTATTATTCTTTCATAAAATGTGCAACTTTTCTACAACTTATCAGTCTGATATATTATTCAATTGAATTACATGCAGATGAGCGATGGATGTCAATGGAGAAAATATGGTCAGAAGATAGCAAAAGGAAATCCATGCCCCCGAGCTTACTATCGTTGCACAATCTCACCAACTTGCCCAGTCAGAAAACAGGTCTATTTTTCATATATTTCAATTATAATTAAGAAATTCCTTTGGTTCTTCTTCGGACACATCTGATCAGGGATCAAAAGAAGTGGATAAAGTGAATTTTTTTTTTTTTTTGTTGAAGAGTGATTTAGAATTTTGTCTCAATTATTTGAAACTTTATCTGATAAGAAATTTTGTGATGCTAAATTCAGGTGCAAAGATGTGCAGAGGACATGGCAATCTTGATGACAACCTACGAAGGAACACACAACCATCCTCTTCCAGTTTCAGCCACAGCAATGGCCTCCACAACTTCGGCAGCTGCTTCTATGCTCCAATCACGTTCTTCCACGTCACAACAAGGATTAATAAGCACCTCAATTTCTGCTCCATATTCAATTTCCATCCCCAGTAATGGACTAAACTTCACTCTAACCCAAACCTCAAAACCCCAGCAATTTTATTTCCCAAACTCTTCCATCTCAAATTCCAATTCACACCCAACTGTAACCGTTGACCTCACTACCTCTAATTTCGACAGATTTTCTCCTGCTCCAAGATCCTCTCCAACTTGTCTCAACTTTTCTTCTAACGCTGATCATCTCCAAACATTAAGGAACCATGTTGGCTACCCTACTTATACCAACCAATCTCTGTCCTTAAATAATATAGGGCAGTCCTACAAGCAATTAAACAATAACCCTACTTCTTCTTGTGATCAAGAAACTTTTACAAACAACATTGCAGCTGCAACCGAGATGATTGCTGGGAATACCGCTTTCAGGTCGGCCTTAGCGGCGGCGATCACATCCATTGTTGGGTTTAAAGATAACAACAATCTTGATCAGAAAGCTGGGCATAATGGGATTGGGTGTGGTTCAAGCTATTTGAATAATTCTCCTTCCAATTTGAACTCCCATCAAAAGCAAGAGAGCTTAGTTTTGTTTCCGAATTCGTCGCCCTTTCGTGGTGCCAATAATGCTTCTGGCTCTCCTGCCAATAATAGGGATCCTAAGGCTGATTGATTGTTTCGTGTCTTTTTGTTTATGTAGATGATGTGTAGAAACTAGTAAGTATGATTAGGGTATATATTTCAGAGATGTTTCGCAATGGCGTTGAGTTATAAATTGTAAACTTTTTTTTTTCTTTTTTGAAGTGCAAATTGTAGATTTACTTGTTTATATATTACCTGTAGATATATGAATAAATTTATATATGTAAAATAAATAAGTTTTTTTTTAAAAAAAAAAAAAGTCGAAAAAGGGAAATTTTTTTCCTAATGCACCAATTTAATAATATATTGACACCTAAAATAAAAATTACAAAAATACTTTTATTTCTTATGTGCATTTGCTTTAATTTGTGTATTGCATATGGTGTAGAAAAGTTAAATTCATTGAAAAAATAATAAGTGATTACTAATTTTGTGTCAATAATTTGGTCTTTGAAAAATTTATTTAACGGCAAGAAATTTTCTTATGGATATAGTTCTAGTATATGACTTATGGAAAAGAATTACATCACACCTTAAAAATGACCAAAACAGATTCAAAAAGAGAAAAAAGAAAAATAAATTAATTCCCTTGACTGAATGATAGTTAATAGGTGGAGGACATCTCATAATTTTTATTTTTGGCTTTTGCAAAAAAATACCACAGTTTTTAATCTCTTTTTATAATTATCCCCTTTTATATATTTTTTAAATACAACTTTTTTTTAATTTTTTTTTAGAAAATATTATATTTTGAGAATACTACTATTTTTAATCTCTATCAAAATATTTTCAAGTAACTATCTTGTGTCTGTGAAGCGTGCCAAACCCGCGTATTTTCCAGAGGGCCCACTTTTAGGGTCCGAGTGGAATTCGCATCTAAATGTTGGACAACATAAGATATTATAGAATTTCTATCTAATAGAATATTAGGAAAATTCATCTAATATCATGAAACTTTTAGACACTTTTGAGTTATTTTGAAATCGCCATTCAATTTACAAAAAATTTAGAAAGTTCATCTAATCTTAGGGTTTAAAGTAGAGAAAAATTCAAAACTTCACTATTATTGTTGTCTTGATTAATTATAAATAAATTTTTAATAATTAATTTTTCAACTTTTCTTATCACACATCATGCAATTTAATTAAAACGCATATCTAGTATCGAGAAAAATAAATGACAAAATTAATTAAATAAATAATCATACATAAATCGGGACATTTATTTAGAAATAAAAACATTGGTTTCTTCATACTCACTAAAAAATTAAAGAGTTATTTTTTGATATTATTGAAAAAATGGGGATAAGTGATCTCATTTTGAAAAAATTAACTCTTCTTTTATTGTGAGATTTTATTGGCTAAAAATTAGGATATTTGTTTCATTTTATTATAAAATACCTAATTTATTAATAAAAATATTTTTGTAAGTTTTTCATTAATTGCGCATAAAATAAAAATTTTTATTACAAGTCAAATCAAAATAATAATTAAAACAAACTAAAATAAATAAATAAAAACGAAAAAGAAAAAGAAAAATAAATCAAACCGATGTCCTCCAAAATCTCCTTAGACTCCACATTCTCCTTTTTTAGCAATGCTAAAAAATGAAGGTGTTTTAGGCCAAATAAAACACAAAAATAAAATAACATATAAGTAATGATGCATATTAAAATTAAATCAAATACAATAAATTAATTAATAAAATAAATAAATAATTATTTAACAATGCAATAAAATAAATATGGAAAAATAATAATTAATACAAATGGAAAATAAAATGAATTAAATAGGATGCATTAATGTAAATGAAAAAAATAAATAAAGGAAATAAAAGAATAAAAGTAAATGAAATAGAAAATAAAGCATGCATAAACGAAGGAAAAGTATGCCAACAATGGTCAATGTATAAAAAGCCATGCAAAATTAATTTAACAAATAATAATAATAATAATAATCAAGCTAAATAAATCTAACAAGTAAATAAACAAACAAAAAATAAATAATCAAGAGATTTAAGTATTTACATGATAATTAATTGATTGTAAACAAAAAAAAATAAAAAATAATATAATAAAATAAAATAAAAAAATAAGATCAAACTAAAAATATTTAATTTCAGAATTCGAATTCAATGAAAAAAAGAAAATGGATGATTTTCTTGTTAAGATCCGCGAGAATTAAATAAAAAATATGAGAAAAATTTAAATTTTTTTCTTTAGAGAAATAAATGCAAAAAAATTTGTTTGAAGAAAAAATAACAAATAAAAAATTAAATTTCAAGAGCAAATAAATTTTTTTGTCTCAAAATTAATTTTTCATAAAGAAATATTTTAATCTCAAATTTTTTAAAATAAATCTTATTGAAGAAGAAAAATAATTAAAAAAATTTGAATTTTTCCTCAAAAAGAAAAGAAAAAATTACAATTCAAAATATTCCTATTTTTTCCTTAAGTTTTCATATTTATATCATTAAAAAGGAAAATCTAGCTAATTTAGGAAAGAATCCTTAATTAAATCAAAATATTTCTTATTTAAATTTAAAATATGAAAAAGACCTTAAAATCCTGAAAAATGGATAAAAAATCAATTTGGAACAAAAAATCACACCAAAACGCGTCTATTGGTCAAAATTGGACTGGCGAGAGGCGGCCTGGCAACACATCAGTGCCTACGGGGCGCCCAGGTAGCGCGGACGCACCCAGTGCAAGAGGCACCTGCCCTCGCGAGCTGGCGGCTCAAACCTCCAATTTTTTTTTAAAAAAAAAATTTTTAAAAATAATTTTGACAATAAAATTATCACTTACAACTTTTTTTATTTTTATTTTTTATTTCTAAAAATCAAATTGGACAAGAAACCCATTACTTCAAGTTTTTTTATACATGAACAAGTATTTAATTTAATCATTGGTTAACTCTGATTTGTATTGTCTCGAAATCCCGATGTTTAAAGTATCTCAAATGGTATGGTTTTTTCTTTCTTTCATTCATCTTTTCTCTCCATTTTGTTTAATTCATATTTTTTAGATTCACAAATTCCACCTTTTTCTCTTCTTCAAAGATTCATTATTTCTAAATTCAAATATTAAGAGTAATTTATTCATTTTTTTTAATAATTAAGTTTCTATTGATTGGGTTGGAAATTGTGATTTTAAAAATTGACGACTCTATAAATCAAATGAAAATCATGGTATAGAGATTTCTTAATTGATGGATTCTAAATGAAAATTGATTTCAAACATAAATCAATATGAAATTTGGTATACCAACAGATATATTTTGGTATCTCGAATTGCAAAGTAGATATTCAACAATTCAATTGGGTACATCAATGAGTATATCTTGTGTACATAGAAATACCAAACTGGAGTGGAGGGTAAATAATTCAATATTGAAATTCAGTATATCAATTTATAAATATTGTAGACCGAGATATACTAGAGTCAATCTTTTACGGTTCTGAATTTTCGCATCATCTTTATTTTTTTACGCAATTTTTCCTCTCTTCTTTGACTGATTGATTTTTCCCATTAGTCTTTTTTGAGTGATTTCACAAATGGATTTGATAAATTTTAAAATCTGCATTTTCTAAGGTGAATTTTTCAATTTCTGTTTTAATTCAAACGGAAAAAAGATGTAAAAGAATTATGATAAAATAAAAATGGTTAATTTTATAAAGGGGTATTTTAAAAAACGTATTTTAAGAAAAAAACTTTTTAATTGATTGTATATTTTAAAAAGGCAAAGTTAAAAATGGGGTATATGGTATAATTTCTTCAATATTTTTGGTTTTATTTCCAAGACTAAAGGGCTTGGGCTTCATTACGAGCCTAACTGGGCTGAATGGCAAAAATTTTTGCACGGAGATAAACAATATGCGTGGTAGAGAACAGCTCTTCCGCGTGGCAATGGCTAGACGTGGCAATTCCAGGATAGGCATGAATATTATACCGGCAAAAGCTGAAGCAACGGGAACGAGTAATACACGATACAGAGCTTTGCCAAAACTGAATCCAAATCAAATCTAATCTCTGTGAAGACAAATTTTTACAGGTACGTAATTTGGAATTCTGATTTTCGGCCATTATATCTTCTTCTATATCTTAACTTGCTCTAGTCACTGTATTTGTTTAGCCTCTTTTAATATTCAAATTCTGAACTCAGATGCCAATATAAATTTGTACGGTTGACCAATTGGAGAAAATATAAATGTAGGATTTGATTAGACACCTAGAAAGGGCATTGATAAAAATGGGAGAATATAGATTTTTTCATATTAATTAATAAGTATTTGGTAAAGAAAAATAATCTCAAACAAATTCCTTATAGTTTAATTAAACTTAATGTAATGGAGTTTGTACTACGCAAATGAGCATAGATATGGCCCAAGCAGAACAGAATAGAGAAAGTTCCGTCATTGCAAGCTGTGATGCTTATTTTGAAAAAGTACAGTCCAGAAAGAAGTTACCACAGTCATTGCAGGAGACTTTAACAACTGCATTTGCAAGAATTCCAGTCTCATCGTTTCCAATGGTGCCTAGCGGCAAAGGTTTTAATTTCCTCTATAATTTTTGAATTTTTTTTTTTTCGCACTTGGTACGAACCAGATGGTACTTTCCTGGATTGCTAAGTTGGTGATTTCCATTGCTTTTGTAGTCATTGAAATTCCAGCAGAAACGTCTATTGCTGATGCTCTCAGGATTCTATCACAATGCAACATTATGGCTGCTCCTGTGAAAAACGAAGATGGAGGAACGAGTTTGGACTGGAAAGAGAGGTACTTAGGAATTATAGATTACTCGGCAATTGTTCTCTGGGTGTTAGAGAGTGCAGAACTTGCAGCTGTTGCTTTATCTGCTAGTTCAGCAACAGCGGCTGGTGTGGGTACTGGAGTTGTTGGTGCACTTGGAGCAGTGGCTTTGGGTGCTACAGGTCCAGCTGCAATTGCTGGGCTCACAGCCGCCGCTGTTGGTGCTGCTGTTGCTGGTGGTGTGGCTGCAGATAAGGGGCTTGGAAAAGATGCCCCCACAGCTGCTGACAACTTGGGGGAAGATTTCTACAAGGTTCTCCTCCAAGAAGAACCCTTCAAGTCAACCACTGTAAGTTTATGTCTTTAATGAGTTCACGATGCATTTCAAATGTCTAATGTCGTTCAGCTCCAGCACCAGACTTCTTGTGTAGAAATCAGCATGCGTGAGGAGTCCTTTGATAGAATAAGATTGTCACTTTTAGTTTCTTTTCTTTTCTTGTCATAGGTGAGAACGATACTTAAATCGTACCGCTGGGCTCCTTTCCTTCCAGTTGCGACAGACAGTTCAATGTTGACTGTCTTACTTCTACTCTCAAAATATAGGATGCGAAATGTACCAGTGATGGAACCAGGAAACCCTGAAATAAAAAACTTTATTACCCAATCTGCAATTGTTCAGGGTCTAGAGACATGCAAGGGAAGGGATTGGTTTGATAGTATTGCCGCAAGGCCTATTTCAGATTTTGGACTTCCTTTTATGTCTGCAGATCAGGCGAGCATTCTTCAGATCGACCCTTAATTTGAGTTTTTAAGCTTGTTACTCATTAGTACGTGTTCCTGACCAGGTTGTTAACATCGAGAAAGATGAACTGATTCTAGAAGCTTTCAAGCGAATGAGAGATAACCAAATTGGTGGTCTTCCAGTTGTAGAGGGGCCAAGGAAGAAAATTGTTGGAAATATAAGCATAAGGGATATAAGGCACCTGCTGCTCCATCCTGAACTTTTTAAAAATTTCAGGTACCTCAAACTATATATATATATATATATATGGACATGCAAATACAATTTATATGATCAAAGCCTAAAATGCTAGAACTTCAACAATTAGGACTATAGGATACTACCTCTACAAAGTACTCTGTAAAAAAATACTCTGTAAAAAAAAAAAGAATAATCATCAATTGTCGAGGATAAGGAGAAAAGAGGAAGGATACAACTCGTATCTACGTGAAACTTCTATTCTTACTCCAATTTTTAAAAGAATCATGACACAGTACATTCCGTTAATTGGTTATCACATGCTCCATCCATTTGTTATTCCCCAGATATTGTGCAAAAAAGCATACCGAACAGGTCCTAAGTTTTAACAAAGTTTCTATATTGAATTTTTTTTTTCAGACAGCTGACAGTTACCGACTTCATGATAACCGTTTGTGCAACCCAAGAAGCTGGGAGAATCATTCCGCCAATAACATGCGATCCAAATGCATCTCTTGGTACAGTGATTGAAAGTCTTGCTTCTAAGTCGGTGCATAGGATTTATGCTGTACCTGAAAATGGAGATGAAGTTGTTGGTGTGATTACACTGCGAGATGTGATATCTTGCTTCATATACGAGCCCCCAAACCATTCAGACAACTACTTTGGATTTCCATCAAAAAGTTGTTGAACAGTTGACACCTCTGCTATAGACATCTCCAATAACTTCCAGGAATGCAAATGAAGCAAGACTGGATTAGCAATAAGAAAAGAGTGGATTTAAATTGCTTGATCAATTGTAATGTGACGTATTTCTTTCTGATGCAATTCCAACTGAACAATATCCAGGGAGCTTTGTTAATCCTCTATCATTTATTACTTGTCTTATTTTTTCTGCGTCTCCCCATCTTCCCATACCAGCATATATGTTTGACAAAATCACAAACGGAGTTGGATCCTCGGGTTCTAGCTCTGAGAGCTTCATAGCCATTTCTTCTGCCAACTCAGGATTCAAGTGATGTCTACAAGCACCCAGCAAAGAAGCAAAAACAGAAGGTGGATGCTCTGGCATGTCTGTTATTAGTCTCCTAGCTTCATCCAGCCTACCAGAGCGACCCAAGATGTCGACCATACAACCGAAATGTTCTGCCATTGGCTTCTGGCTATAATCTGCCATCATTCTCAGAACTTGCCATCCTTTGTCAACCTGACCAGTGTGACTGCACGCAGTTAAGACTGCAATAAAAGTTGCTGAATTTGGCTTTACCTTCTCCTGTAGCATCTGGTCAAAAACCGTAGAGACAGCTTCATTCTCTCCGTTTCTTCCATACCCAGATATCAATGCATTCCACAATGCGGGGTCTTCAGGCTTTATCTCAAATTGATCAAAAACTCTTCGTCCCAAAGAGGAACAACCACATTTCATGTACATATCAATCAGGGCAGTAGCAATAAATTCCTCGGTATTGATATTAGATCTAATAGCATGCCCGTGAATCTCCTTTCCACATTGCAGAGCAGACATGGATGCACAAGCTGGTAATAGACTTGTTATACATTTCAAACTTGGGCTTACCCTAGAAGATTGCATTTTCTTGAAGTAGTTAAAAGCTTCAATCCCCTTCTCTAACTTTGCAAACCCATTTATCATTGAATTCCATGTAGCTGAATCAGGTTCCAGTCCTTCAGATTTTAAAAGTTCAAACAGCTCAATAGCATGATCACTCCTTTCATTCAGCATCATCCCAGAAATCATTGAATTCCACGTTACCAAGTTCTTCTTACCATTCAGTTCATTGAATGTTTCAAATGCGCATTGCCAATGACCACACTTCGAGTACATATCTATAAGTGCAGTTCCCACCATAGTGTCGTAACTCAACTCAGTCTTCTTTATCAACCCATGGACCTGCCTCCCAAACTGAAGATACAAAAGAGTGGCGCAAGCAGAAATAACAGAAACCAACGTAACTGAGTTGGGTCTCACAGATGAACATTCTAGCATATCCTTAAACACAGTCGAAGCTTCACTTATCACTCCATTCTTCAAAAGCCCAGAAATAAAAGCATTATGGCTCACCACACTCTTATGAGGCATTTCTCCAAAAATCCTTTTAGCCAAAATTATCTCCCCACAATCAGAATACATAGTCACCAACGATGTTGCTACATATATATCCATTTCCACCCCCAACTTTATAGCCCAGCAATGCATTTGCATGCAATGGCCAGCACTATCACAAGCAGGCAACACACTGGCTATTGTGATTGAATTGGGCCTAAACCCACAAAATCCCACCTCTCTAAACAACAAAAATGCCTCCATACGATGCCCATTTTGTGCAAACCCGGAAATAGCCGCATTAAGAGAGGTCAAGTTCCGTTGAGGCATCTCACCGAACACTTCGAGTGCATCTTCTAAAAGATTAAGCTTCATATACATGTTAGTGAGGGCAGTAGTTGTATATACGCCAAAATGAAAGCCGGTTTTGATGAGATGGGCATGGACAATTCGGCTTTGAAGAGGGGACTTGAGCTTGGCACATGCTTTAAGAAGGGGAGGGAAAGTGTATTGATTGGTAGGCAATGAAGCAGAGTGGAGACGAGAGTGTAAAAAGATAGCTTCTTTGTAGAACCCATCAGCTACTAGTTTTAGTATATGCTTTCTCATATCATGGTTTGGTCACAAAATGCCAAGTCCAAGCAATTCAGCAATGCTTGCTCGCTCTGGCGAGAAATATGTTTCTTTTATTATTATTATTATTATTATTATTAATTTATTTATTTAATTATTATACAGTGATAATTTTGAATTTTATTTGAATTATTTACAAAATCAATTGTTTTCATGCCTACTCATATAATTATATGGCATGATATTCTACGTTTAATGTAGCGTGTGCCAATAAATTTTAAACAGTTGGATGAAAAATAAAATTAAAACTTTGACAAATTTGAATTTAAAATGTCAAATTTATTTGTAAATTAATTTTATATTAATTTCAATTTCAAATAAATTTCCATGTTTAGGATGCCAAAATTTAAAAATATTTATTTGAATTGAATTATATACCTGTTTTTTATGCAGAACAAATTCGAAACTAAAATTCAATTGTCTTAAAATATTTTTAACATTATAATACTATAAAAATAAAGGGACAAAGATTAGTTTGGTGTGTTTGAAAAAAATAATTCCGGATTTGGTGTGTTTTGAAAATTGTTTTCGAGTTTGGGGTACGTCAGAAACCGCAACTAATAGTTGAGGTTTCTGATTTGGGGGCCCACATCAAAAGGACAGTGATTGACACTAATACTGCAGGTGGGACCTGCGGTATTTACGTCAGAAATCACAACTCTGTATTGCGGTTTCTGATGACTGAAACCGCAACTGACCGCAGGTGGGGCCTGCGGTATCAATGTTTTGTCGGCCACTTCCCCCGCAATATAATTGAACGCGTTGAAATTAAAAAAGAGACAGAGGGCCTATAAATTCATTCACGCAAAGAGCTTCAATTGCTCTTCTCTGTTTCAATTTCTGAAAAATATTACCAAAGAGTTATAATTTTCTTTCAATCCGCATAAATATTCGTCCTTCAATCGAGGTAAGTAATAAATTTGATGATATTGATATGTTAATATGTAGGTTTATGTGATTATTATTGTTATGCCTATAATAATTATTAATTTTATTCTGTTGTATTAGTTTGTAATATGTAATTATATAAAATATTAATGTAGATATTAATATTTATTTATATTTTGGATTAGTTGTAATTACTACTGTTAGTAATACTATTACTATTATTGTTATTAATTTTGGTTAATAGTACGAAATATGAATAATATTATTTAAATATTGATATAGATTTAAATGAATAATCTTTTAATTATTATTATTATTATATTTACCATTGTCTGTGTAATTTTATTTTTATGTTATGTTGTTTCATAATATGTAGGGCTGTGCATCGGTCGGGTTCGGATCAACCCGACCAACCCGAAAAAACTCCAAATGTCCCCCCGAACCGACCCTTTATTATAGCAAGGGCCCGAACCGAAATACCCGAATTTTTTCGGGCCCCGACCCAATAAACCCGAACTCATTTTCAAAGCAAATTCCAACACACACGGCACAATCAAGCCATAACAAACAAATTAACAACACATGCTTTCCTTCTTTTCACAATTGCAGACCTGCACATTTTGCACAAATTCAAGCAAAATTTGGGCGCCACATACATAAAGATTGAATCATTAAAATTAAAAACAAAAAAATCAATAGAGCAAATATGATGAAATCAATAAGGATCTGCTCCATTCTTCTCTTCATCATCTTGATATCTTGATGAATGGAAAATAAATAGCACTATAGCAGATTTCAAAACCATGAAAAAAACTAACCCATCACAACCCAGAAAATTGAGAATAAAATCGAAGAATTATGAAATGGAAGAACGAAATTCATTTGAGGATGCCGGCGGCGGCGACTTTGGTGGCGACAGGCGGAGGCGGCGGGGATTTAGGGATTTCATCTTTTGATTTTCATGGATAAGAACTAAGAACTAAGAAGAGGAATAAATGAAGAAAAAGAAGAAACTGGAAAAAGAAAGAAAAGAATAAATTCTGGAAAGTCCCGATTTTTACTCAGCCCCAAAAAAGAGAAATGGGTTTTTATTGATTTAGGGAAATCATTGCAAAAAATGAGTGGGCTGGGTATTGAACTCGGGTAAATATATAATATGTGTTATTGTCTCAACCATTGAGCCAAACCTTTCAAACTAACATTATTTATCAAATATAATATATATAAGATTCGGTCGGTTCGGGTTTTGGCAAGGTTTCACCCGACCCGACCCGAACCCGAATAAAACCATTATTCTTCACCCAACCCGACCCTAATAAACCGAACAATCCTACCCGAATATAAATTTCGGGTCGGGTTGTTCGGGTCGGATCGGGTTTTGCACACCCCTAATAATATGTATTTAGATGTAATATTACTTAGACATTAATATTTAATTTTTACTATTATTAAAATTACAATTGTTATGATTTTTTGTTATTATTATTGTTGGATTATTGTACATAATGTGGTCAAATATTATGCAGACATTAATATTTTTGTATATGATTTTGATTTATAATATTATTGTAATTATTATTATTATTATGATCAGCATCGGTGTTGTTGATTTTATTGTATTATATTGGTTGATAATACGTACAGTTGTTAAGAAATAATAAAAAAAAATTACTAATCACACATATTTACTTACAGGAAAATCTAAGATGGCATCACATTTCGATTTTTATTTACACACTGGAGGAGAAATACGTTATGGAGCAGGAGGCTTTCAATATGATATATCCGGTCCAAATGCCAGAACAAGGAAACTGAAATTAAAAAATAAGCCAACTTTTCGTGAGTTAGTTCATAAAATTCACGTTAAATTAGGATTAAGTCTCAATAAGAATTATATACAAGAGTCCAATGTACAATCACGGATCATTATGTTGGACTTCAGTTGATGTGGTAGATGATGATGATGTAGAGATGATATATGAAAATTTGAGGAAATTTGATGATTTAAGTTTAGTTGAATTAATTATTGTAGTGACTGAGGGGGATGCAGGCGATAATGTAACGACATATGCGCAAGGCAATGAAGGTGGAAATGAAGGATTTGGCACGGACAATATCGGCGGAACTGAACGGAATGATATGAACGATGTTGGTCCCAGTCAGCCCATGCAATCTGTAAGTCCACATGATAATGAAATGTTTTCTGAATCTAATTTATGTGGGGAACAATATACAGATGTAGTACGAAGTGAGGATAGAAGTAGACAACGACGGGCAGTTGGTTGTGTACAAGATACTAGTCGTAGTCAGCCTCGGCAAGATGTGCACCAATCGGTAGGTGAGTTGGCTGATAATAATGCAAGCCAAAGTGCAGGACACGGTTTTGTACGTCCTTCAGTTAACTAGATGCCTGTAGCTGATGTGAGCCAACCTAGGCGGTCATTTAGTCGGAGGGTTGGTAGTTTTATAAGTAAATCTCTTTTTGGCAACAGGTCAGGTAGGCGTTCAGATGATAGCAATATTGAAGTGGCATCGAGTGCATTACCAACACACAATATAAAAAGCAGTCGTGGAAGACGTTCTGTATCGCATATTCCAGATCACAGTCAACGACATTCTGTTTCTATGATGCCACACGGAAGTAGAGGTCAATCTGTAAGTCAGATGTCAGTAGCAGAAGCGGCCGACCCAAGTCATGTTATGTATCGACGAGATGGGCATTTGTTGGGCGATTCAATGGCCGAGAATAACGTAAGTCAAATTCCAAATGATGTTCCATGTTCTATTCCAGTGGGTGTGGATTAGGCAAACGAACCTTCTTTTGATTTCGGAGCCATGGATGATAGTGAAAATGAGTTGCTCGACAATGATTATCTGTCTCTTAATGACAATGTTGATGGTGAGCAGGCAAACTTGAGTTCAGAAAGAGATGATTCTGAGTCTGGTGATGCGTCTTCTAATACACAAGATGTTAGTCCTTTAGCCTCAATTCATCCTTGTGGAGGTACAAACGATGCAATCTTCAACTTTCCTTCTGAACATTATGCCAATATCGATTTTAATGCAGCACAAGTTGACCTATCAGAAGGTGTTCACTTTCAGACATGGGATGGTGTATTAGAGTTATCCGTGGGTTTGATTTTCAACAGCAAGGAAGAAGTTAAAGCTTGTGTCAAAAAGTTTTCAATAATGCGAAATGTTGACTTTAGAGTTGTCGAATTCAAACCAAAATACTGGATTGTGCGATGTGCAAAGTTTGAAGATGGTTGTATGTGGCGGCTCAGAGCATCAACAGAAGAAAATAATCCTTTTTGGAAAATAACTAGGTACAGTGATCCACACTCATGCCTGTCTGCTAATCTTACAAAGAATCACAGACAATTAGGGTCGAAGGTCATTCGAAATTGCATAATGGGAATGGTTAGTAAAGATCCGACCCTGCCTGTTGATGTGATTATTGCAGCTATTAAGCAACAATTTAACTTTGAGGTATCATACAAGAAAGCATGGTACGGGAAGGTGGCTGCAATTGAGACAATATTTGGAAATTATATTGACTCCTTTGAGAGATTACCGGGATTTTTAAATGCGCTGCAAACTTACAATCCTGGAACTGTGTACGAGTTGAAGGTGCAAGATACACAGAACCCACATGTCAAGCAATTTTAAAGGGTATTTTGGACTTTTAAACCGGCTATTGATGGGTTTGCTCATTGCAAACCGATTTTATTGATTGATGGCACATTCTTAACGGGCAAATTCCAACAGACACTTCTTATTGCCAACTCGGTCGATGAAAATAGCATGTTGTTTCCAATTGCATTTGCCGTTGTGGAATCTGAGAATAAGTCAAGTTGGGCTTAGTTCATGGGCTTAATTAGAAAACATGTGACTCAACGTCCCGGTATTACAGTTATTTCTGATAGACATGCAGGTATAATGGCAGTGTTTCGCGACGAAAGAGGTGGATGGAAGGAACCATTATCATTTCACAGGATATGCTTGTGCCACTTCGTCAGCAATTACAACACTCAACACCGGAACAAAACAATCAAAGACCTGCTTTACAAGGCTGGTAAACAAATAATTACTTACAATTACATTTAAAAAAACTTAATTGAACATGTTATGTTGTTATGAGATTTGTATTATAATCGTATTATTAATTTACTATTATGGTTCAGGCACGCAATTTCAAAAGCGGAAGTTCACTACGCATATGGACAAAATAAAAGAGCTTGACGAGGAATCATTCAACTGGGCGATGCGGGTTCCGCTTGAACGGTGGACATTTGCTTAGGACGGGGGATACAGGTATGGGCATGCGACTACGAACATTGCAGAGAGTGTAAACAGTGCTCTTAAAGGCGTTCGCATGATGCCTATTACAGCGATAGTTGAACATATATTTTATCCGTTGGTAAAGTTTTATGACCAAAGGAGGGGATTGTATATGAGCAAAATGGCTGAAGGGTTTCGTTTCACTCCAAAATGTGTTGAAATTATGACAAAGCGTGATGTAAGGGCGCGTGGACACATGGTCAAAAATTACGATACTCGGTATGAACTATTCAGCGTCATAGCAAGCATCGCACCAGAAAACAACACAGAAGTTGACACTTACGTATTAAGTCTTGACAGGCGTGAATGTGAGTGCAGAAAATTTCAAGGAACAAAAATGTCGTATTCTCACGCTATTGCTGCATGCATGCATAGGCATATAGACATGTACAGTTATGTTGATCAGTGTTACAGTATAACTGAGGTATTTAAATGGTCTATGGCCTCTGACGCAATAACGCAGGTCAGTCCTACAGTATTGACTAAAATACCCCCTCCTCCCACAATATTTTTACAAAAACACTAAACCCGGAATTATTTTCTTCAAACACACCAAACTAATCTTTGTCCCAAAAACAAATAAAGTCACGCTGTCAAAATTTTTTAAATTAAACAAACATTTCAATAAATTTTAATAAATTCAAATTCAAATTCAAATATTTAAAGTCTACCACTAGAATAAATATTAAAATTTTATGGAATTCCATAAAATTTTATAATTCATCTGTAATTCATATTTTCATACTTGGAATGCAAAAAAATAAAAATAAAAACCGGAATTCATCATACTTTTATCAAATTTTATCAAAATAGATGAAATTTGCAAATGAATTTCATATTTTTAAAAGTTAAATTTGAAAAGATTACAATATCCTTTTAATCATTTGTTAAAAATAAACTACTCTTGTACAGTTAACGTATTTTGTTATTCTTTCTCCTCCACCACTGTTCTTCTCACTCTCCTATCACTGTTTTTCTCTCACCCAAAACCACCATCACCGGATTTTGACTCACCTCCATCGGACCTTCACCGACTAGCTTCATTGGTTGTCGATATATATGCTTTTTTTTCGTTTTATTTTCTATTTTTTCTAAATTATAACTGAGAAAGCAGCCATATCAGTTTTTATAAAATTCAGTTAATTATTCTGTTTAAATTTTAATAGTAGATTTTTAGAGGCAGATTAATTATCAATATTGCTTCTAGGCTCTAGCAATCATATTCATTTAAATATCAAATTGTCAATTTTAAGAAGTAAGATGGAATAATGGCATCATTTTTCTCTCTTAAATGTCGTTATTCAAAAACTGTTCAATTTAATTGCTTCACTAAATATTGAATATGAATATATATATATATATATATATATATATATATATATATATATATATATATATATATATATATATATATATATATATATATATATATATATAACCGGATGATTAGATAAAGAAAGAAAGAAAAAAAAAAGACTAATTCAAATTGACAAGCAGTTTGAATAAGCCTGAATATAAAATGAGAATAAGCCTGGATGTAAAATAAAAGGTGACGACGAGTTGCAATTCATGTTTAATTAAACTATAACTTGCATATTTAGATTGTTGTACTCTTTTTTTTTCAAGATTTTAATTAGATGTTCTTTTTGGTTTTCATGAGTTGATACCAACACCATGTTTTTTGTTTTCATTTGTTCTCTTTTTTATTCATCTTTTGTTGAATTTAATTGGATCTTCAATAAATTTTTCAATAATCTTTTATTAATCTGAATTTGATTCTTATTGTTTATTTATTAATTACTCCAACCAACCAATTACAATAAACTTCTATTATATTTTACAGCATTGCACATATTGGAGCATACAATGGTTTTGTTTCTTTTATATAATATGAATTTAACTCTTCCATGAACTCCCATCTTTCGTAAGGCAAATGCCGAATTTGTTTATTTATTGAAATCTGATTACTCGGACAATGTTTTTTTGTTTTTTGCTTTTTATCTTCAAAATAAAATCAAATCTTGTAATGTGAAATTGATTTTTTTTATTTTAAATAATTGATGTATTTAGGAATTATATCATATAGTATAGTACATATATTAATTTTCTTTATGTTTGGTTTTTATATTCAGGAGTTATGAAAGACATTGATAGAAATGTGATAGCTGCCTTTATTGCATATACTGGATATTTGATTTCTTTACTGAGAGTTTATCAACATATTGAAAGACCTTTAACAAAATTGAATCATAGAAATAATGTTAGACATGAAATAATAAGTCATTTAAAAAGTGGTGACAATTTTCCTAATATGATACGAATGGATTTACAACCTTTTAGAATTTTAGTCAATAATTTAAAGCACAAAAAACTGTTAAAAGATAACAATTACAATATCGTTGAGGAACAAGTTGTTAAATTTTTATATATTTTAGTGCACCATGAGAGACATAAAGTTGTAAATTTTCTCTTTCATCGGAGTGGGGATCCTGTGAGTCATCACTTTCACAAAGTTCTTAAAGCAATTGTGTCATTAGAAGATGAAATTTTTGTACAATCAAACGGTTCTACAGCTCATTCAGAAATACAATATAGTGGAGGAAGATTTTTTTTCTTACTTTGAGGTTAGTAAACTAGGATTCTATCATACTTTATATATATATATATATATATATATATATATTCATTTTATTGTATAGAATTGTATATGGGCTATTAATGGAACATATGTTCGTGTTAAAAGTTTTAAAAGAAGATGTCCCAAGATATAGAGGAAGGAAAGGGATAACTACAATGAATATATTAGCAGCGTGCACTTTTGATTTGAATTTTACATATGTACTGTCTGATTGGGAAGGCTCTGCTTCAGATTCAAGAATATTAGAAAATACTTTGATTAGGGAAGATAAATTGAAAGTTCCTCAAGATAATTAATTCCATATTAAAAACTTCACTAAATTGATTTTTAAATAAGCAATCAATGAACTAAACTTTTATAATCCACTTATAGGTAAATTTTATTTAATGGATACTGGTTATCCATTGAGATTTGGTTTTATAACCCCCTATCGGAGTACTAGATATCATTTGAAAAAGTATTCACATAGTGCTCCTGAGAATGCAAAGGAATTGTTTAACCTTTGACATTCATCATTGCGCAATGCAATTGAAAGAGCATTGAAGTACTCAAAAAAAGATTTCCTATCATAACTAGTGGTATGGAAGCAAATTATAATGTCAATACCATGTCAAAAATTATTTTTGCTTGTTGCATTTTGCATAATTTTTTGATGATGTATGATCCGAATGAAGATATTTTATGGCAGGTTAATAATGAGCTAATGCAAAATTCTACTCAATCTCAAGATATTGGCTATATGCCTAGGGACACAGATGCTAGACTAGGAGAACAAATAAGAGATGTCATGTCTTCTCGTATGTAGTAAGATTATACATCTCGGTTTTAAACTTATGTATTTTTTTTATTTTGAATTATGAATGGAACAATATAATGTGTATGTTATTATTTCTATTTTACATGAAAAGACTTATGCTAAGTTTTTATTTTTGTGTTATATTCTATATTTTATTTGTCTTTACACAGATAGATTTGCCATTGGAGATGAGATAGAACTTATTGGTAATTCTAGTGAAAAAACTGAAAAGTATTTCAAGTGGCCTAAAGAGATGGACAAACTTCTTCTTGATCTTCTAAAGAAAGAAAAGGCTAAAGGAAATAAGGATGAGAAAAAATTTAATAAAACAGTTTGGAATACTGTTATTATTGCCCTTAATATTGAATTTCAAAAGATAAACAAAACAATTGATAAGGCAAAGGCAGTGAATACGTTAAAAACTATCAAAAAGCAAATGCATCTAGCTATTGAGCTCTTGGACAAAAAAAGGGCTTTGGGTGGAATGACATCACAAAAAAAGTTGAAGCTACCCTAACTGTCTGAAAAAGTGTGATTCAGGTATTTTTTGTAATTATACTTCTTTAAACTTTGTTATTCTCATTAGGTTAATTGATGTGACTTTATTATTATAGATTAAATCAGATTATAAGACGGTGAAAGACAAAATACTTCATTTTTTAGAAGATGATCATAAGTTATTTGAGAAGGATAGATGTAAGGACCTGAATAGTACCCTAGTAGGAATTGTAGTGTTAGTTGCTGTGTAAGATTGTGTTTTGGTAAATGTAAGGGTGAAATTGAAATGAGAATATAAGTTATTAAAGGAAAGAATTTTACTAGAGGGACTAAAAGGGAATTAGCCAAAGGATTTAATTGGGAAATTCATTAAAATTTGACAAGTGGCAAGTTGAGAATGTGACACCTAGCCATGGCATGCTTTAAATAGAGGAGTTATGAGAGTTGGTGGCCTTTATTGTGTTGGTTTGCCGGTTTTCATCCTTGAATCCTCTCTCTTGTTTCCTTTTCTGCATTTTTCATCTTTTTGTTCTTCTCCTTTCCCTCTTTTTTTGCTTTCTCGGTTCTTCTTCACCTTTCCCGTTTGAATTACCTAAAGTGTTGACTTGGATTGGTTTGAAGAATTAAGAGAGATTAGAGGTCTAGTAAGAGACTTGAGAAGGTAAGTGTGGTTGGGTTCCTAGTGTGTCTCTTCTTTTCTTCCATTTTTGTTTTTGATTTGAAGTAATTTGAGTGTTGGGTTAAGAGTTTGTTTTGGATATTTTTGTGCAATAAGCTATTGACAAGAAGAAAGACAAGGGCAAGGAAAAGATTTGAGCTGAAGAAGAGAATTGGTTCAAGCTGCATTTTGAGGTTGGGATCGTGTGTGGTTTTATTAGATACTATTATTGAGTTGTTATTATACTTGATTTCTTGCTAGATGCATGATGATTGGTTAGGAATTAGAGAGCCTTGATATAGTTCAACAGCTCTTTTAGTTGTTAAATTGAATATGACTTGTTATTGTTGAGTAATTTGAAGAGGTCAAGAGATTTGATGATCATGTGCATGTTATTATGCATGTTATAAGTTATGCATGAGTAATTTAATTGCAAGAGAATACTTGTTTGATGGCCCTTTCATTGGTTTTAGCTTGTGTATGATGTTAGGAGTCATGCATGTGATTATAGATTTGTGTGTGTATTGTTGTCTTGAGTAGAGCTGTGCAAATCGGTTTCTGTTGGGGAAGCTCAGCTCTGTCGCAAGCACGATAAAGCTCGGTCATCCAAGCTTTCGTCAAGGAGTTCTCTATTACGGGCATGACCTCGGCCGCGAGCGCGACAGAGAGTTCGGTAGCTAAATTTCGATCAGGCTGATTCCTGTTGCGGGCTTGTCTGCATGCACGAGCACGACAAAGACAATCTAGCTCTCTGACGAGAGCGCAACCATTGTGTATTTTGTGTCTGTCGCGGGCGTGACCATGGTCGCGACCGCGACCCTTCCGTGTGCTTTGAATAATCATTGTTATGATACTATATATGACTTTTCATTTATACTTTGTATGGTTTGCTTAGTTAATACTCGAATGGAGTTGATGTATAATGATTTAATAGATACTTGAATACACGTAGAGTATTTGGTTTTTTTTTTGTATAGAGGTTATATGTATAAGCCTGAAGGGTCATGGTAATGGATAGATAAGCATGTTTATAAAGGGTTAGGGCGCAGCTGCTAGTGTGGCACCGTTTGTGCCTAGATGTTGAATACTTTGTGTATTTAAATGATTCTGAGTTAGGTCTCTAGATGTTTGATACTGTTAATCAGTATCCAGAGTACCCGTATCCACCATTAATGTGAATTCAGGCTATTAAATATTCAGTATGGTATATGAGATATAGTGGAGGCTTTGCTACATTTATACCTTTATATGAAAGCAATAACATGTTACATGTACATGGATATGAACATATGTAAGAGGTAGTGAAATGTTATCACTTATCGTATATGATGTTTGCATGATTTCTCATATGCATTATTGTGATATATTTGTGACTTCGATAGAAGTCCTTTGTTCTGTAAATCCCCACTAAGCGTTATCGCTTAGCATGGGTGTTTTCCCTTGTAAGTATGCAGGTTCGGACCAGTATAGAGTTTTGTTCATCTGCTGGCCACTAGGAGCTTGTGTGGAGTTCTTATTGTATTCGATAGAGTTTCTTTTGTAATGAGTAATATCTTGATATGTAAAGAGAATTATTGTATTTGAGGTGTAAATGATAACTGTAATTATAACCATGTGATATGGATAACGATATTTGTAATAGATGAACAAGGATGTTTTATTATAAGTATGATTTTAAAATTCTTAATACAAGTATGTTTTTATTCAATGCTATTTCTTCTCCATTTTAATGTATGATCGTATCGTATGTGTTTGCGTTAGTGAGTGCGTAGCAACTCGATATCCTCCCAAGGGGTATCGGGATATTACAATTTTATTGGTATCAGAGTCTGGTTAGGCGATTCAGGACGATAAGATGTTAGAGTATAGATTAGATGTGTATGAGCTCGTCTAGTGTCGTGGCCTAATGCAGATGTTATTTTTTTTGTAGAGTATAGATGGAGTCGGATCCAAGTGAGGATGTAGGAGAGACAACTGGGAGTGTGAATCCGGTGCATGTTAATCCACCTGCACCTGAACAACCTTAAGCTGAAGGGTTAGGTCCTGCTCAGGACAACCGGTGTTGGTACAAGGGTTAATGCAGATTTTGGATAGATTGACTGCTCCTAAGGCTCCTACGGATCTCATTAGAAAGAGAGGAGCAGAAGAGTTTAGTGGAACCTCTTTGGATCAGTCAGATGTGGCTGAGTTTTGGTTGGAAAGAATAGGAAGAATTTTACAAGAGATTAATTGTCCACAGAATCAGAGAGTGGCATGTGCTGTGTCATTGCTATAAGGTTCAATATGACTGGTGAAAATAGTATTGAGAAATCCTCAAACATCGATTGAATTGTCGTGAGACTTCTTTGTCCAAGAATTCAAGGAGAAGTATGTGACTAAAGCTTATCGAGAAGTTAAGTGGAAAGAGTTTGTGGGTTTGATATAAAGAAATATGACACTGGGTGAGTAATAGAAAGAGTTCGGCAGACTGAGTAAATATATGCCCGATGTTCTGCTAACTGAAGATTTCAAGTGCCCACGGTTTGAAGATGGATTGAGAGAGAGTATAAGAGGATCATTATCGGCAATGGCTGCCTTGCAGTCAGTGAGCTATTATAAGTTGGTATTAGCAGCAATGAAGTTGGAGGAATCAGAGCTAGTGAAGCAGAAGAGAGAGCATAAAAGGAGAGTGCCGAATAGAGACATGGTTAGTGGCAAAAGAGCCCGGGAAGCTGTTAGTGGGCAGGTTGTTCGAGAGTCGGCTTAAGCGCCTACATCAATAGGAAGTGTTGTGCCACCATCCAGTAGAGGAAGTACAGCACCGAAGTATGATCATTGTCAAAGGTGTCATTGGGGTGAGTGTAGGAAGCTCACAGGAGCCTGCTTTAAGTGTAGCAACATGGAACACATGCTCACCAATTGCTCTAAGTCTAGAGAGAATCTAGCTTCGCAAGCGAGCAAAGATAATGTGGATAGGTCTGAAGCTGCTAGAAGTGAAAGAGGAAGAGATAGGGCTGCTTGAGCGCCATCGAAAATAATAGAGAAGCCTATGCCCTCTGTTGGTCCTGCTCGAGTTTATGCCATGATCAGAGAAGAAGTGAAGGATCCAGCTGGTTCATCTGGTAAGTTCTTTAATTGGTTAAGTTATATGGTATGAAGTTTTGCAAAGTATAGTTGGGGCCATATGTATGGTAGAGAAGAAAATTTTGGGGATGAAATTTCTTAAGGAGGAGAGAATTGTAAGGACCCGAATAGTATCCTAGTAGGAATTGTAGTGTTAGCTGCTGTGTAAGATTGTGTTTTGGTAAATGTAAGGGTGAAATTGAAAAGAGAACATAAGTTATTAAAGGAAAGAATTTTACTAGAGGGACTAAAAGGGAATTGGTTAAAGGATTTAATTGGGAAATTCATCAAAAGTTAACAAGTGGCAAGTTGAGAATGTGACACCTAGCCATGGCATGCTTTAAATAGAGGAGTTATGAGAGTTCGTGGCCTTTATTGTGTTGGTTGGCCGATTTTTATCCTTGAATCCTCTATCTTGTTTCTTTTTCTGCATTTTGCATCTTTTTGTTCTTCTCCTTTCCCTCTTCTTTTGCTTTCTCGGTTCTTCTTCACCTTTCCCGTTTGATTTATCTAAAGTGTTGACTTGGATTGGTTAGAAAAGTTAAGAGAGATTAGAGGTCTAGTAAGAGACTTAAGAAGGTAAGTGTGGTTGGGTTCCTAGTGTCTCTCTTCTTTTCTTCCATTTTTGTTTTTGATTTGAAGTAATTTGAGTGTTGGGTTAAGAGTTTGGTTTGGATGTTTTTGTGCAAAAAGCTATTGACAAAAAGAAAAACAAGGGCAAGAAAGAGATTTGAGCTGAAGAAGAGAAGTGGTTCAAGCTGCATTTTGAGATTGGGATCATGTGCGGTTTTGTTAGATACATGTTATTGTGTTGCTATTATACTTGATTTCTTGCTAGATGCATGATGATTTGTTAGGAATTAGAGAGCTTTGATATAGTTCAACAGCTCTTCTAGTTGTTAAATTGAATATGACTTGTTATTGTTGAGTAATTTGAAGAGGTCAAGAGATTTGATGATCATATGCATGTTATAAGTTATGCATGAGTAATTTAATTGCAAGAGAATACTTGTTTGATGGCCCTTTCGCTGGTTTTAGCTTGTGATGTTAGGAGTCATGCATGTGATTTATAGATTTGTGTGTGTATTGTTGGCTTGAGTAGAGTTGTATAGATTGGTTTCTATTGGGGAAGCTCAGCTTTGTCATGAGCGCGACCTCTATCACGAGCGCGACAGAGCTCGGTCATCTGAGCTTCCGTCAAGGAGTTCTTTGTTGCGGGCACAACCTCGGCCACGAGCGCAACAAAGAGTTCGGTAGTCAAACTTCAGCTGGGCCGATTCCTATCGTGGGCTTGTCTGCGTGCACAAGCGCGACAGAAGCAATCTAGCTCTCTGTAGCTAGCACAACCATTGTGTATTCTATCTCTGTCGCGAGCGCGACCCTTCTGTGTGCTTTGAATAATCATTGTTATGATACTATATATGACTTTTCATTTATACTTTGCATGGTTTGCTTAGTTAATACTTAAATGGAGTTGATGTATAATGATTTAATAGATACTTGAATACACGTAGAGTATTTGTTTTTTTTTTTTGTATAGAGTTTATATGTATAAGCCTGAAGGGTCTTGATAGTGGATAGATAAGTATGCTTATAAAAGGTTAGGGCGCAGCTGCTAGTGTGGCACCGTTTGTGCCTAGATGTTGAATACCTTGTGTATTCAAATGATTTTTGAGTTAGGGCTCTAGATATTTGATACTATTAATCAGTATTCAGAGTATCCGTATCCACCATTGATGTGAATTCAGGATATTAAATGTTTAGTATGGTATATGAGATATAGTGGAGGCTTTGCTACATTTATACCTTTATATGAAAGCAATAACATGTTACATGTATACGAATATGAACATATGTAAGAGGTAGTGAATTGTTATCACTTATCGTATATGATGCTTGCATGATTTCTAATATGCATTGTTGTGATATATTTGTGACTTCGATAGAAGTTCTTTGTTCTGTAAATTCCCACTAAGCGTTATCGCTTAACACGGGTGTTTTTTAGTGTAGGTATGCACATTCGGACCGGTATAGAGTTTCATTCATCTGCTGGCCACTAGGAACTTGTGTGGAGTTCTTATTGTATTCGATAGAGTTTCTTTTGTAATGAGTAATATCTTGATATGTAAAGAGAATTATAGTATTTGAGGTGTAAATGATAAATGTAATTATGACCATGTGATATGGATAACGATATTTTGTAATAGATGAACAAGGATGTTTTATTATATGTATAATTTTAAAATTCTTAATACAAGTATGTTTTTGTTCAATGCTATTTCTTCTCTGTTTTAATGTATGATCGTATCGTATGTGTTTGCGTTAGTGAGTGCGTAGCGACCTGATATCCTCTCAAGGGGTATCGGGATGTTACAATAAAGCAAATAGAGATGGTTAAGAGAGTGCAAAGGAGAAGGTCCGTAGATGGAAGACAAATAAACGTTTGAATATTTATGACATTGATGAGATGCAAACGAATAATGAGGTTTTCCTTGAACAAATGCAGACTTTTTTTCTAATTTTAGTGCACCATCACCAATTACTCTTCAAGATTCACCAACTCCAGACATTGCCTCTTTACCTGCTAAACAACCGATGTCATCATCCAAGGGTACAGAAAGAAAAAAAAATATGATGTTATTGCCGAAGAAATCATGGAGATAACTTTTTCAATGAAAGAAATTGCAAAAGCTGTTACTAATACTAGTAAGTGTATATATACAATGAGTAAAATTACCATGGACTTGAAAAAATTAGGATTGGATAAATAGGAAACTATACAAACTCTTGATTTCTTGGAGGATAATGAGCATTTGGTTGGAAGGTTTTTTATTGTTATGCTGATAGCAAACTTGGCATAGGAAAAAGATGGAATTATGAATTAGAATATTTAATTAGTGTTTTATTTGGTACAATTTCAATAGGCATAATATTATATTATTTATCTGCACTGAATGTCAGTATGAATATGACTTTTTTTAAAAAAATTTATGTTATCATTGATTTAATATTTGTCAAAAATTTTAAAATAATAATTAATGGTTGTTAAATTTTTTTTATTATAAGTAATTGGAATAAGATATCAAAATTCTTATTAAAGATACTTTAGTAAATAAAATAAAAATGAATTATTTTATTTATTTATTTTAAGCATAAAAATAAGAAATTTATTTTTATTTTTATATTTAGTAATTTTATTTAAAGTATAGAAATTTATTTACAAATAAATTTTATATAGAATTTATTTATAAATAAATTTTATAATTTAAATTTATTT
The DNA here is from genome assembly GCA_947683425.1 of Excoecaria cochinchinensis. Taxonomy (NCBI): domain Eukaryota; kingdom Viridiplantae; phylum Streptophyta; class Magnoliopsida; order Malpighiales; family Euphorbiaceae; genus Excoecaria; species Excoecaria cochinchinensis. The sequence continues at coordinate 939,254 of CANTUQ010000045.1, forward strand.
ATTTTAAATAGAGGTGGCAAATGGGTGGGTTGGGTGGGTTTGGGTTGAGTCATAAATGGGTTGGGTCGTAAATGGGTGGGTCATAAATGGGTCAAAAATATATGGGTCATAAATGGGTCAATACCCAAATGGGTTGGGTGGATTTGGGTCGACCCATTTGATTTTTTTTAATGAAAAATAATTATCGATATAATAACGGAATACTAAGAAAATTATTATAAAAATGTTAGTCCAAATGGGTCGGTTGAGATCCAAACGGATCGAGATATCGGTTGACTTATAACTGTCCAATTTACTATTCATTTGGTAAAAATTTTGGCAGTATAACGGCTATATATATAACATACCCTTCCTGCAATTCAAACAATCCATAATCACACACAGAGGTACAACAACACAATAATTCATAAACCAATTGGCCATTTTTCCATTTTTAAGCCAATTATGTAATCCTAAATTATTTCACACACTTTCTAAGCTCAATTTCTCCCAAAATTAATTTTATAATTCTTAAAATATATAAATTAGTCTCCCTGCAAAATTTTAACTCAAACAGAGTCCGTTTCTCGATCTGTTACATTTAAATCAGTCAGTTTTGACAATTTTTCAGTATTACCAAAAAATTAATTTTTCGCTGTTAAAATTTTCTAAATATTAATCTAAGTCTATATATATCATTAAAATAATTTTTAGAGGTCATTTGCTATTTTTAGAGGTCCAGTCAAATTTTGGTCAAACCGGGTAACCTTTAAAATGAGCCAGGTTTTTTTTTTTTATTTTTGATTTTTGGTGATCTATTTGAGTTTATTTTTTCTTCACATTCTACCATCGGACTCCTTGTGACTAGTATTTTCCTATGGTCAAATAAAATATTTTTTTTTTCGGGTGTAATTTTTGTCCCCAGTGCACTATTTTCCATCGAAAAATACTATTTACGACTAACCCGATAACTCGGCCATTACAAATCTAACCAAGAAAATACGCATACACATTACACAATAATAATACAGCGGGACAGTTTAAGCAAAAGATCTTGTTTATTAAGACAAAAAATTTTAACATTAAAGAAATAATGAAAAAAAAAAAACACCCATTGGGTTTAGGAAGGATGACCCAAATGGGTTGTATTTTATGTGGGTAGATTTTGGGTGGGTTTAAATGGGTCAATTTTTTAGTTGGGTTGGGTTTGGGTCAATTTTTTTTGGGTGGGTTTGGGTGAGTTGTTGGGTTTGGGTTAATTTTGACACCTCTAATTTTAAACGGAGTATAAATAAATTAAAAAAACTTAAAAAAAATCATTTTCATTAATATATTTCTTTGATATTAAATTGGCATTCAGGATTTTAACCGATCGACCTCTCATATAATATCATTTATGGTGCGTACAGCACGTTACAGTACTACATTTGCATACAATCAACATACAGTGAGCAATCCTTTTCTTTTGAAAAAAAAAAGAAAAAAATGTTCACTGCTTTAACAATCTGACGAATATTCTGGAAACCTAGATAAACTTTAGCGTAATATATACGGCAACGTATAGAGACAAGAAGATAGATTTTGCAAATAATAAAATAATCTAAAACAGTGCATTTGTACGTCTGTAGTCATCAACTTGCCCATCCAGCACAATAACATCAAGAAAGACGAAAAAAAAAAAAGAAAAATTTGAAAAAGGTAGAAAATGCATAGGGACCGCTGACCTGAGCCTGAGCCACCCAAACTGCGATTCCCTTTTCTAATAATTGCCATATAAAACAAACTATTATTATTATTATTATTATTATTCCGATAAAAAATCTTCACCTGAACATTTCTCTCTTTCTCTATATATATCAATTTCCTCCATTGATCGCCATGGGAGGTTTTCTTTGATATTAGATTTTGCTGTTTGTTTCCCGACAATTATTTCATTAACCAGCCAGCTAAAAGTTATAATTTCGGTTGAATCGCCGCGATTTCTTACTAGTGAGTTCTTCTTTTCTTGTGTTTGTGTTTTTGGATTGTTTATTTTGATCTAAGTTGTCTTTTGTAACTTAAATTTTGCGTTATTGTGAGGGATTAATGGGGTGTATGTTGGAATCGAGGAATCCCTATGTTGATCGTTAATTTGCTGAGGATTCGAGAGTTTAATTGATGCATTTGTTTGATTGAGAAGCACCATTTCTGGATCTAGGGTTTTGTGTTTGATATAGGAATTAGGGTATTACTTTTAGTTGTAATTATGTGTGCTATGGTTGGCTTCTGGTTGAGATGTTTGCTTGTCAGGTTGTCATATTCAAGTATTCGTGCGAATTATCTGAGGCGAATGTATTCGTTGTTGAAGCTCTTTGATCTATGTAATTGTTTAGTGGGATTTAGATTAAAGGGATGTATTGGTTAAGCTTACTATTTTCAGTTTGAAAAAACGTTATTATTCAGATTATGGGAATAATCACAAAGTTGAAAGTTCTATCACCCTGTTAATCTGTTACTCCTTTAAATTAGTATAGTTTGGCAGTTGTATTCTAAGCAAATGATCATCAATGTACGTTAGATTACTAATCTCTTCTTCTTCTTTTTTTCCCACCATGTCGTTTTTACCTTGTTCAATTTACAGGCGGTGATGATGTCAACCCCATCAAGGAAGAGACTGATGAGGGATTTTAAGAGGTTGCAACAAGATCCTCCTGCAGGAATTAGTGGTGCCCCTCAAGACAACAATATCATGCTGTGGAATGCTGTTATATTTGGGTATGTCAAGTGATCAAATGATATGTAACTAGCTTTATATTTTTTATTTCCATCTCTTCACCATTTTCATGCATGGGCTTTAGATGATTTCCGTCTCTTCACTATTTTCATGCATGGCATTAGATGATTAAGTGTTCAAAGCATATACTGTTGCGCTTATGCCCTTTGTTTGTTGAATTGCAGGCCTGATGACACTCCATGGGATGGAGGTAAATCCACCTCTCTTCTGCATGTTCTTACTTGAGGACATTTTACTGTCTGCAATCTAGTTTTTCCACTTGCATCTGTATAATTTAGGTGTGAGGATTTTGATGATACATTGTATTGTTCACTTTCCACCCTTGGCACAAATGTTTTTGTTCATGAACACCAAAAAATGCTATCATCCCATAATACATTTTGAAAGATTTTGCTAATTACTTGACTTGTTTTTATTTCTTTCTTTTTGTTTTGTTTCCTTATTTCTATTCATAAGGGTTTATCTGCAGCTCTATTAAGTGTATTGGAGCTTTTGTTGCTAAATGGTGGTGTTTGTAACTTTTAAGTTAGTTTTGTACTTCACATGCAAGGTTTTTGCCTGCGCGTCTAAATGTGACATGATGTATGAGTGTTGGAATGGTAATATCTTCCTCTCTGCTCCCTTTTACTAGAGTGGTTTGGCATTGATTAAGTCGCTGATCTAATTTCATGTGCATCAAGTGTAGCTTTTTGTTGTTTCATTTTTCTTTTTCTTTTTTTTTTTTAATATAATTTTTGTGAGTAAGAAAAACCTATTTGTTTGAAGTGTTCTACATTTAATTAACTATTATTAACTGTTTTAGAAAGGGGAAAAAATGGTTTCAAACCATTGTTTAAATTTTTTAACAGCTAAACAAAAACAGTGTCATTTCTCTTTCACAATCCGTTTGCTTATCTATAAATGAAAAGAAAATTCTTTTTTGTTAAGACAACAGAAATTTTATTTAGTTGTCTGATTATTTTCTTCTCACTGTACCTTTCATATCATATATGATTCTAAAGAAAAGTTTATACGTATTGCATTTAACAATATCTTATGATCCTTGCATTCCAAATTTTTTGTTAGTACGAAAAAATAATAATTTCTTCTTAATGAATCCAAAATACAAAAATCTAAAAACAGTTTTGGCTTTCAATGAATAGAAAATTAAAAGCATACACCAATAACAAATCAGTCTGTCGATTGCCATTTTTCCTTCATTATATAACAATCTACTGAAGGACTTGAGAGTACAGACTCGTTGTCTTTCTTAGTTGTCATTATCATTTTTCTGTGTGGAGCAGAGGAAGAGAGATTTGCTTCAGTGAATGTCACACAGAACAGCAAATTGATACTTGATACTCGTTTCCTTGAAACAACCTAATAGCATTTCCTGGCAACGTTAATCCGAGAGCAATTTCCACTTTGTTTTTCACTGTGTTTGCTATCAACTTCCACATTGATACTAGCATTCCAGTTTGTTGTTAGTGGTATTTGCTATTCAGTTTAATCTGAAATCAATTTCCACATTGTTGTTAATGTAAAACTTAGATGCTATTTGTACGGAACTGATTATTGTGATGAAGGTTTCAATTCCCTTTTTCAGGCTGATTATTAGGAGGCATTTTTAATTATATGTTGCGATATTAAATTACTTGCAAACTCATATCTATTTGTCTTTTTTGTTTTAGGTACGTTTAAGTTGACACTTCAGTTTACAGAAGATTATCCAAACAAGCCCCCAACAGTCCGTTTTGTTTCCAGGATGTTCCATCCAAATAGTAAGTTGGTTACAAGTTTCTTTCATCTTCTTCTTTAGGCTTCTTAATTTTTAAGAACTAGTGGTCTTGTTTACCTGAACTCTTTCAATTTGCTAAGAATTGTAGTAATCCATCAATCTCAGTGTTGATTCTCTTTGGCCTATCTCATGTATGTGACATTCCCACGTGTATGTATTTCTGCGCACAGGTGGGATTCTTTTGGTGCTGTGTTTCTCTATTGTTTCAATCCTCTGTTGATATAGTAGTGAAATGCCTTTGTAGGATTTGTCTAAACTTGTTTTTTAGAATATTGTACGTCATGGTCATTTTATTTTATAAGTCTCAAAGTAAGCCCTGCCAATTACAAGCCTAGGCTGATTTTTGGTTGTGAAGAGCATATTCTAGCTGGTATACCCAAACTATGTTGAAAGTAAAAGAATAGATGATAGTTCAACAGCAATTGATAACACTTGTAGTTTTTAGCTCTCTTCTTTCTAGCCTCTCTAGGCATTCCCCATTGCCATTTTTGTTAATTGTCTATAGTAATTATTGGCTGGATCTGGAATCACTGCTATTGTGGTTATAAGTTTTATACTTTTGCTTGACATTTTTCTTCAGTTTATGCGGATGGAAGCATCTGTTTGGATATCCTACAGAATCAGTGGAGCCCTATTTATGATGTGGCAGCCATACTCACGTCAATTCAGGTAATAAACACCTAACCTTTCTTTTTGTAGTAATTCAAGTATCGAAAGGCTATAAGCCATAATTAAAAACATATTCCAAAAAGATCTGCTTCAACACTAGTGTGTAACCTGCCTATCTGAAGTTGCAGTTTTGATATCTTTGTCGCTTGGAATTCATGTTGCAATTGTCATTATTCTGAGTACAAAACATTGCAGTTGCTTTGTGTCATTATTACATGTGTCAGGTCCTGACAGATAATTCCCTAATCCTAGCATGGTGACACATTCTTCTCTTCTTATCATCTTCTAGACACATGTGGTTTGCCATGTTAAGCCATATCGCTACATGCTTGTCATCAGTCTGTTCACTATATGTTCCTTGTATATGTAGCTGAGACGACACATGTTTTGACATTTATAGAAGATTCAGGATATTTCTCCTTCCTTCTCTTAATGAAGGAAGATCCTTGTGCGTCTCATTTTAACATCTGGGAAAAAAGTAGGAGCTCACATCTTTTACCTTTTGAACGTGAGTTGATTCACTTCTTAGTTATATACTTGAGTTGATTCACTACTTAGTTATATACATCACTATGAATCAGTATGAATATGGCTGTATCTACGATTATTGGGCTTTGCAGAAACTTATTTTTAAACAAGGCATGTAGATGCTCATGGAAAATATTGTTGCTGTTTTATGTGGAGTAAATCAAATCTGTAATTCAATATATATTTTTTTTCTTTTTCCTGTAGTCATTGCTATGTGACCCAAATCCGAACTCCCCGGCAAATTCAGAAGCTGCACGGATGTTTAGTGAGAACAAGCGTGAATACAATAGGAGAGTACGTGAAATTGTTGAGCAGAGTTGGACTGCCGATTAGTTGCTTCTAGTTTGGCAGCAGAACTTGAAAAAACTATTCCCTGCCTTGTTTGAATAACATTGAACTCCAGATCCCAGTTACTCATGCCTCCTGTTATATTTCGGTTGGCTTTTGAGGATGGATATTTGGCTTACGTATTGCACAGTTTGTTGTACCAGCTTATTTTGCCTTATGTTTTGGTCCATGTTTTTCTCTTTATATATATATATATATATATATATATAAAAGATAAAAATAAAAAATAAAAAAAAGAAAGGTGATTCGAGCCCAAAGGTGGAGAAATTTTCCTTCAGCGTTTCTCCTCCTGGATGTATTGCTATGATCTTGATTTATTTTTTTCAAAAAAAAAGGGCATTGCGATGCTAAATCCTCTCACCTTGCATTAATTAGCAAAGGAAGCTAGCAATCAACGTTTCTTTTGGAGGCGGGCTGTACAAACGAAGGCTAAATTAAAATCTAGGATTGTAAATGGAGAAAACCAAAAATGAAAAACGATTTTTGAGTAATGATTTCTGATATTGATAGTAAATTTCTTGAACTGGGTGATGATCGTTGGAGCACTTTCCAGTATTAACTTAATATTAGGCTTGCCAATAGCTCTGGATCAATGTTCTATCAAATTCGGTTTTATACCAAAAACACATCAAACTTTCCCTCCTACAGCAGGGGTTATATTGCTTCCTATGTTTCGAGTCACTTGGCTATAGCGGGAGTCAATCTAGGCCCTTTGGCCAGTATCACTGTGTTTTGCTCTTTCGAGGTAGCACATAGATCTCTACCATCCAACGCCACTCCTGAACACCGCTATAAGAGCAACTCTTGATTTGTTCACTGTATGACGAAAACCGGTATAAAGGTTGCCAATTAAACAACTACTGATCTCTGCACTGATTGATCATTGAGATTTCCCTAGGCATTTAACAAATTTTCATTACAAAACAATCTCATCAAAATTTCTAGGAAGATTCTCCCATAAAAGCATTAGATACAACCATTGTACTAAGTGGGTTCTTGTGAAGATGGCTACCTGCTCCATTCATAGTCTCCCCCATACCTTGAATTGGCATTGTTTGCACGACTATTGTCATCTGGTTTAATAGAATTTGCAAAGGCATGCCAACCTAGCAGGTAGGGCAAGATATACTGCAGAAAGCATAAGATAAACATTAGGAGAAGCAATATGCCCAAAGCCGTAATGCATTTGCGGGTAATCAAGTTACCTCATCTTGTCCAGGGGGAGAGAAGAAGAAGAAGAAGGCACATTGAAAAGGTAAAAGGAAACCATATGATAGAAGCAATACTTGCCAGAAGCTATATACAGACTGAGCTACTAAGGCATAGTTTTTGCTTAGATATTGAGTACCTCAGATTTACAGAAGTCTTTCGTTTTAGTCCATTCAGAACTGTGTTCTCAGAGACACTGAGATACGCTTTGATTTATAGTAATCTGCTAAACAATGCACTCTATTTCACTTCGCATACTTTTCTGTTGGCAAACGAACTAATATAGAGATTATTGGATGCCAATGACATGGGAGGATAATGATGCAACTTAAGGATAGTTCATCATTATGATCATTTGCAATTTAACATGGAACAGAAGAACCACATTTTTGGTTGTGATTGTACAGTGGTCTTGTGTGTATGTGCATGTAGCTGTCTGCGTTAAAGCAAGAGAGAATTACAACATACATTAAATGCTGAGACGAGGACAGCGTATTCTGCCTTGGTAATTGGAATATAAATGCTTTCGTCCATATTCAGAAGCTTGTTTTGGACACCTTCATTGATTCAACAAAACCACAAAGAGACTAATGTTAAACAAAAAGAACTGATTTCTGCTTCAAAATTTGGATAGCTACATTCAACTTCAAAAAATTTGAATACATGCATTCATAGTACATCATTCCAATTTCATTTGGTCACCATGTTCCCAAGTGTGTGTGGTGATCGTGTTACTGTTGAAAGAACCAAAATTTGTTTAACTAATCGATGAGATTTTTCAATCTTTTCCTTATTTTAAGGAGCTCTCTTCTCTCATAATAATTTTCCCCAAGGAAAAGAAATACATTAACAATATGCATACAACAAGAACTGAAACATGATTAACATATGAAAAAGATAAAGATGCATACTGAAATCAAACAAATACCCCAACAACTAGCTCTCCCAAATTCAACCAATATGTTTATATACAGTGGATATGAAAACAGCTTAGATGTCTTAAAGGGCTAAGATATATTGTGCATATTGATTTGACTTCACTGTTGTATTGGATTCGATAATTTAACATTTAAGAATTTCAAGATCTCAAGACTTTGACATGAAAACTGATGCATCACATTCACACACAGCATGCAAAAAACAAATCTAGAATTCATTTCCAAGGATATACAGGAAAAGAAGATTACTGAGGTTAAAGAAATGGCCAGAACCATCTGGAAGTGGCTCTACCTTCAACACCTTCCTGACTTTACCTTCATCACTGCAAACTTCAAAACAATATTTTTAAAATTTAAATTTTAAATAAAGCTAGTAGATGATATAAAATCATTTCCACTATGGGATGGGTCTAATTACGGTTTATAAAAGGAACCAGTACAGACAGCAGCAATATGCTGTCAGAAGTTCATAGTTTAATATGCATAAATAAAAGATATGTTGAATACAGTGTCATTGCACAGGAAGCCAAACTTTCCAGGATATCATGTCAGAAAAATCTATATGTCAAGAGGATTCATTGATTCAATCTTTTGTCAAAGATTCTATGAGCAAATTAAAACAATAAATCAATGAAAAATGTATCATATGTAGTATAGACAACCATTTCAAGTCATACAAGCCTTGCCAGTTAGTGGAACACGTGACGCATAAACAAGAGACAAAAAGGAATAACATACAAAATTTACTAAATTGCAAAATCAGATAGTACCTCCTTCCCTTATTAGGATCGTGAAAAAATTCACACGAATCTCTAGCACCAAGGCTGATAAGAGTTCCAATTTCCATCACAGACAATGAGAAAACCTACAGACATGTGAAATTAAACACCAAGCAATTTGAAATCAAATTGAAGGATAAAGTTTCATCAAGATCTTTCTGGTAAAAGTTCTTTTACAACAAAAATTTAACTGAAACCTGCATGATTAAGAGTTTCGTTGACAGAATTGTGAAGTTCAATGTCAAAAATAAAAGAGTTCAATATATCTGGATCAGATTGAGTGACTGAAGGCAAAAAAGTCACAAAATATCTAATGAGTCCATGAATGCACAATTTTGAGAAGTTCTAAATAGCATTCTAACTGAATATAGGAATAGTCTACCAAATAAAAGAACATGTTTTGGGCCCAAAATGGTTTCTTGGAAGTATAATCTATATATAAACATCCATGCTTTTTTGAATTCATAAATTTAAAACAAACCAAAACAATTCCACTATTCATGAAGCCAGGTATGAGAAGGCACTAAGTGTACACCTCCCAAAACTACTACATTCCACAATCATCTACTAAAGTTAGAAAAGGAAACTTTCAAGCATTAAGAACTTCCAAAAATAAGCAGCAGCAACACCAACAACAACACTAATAACAGCAATAACATAACTAAAGGATTGCACAATCAAGAAAGAAGTAAAAACAGAAAGCTTCCTTCTATTAGATATTTATAACAAAATTGACTCACCCTCGAAACCAAATAGAAAGACACACAGTTTACCTGCTTTCTACTCCAGTCATACTGGCGTACACCAGCTGCAGGAGCGAATTGTAACAGTACAAAACCTTCCCTAGCTACTTTAAATGCCCCTGACTACCAAACAAATAAATAATAATAATAATAATTACTCAGCATTCAGAACTCCCAATATTCCAATGTAGAAGACAACCGAACTTACATCTAATGGCGCGAACTCAGGAGCACGAGGTTCCACGGTGAGAGCAGCCTTCCCTTTGTATATGGAATGCCCAACAAAAACCCTAGGCGGAAATTCTCCAACTACACAGTAAAAAGAACAAATAACTACATTCCCGGATTAAAAAGCGAAGAACTTAAACAAAAGCAAACGATTTTCTGAGAAACCAGCGAAAGCATAAAACTTGAAGCACCTCCGGCCGCTGCCGACGGCGACTGAGTAGTATAAGAAGCGTCGGTTGAAGAAAGGCGCGAAGAGTTGAATCTCTGCTGGTCGTAGAACTCCGATTGACGGCATTTGACGGCGAGCTTGTGGATGGTGGATGTTTTCGTTGAAGAAAGAGTACGAATTGCGGGGTGAAATGAAGCAAGTGTAGACGATTGGTGAGACCAGAGCTTAGGGTTTTGGGAAGTGATTTGAGGAGATAGCAAGTTTAGGTGCTGCATTTCTGCTCTCTGCTTCTCTCTCTCTTACTCTCCGACTTGGCTTCCCTGCAGGCATTCTTATTTCTGCGGATTGGGATTTGTGGAGATAGCCACCAAAACGCAAAATCCAGCGCCGTTCCATTAAGGCTATGCCCAAGCCCGTCCTAAGCCTTTCCTTGTCCTAATAATAGATCTAATTAAATTTTTTCAGTGAATCTGTATAGGTGCCACGTGGAAATTAGATTTGGACATAAGTACTTGTATTCCTGTTCTGTTTTATCCACTTCCATTTTCCAAATTATGGTTGAATCTCTTTATCTTGTAAAATATTTGCAGAATCCCAACCCACCATTAAATCTCATGCTCACTCACATGTCTTCAATTTGTAGCTCTCTTGCTTTTATGCTTCCTCAATTGACTCACATCAACACTCGCTTCTTCATTTTCCTTCCTTCCAACACAAACCCTAGATTCTTATCTCCTCTCATTTACTGCTCTAACAATGAAAACTCCATTTCCAAACAAACCCAGGCACTACTCTATCTCTTCCTTATCTTTTGTTTAACTTTTAAGGGATTATTAGATTTTTTTTTATTTTTTTATTATTATTATTTATTTTTTTATTTATTTTGTGACAGGTGGGTTATGATTCTTCAGAAGACTTGTTCGGAATTGAGGCTGACTTAAAGCCAAGGTTGATGCTTAGTCAATTAATTGTTATTTTAGTTTAATTGCTTAGTATTTATTGATTTAATGCCTTAAATTGAATATCAGGAATGCATCTAAACCGAGATCTTGGTTTGGTCCAACTGGTCAATATATTAAAGAGCTTCCCTGCCCAAGCTGCAGAGGGAGAGGTTATACTCCATGCACTGAGTGTGGAATTGAAAGATCTAGGTTAGATTGTTCCCAATGTAATGGAAAGGTAAGTTCTTTTTTTGCTTTTTTCTTTGCAGTCACATTTAATTCTTCAGCTTTATTGACTGCATTTAGGATCCCCAGCAGCATTGTGATGCAGGAAGATATACATCTTTATTGTGTAAGTTATGGTAATTTCTCTATTATTTTCTCTTGTTTGATTTATTGTCGATTGTGATAGGGTATAATGACTTGTCCTCAATGCTTGGGTGATTGTGTCGTATGGCAAGAATCAATTGATGAGCAGCCATGGGAGAAAGCTCGGTCTATGTAAAGTCTTCACATTTGCCCTTTACTCACTCATTTTCTGAGTTTCCTAAATTCCCGTATTTCCTTCGACCATTGTATCACTATTGCATTTGTGAATTGTACAACCAACATTAAAATCCGGTGAACTCATCCACAGACTCTCTGCCATTATTCTGAGTTACGGTTCTGGATTCCTCTTTTTGTTTCAGCTCCCCACTCAAAGTGAAGGATGATGACGAAGTAGACAATTTAGAAATAAAGCTGGACACCAAAAAATCGAAGCGAGTGTACCAATCACCTCCTCCTGAAGTAGGACAAAAGATCAGTCGATCTCTAAAAGTTGGTGACTTCTAACTTTCCTGATGTTTTCTATATTTGAAAGGATAACCTGAGATGCATATGTTGTTATATTTCTTATCAGAAACAGTCTAACTATGCATCTGAGTTGTCACTTTTGATCATATTGCCAAATAAACTCGGATTAGATGCGTGTGCTCAATTAATGATTAATCGCCTGAAGCTGATGGTTGTAGTCTTATAGGCCCATTTCTTGTTCCTTATCTGCTTCTGCTTCTTTCAATTTGGTATTGAAAGAAAAATGTCAGTCTGAACCTTACCCTTTTCACTCCTTCATTAATGTCTCCACAAGTCATGTATTGTTGGAGGGACTTTATAGCGATTTATATATGGTCTCTCAAGAATCTCACGGCTGTATAGAGGAAATTTTCCTTTTACTCTTCTTCATAATTATGCACATTTTGATTTTCTAAGCACTGTAATAATGATCAACCTTCAAAAGGCAAAGCATTCATCCTTTATTATCTGTCAACTTAAATGATAAGATATGTTTTGTGGTAATCTTGAGATGAGATGGGTCTCATATGTGCATATACTTTACATGTCCACAAGACAAGGAGTTGAGAAGTGACCAAATCATGATTTTAATTTTCTTTCATTTAGTTGGATGATTGCAGAGTCTCAATGCCAAAACTGGATTATTTAGTAAAAGAATGAAGATCATCCATCGCAATCCAATGCTTCATGCACAGCGAGTGGCTGCAATTAAGGTGTGGCAACTATGCATTCATTATTGTTTCTTTCAAGAATTATACTATGTTCATCTGCTTACATTTCACAAAGTTATTATATCAAATGCCTTGTTTCTCTATCGATTACCGCCGCCTTAATGTGTGGTGATAAACAATCTCCAGGAAGTGATGTTATAGCCGCATGCAGTGGGGCCTTGACATTAGATGATAGCTTCTTACCACGGGAATGAGATTATTAGATATGGACTGAAACTTAAAAATAATGAACAAAGTGATGACTGGATTACATAATATGCAAGTTTATAGTCTAATAATATTCTGCCACTTTGTTTTATACTCAAAATCATTTGTTCTATTTTTGGTTGAGAGAATGAAGCTCTAGAATTCAGGATTGTGTTTTTGCCCTTCCAAGAATCAATGTTAGGGTGCTAGCATAAAGCCGTCTCCTTCCTTCCCTTCGAAAGAGAAAACCATGTAAAATATGTTACGAAATTGGAGTGTGCTGCAATTAAAAAATATGTTAGAAAACCATCGGCATGATTGAAAAAGAATTGAATTTGCCAGTTTGGTTTATGCAATGCAGAAAGCCAAAGGAACAGCGGCTGCAAGGAAACATACTTCTGAAACTTTGAAAGCTTTCTTTAGTGATCCAGAAAACCGTCGCAAAAGGAGCATTGCCATGAAAGGTCTGGTCCAATGAAAGTTTAGCAATGATATTTTTAAGTTTTGACTTTTTAGCATGCTTCTGCTGCTGTGATTTAGAACTATGCCTGAAATTTTTCTTCCAATCCTGTCTTTCAGTGCATCAATTATTCTTATCTATGAAATTCCATGAAATTGGAATAAGACCGTAAGATTGATTGCCGTCTTGAATTGGATGAGCAATCGTGGGAGGAAAAACTGCAACAAGTTTGGTCTGAATTATTTCCTCTATTTGGTAAAAGCATTGACTTAGTCGTTAAGCTCTCACTAATTGCAAGTATTTGATTAACTCATTGCTGAATAACAAATGGACACTGCAAAAGTTGAGTAGAAGCTTACGAGTTTTGTTATTTTATAGTTAATATCCCTATGAATCTCTCAAACTAATTCTGATCACTCAAATATAATTACATGCTCTCTTGATTGAGATGAGTACCTTTATATCATTTTGTAGGTTTGTGGGTGATGTTTGAATTGATTCCCTTTTCTTCTTACGCTGCAGGAGTGAAATTTTTCTGCAAAAACTGTGGACGCGAGGGGCATAGAAAACACTACTGTCCAGAACTTAAAGATGGTTCTGTAGATAGGCGGTTTCGATGTCGGTTGTGCGGGGAAATGGGCCATAACAGAAGAACATGCCCAAAGTCGAGGATGAGCAGTAATAAAGTCACAGTTAGACGACATCACCGTTGCAAAATTTGTAATCAAAGAGGCCATAATAGCAGAACATGCCCTAAACTGAGCAGATCAAAGTTAGGGGGTAGCGATTCAAAGAAAGGTTCTATGATATCTAAAAGTAGAGTCTATACCTGCAGATTATGTGGAGAAAAGGGGCACAACGTGAGGACATGTCCTAATAGAACTGCACAAGCTGCATCAATTGGTGGTCCTGAGGATATCGATTATCTTGATTAGATGGGGGAAGACGAAACTGTAGCTACTGTTTGTAAGAATTTGAAGAAATATATATCTATATTCCGTATATATTAAAAAATTAGAGTTTGACGTTGAGAAAAATTCCTATTGTTGCAAGGATTGAATGAATTGAGTGAAAATATCTCCTATTAGCGTGAGGATTACTAATCCTATTGGATTAAGGATCAGCAATTAATTTATATAGCCAAAAGGAATATTGCCACTCTAGGGTTTATATAATTGGTCCATAAAATATATCCAGTAATCAAATTTGCAAAAATTGAAGATGAGAGAGCGTTACGTGTTTGGAATTGAAGCGTTGCCAGACTTGAAGTTAAAGTTTCCAGGGCCTACTCCATCATCATTGCAACTTAACTTCTGCATCTACTTTGAAATCCATCGCAAAACAATTGCTGTGTCGGCCGATGGTGTACAAACCTCCATTGATGAGTTTATTAGCCAACCAAAAACAAGTAGTCTATGGGCAGATAATATTTTGTTCGAGAACAACCAAATAGAGGCAGTGTACAGCAATTTCTCACCCAAATTTACAAGTCTAGGAATCGATTCAAATCAGCATCAGATATTGGTTTTGAAAATAATCCAAAAAGTGAATACCATCACAAGAAGTGTACCCAAAAGAAGGAAGGTCTTGCCATTGTTCTTGAAGATAGTCTGTGACGAGATTCATTATGTCTTCAACAACACAAGTAGCGTCTTAGATAGAGCTATAATGGCGTCAACGTCAAGTCTTGAATATGAAAATGGAAACTATGGTATGGTACCGGCTGATTCCAGATCGTTAAGGATGGTAAAGATAGTGGAAGTGGGAGAATGTGAAGAAGAAGAAGAAGAAGAAGCTAAAAATTGCTCAATATGCTTGGAGGAGGTTATAGGCTTTGCTTCCGCCATGCCTTGTTCCCATGTTTTCCATGACAACTGCATTATAAAATGGCTCAGCAAAAGCCATTATTGTCCTGTTTGTCGTTTTGAGATGCCTGCTGAGCCATGAACTTATTGCAATTTCGATTTTTGTTTCTTTTTTCCAATTTATGAAACTAAGAACTCTGTTATTCAATGTATCATATTACAATATTTTTGATATTTTATAGCTTATATTTCGCATAGTTTATTATTATTATTGTACAGCTCCTTGTCATAATGTATTTAGTTGTTGTAAAAACTTACATAAATTTAACGAAGGAGGGACTGATAAAAATGAAAATAGATATCATACTAAAATAATAAATAATTTACAATATCTCAAGTTGAACCAATTTGTATATAACAATATATATGTGTCAGATACTCCACCCAAGATTTTTTTTTTTAATTTCCATTTCTTATAATTTTTTGGTAATTTCAAATAAAATATTAGTTTTATTTTTATCTTTTATTTATTTTTTCTCTATAGAATATTATTATTATGAGCTAATGGGATGAAAATATATAATCCAATAATATATATATAAGAGACTGCACAGCACCATAAAAACTAGGGGTGTACACGGTTCTGGATTTTCCTGTACCGAACCGAAATACCGAATAAAAAAATCCATAACCGAATTATACCGTTGACTTTTTTTACTATAACTGAACTGAATTGTACTGTTGAATTTTTTATTAGAATCGAACCGAATTGTACTGAAACCGAATCGAGAACCGTATTGAACCGTACCGAACTGTTCTGTACTGAATTTGATAGAAATAACCGATATTTATTAATTATTATATATAATATTAGTAATTTATATATAAATATTATTTATAATTTCTATTATTTCGTTATTATATAAATTTAACTTCATAATTATTTGTATTTTTTTGAAACTTTTATAATTATTTGTATTAAATATTTTAATGTATGAAATTAATATAATAAATAGTTAATAAATTAAAATAAATATTTTGATTATTAATAAAATAAATTTAATTATCATATGTATATGAATATACAATTAAAATAACTTGTGTTTAATTTAATTTAAGTTTAGTGTTACTCAACTATTACATAATTTTTCATTTTATACAAATATTTATACATATACAAATATAATTATTATATCAATGAAATTTTACTAATTAATGTAATTATATGAGTTTATAATCATCTTACTAATTAATTTAATTTACTTTTAATATCACTCAACTGATATTTATCTATTGTAAGTTAATAATTTAATTATATATAATTAAATTTTACTAATTAATATAACTATATAAGTATATAATCATCTTACTAATTAATTTCATTTATTCTTAGTATTATTCAACTAGTACTCATATATATTTTTTGTACAATACCTATATGAATAATTGAGCATTTAAATTAATAATATAATTATATATAATAATTATTATATATAATGAAATTTACCAATTCAATTCATGTAATTATATAAATATATAATCACGTTATCAATTAATTTCATTTGTTTTTAGTATCACTCAACTAATACTTATTTATTTTGGTACAATATATATATGAGTAATTGAGTTGTAACTTAATAATTTAATTATATATAATTAAATTTTACTAATTCGTATTTAATTTAATTTAATTTAACTTTAATGTTACTCAACTGCTACTTAATTTTTTTTGTACAAATATTTATATACACAATCACTTTACCAATTAATTTTATTTACTTTTAATGCTACTTTTACATTCACCCTTATAATTATTAACTATAATATTAATTAATAATCTTTTAACTATTAAGACAAATTTAGTGAAATTGAGTATAATAACTGAGCCAGGATAATATATATGGATGGATCATAACCATATAATCAGCCGATACTGTATATATAATTAACTTATCAATTAATTTTATTTATATTTAGTATCACTCAATTAGTAATTATTTATTTTGATACAATATATATTTGAATAATTGATTTATTTTAATAATGTAATTATATATAACTGAATAATTAATTATATAATCATTTTATCAATTAATTTCATTTATTTCTAGTATCACTCGACTAATACTCATCTATTTCTATCGTAATACATATATGAATATGTAAATTAAAAATAAAATTATATATAATTATTTATAATAAAATTTTAATTTCTTTTATTTTTATCGTTACTCAACTAACACTCATCTGTATTTAACACAATATTTATATGAGTAATTGAAAATATATTTTAATAATATAATTATATACAATTATTATATTAATCAAATTTTATTAATTAATATATAATATAATTATATAAGTATATAATTATCTTAATAATTAAATTTTTTTTAGAGAAAATTAAGAATAAAATTTGAAAAATTTTAGTAGAAATATTTTTTATTTTAAGTTTTGGAGGGAATTAAAATATTTGGAGGGAATCTAATGCGGACGAGTCGGGTTTTTAGTATCTGAAGCGAGTTGAACGGGTCAATCATCATTAATTATTGTTTTTGTTATAACTTTTGCTACAGGTTGCTTATTATTATATGTTTTCGAAAATCTCATTTCAAGCCGATCGACTTTTGCAAACTTAGTCTCCTATAAGAGCTCATTTTGTGCCTCAAAAATAACGTTTGAACTTCCGTTTTTCAGTTTAAAATTTTAAGGGTATTATTGTAATTTTTTTTCATATAAATTGTTTGTTACCTTAGTTTGGAGGGAACTTTCCAACTTGAATTAAAATTCTTTCGTTTTGAGGTATTTTTGTTGTGTCAGAATCCGACCGGTTTTATATTTTATTTTATATATATATATATAAAAGAAAATAAATTTAAAAAAACATAAATTATGCCTACCTCTTTCTTTTCTATCTCGAAATCGTGTTAAACCCCACAATTTTTTCTATATTTTCCGTTGGTTTTAGTTTATAATTGCATTTCGTTCTTCTCGTCTCTACCACTGTTATTTTTACGGCTACATCTAAAACTAAGGATAAGTCACACACAACTTTTGGTTTTGTGGTATTCGTTAATAGTACGTCATTAGTTAGTTAAAAATTTGATCAATAGGATTGTACATAAGTTTTAATTAAGTTGATTATTAGGGATAAATTACCAATTAATTTTATTAAATATTAGAATTTTAGAAAATTTATTGAAGTAATTTATCTCGAATTTAAAATTTCATCTATAGTAACTATTGTTAAAATATGTTTTTCTTTTTTCATAAAGGAGAGGGATAAATTGAAATATTTTCTTAAAATTGAATGCAAAATTGTATATATTTGTTAAGATATTTTAATTATATTTGTATTTATTATTGTGCATATTTATATTGTAAATTTTTAAAAATATTGAATTATCTGAAATACTGTATTGTATTGTTTTGTTTTGTTTTGTTCCGAAAGAACCGAATAACCGAACTGAACTGTACTGAAAATTATAAAAACCGTACTAAACTGTACCGAAATTAATAAGAACCAAAATGAAATGTACTGAAAATTATAAAAACAGTACTGAACTGTACCGAAATTAATAAGAACCGAATTGTACCGAAATTTCAATATAATATAGAGATTTATAAAAAATCGAAATAGACGGAACTGTACACCCCTACTAAAAACAGCATATTATACCGCACGTTGCGCTATTATAGTTTAGTTATTTTTTAACTTCCCATCTTCATGACGTCAGCAAATTGTCTCCATCACAACGACGTCGCACCTATCTGAATAACAATTCCTTCAATGACTTGGAATTGGATCAAATCAATGGCGGTCAACAAAGGAGCCCAGATCAATACAAAATCCATACAGCCCAACAATTTCACGCTACTATATTACTTCTCTCTAACACTGTTCAATTTATCTCAATTTCGGAGCCATTCGTAGGGTTCCTGTTCTTGATTTGACCTGTTTACCCATGGCTATGCAAACTGGAATCAGCCTTTCCAGGATCTTGATCCTGGCTGGTGCAGGTACAATCGCCGATCATTCATCTACAGCTGCAAAATATATGTGTGTTTTTCGGAACTTAGCTAGATATTCTTACCTTGACCTTTCTGCCATCGTTTACAGGATACACTGGTACGGTCTTGGTTCAGAAGGGTAAACTATCTGATTTGATCGGTGAACTTCAGGTAATCTGGTTATTGCTTTGTTTTGGTTAGTTGATTGGTTATTTGTTTAGTTAAGATCCGGTCGGTTTTGAGATCTTTATTTATAGCTAGCTTTGAGCTGTTTGGTTTCGCAATTTTGGAGTTTTTTTTTTTTTGTTTTTAGGACAATGGGAATTCTGGCTCAAGTGATCCAATTGAGTGGTCATTTTTTTTTAATTGCTTTCTGGATTAATTTTTAAAATTTTTCTTATTTTTCTGGTGACTGAACGGAGTTTCACAGACTAGATTTATTTCTCGTTGGAAACGGATTTGAATTGTTTGTGATTGCGTGTGTAGGCGCTGGTGAAGGGATTGGAAAAATCCGGGGAACAGTCAGATGGTGATTCTGACTACAGTGATGCCATGGCCCAACAGGTAATAACTATACTCAGTTTGATAAATGAGTGACTGCTATATATATTCTGATTTAGCTCGGTAATATATTATAAGAGTTATTTAGCTGCTTTGAAGTTGCTTGCAGGTGAAGCGGTTGGCTATGGAGGTTCGGCAACTGGCCTCAGCCCGGCAAATAACTGTTTTTAATGGAGGTGCTGGTCAAATGGGTATGCACTGATATAAATTCAATGTTTCTTGGCATTGTTATGTTCTTTTGTGCATGCAACTGTTATTATGATGCACATTCTTCTCTATGTTTTTTGTTTGGCAAAAGAGAAATTATTTTGCATTATTTTCTAATATCATCTTCATGCTGATCTCTATCTCGTCTTCTGCCTGATGCAGGAAATTTAAGTGGTCTCATAATTCCAGCCGCAGCTGTGGGGGCGTTGGGTTATGGTTACATGTGGTGGAAGGTATTTAAATTGATAATTTTTTTTATTTGATTTGCTTGACTTTGAAATTAATTTATGCTTCAGGATATACATTAGAATGAAAGTGGTCGTTTTGTTTGTCCTCTAATTTCTATGAATTTTTAGGTATGAGATCAATTTAAGTGAATTGAAGAGGCTAATTTTTTATTCTTTCAACAACCAGGGCCTAAAGTTCTCAGATCTTATGTATGTAACAAAGCGCAGTATGGCTAATGCTGTTTCAAACTTGACGAAACATCTGGAGCAAGTATCTGAGGCTTTATCTGTATGTCTCTTTGCCTCTTTTCCTTTTTCACAACACATTTATATATTTATTAATTTGAAGGATCAATTCAAAAAGAACAAAAAAAATAAAATAAAATGAAGAAGAATAAATTGATGGTAACTGAGCATGGAGGGGAAAGAAAGTGAGAGACCAGTGAGCTTAAGCTTTATCTATAACAAAACATGCATTGATCTTTTTTCTTTCTCGTCTAATTAGCCTTTCTTTTTCTTTTTGTGGTTCAATTTATTCATCTGTTTATTTGCATTGATTTTGAAATCATGAATTGTAGCTAAATTGATTCCCATTTTTTAGATATGCCAATTAATGTTTTTGTGCAAAATTGCTTTGTCAGCAATTCAAAGCATGTAGTACTTGATGATATTCATGTTAGGATATCTTGTTCTTGCTCAATATTTGTCTCGTAATATCTAAAGATATATACTCTCTTTTGGCACTTTTCCTCTAGAAAATTTTTAATTACCTATACTGCTACATTTTTTTCCATTCCGCAATTTAGAAAGCTATTAATATTAGGTAACACTATCAAAGGCTCAAAGTTAGATTTTTATCCCATTTGTCAAATTGATTTATAGCAATTTACATTCCTAATATTAGTCATTATTTTGATTTTTACAACAATAATCATATATGATATAAATGAAGGATATCATTAGGAAACCATAGGTAAAATTATGCCCTGTAACAATAAAATCTAGTCTCTCTCTCTCTCTCTCTCTCTGTGTGTGTGTGTCTAAAGTGGGACTACATTTTTGGTACAGAGGGAATATTATATGCCATTTTCATAATTCATAAATGTTATGTGAACTGATTTTGTTGTGTTCAGCATCTCATTGTTACCTTTTTTTTTTTGGGTGGGGGGGGCTGCTCGTGATGTGGTGGCAGGCTGCAAAGGTGCATTTGACGCAGCGAATACAGCTTTTGGATGATAAGATGGAGGGTCAAAAGGAGATTTCAAAGGCTATTCAAAATGATGTAAGAGAACAGCGATTTATGTTGTTGTTGTCTGCATATGGGTGGCGTTTGGTGCTTCTAAATGACATTAGACCATAATTTCAAAACCAGTAGTACTTGTACGAAGTCCAAAAAATCTTTTTTTGTGCTTCCTCTCACTACTAACATGCAGAATTTAGTTTTTGGAAGCAACATAATGTGAAAGGTTGAGGCAAAACTGAAAATTTGATTTTAATGTGTATTTACTAAACAAATTATGTGCTAAGAAGTTCATTATAGCACATGAGTTATCATAAATGCAATGCAATTAAAGTACATGCTTGCAAATTTCTTTGATATTATGTTCCTATGCACATACTAGCTTTTACTCACAGCTCAATTTGAGATACAAGGTGATTACATACATTTCATGAATTTATTTTTCCCATAATTCTAATGCTGTTCAATTTTCCAAGACAGGTAAATTCGGCTGCTGAAAATCTATCACAAATTGGTTCAGAGTTGTGGCAGTTGCAGTGTTTAGTTTCTGGTTTGGTAAGTATTGTTTCATGATATTTGTTCAAATGTTTTGGTAGTGTCAGTGATTTTCTTGGCTTCTGATTGTTGCTGATTGCTGCTAAATTGTTTTCTCCTAATATAATTTACTCTTCCTTGACACCTTCTGTGGTAGAAGATCCATTTTCTCCAAGCTTTTTGTTCCTATTTTCATGGTTGCACTGAATAATTTGAGAAGACTACTGACGAGTTCTCTATTTACAAGTTGTCATTTTATTTCGTTTTCCCCTCATACGAAAATGAGTGGTAATAATGAAGAGTTAACATTGCTTATCTTGCAATCTTGTGTCATTGCATATTTTCATTATCTTCACTGTTATTCTATTTTTTCTTCTCTTGAATTTATTGTATTTATTCTATTTTTCCTTCTCTTGAATTTATTGTATTTGTAATTTTCTTCTTATTGCAGGATGGAAAAATAGGTTCATTGGAGGAGAAGCAGGTAAGACAACATCCTTTTGAACTTAAATGCAGGAGATTATGGTTCTCTTCCATTTTTTTTTTTTATTTCCTAACCATTGGTTTATTTCTGCCTAGTGTTTGCCCAAAATTGTCTGCTTTACTTATTTCTTGAGTCTACAATTGTGATATTGCAGGATATTGCAAATATGGGTGTGTTGTACCTTTGCAATTTTGTTGGTGGCGGCAAAAATGTGAAATTTCCTAAAGCTCTCGAGGTCAGAAAAGCTTTCATGCATTTATTTTTTCTTTTTGCTTTCTACTGTCTTTTAAAATTAGAAAATTATAGTTGGGATTTTGTAAGAAGACAATGGAAGATGAGTGCTTATGTACTGGTTGAATGCATGGGGTGTAAAATGGGACTATTTTCCTAGGTCCAGAAAATCCCATCCTTCCATGAAAGAAGGGTGTCAAAGAATAAGAAATGTATAAATTTAAGCCTTCTAGTCAATACCTTCAACTTCATTGTCCAACTGGACATCTTGTCTAGAAAAAGTGGGAATAGTTCGTTTGTCCTTTATGATCTAAATCAAATAAATAAAAATATTTTTTTCACTTGTAGTTCTTTCCTTAACTATGTTCATCCTTAAAACCATCATGTATGCCCTCCTGCTTTGTGTGCCACTCATTCTGATCTGTTGTGGGTTTCTAGAGGATGTAGTTTTCATTTCCTCGTCTTTGCTCTATAGCCCCTTCTTTTGTTGGAAATTCTTTTTTTTTTTTTAAATTTCATGTGTTGTGCCATATACCTAATTTAAATTCCATTTGGTAACTTCTTTAGGTCGTTGACCTAATAAATTCTTCATACTTTTTTCTTGCAGGATCAGCTTAAACCTTCTGGGAGAACTCGAAGTGCACTTCCAGCTGTGACGGTATGTACACACGCACATGAGGTAGTAAATGCACTGTCGTTACCCCTTTGATTCAGACTTCGATGCTGAATCATATGCTTTGTTAGCAGGGTTTTAAGGAGATTGCAGACGATTTACGTCGAACCATCAATGTGCCAGCTGATGCTGCATCACTAGATGCAATTGATACGTTGGCGGACTCACCACATACCCCACAAATTGAGCAACCAAGGCCTCTGCTTAGGTTTGGATACTAACTCTTTTGGATATCATTGCACTGGTGGAATTTGCATTTCATTTGCAGAATCACTGACCGTTACATTGTATCTGTTGGCTGTTGACCTTCATGTCTTTGTCACTGCTGTTTTATACTAAGGATTGAATGTTCTTATTTTAATAATTATTTTCCACCACTTAGTTGAAACAAGAGCCATACTGCCAACTGAATTCCCCATACATTTTTTGATTTAATGAAGTAATTGAAATTTGACTACTACTATATGACATCATCTGGTAGTGTGAGCTAAACCTCTGATTTTGTAAATGAACTGAATGAGATCTTCAGTTTGTCTGAAACATTTATGTGCACGTTTAGAGCAAGGCCTTTCTTATTCCTTCTGAAATGTTGCTGTTCCAGATCTTTTAATGTGCCAAATGGTTTAGCCCTCTCTGCTTAAATTAAAAGTACCCACGTGATTTCTGATTGATTGTTGTGCAAATATGTTGATTTCCATTTTTACACGTGGTTGCAGGTTTAATTCAGTGAAATGCTGATGCAACACTGTGAGATGGTTACTTAGCGTGATAGTGCAACATGCTCGTTGAGTGGCTATTATAGTATACAAGTACAAAATAAGACTCGAGTCTCCGAGCACAACACACTAAATGATGTAATCAGGCAATTTTTTTTTTTTTTGTTATTTTCTTAATTTTAGTGTTTGTATACCTATTCTTATAATTTTCTGTAGTCAAATATTTTGTTGACGGTTAATTTTCAGTTTGGGAACTTCACCTACTGCTAGTTTGTAGCACGTCTGACGGTTTTGCAGTTTTAGCGAGTTGTAATCTTGTAGATATGAAAGTGGAGTAAATATTTTTATTTGACAAGTTTTGAATTATGAAGTGTGCAAAAACTCGGGCTTTTGTAGACATTACTAGGTTAATAAGACAGCTTAACATGTTTTTATTGGGATGTAGCGTGTGAAGCTCGATTGTATTCAGCGTGTGTTTTCTCGGCAAGAAAAATTAGACTACGTGGCTTCGTGGCACGATGGGATTTTTCCCAATTTTTGATAGTTTGTTTCCATTTGTTCGCAAATCTGATTTTACAGAGACTTTTTAGTGATTCTTCTATTATTGGGTTGCGGGCTGTTCGTTATCAAGTTACAACGCTGCATCTGCTAAAGAAAATTGTTGTCATTTTTGTTTATTTTTATCCTTTGAATATAGGATAATTTATTAAATTCCCTCACGGTACCAAAATTTTATGCTAAAATAATCGATTGTCAGAATTACCTCTATGCTAATAAAAACCATTGGATGATGTGCTATGTGTGTCTACGGGGGTAGTTGAATATAATTTGATATTCAATTAATTGAAATGTGCAAATTGTTTCTAATTGATATTTTGAGGGAACTTTTATGTAGTATTCCCCATAATATATGATAAATGTAATAGGAACTGATTTACAATAGGTTTAAAGAGCAATTTGCTTCTATTATTTAACAAAAGAGCAATTTGCTTCTATTATTTAACAAAAGAGCAATTTGCTTCTATTATTTAACAAAAGAGCAATTTAACCATCTAAGTTTTAAAATTTGAGGGTTTTGCACTTTTTGTACCACATATCTGTTTGTTTTAAGTGTTAAATAATATTGCACTAATTAAAACATTAAAAGTAAAATTGTAATTTTTTAATCCAATATTTGGAATAAATTTTAATTTTTCGCCTATGCAATATAAGCAAAACAAGATATTTTATATATTATTGTTTAAACCAATTCAATATAAATATTACTATGATGTACCGTACGTATATACTGTCTAGTTAAATAAAAATATATGATTCATCAATTCACTTACTTATAGTATCATGCTGCATTCAATTCGATGATTTTGCACTTTTTGTACCACAAGTATGCTTGTTTTGAGTCTCGTGCTAAAATGCCGTTGAAAGATAGATAAAACTTATAAATGCCAAAGGTACATTTTTGTCCTGTTATTTTTCAAAATGGACAAATTTGCACCTAATATTTATTTTGAGGTAAATTTGCTCTTAACGTTTGTAAAATAGGAGTTTTTTGCTCTTACTGTCAATTGCCGCTAATTTTGACTGTTAATACGTTAGTTGACTGTTAGTGGAACACGTGTCATACATCTATTGGACATGTGAATTAAACGTTTGGGTGCCAAAAGTGTATTTTTGACCCTAACGTTTTTTTAAACGTGTAAATTTAGCTCTAACGTTTATAAAATAGGAGATTTTTGCCCTTACCGTCAATTACCGGTAACTTTAACCGTTAATAAGTTAGTTGACCGCTAACGGTGGGGGCAAAAATCTCTAATTTTACAAACGTTAGGGGCAAATTTGCACCAAAATAAAAGTTGAAGGTAAATTTGCCCATTTTGACAAACGATACGGAAAAAAAAGCACGTTTGGCCAAACTTAAATAATATTGTTAAAATGCTGTTTTGAGGATCATGTTGCATTTAATATTTTAGTTGGTGTACTGTTACCATCCATGTTTTAAAATTTTAGGATTTTGCACTTTTTTTTTTACCATATGTCCTCTTGTTTTGAAAATACTGTTAAAAAATAGACAAAATTTAAATAATATTGCACTAATTAAAACATTAAAAATAAAATTGTAATTTTTTTAATCCAACATTTAGAATAAGTTTTAATTTTTCACCTACGCATAACATAAGCAAAACAAGATATTTTATATATTGTTGCTTAAACCAATTCAATATAAGTATTACTACCGTGCGTATATATTGTCTCAAATGAAAATATATAATTAATCAGTTCATACATGCTGCACTTAAGTATAGTATCATGCTGCATTCAATGTAGAACTTTAAATCCATAACGTCATGATGAATGAAAATACATTTATCATGGTGCTAAAGGTTGATCCAAAAAGTAAGAATTTTAGCACCATTTATCTCAACATATTAATGCTCTGAAAAAACTGCCCTTCATTAGAACTTGGATAAAACGCAAGAACAGGCCATTTTCTATTCACTTTATTTTGTACAACTGCTATTTTATGGTACAAACTATAAGTTTACATCCACGCCCTCGAAAATGTCAATTAAAACAGGCAAAATAAAGAAAGAGAGAGAGCTAATGAAAAAGAAAGCATGAATTTAATCACCATTTGATTAGGAAAGCCCATTTCTGGTATAAAATGGGAATGCAGTCTCCTCCTTTGACTCTAAACCAGGCAATAATTCACCAATTGAAGGGTAATTGTAAGGAATCTGAGTAATTTCACTGTAGAAACTTTGTCCAACTTCATTGTTATTGCTCATCATTTCTGGTACTAACTTTGTGTCATTTTCTTCTTCAGAAGCATTCAAGTTCTGCTCCACCAGTTGCTTAAACATAGAAGACTTGAGCAGAAGGCTAAGTGCAGTTGGTGAAGATGAGGATGAAGATGGATTTGGCTGAAAGATTTCAGCCTTTAATGGAATAGTGTTTAAATCCTCTAGCATATAAGGATTAGAGTGAAGCAATTGGGTTGTTTTGTGATGATCAATTGGATTAGAGAAAGTTTCTAAAGGTAATTTAGAATCTTGATGAGTAGCAGAAAGTTCAGCTTCTGGTCTTAGCCATCTAATATATGTACTTAAATCAAAATTGGTCACTGCATTTATCCCTCTGTACTCTATTGCTGCAATATCATATGCACGTGCAGCCTCCTCTTGGGTACCTATGAAACAACCCATCTTAATTAATTATATACTTAATCTTAATAATTAATGCTAATTAACAACTTTAATTAAACTCACTGTAAGTGCCTAAGTAGAGATACTTGTTTCCAAACACTCTCCCTATCCTTGCTTCCCATCTTCCATTATGATGATGCCTACATTATTATAGAGATTATCCTTAAAATTACTACTGTTTATTAGGCAAATGAATGTATAAATATTGTTGCTTAATTACCTTGCTACTCCTCTATATTTGGACACTCCTCGAGAGAAACCACTGCTTTTCCTACAAAATAATGTTAATTAAGAATCAAAATGACCAAATGGAATTACTTAATTAATTAATTAATTACCTTCTAAGAGTGGCCAAGTACTCCTCTCTTGTGATATTTTTCATTATCTGAAGCTCATTCTCATACTCAGATACCTACATATATACCATAACCAAAAAAGATAAAATGCTTAATTAACATCATAATTACCATGAAAGCTTAAGTTTAACAAAAAATAAAAATCAATTACCGGAAAATTTGTGAAAGTAGAAGTTCCCCAGTACTTAAGAGCAGCTAAATCATATGCTCTAGCAGCAGATTCTTCTTCATCATAAGCTCCTATATATATATTGAATAAATCAAATAACAAAAATCCCCATTAGATTTAATTGCAAAATCTAATTATAAAAAATTATTCAATCAGATATCAAGTAAATGATACTCACCAAGATAAACTGCTCCAAGTCCAAATCCGACCACATGACCAAAACAAAAAAAAAAAAAAAACTCATGATTAATATAAATCAGTAGTATTAAAATAAATAAATTATAAAAATAGTACCTTGTTTGCCCTTCTTCCTTTGAGTTGGATTCCAAGAGCCTTTATCCCATAAATGAGCTTCATATCTTCCAGTCCATCTATGTCTACTCACTCCTCTAAATCTCGAACTTCTCTTCACAGTAGTTGCAGTAGCAGTAGTTTGATCAAGCTGTGCTTGTTGCTCATTGTTGGAGCTCATTGTCTTCAAAGAATGATCTCTTCGGCGTCTCTTAACACACTTAGTCTCCATTTCATTTGCTTCTAAACTGCACAAACTTCTTCGCCTAATTATTACTTCACTTGCTTCAGAATTAGTATCAGTCGCCATTTAATTCTAAGTGTCTGCACAATCCTATGAATACTGGTTGTAGTTAAAGTATTTATAATCAGAATTTTCTTGATTTGTTTGAAGTTGTAGTTTGTTTTATTTTGAAACAAATGCTTGATTTGTCGATGCTTACAATAGCATTTGAGACAAATTTTGGAAGGGTATGGCTTCTTTACTACCACAGCCAGCCAAGGAACAGTACTGATTAATCCCTTATAAGGGCATATATCACCAAATTATCCGATTTCCTTTAACGGCTACTTCTTTGGTATCATCAGCATTTCGAATGTCGGACCATTTCGTTTTCATTTATTATTTGCAGTTAATTAGATTAACTTTGAGTATTGCTGCTTACTAGTAAAGTCATTTTAAGCTCCTGTATTAAGATAATCATTACTCGGATTATTTTAATTTTATCAAAAATTTACTAAATATATGGACTATAATATACTATCTCCGTTTTTATATGTTTGACGTATAAGGTTATTTGGCAAAACCAATAACCTATTAAATAGGCTATGGATATGACTAATTTATCCTTATTAATCTTCTCCTTGAAAATAGTGTTCATTTAAGATAAGCAAATTAATTAAGGGCAAATATGGAACAAACTAACCAAAAGTATATCAAAAGTTTCAAAAGTCATTCATAAAAGAATTTTTTAACAATTCTTAAACGTCAAACATAAAAAAACGGAGGGAAATTCCCGACAAGAAAAATACTATTTCCCGACGGAAATTCCCGACGGAAAATAAGGAATTTCCGTCGGGAAACTAAATTGCCGACGGAAATTAATTCCGTCGGCAATTTAGTCGTAGGCAAATTTCCCGACGGAAAAATTTCCGTCGGGAAATTTGCCGACGGAAATTTTTTCCGTCGGGAATTACCGACGGAAAATCAATTTCCGTCGGCAAATTGATTTTCCGTCGGGAAATTTTACAAATTAAAAAAAAAAATTAATAATAACAATACAATTAACATAAATAAATAATAATAATAACAATACAAATTATAAATAAATAATAATAATAACAATATAATTAACATAAATAAATAATAATAATAGCAATACAAATAATAACAATACAAATTATAAATAAATAATAATAATAACAATACAATTAACATAAATAAATAATAATAATAACAATACAAATAATAACAATACAAATTATAAATAAATAATAATAATAACAATACAAATTATAAATAAATAATAATAATAACAATACAAATAACATAAATAAATAATAATAATAACAATACAAATTAACATAATAATAATAACATGTTGAATAATAATAATAATAATTTAATAATAATAATATGTTGAATAATAATAATAACTAAAATTAACACTAATTAACAATAATAATCATAATATGAAAAATTCTATTAATAAATTTAATAACAATAAAGTTTTAAGAAATATAAATTTAAACAATAATTACAATTTACCAATATTCATCTAACATAAATAAAATAATAATAATAATAATAATAATAATAATAATAATAATTCTTATTATACCCAATTAACAATAATAATAATAATAATAATAATAATAATAATAAATAAAAGAGAGGCAGATCTGTACCTGGCGCCGGAGGAGGAGGAGAGGTGGTCGGCGGCGACTGGGCAGAGGGCAGAAACGGGGAGAGGAGAGGGAGGAGAGGGAAAGAGAGAGAGAGAGAGAGAGAGAGAGAGAGAAAGAGAAGGGAAGGAGGAGCGGGAAAAGAGGGAGGGAGGGGAGGGAGGGGAGGCCGATCGGCGCCGGAGGGAGGGGGAGGGGCGGTGGTCGGCGGCGGCTGGGCAGAGGGAGGAGAGACGGGGCGAGGAGAGGGAGAAGAGAGAAAGAGAGAGAAGAGAGAGAGAGAGAGAAAAAAAAAGAGGGAAAGTTAAATTTAATTTAACTTTAGCGACGGAAAGCATCTTCCGTCGCTAAAAAAAGAGAGGGAAAGTTAAATTTTTTATCTTTAGCGACGGAAAGAATATTCCGTCGCTAAAAAGAGAGGGAAATTAAATTTTTTTATCTTTAACGACGGAAAGCTTATTCCGTCGCTAAAAATAGCGACGGAATATTCAAACCGTCGCTAATTTTAGCGACGGTTTTTTTACTCCGTCGCTATTTTAGCGACGAATTTTTATTCCGTCGCTAAAAATACAATTAAGTTTTTTTTTATTTTTTTCAGCGACGGAAAAGAATTTCCGTCGCTATTTTTAGCGACGGTTCATAAAAACCGTCGCAAATATCGGTCGGCAATTTTGGTGGGAAATTTTGGCGCCATTTTTAGCGACGAATTTTAATGTCCGTCGCTATTTACCGACGGAAATTAAATTCCGTCGCTAATTAGCGACGGAAATTAAATTCCGTCGCTAAATAGCGACGGAGGGTAATATCCGTCGCTATTTAGCGACGGAAATGACTCCGTCGCTAAATTTCCGTCGCTAATTCATCATTTTCTTGTAGTGATATTCTCTTTTCTTGATATTATTAATTTTCTTTTAACTTTATACTATCTCTCCATTAATGATAAGAATAAAATTAAAAGTTAATTAATTATTTCTTAATTTTATAAAGTGATAATTTTAAATAAAAAAAAAATAAGCACGAGTGACTTTTACTGTGGGACAATATAAGTATTATTATTCATGATTAATGAGATAATGTTTGTCATGGGTAAATATTGATTTCAATATAACGAATTTGAAAATTAATTTA
Source organism: Excoecaria cochinchinensis (assembly GCA_947683425.1). Classification (NCBI taxonomy): domain Eukaryota; kingdom Viridiplantae; phylum Streptophyta; class Magnoliopsida; order Malpighiales; family Euphorbiaceae; genus Excoecaria; species Excoecaria cochinchinensis. Next base: position 970,287 of record CANTUQ010000045.1, read on the forward strand.
AATATGGAGCACTAAATAAATACTGACAAGTATTTGATTGTTAAATGAATAATTTTACTTGGATTGTATCAATTAACATTCATATTATTTTTCAAAACTTTCTTTTCTTACATTAAAATAAAAAATAACAAAAGAAACTGAAATTTAGTTTTTATATGTTAAAAGTTTTGGAAGGTCGGAGTAGACAAAACTAAATTAAACTTGGCTTATCCCAATATAAATCCAAATGTCTTTAGAAACTTTTGTCTGATAGGAAAAGAGATGAACATAGAAACCTGTAATGCACAATAAATGACAAACAAAGAAAATGTCCTTATTACAAGTAATGGGTAGTTTGTGCCTCGGAATCTTCGTCAAGTTGGAGTATATTTTTTATTTTTTATGGTTTCTTTAAGTATTCATTGAGGCACGTCTCATGTTTCGATATTCATGTTTTTAAATGTTTGTGTAGGTAAAAGCTATGGGATTTTGTTTCCACCACCACAGTCTTAACTCTTGACGATTTTCTCTATGGAATCACCCTAACAGTTATGATTTGCTGTCTAACTAGCAAGCCATAAAAATTTAATTAAATTTCTAATGTGTTTAGTAGAATATAAGCAATAAATTTTAAGTTACCATATTATAACATTCATATCCATTCCATACAGCATTCTTATAATTAATTAGATAATATAAGTGATAATATCTTGTATAAAGTTTATGTTGGGCTTTATAGGAAGGGAGAAGAGAAGAGAGCAAAAATAAATATTTGATCTTTTTATTTCATGTATTAAATTGAAACAACTATTCACTTTAAATAAGCAAATACAATTAAATCCCAAACTAATTCAGATTTTTTTCCTTAAAATCCTACCATATAAAATCAAATAAAAACAAACTAAAAACTAATTTAAAAATATAATTTTACCAACTAATTAATTTTGAATTATTCTAACACCTTCCCTTAATTCAAAATTAAACAAAAAAAAATTCAAAATTTCATGGAGCACTTCTCTCCATACTTCGCAATTTTTGTGATGCACTTGCCATCACATCTGTTTTTATTGATGCACCGTCTTATCAACCTTTTTCTTTATTGATACACCCTCTCATCAACTTTCTTAGTGCACTTCTCACCAATTAATCAAAAAATAGTTTCTTCTTCAACCATATTCACCATATTTGCTTCTTCTTCATTTTTTATTTTGCAATCTTTTCGCAAATGCCTAAATCTCTTGCAATTAAAACATTGTGGTTTTCCCCTATGCCAACAATCTTCTTCTTTATGGCCAGGTTTCTTGCAATGGCTACACTGAGTAATTTTTCCCGATCTCTTTGAAATTTTCGTAATATAAGCTCTTTCAACTATTGGTTCATCAACTTCAACTTTTCTCATAGTTCTTTTTTGTTCTTGTGTCTGCAAAACATTAATCAATTTTGTTAATTTTAATTCACCAATTTCTTTTGAATTTTCAAGAGACGAGAGTTTCGCCTCAACTCTTTCAGGCAAGCTTATAAACATTTTCTCCACGATCTTGCTATCTGGTAAGTCTTCTCCCAATAATCGAATTTTGTTCATCACCGTCATCAATCGATCGGAATATTCTTGTATGGTCTCCTTTCCTTTCATACTTAAAGTCACAAAATTTCTTTTGAGATTTAAGATTTGCATCTTTTTTGTTCTTTCATTGCCTTGATATAATTTTTTCAACAAATCTCAAGCTTCCTTTGCAGTGTCACAAATCATAATTTTTGTGAAAACACTTTCAGAGACGGCTGAATAGATTATAGATAAAGCTCTTAGAACTTTTGCTTGTTCTTCTTTACGAGCCCTTATCTGATTAAGGATTGGATTATTTCCTAGCTTTCCCCTTCAACACATTGCCATAAGCCAAGACTTTTTAGATGAGCTCACACTTGATAGTTTTCACCATTGAAAATTGGAGGTGAGGGGTTTGAAATATTAGTGGTGGCCATAATTATAGGTCTCTTTAAGATCTAAACCTCTGATACCATGTTGGGTTTTTTAGGAAGGGAGAAAAGAAGAAAGCAAAAACAAATATTTGATCTTTTTATTTCATGTATCAAATTGAAACAACTATTGGCTTTAAATAAGTAAATACAATCAAATCCCAAACTAATTCAGATTTTTTTTCTTAAAATCCTATCATATAAAATCAAATAAAAACAAACTAAAAACTAATTCAAAAATATAATTTTACCAACTAATTAATTTTGAATTATTCTAACAGTTTAACTATCATGACCATATCAGTCAACAGTTATGGTTCTTTATCACTAGTCATCACCCATCATCATGGCTACATTTTATATTCTAACAAGCCTCACCATGTTCAATTATTTACAGTAATTCATGAATAATTGAAAACTTAAACCCTTCCAAGTTGACAATACCTTTCAAAATTTTTTAGAATTTTTATCTTTAAAAACTTTGAAGTTTCTCTCTTTAAAACCTTATCTATACGCACTCTAATTTGAGCGTCAAAGTGTTTATTCCAATAACACCCAGAATCACTTATATTTCTTTTTGTTTTCAAGGATTTCCTGTTTGACAAATCTGTTTGTAGCTAAAATTCAGCACAGTTTAACAATAAAATATTTTTATTGGTAACTTAATTTTAAAATGAACATCATCCGGTCGTCAAATGTTACCTATACTCGTCAAATGTCAAATGTTACCTATACGCACTTTTACTTAGCCACGATTTTTTCTGTCAATAATCAAAATTTGTCACTAGAAAAGTTCTTTTTATTGTCAATCAAGTGTCATGGCTATAGCTCTCCATCACTCACCATCAGCCATCATCATGGCTAAGCTCCTTGCTCTCCCTCTACCATCAATCATATGAACAATGGAATTTGAGACCTATATAATGTTTTAAAACATTTTTCAACATTCTTTAAATTTCTCTTTCTTAAAATCTCGCTCTACACACTGTATAGTTTGAGTATCAAAATATTTATCCTGAAAACATTTGGAATCACTCTTTTTTTTAAGTATTTTTCTCTTGAAGGTTCTTTTGAATTCTCATATTTTATTTCGGTCAGACTCACTTTTCTTTTGACAAATTAGAGAGAGTCATCAATAAATTGTAAGATTTCGATCATTAATTTCATACTGACATCATCATAAACATTCATGCCCCATTCGGATCTTGAATATAATAATAATCACATAGAAAAGTGAATAGATCACTTACCTTGAGCGGAATTCGACATGATGAAGAGAAGTTTGACAATCACGAACGTCGTAAACTAGTTTCTCTCCCTTAACCCTCTTTATGCAGCAATTGCTTGATGGAAAGCGAAAATACAATCGTTATGTATTTTGTTTTGTTTGCTAAACTTAATTAGGGTGAAGAGAGGACTAGTTTATATACCCTATTAACTTTAGATCTAGTACGTCCATCAAATACTAATTTAACGGTTAAGATTTAATATACTATTAAATAAAAGGATAATCCTAATCTTAACTTAATATGGGTTTAATGTAAATAGAAGTATAGGCCAACTATAACTCTTATCCGGCCACACTTCTTACATTCTCCCACTTGGTCGGATGTTCCATCATCATATTTAATAGTATAACATAAGGCTAGCAAAAATTAAATCCTGTAAACCGTTAACATCATAAATACCTCAACATAACAAATTACATAATGCGGGTTATGGCGGTAATACACAGTATAATCGTATACTCCCTTCCATATACCACTACATCAAGAACTTATTATGTTAGGTTCATAAGTTGTATATAAACAACATACAGTCCACATACTTGTTATGAAAATACATACAAATTTCTTATTCAAACAATCATGTATACATAAGCACAATGAATAAGAAATATAAAATTCAGAAACATGTCATTATTGAGCTCAAGAGTGTTAAACATTATTATCAATCATCAATACAACTAAGACCCATCCTAAGCACATGTTCTTTAAATGTCTTTGGTTGTAAACCTTTAGTTAAAGGATCTGCAATCATAAGATCCGTCCTAATATGTTCTATACACACTCTTTGTTTCTGAATCTCCTCTTTAACAACAAAATACTTTAATTCCATGTGTTTTGCGCCTCTGGAATATTTGTCATTTTTAGAGAAGAAAACTGCTGCAGAATTATCACAATAAATTTTCAGCGGCTTGCTTATGGTGTCGACAATCCTAAGCCCTGAAATAAAATTTCGCAGCCATAATGCATGAATTGTAGCCTCATAACAAGCTACAAATTCTGCTTCCATAGTGGATGAAGCAATAATAGACTGTTTGGCACTTTTCCATGAAATTGCTCCTTCAGCTAATAGGAACAAATAACTAAACGTTGACTTTCTACTATCAACACACCCAGCAAAATCTGAATCTGAATATCCAATCACATCTAAATGATCAGACCTCTTATAAGTGAGTATGTAATCCTTTGTTCCTTGAAGGTATCTCAACACTTTCTTTGCAGCTTTCCAATGATCAATACCAGGATTACTTTGATATCTACCCAGCATCCCTACTGCAAAACTGATGTCGGGTCTAGTACAGGTTTGAAGGTACATCAAACTGCCCACAACAGAAGCATATGGAATTGCTTCCATTTCATTACGTTCTACATCATTCTTTGGACATTGAATAAGACTAAATTTATCTCCCTTTTGAATAGGGACTACACTTGCTGAGCACTTGCTCATGTTAAATTTCTCAAGAATTTTCTCAATATAGGCTTTCTGAGACAATCCTAATAAACCTTCTGATCTCTTACGGAATATTGAAATTCCAATCACATAGGATGCCTCTCCCATATCTTTCATTTCAAAACTCTTAGAAAGAAATTCTTTAGTCTTATGCAATATACCCAAGTCATTAGCAGCAAGCAAAATGTCATCAACATACAGAACTAGAAATATAAACTTACTCCCACTGATCTTTCGGTAAATACACCGATCAACAGTGATTTCCTCAAAACCAAAAGAAGTAATGGTATTATTGAACTTAATATACCATTGCCTGGAAGCTTGTTTAAGTCCATATATTGACTTCTTCAATTTACACACCATACTTTCTTTACCTTCAATGGAAAAACCTTCAGGTTGATCCATATAAACTTCCTCCTCAAGATCCCCATTCAGAAAGGCTGTTTTCACATCCATTTGATGTAACTCTAAATCAAAATGAGCTACTAATGCCAAAATTATTCTCAAAGAATCTTTCTTTGAGACGGGTGAAAAAGTCTCCCTATAATCAATGCCATCTTTCTGAGTATAACCTTTGGCAACAAGTCTAGCTTTATATCTTTCAACATTGCCATTTGAGTGGCGTTTGGTCTTAAAGACCCATTTACAGCCAACCCTTTTAGAACCTTCTGGCAAGTCTACAAGATTCCAGACATTATTTTGAGCCATTGATTCTAACTCTTCTTTCATAGCATCAATCCACTTTTCAGACTTATCACTACCTATGGCTTGTGAAAATGAAACAGGATCATTATCAATGCCACAATCAAAATCTGACTCTTGCAAATAAACCACATAATCATTCGGAATAGCCGACCTTCTAACCCTTACAGGTTTGTTTAAGGCTATACCAACTGGTTCATTTGTATGAGTTGGTGGTAAGTTAAGTTCTTCATGGGGTGCTTCTTCGTTATCCAAATGTTGTTCTTGATTATTTTGTTCTTCCAAATCAGGAACGACATTTGATGTAGTTGTGGATCTAAGAACATTTATGGGCAATGGAACATCAACCCTTATTTCATTAATATCCACAACTTGATTTTTAGCACTCCCACTAACCTCACCATTCTCTAAAAATTTGGCATTTGCTGTTTCAACAATTCTAGAACTGTGGTTTGGACAGTAAAACCTATACCCTTTGGATTTCTCTGGGTAACCAATAAAGTAACCACTAACTGTTCGAGAATCCAATTTTCTTTCATGTGGATTATAAATTCTTGCTTCTGCTGGACAACCCCAAACATGCAGGTGTCTTAAACTAGGTTTCCTTCCAGTCCATAACTCAAAAGGAGTTTTAGGAACTGCTTTACTAGGAACCCTATTTAACAAATATACAGCAGTTCTTAATGCATACATCCATAAACTTTTGGGTAATGAGGTATTACTTATCATACTCCTAACCATATCCATTAATGTTCTATTTCGCCTTTCTGCCACACCATTTTGTTGTGGTGTGCCTGGCATAGTATACTGTGCACATATGCCATGACTTTCAAGGAACTTGGCAAATGGACCAGGACATTGTCCAGATTCATCATACTTTCCATAATACTCACCACCTCTATCTGATCTTATAATTTTCACTTTTCTATCTATTTGCCTTTCAACCTCCTTTACAAACACCTCAAGGGCATTTACAGCTTGAGATTTTTCATGCAGCAAATAGATATAACCATACCGTGAAAAATCATCTATAAAGGTGATGAAGTACTTTTCTCCATTAAAGGACGGAGTGTCAAAAGGTCCACAAATATCAGTGTGTATTATTTCAAGAAGCTGACTGCTTCTTGTGGCTCCTTTCTTGCTATGTTTGGTTTGCTTGCCTTTAATGCATTCCACACATAAGCCAAGATCAGTAAAATCTAGATTTGGTAAAATCTCATTCTTTACTAATCTTTCTAATCTTTCTTTGGATATATGACCCAAACGTTTATGCCACAAATAAGCAGAATATTCATTCACCAAACTACGTTTTATTCCAATATTATGATTAACATTAAATAGGGATTCAGAAAAAACATCATCAAGTTTCAATTTATATAAACCATCCATAAGAATTCCAGAACCGATAAAGGAATTATTCTTATACAAATTGAAATAACCATGTCCACCATTAAAGGTATATCCACTAGCATCAAGTCTAGAAACAGAAATTAAATTTCTAGAAATCAAAGGTACATAGAGAGTGTTCATTAGATCCAAGTGATGCCCTGTATCTAATGTCAATCGATAAGTCCCTACACCTTCAATTGGGACCTGCATTCGGTTCCCCATAAATAGAAAGTTGCTAGTTGGGTTTATGGTTTGGATTGAAAGGAATCCCTGCATAATATTAGAAACATGAGTAGTGGCACCAGAATCAAACCACCAAGTATTAGAAGGAACTTCAGATAAGTTTGATTCAAAGCATACAGAAACATAATGTATACCTTTCTTTTCGAACCAAGCCTTACGTTTTAAGCAATCTTTCTGATAATGTCCTTGCTTCTTGCAGAAGTGACATTTATCGAATTTTTGTCCCTTCTTTTCATCGTTAGCAACCTGTGAAACTTTAGCAGGTTCCTTTTTCTTGAAATTCTTGGCCTTTGGTTTGAGTCTCTTTCCAGCTCCTTGACCCACTAAGTTAATAGAATGAACTCCTTGTTTCTTTAATCTCGCTTCCTCCTGAATAAGCTTACTGGACAATTCATCAATGTTCCACTTATCCTTTAATGCATTATAATTGATGTGGAACGGTCCATATTCAGTAGGGAGTGAGTTCATGATAAACTGCACTAAGAAGGAGTCTTCCACAGTCATACCTAGTGTCTTAAGTCTTGCTGCAATATTGGTCATTTCAAGGACATGTTGCTGCATACTCTTTGACCCATCAAACTTCATGGTCGTGAGTTCAGCCATAAGTGTCCCTGCAAGTGCCTTATCAGCAGAACGAAACTTATCTTCTACTAGCTTAAGAAAATCTTTGACATTCTGATTTTCAGTGCTAGGAAGTGTAGACTTAATGTTGTTGGCAATTGTCATTCGCATAAAATTCAAGCATAATCTATTGGACCTTATCCATGCCTTATGGTGTGCCTTTTCAGCCTCTGTACTAGTATCATTAATGCCAGCAGGCTTATCTTCTAATAGCGCCAAGTCAAGATCCAAAGCACCTAAATGGAAAGTGACTTGCTCGCTCCATTCAGAAAAATTCACACCGGTGAACAAGGTGACAGAAGAAGCTTGAGAGTGAAGGCTAATAGCTGCAAGTATAAAAACGCTCACTTATTAATAGATTCATACAGGAAGCACATACATTAAATATATATTGCAGGTTTCCTTTGGGTAAACTCAACAATACATATCATTACCATCATTAGGGTGCTATTTTAAACTTTATGAGAAAATTAAATAAACTTTACCAAATATATATAGCATCTTTGGATAACTATATATATGTGGCAATAGTGTATCAATTTTCTCCTTAATATTTATTAGTTATAGAACATTGATTTACCTTTGGGTAAATCCCTTAATTTCTATCAACCAATAAATTATTTATAATAGCATTTGTTAAAATACATAAATTATATGACTACACATTCAAATTAATTTGGCCACTTTGGTGACTAACAAATTAATTTTAATCATAATGTCACACAATATATATCACCACACATTTCAAAATTAATTTAGCCACTTTGGTGACAAATAAATTAATTTTGATCATACTATCATAAAATAATAATAATATACCCATGAGATAAATTAAGATTGAAGTTTTGATTATAGGCCAAAATAACATTAATATGACCAAACATAAAAACCAAAACTTTAAAATCAATTTATACAATATTATTAAACTTTATGGATCAAAAGATAATTTGTTGTAATTAATAATTCCATACAATAAACAATCATAATTTGATCCAAATAATAAAACTTAGCTACTGTCCCTAAATACATAAGGTGGCCATATCCTTATTCATTACAGCAGCAACATAATATTATCTCTTGCCCCTTTATGTATTTATTTATATATTTTCGTTGGTTGCCCTAAACCATGGTTTGCAGTAAACTTTAATTACTATTTGGGTGGCAACCAAACTTCACTTAAGCGGCGGCAACCTCATCAAATTTACTTATATTTTATTTATTTATTTAGATTGTCCTAAATACAATAATCTTTGCATTAAAACTTAATTGCAGCAGCAAGCAAATATTACGGCGGCCATCAATTGTTAGTTTGCCCTAAATCAAACCATAAATAACATTATTCGCTCCAACAATTAATTGCGGCGGCAACGTCACATATATATATATATATTTACATAATGAAAATTAATTTGATGCAAAATTCTAAATTTTTATGAACATCAAAATATTCATAATCAATATCATAATTGAAATAATCATCAAATCATAAATTTAAGGATTATTATTTATTCAAAATCACAGGCTCTGATACCACATGTAAGATTTCGATCATTAATTTCATACTGACATCATCATAAACATTCATGCCCCATTCGGATCTTGAATATAATAATAATCACATAGAAAAGTGAATAGATCACTTACCTTGAGCGGAATTCGACATGATGAAGAGAAGTTTGACAATCACGAACGTCGTAAACTAGTTTCTCTCCCTTAACCCTCTTTATGCAGCAATTGCTTGATGGAAAGCGAAAATACAATCGTTATGTATTTTGTTTTGTTTGCTAAACTTAATTAGGGTGAAGAGAGGACTAGTTTATATACCCTATTAACTTTAAATCTAGTACGTCCATCAAATACTAATTTAACGGTTAAGATTTAATATACTATTAAATAAAAGGATAATCCTAATCTTAACTTAATATGGGTTTAATGTAAATAGAAGTATAGGCCAACTATAACTCTTATCCGGCCACACTTCTTACATAAATTTTATATAATATTTGAGAATAATTTTTATTTTTAATAAATATTGTTAAGTTTTATAAATGGTTGGGTCTAGTGACATATTTCTTTTTCGAAAAAAGAAAAAAATAGCAACAAACCTTAGGAAAGTTGTTTCAAGTTTCAACCAAAGCCTAATCTGGTTGATTGACTTGGAAAACACACTTGGATCGTTTTATTTTCAGTACCCTGTGCAAAAATAATTTATTTTTATATACTTAAAAAAAGAAATTGTACGATTCGTACTATTTGAACTTTTGAATTATGGAATTAATTAGGACTCTATCCCAATTTTAGACCATAAATCCATGCTAACTTTAGCCAGCTAATTCGCTTATTCTAAACTATATTTTATTTAATTCTAATTTTTATGTCGAAATCATTAGCAAAATCATATTCTGAAATTTGAATAGTTAGAAACGTGACCAATATTGTGCTGGGTTTAAGGATTAATAACAAATTATTAACACCAAATCTCTTAATAATAAATACATATTATTTAATTAATGTATAGTAGCATTTTTTCAATAAATACTTCACACAACATAACACAATTGAACCAAATATTAAAGGGTGAAAACAGTTGCTCGCTCGGATAAGAGGAAAAAAAAAAAAAAAACAAAAAGCCCCGAAATGGAGCTTTTGATTCAAACAATTGTTTCAGCTAACAAAAGAGAATTCAAAATAAAATTAAAAAAAAAAAAAAAAAAGGGTTTACCAAACATTAAAGCAGCAATTAGGGTTAAAGAAAAAAAAGGAGCTAACTCTGCCACCTAATCCAAATTAATATTCTCTTGACAGGATCCTTTTAATTCACTTGTTGATATACATTTTCTTCTTCTGTTTTTGCATGTACGTAGGAGCAGTCTTGAATTTGATATACCCTGTGTGTTCTAAGATAGGGCAAAAGCTTGAATATTTTTCAAGTTTTTTCTTTTTTTGTTTTTGTTTTTGTTTATATATGGATCTATGAAAAATGAAAAACACATAAAATTGTTTAACAAGGCCGGTTCTTGTAGCAATCAAGTGCGCCAGAATAACGAGTAAGCCTTGTCACAAATGTTCCTGGCTTGGATTTGATTATTTGCTGCCTTGAGAATTCTGAGTGTTCCTTGTCTATCCCTGATTCTATAAAATATGCTCCATTCATCATCAAATCTCTCTCTGATCTCCAATTCCAGGTCATCCATTGATTTTCTGTTGCGTAATCCCTCTTTGTTACCTTCGCAATTAAACCACAATTTCAAATTAATATATTTCATCAACCTATATTTTTTAAGAAATAAGTTTGTATGTGTATACCTGCTTAGCATTAATATTATCAGGAGCAATGAATCGGTTGCCCTCGCTGATAATTGTAGGCTTGCTGCTACCTCCAATGGCATACATTTCCCAGTGAGTGTAATCATTATTTACAACATGAACAAAACCCCATCTGCACCTCGGCATCCTCTGCACCAATCCCTTGCCAAAATGGTTGAACGCAACTGTAATTTGCATGATTGTGTCGCCCGAGAATCCATCGCTAGCTCCGAACAACATCGCCTACGCAATTATAATATTAGTGATCTGACCTTACTCGTCAACTCGTTTGACAAGTCTAAATATTATGTAATAAGAAAGATGTACGCACCTCATTGTGATCGGTGAAATGACTATTGGAAATGGTAATGGCAGTTGAACCCATAATAGCATCAATGATTCCATCTTGACAATTGGACATAGAAACATGATCAATCCAAATATTGGAAGAGGCAAAGATGGAAATTCCATCACCATCGCTTTTTGTTCTATATCCATAGTGATCAACAGAATCCCTAATTAGTCCTCCAGACCCAGAAACAATGTCATGGATGCGAAGGTTATGGATGATTACGTTCTGTACAAATTGAAGAGTAATGCCAGCGCCACCGGTAATATGGACATTGGCTCCTCTACCATCAATGGTTTTGTTGCTGTTCACCATAAGCTCCTGGTTAAGTCTAATGATCATACTGCCACCAAATACAATCCAAAGGGGTTCGTCTTGGATCACTGCATGGCGTAGGGTTCCAGGTTTAGGGTTAACCATGTCATCATCTGAAGGATCCGTGACAATGTAATAACTTCCGCCCTTTCCGCCGGTGGTTTGGTGCCCAAAACCAAGAACGCAATCCGCCAGTTTTTGACGGTGATGGGACCAATGCTCGTCGCACCGCCAGCATCTGTCGATGGGGTTGGTGGCTTTGCATGGGCCACCACCTTTTCTTCTCTCCAGCAACCTTCTTCTCGTCTGGTTTTTATGCTTGAATTCCCTGATTCAAACCCATAAATCGAATAAGAACCAAAAATTTACACCTTTCAATTCGTTAGATCTTCGTCAAATTTTAATTACAGTTTTTTGTATATTATATTATAATTTTCACGTGTAATTTTGATCCAAAATCCAGGAAAACTTAAACAAGATCATGAATATGAAAGCATAACGTACTGGTTAACTTCCAAGTTGAGATTATTGGTGACGTTGAAGGGATCAGGGCGGTAAGAATCGTAGGCGGCTTGGCGGGCAAGGTTGGCCTTTTGTTGCCAGTAGGCATCGAAATCGGCGATATGGGCACGCAGAGTTGGGACGATTGCCGCAAATGAAGTAAAGAATAAGAAAAGGAGTTGACTTTGCTTTAGGGTCTTCATTTGCATTTTTTTTAATTATTTTTTTTTTTTTTTATTTCTAATCGCTGAATCCAGAGGATCTGAGGAGGCTCTCAGCCTCCGTTTTTTAAAGGAGAAACAGCACAGAGCGAAATCTCGCAAAATTGTATCTCTCATAAAAATGGAAGTTGCGGAAAATATATAAACCTAAAAGAACAGAGAATTTTGGTAAATTTAGGGTATTAAGTAGAGGGATTTCTGGACAACCATTGCTGGACCAACGGTTCTAAAACTTCTATTTCTAAATCTAGTTTTTTTATAATTTCTTTCTCTCTTAATTTGTCGACAAGTACGTGTATATTTAGGTTGGCTTTTTGCTTATGTTTTATTTTTATGGAAGCCATTCATAATCATCCAATTATTATGGTGGTTTTCGTGGATTTTATTAACTTAATTTGCGATTTTATTTGTAAATCAAACTAGTTTATATCAATATGTTATGTAAAAAGAATTTTAGTTTTATTATATATCATTATATTATTAACTTCTTTTTCAACTTAAATACAGAAATCTTCAATTTTCAATTTATTTACAAACCGATATAAATCAGCTTATATTTTATTTTACTATATATTATCAACTGTGTTCACGGGTAAAAAATCTCAAATTTGAAATTTGTTCGTAGTCCAAATTGAAATTTTTAATTTATTTAGAAACCGAATTAAACCAGCTTATATTTCCATTTTACTGTATCAACTGCGTTCACTTGCGATTTGTTCATAATCCAAATTGAACTTTCCAATTTGTTTAGAAATAGAATCGAACCGGTTTATGTTTTCATTTTCTATATCAATTGCGTTCACAAGTAAAAGAAAGAAATGAATTTTTGATTTGCGATTTGTTCACAATTCAAATAAGGTTATGTTTTTATTTTATTATATCAACTGCGTTCACAAGTAAAGAAAGAAAGAAATCTCCAATTTATGATTTGTTCACAATTCAAATGGAAACAGCATTTTTATAGTTTTACTGAAATCGAATGTCTTTCCTATTTAAAATCTAGAAAAACGGGTTCTTTTCAACCCCTTACACCTACTGCATAATAGTGGCAAGTACCATTTTAAAATCGGGATATAAACCATATTGGATATTTACTTGCTTTGATCTTTCTTTCTTTTTCTATATATGGGATCAAATCAAATTGAAAATTTTATACAGCATCTCATATATATATATATATATATATATGACTTTAAATTATTTAGTTATGATGACATTATCCACTAATTTACATTGGATAATATGTAAACCACGATCTTACATGAACATCTATCCATTTTTATATCCAAAAAGGAAAAACTATATATCCATTTTATGTGAAAATGCAACTACTTGTAAATTAAGGGAAATTTACTATGAATATATTTTTTGAACTATTTTAAAAGGATATTTGATAAAAATATACCATGAAATTAAGGATGGTATCAGGAAATTTATTTTTGAGCTGGCGAGATTAAATTGGCTAAAAGGCTTATTAGGTCTAAATTTAGAGAGGTTGAAACTAAATTTTTATATTTTTTTACATGTAATTTAAAAAAAATAAAATAGGTGGCAGTGACCCCTACTCTTCAACGTAGTACCACTCTTTCATTTTGATGGAATTTGCTTTTAGTTATATTTACTTCTAAAGAATTAAAATCACGCAACTAAAATTCTTTTTTTTTCATTCCAAACATAATAATTTGAAATTACCTTCAAACATAATAATTTTTTTTCTATGTGCCTGAATGCCATATGTTGAGTGAGAAATATTATTAACTCGAGACACCAGTTAGTGCTCATTACAAATTGGACTCGGATGATCTCAAATCGAAGGTCTAATCATGTGTTAGTTTTATATTTTTCAGGAAATCCATCAGCGGAGAATAAGAATTGCAACAAAAGTTTAAATGTTATAGAAGAAATAATTCATCCTATTGTTCCAATCATGATAGACAAACAAGCAACTTTGAGAACTGAGATCAATAATGCAATCATGGTAGAATAGACTGATCCCTCCCGGCGACCACTTTATCTTGACTCTATTTTGAAGGTGTTACAACAATTAATACGAACATTTCAACAATGTTTTACAATTGAATATATAACGTGTAACGTTGCCTGTTTTTTCAGGTCCAGACACTTGCCTCTCTTTTGTCCGACAAGCAGGCCATCCTGCTCCGATTTCTTCGATACTTGCTTTATAACTAGAATTGAGAGTATCTATAAGCTGCTGTTTACCTACTTACATGCTGTAAATGATATCAAGTTGCAGGCATTAGGATGCTTGCCAGACCTTATAATCTCTTCCCTCAATGGCCAAAGACCATCTTTGAGGCCCGCTTGGGGGTTCATAATGACCTGGTCCAATTTTCATTGCCACTTTCTCGTCCATGATGGCTGCATACACATCCCTTTCAGCCTTGGTGATTACCACCTTAAACAAGCCAACAAGCAAATGCCTCAGTTTCCATGGTTTCTTTTTTCTTCTTAGAAAAGAGAATCATAAACAACGATAAGAAAAAACAGATTAAGAAAAGACAGATTTGGAGTAAATTTCCAAAGTCACATATGGTAATAAACCGATACCTAATATTAGGATCACCCTGGTGGAACTTTCAATTTCTTTTTTCACTAAGCAGTATATATATATATATATAAAGGCATGACCTAAAGCATATTTTCCATGCTTTCCTACAAATTCCTTAGTCGTGTCAGAGATTCAAAACTTACAATGGAAGTAATTTAATTCTTACATTATTCAATGTGTTAGAAACAAATGAATCAAATCTTGTTATCATCTCCAAATTGTTAAAAAATAGCTTTGATACTTACTGGGCTCCGGCAGTGAATTTTGTTCCTGTTTCTGAGGGAGATGAGAGATGCAATTTCTGACTGATACTGAGAGAAGATGTGATCATAGAAAACAGCTGGTGTCCCTGGATGAGTCAAGATGTAAGCATATCCTTGCATTTCCTTTCCGTTAGGAAATCTCCAATGACCCTTCATGAAGAAAGAATCTAAACTGGTCAAAAGAAAGGTCACAACAAACGGTGACAACATAACCAAATCAAAATATCACATGTTTTCTCACTCTCAATTAGCACTGCCTCTAACGAGAAACAGAAAGAATGAAGGTAATTTTTTTATTTATTGCTTGCAAGAAAAAAGACGTGACATCTTTGTGCCAAGATAGACAAAATCAATTCATAATTTCAAGCATGATTTAATAGGTGGGATCACTCCCCTTACAGTAGGTCCATGAATTCTCAGGCCATAATTGCAAATACGAAGGAAGAATGAAAAGAAGTTTAAACCTGAGTAGAACCAGTATCATGATTCTCTATGAAGGTAACAGCGCGAGACGGCCACCACCCCACAACTCCAGGAGGCTTTCCTTTCTGGTCTGATAATCGCCAGTACTCACACCTTTCCAATGTCTACACAAAATATGTTTGAGCTGTAAATATGCATTCTCATCTTCTAAAGTTTATGAATAACTAATCTTATATAAATAAATAGAAAAAGAGGTAATACAACAAAAGCAACTATGAGTACGAGGTTACAAAAAAAAATTAAAAAAAAAGACTGCTATGAATACGAGAACAGAAATTCAGTTAATCATGCTTCATCTGATGGTGCTTAATAACTGAACAATGCCATCACCCTTAGATTGCAGAAGATTATTAATGGGATAGGTAGTTGACATAATGATTCATTATAGTGATTATTAAACCAGTTCTTAGGCATTGTTACTCATCTCAATGAGCATTAGGTACAAACTATGTGACAAATTTTTCTCCATATAGCATTCCATTAGGCCCAAAATTTTTGGTATTCCGCACTTGATAAATAACCAAGGAGATGCCAATGAAAGTCAACTAGTTATAAATCCGAAAAGTCACCTAAAGGTACTAAACCGTTCCTTTTTCTTCTCTTGGCTCAGTTGAGATCCACCAGACCTTCTTTGCTCCTATTCATCCATAGGTCCATGATATGCATAATTGAATTGATTCCTGCAGAATCAGGTCTTATTTCTTATCCAACCAGGTTGTCATCAAAAGTATGGAGTCTGGTCCTCCGTTTTGATCCAGTACGACAGTGTTTTAACTAATTAAGGCATGGATACAAGCAAATTTTGAAGTTACATAAACAAAACAAGAGAAGTACAGATAGAGCTTATAAACAGAAAACAAATACTGACGTTAAGAAAGCAAATAAGCAATTCAATTTTGGATGAAAAACAAAACAATGCTAATGTGAGTTCAAGCACAGTATATGAATACTTCCTATATTTAACTATTCCATACATGCCTTGTAACTGCATTGTCATGCCCTTTCCAAGGTATTGCAAGATGTAAAAGTAATTTTAAGACCGTGATATAGGTAATCACTTACTGCATGAAGAATCCCTTTAGTGGTGACATCAAAGGCACCAGCAGTTCCATTGGTAGCATTTATCCAATCAACAATTCTCTGCCGATGCGCATCTTGATTGTGATCCATTTCACCGTATGTGTAACTAAGGGAATCCCAATACTCACCAACAGCAAAATAAGGTTCACTTGCATCGATGTAGTCCTTGACATAACCGCCCCAAAACCCTCTAACAAAATCAAGCCTCCATCCATCGTATCCAATTTCGCTTCTGTGTATCGGATTTTACCAGAAAAGTTAGAACATAGACTTGGACATAATACAAGACTGCTAATTTAGCAAAAAGTTCATGCATGGGATTTTGACACGAAACAAGGAAAGAAATCAAGAGTCAAAGATTACAAAACAACCAGCAGAGCATGTCCATGTGCCCCCTAGGAGCAACATGACAGCTTAAACACACAAGCTGATAAGTATACCAAGCTCATCAGGATCAGACTGGACGATATGTTACTTAGAACTAGGCAAAACCGGTTTTGACACAGGCCAGGTGAACTGCAGAGATTCTATGTCAGGCTATATATTATTGTACACCCACACAGGTTAACATTCAGCATCCACACATATACTTCCTGAGTAATAAATGATACTAAGACTGCATTGTGTAAATTGGAATTATGAATAATAAATGGTACTATAGATCATATGGAAACAACATAACCTTAGCCAGCACAACCATTCTTTGAGATCCTTCCTCACGAAGTCCTGTGAATGATCAATGTTTGGGGCAGCATGAAAATTATCTCCACTACTCTTGTTGCCCCTACCCTGCATTTCAGAAACAACCACTTATTATCTAAACAATAATGGTTTAAGCAATGATAGCTCTATAATGCATTTCCAATTGAGATACAGGAAACCACTCCCCAAATTCGCAAGGCCACACAGAAAATATAGTGACAACAGGTTTTCACTCATAAAAGCATGAAAAAAAATTTAGGGTCAACCAGATAATATTTTCCAATTGCCACCAAAATATTACACTACTGTACGTATGGCATTGTATTGTTTTGAAATATAGTCTTCGTGTCGGGAAAGCATGCATGGCCCATCAATGAAATTTCTTTCCATGCCCCCTTGAAGGTTTTGGAAGATGACCAAGGATAACTTAGTATTAAATTCCACTTAGAGAGACCAAACAAAAGATCGGGATAACTTCTAAATTGTGACCAAATTTACACCAATATGACAGGGTTTGTGAAACCAATCCCTCAAGGCTCCCCGTTTTGCAAAGGGTCTTACACTGTGGAACCCTAATAGTGAAGAATCAGTATTATAATAAATCAAGAATTTAATTTAGTGAGAGTGCCATATAAAATAATTCCCATTCCAGTGGTATCCAAAAAAATCAGATTTATTATGCCACTATGCATAGCACAAGAAACATTAGGCATGAAATATTAAAACAGCTGAAGATGAATACTAAAATATGAGATTGTGTTTTACTTATGAAATTATTGTATAGTTTACTAGAAAAATTAGCATCAACTAAATGCATGTCAAAAGATTATGAAAATGACTTTTCTACAAGTTCACGTTCTCCTCTTCTAGGATCTTATGATTTCATACCTATTCAAGCAAAAATAGCATATATATTTAAATGCTTTCTAGGGATACACTTCGTTCTAATTATTTTATGTTTATATCATGGCATGTAATTCCTACAAAGTGGATGACCATGTCATTCTTTGGGCTACTTTATTCAAAGTCCAGACAAACAAATAGGTGTCAGATCTTGGGACCAAAACATTCAAGCACCTGGAAGTGTGGATCATCTGCAACAATGGCCCGATCATCCCAATTTAAGCGACCCCCAAATATATTCCATACACCATTTTGATTCTGAAAGTGTGCACACCGGTGGTTCAAAACAGCATCTCCAAGAACTTTAAGACCCACGTCATGAAGATTCTTCACAAGATGTTTAAGCTCATCGATACTTCCATATCTGATGTATATATACGTATGCCACAGAGATCACATTGTATTTAAAGTGCACATTGTCATTCATATAAAAAGAAATGAGAACTACATTGAGAATTATTATAAAGAAAACAGATTCTTCATACATAAACAAAAGTAGAATGCTTGTTGTAAAGTGCAAAAGGACATAAATCAAACAACTAAACATAAACCATTTAATATTTTCTTCAAAGCCAGCCCTTATGTTAAAATGAAAAGACGAGGAAAAGAAAAAGTTCCAGATCAAATCTAAAAGATTATTGATCTGCTGGTCTCGCACCTGTTTCTGTAAATCCATGCTAATTTACATTCAATTGATGACCATCAAAAATCATTATGCATCTTTTTCCAGCTAAAATATACTTGTGACAAGTACCTGGAATTCAAATTATACAAATCCTTTGGCATGTATCCTTCAGGTGACACGGACTCTGTCGGTGGGGGCAACCAAATAACAGTGAATCCAAGCGAAGATATTTCTGTAGCTTTTTCTTTGAGTTCCATATACCATCTTCCGGACTTATGAGATTCCCAATTAAAGCCTTGAAGCAGTATTTCATACCCTGAGCCTGTCCCAGGGCAAATTTTGGCAGGAGGCCGTAGTGTCTCAGGTATTGAAACAGTTTCCTCTGTGAAAGTTGGAATCGAACTTCTGAAGATACTGTATGCTTCAGCTGCCAATTTCTCAATTTCTTGAAGAATGCTTTCTTGCACTTCTTTTGTTTTAGTCTGCTGACCCTTTTTAGAAGAAATGCCACTCACCAAGTTTCTAATCTCACTAATTATCCCATCTGTATAATCAGTTGGAGTAACTTCTTGATTTGCTTCCATAGACTTGCTAGATGCTAGTGCACCTTCAGATTGTTCATGTCGAGGTTGAGCAGGTATGCTGTTTAAATTAGAAAGGGGAATGTAGAAGTCATTTCCCTTACAGTTCAACCAAGTGCTCTCATTTAACTTCAGAACAAAAAGAAAGCCAACAAATTCTTCATCTAAAGTAAATAACCCCGAACATCCATTACCATTGTCTTTTGGCTGAGGAGAATTTGAAAAAGAAATAATAAATAAATAAACAATTTAAAAAACCATTCAAACCAGATTGATTAAAGACATTTGCTTAAGGTAAACTGTTAAGGCAACAGATTCCAAGTATTCAACAGAGACACAAGTAGACACGGACAACTGTGTTTTATTATTAACAATTAAAGTTTGTTTACTGAATTATATCAGGCTGCTGGGAAATATATCATTCCGAGTATCCTACCTTCTGCAGGTTCAAGCCAACAACAGTATGACCTAGGATGCACAGAAAAGTAAAAGGACCATCAAGTCAATAGGTCCTCAGTGAATGTAGGGAACTTGCTCAAGCAATATTGATATAGATTTTACAGTTCTGCGCATACTGACAGTAGAAATTACGAATTTGTGCTGGTGATTCTTAAAAAAAAAATAAATCAATAAATTGAAGGCAAAAAATTGCAAAGCGACTTTAATTAAACTAGCTTAGAACTCACCAGATCTAACATGTTCAATTAGTATTTAACTAGAAACAACAACACTAAGTCAATGAATCATGTTCTTCAAATAAGAGATTCAAGTCCATGTTACTGGCGAGTTCTAACCTTTAATAGAGTCCTCATAGCCTTGTTCTTGAACACAGTTGTTTCTGATGGATGTGGACCAGGTGGAATTTCCCAATTTTTGGTATCATCTCTGCAAACTCCCCAATGAACAACAACTTCTCCAGGTAGATCAGTTTCTAGGAAAAGAAGAATCTTCGCTGTCTTAGGGCACTTTGTAACAGATACAGTGGCTGAGTTTTGAATAGAAACTTTTTTGGTAATGGATTGCTCTTCATAGAATCCTTCTAGCTGCCCATTGTTTGGTTTAGCATATGTTGATTGACTACTGCTACCTTGATCTTCAGAAGGCAATGCTTCTGCTTTGAGAAGCATGTTGGAAAGTAAAGACCCTAGGATTCAGGGGAAGCATAAGCTGTAAGTTGATAAGTAAATACAAATGAAGAATAGGAATGAATAGAAATCATAAACCACATAGTTCCTACTCTATTTATCACCAATCCATAATAGTAACAGTAACTCTGTAAGTTCGATTTACAACCTAGTTAGAATTTGGCCACCCGATTCAGTTTCACATTCATGTGTAGTGGCTCGAAAATTCAACAAATTACACGGAAAGGGTTATCAGGGAATGAGTTGAATTTGATATTTCATTAGAATAATCACTAGAAGAAGTAAACAAGATTGCGAATAGTATGAAGGACAGAAAGGGTAACCTCACAGAATGCAATTCAAAAATTTAAGTCATTACCCACATCTAACTTTCCACTGACTTTATTCACCATTTGAACAGGTCTGCTTCAGAATATCCTCCCTTTTTAGAGAACTTAATAAAGGTCATACAAAGTGATAGGATCCCAGCATAGTCATAAAAATTTTATTGCAAAAATATGTGATTGAAAATTGAAACATGAAGTCACACAAAACATCAAATATTGGAAACAAAAATAGAACCCAACTGGGGGAAAAGAGAAAAAAAAAAAAAGACAATCAGAAAAATATACACATTTCTGAGCAATGATTTCTTCAACCTGGCCATAAACTGAAGCCTCCCTTTGCTCCAACTAAATTGCCATCACTGGAAATGTAATCCACTAGAGGCACCTTAAAATCTCTCCCTCTGTGTTGATACCAAGCTCCAGTTTCTTCATCCTGTCACCCCACAATAACCATGAAATGAGGGTAGAGAAAAGGTAGCATGCTGTGAAGGTAGATGCATGGATGCACAATACATATGTATATATATATATATATATATAGAGAGAGAGAGAGAGAGAGAGAGAGAGAGAGAGAAGTTTGGCAGTTCCAATAGCAGTTTTGACAATCAAAACCTTCAAAACAAAATTTATAGCTGCGATGGAACTTTTGGGATCTAAATCAATCTTCACTTCATGAAACAAATCTCCCTTGGATGATTTCTTTAGTGGTGTCTCTATTGCATAATCCTGAAAAAACAGTTTGTGCTTAACGCTTGTACTTGAAATGTAAAACTCAAAACTCAAATTCTAGAAGCAAGGTTCACTACCTTTACAAGAACAGAACCAGAGGGTCTCATATTCTTAGGAGGTTGATCCCATTCGCTGCAGGATTTGAAACATTGCATTACTACAAAAATCACAAGATAACAACTCACATACAACACAAAGGCAAAAAGAAGAGAGACAAACTTCAAAATTATCAAAAATAAACAGAATAACTAAATAATCTTTTTGGCTATGAAGATAAAATTCAAATAAAATTAACGAATTATTGACATCAAACAGAATTAACCTGCCGACATCGTCCACATAAGAAACTCCCCAATGAAGAATCCATTTCCCTGGAAGGCTACAGCCTACGCTAAGCTGCCAGAATTGTTTGTCCTTCTCCTTATCTAATCTGATGAAAATTTTCCCCTCAACCTACCATTCAAAACAAAATCAAACGACGATCAATAACATATTCCGAGACCCAAAAAAATATTTTCAGCTTCAACAAATCTTACTATAGTCTAAGTTAACTAAATAGGCAACTGAACTAATCCGATCAGTTTATTTCGCAGAAAAAGAGAAAAGCAAACTAATATACTCAATCAAACAACAGAAGAAGTATAAGAAACTCCAGTTTCAAATACCCCCTGTTTTTCTCATCAACCAAAATCGATTTTCATTTCTACGAAACACACGAGAAAAACATGATATCCATTAATACGCATAGATACGCATATTTATACATGTACTGGTATATGAAAAATACGAATCCGTATATATAAAGGAGTAATGGAAGTAGAAACCGGTTCAGTGCGCGCAAGAGGAAAGGTTTCCTTGAAGGAAAAATCGGAGGATTGAAAAGTTTCAAGGAGAGCCGTATCGGAGGAGGTAGCTCGAACAGTGTGGGGCCAAGGAGGCATAAAGTTGCAGAAGCTGGCGGTGGCGCCATGATTGGAGAAAAGCTTAGGAGAGAAATTCAAAGAGGAAGGTTTCAGGATCTTGGTTCTGCTGCAACGAAGTAAAGGATTATCTCTGCGAGAATAACGAAGAAAAGGCTGATTGGTAACGGTCGACATTTGTTTTCCGTTTTGATCTAATGCAAGAAAGAAAAATGGAGGAGAGAGAGTGAGAGGACGAAGAAATGGGATTTTTTCTGATATTTAAAAGAGTTGGCTGCCAATTTTTGACTGTATTTTTTTTCCGGTAAATGTTTTTTTTGTTAGATTTTGGAAAGCCAAAATGCATCCATGAATATAATCCCTGTGACTCAATGCCTGCCGTTACATTAGCACTAACATTTATCATCGCAATGTCCCGTCACAAAACTTAATCGCATTATTTTTAAATTCTTAAATATTTATTTTAATATATGTTTTATAAATACATCCAAAAATGAATAGAATTTCAATTTTAATTAATTGGAAACTTTCTACCGTCCAATTACGACTAATTACTCTTTATGTTTTTTTCAATATGTTGAATATAATTTTTATAAATTAAATAGACTAATTAATAATTAAATAAATGTTAATTATTATGTGAATCCATAGGATCTCTTCTTGTGGGTGGTTTATAGGACTCCTTTAACTGAAGAAAAACAGTTCTAACCGAAAGCGAGTGATTCGTGGCATGGTATGTATGCCTTTTGGGTCGGTGGCCATTCATTTTCTAGAAAAAGCCGTGTGCGAGCTTCCAACCTTTTACGACTTATTTTAAAGTAAAAAAGGGAAGGATCCTAGAGGTCGGGATGGCCAATAATTAAACCATCTTTACGTGAAACAGAAGAGTCAACATTTATACTTTGCAAAGTGAAGTTATATTGTTTTGATTAAACTATGCTTGTTTAGACACTCCATGTGGGGCTAGTTAATTGCCAGTAAAGCAGGAAATCCAACTTTATGGATATTGAATTATATGATGAGAAGAATCTTTGGTTTGCATTCCTCTAAATTCTGAATTATTTTGAATTTAAATGACACATAATTATTTATGTACTATATTCCTTACACGTCCATCAAATTATCGGTAACTAAGACATCTTTGATGAAATTATTGGCAAGCTCTTCTTCGGTAGGCCGCTATTGTGAGAGAACTTTACGGTTAAT
Source organism: Excoecaria cochinchinensis (assembly GCA_947683425.1). Classification (NCBI taxonomy): domain Eukaryota; kingdom Viridiplantae; phylum Streptophyta; class Magnoliopsida; order Malpighiales; family Euphorbiaceae; genus Excoecaria; species Excoecaria cochinchinensis. The sequence goes on from CANTUQ010000045.1 coordinate 994,155, forward strand.
CACTACTACTAAAGCTAAAACATAATTTCCGAATTTCTACTTTCTTTTAGGGACATAAAGCTTATGTAAAATTATAAAATAAAAAAAATAGTAATAATAAAGCTTATGAAAAAAATTAATTTCCAACGTAATGGGCCTTCAAGAATGCATCCTTAGAGATGCAAAAATCCTAGGGTTCTTGTACTGAGACCGGAGGCTTGAGGGTTCTATTTCTTTTTCTTACAAAATATGAAATTTAGAGATGATACTGCCATGTGCCAATAACTGTATATGAATGTGAAGGTTAATTACTTCAATTGTCATTCAATTTATAAAGAAATTTATTTTATAAAAACATTCTTTGCCAATTATCTTGGACGTGAAGTGTCTCATTAGTACTTTGATGCTAAATTCATAATTTATTAATGGTAATGATTATTTTAAATTTGGAGGGCCAAACTAGAAAAAAAAAAAAAAAAAAATTCAAAGATTATTTTAAAAAAATTCAATTTTTCGATTAAGTTTTTAGATAACTTCACTGGCAGCCGGTTGGCATGAATGAGTGAAAACTGCTCTCTTTGAATTTGCGAATTTGTTTGGTTTTGCAAAGATTTGCAAGAAGGCCTTAGGGTGTGTCAATAAAGGCAAAATTTAGTCATCAATTGGGGATGCTTCAGCCGCATTTAGCAGAAGCTGTGGGAATGCCAATTGTATTCGAGTGGGCTGATTGTGAATTGACGGAATAGATTATCAAAGAATGGTGACAGCATTGCATTCCACAAGGGATGACATTTCTGACTTTGAAATGTTGATATATATCGGACTGTGAAGATATCCTTTGCCGTCGTAGAAATATATATATATATATATATCAAATTATTTACAAATAATTATGATATTACAAATCTTGTCAATAGCCAAGACAACCATACATGATAAAAACGATAAAATTGAAAAAAAATAATTAATACTTTATTTTATTTTATTTTTAGAGTTAACTCCAAAATAAATTTCAAGCTTTCATTAATTTTTCAATTTAATTTTCTAACTTAAAAATTACAATTTTACACGCATCCGTTTTTTACATTTCAAATTAGAAATTATGTTAAAAAATCCATCCAAAATTTTCAAAATATTCCATGGATTGCATTGAATATTATGTTAGTTTTTGATGAATTTTTAAACATAATTAACAATTTAATATAATTAAATGTTGGGTGTCAAATTGTAAAATTTTTCAATTTATAAATTAAACTGAAAATTGAGTGAAAATTTATGTATCAATTTGTAACTAACCCTAATTTTTAAAAGATACATAAAGTATAATAAAGAATTATATAAACAAAAACATAAGAGAACAAACAAATATAATGAGCAAAAGGATGAATCTAATTCTGAAAAGACTACTCATAAACCCAAGTTAACATCCCTTAAACTCATTGTTGTCAAAAGAAGAACAATTAACAGACAAAATAGGAACTAAAATAGAAGAGGTATAAAGCCAAAAGGTGTAGCCAGCATATGATAAATAAGCCCATCCTGACCTAAATAAGAAAAATGAGTCGCCTTATTAGTAATCTACGAGTCCAACTAAAAGATAAGTGTCAAAATTTAGCATTTTAAACTGAAATGGATGAAAAATAATTAAAACATTATCTTTTCTTTTTTTCTCTTTTTCTCTTTTTCTCATAACATATTTTCAAAATTCATACACAATTACAAAGTGCTTTTGACATTAATACAAAAACAAATATATATTTTTTTAAAACAATATTAATATAATTTCCGATTTCAATATAGTCAAATACAAATGTGAAATTACACAAAGAAACTTCATTGCACAACTTATTGTCCAAATTACTAGCATATCTAAATTATATATATATATATAAAAGGTCTCCTTTATTAACAACCACGCTTTCAATATACTAGTTTTTATTTATAATAGGAAAGCTTCATGACAGCTCTCAAAATCAAAAATTTATCACCTCTCAAATATGAGTTAAAATTAGGAGTGAGCAAAAAAACCGATGGACTCGGATAACCGGAAAAAAAAAATTTGAAACCGAACCGATGGACTGGTTAACCGATTGTAATGGACTGGTTAATGGTTAATGTTTTGAAAAAACCGATATTAATGGACTGGTTAATAGTTTTTAACTCATGTGACTGGTTAACCGAACCGAAATCGAATTTTTAGTTAATTTATTGATTTTTTAATAATTTATAACAATTTATCCTAATTAAAAGTGATCATGTATTTTTTTTATTATACTAATTATTTTAAAGTTTTTAAGTTTTTTTAATTGGTTATTAGTAAGTATAATAATTTATCTAATTAAAAGTGATTATGAACCGGTTAATATATTTACTTATTAAATATTAATTTTTAAAAACAAATTTGCTTATATCCACCAAATATTTTTATTTTAACAACAATAATGTTATATTATAGTGAAAAAATTTTAATTTTTAAGTATCTTGAATATTTTAATTTTATTTATGAATATATTTATAATTAAAGTGGTTAACCGAAAAATATTGGATAACCGATCCGAAAATCCAAAACCGATGGACTGGTTAACCGATGGTAATGGACTGGTTAATGGACTGTAATTTCAAAAAATCGATATTAATGGACTGAAACTAATGGACCGGTTAACCGACCATGCTCACCCCTAGTTAAAATGGCACATCTCTTTTCTTTTAATTAAAAGTTTTGAATTTGAATTCTACTCATAAAGTATTTTTAAGTATTTAAAAGTGAGCACTTTCTCCCATTTATAATTCTGTCCAGTGTAAATTTAAATTAATCGGATTAGTAAGATTCATATATTAGATGGATATAAAAAAACAAAAACAAAGTTTCAATGCCAGTGGTATTCGTTGGTGTCAAATAATTAAATTCTCACTTAGAGTAATAATAGGATTTAATCTAAAATATTATAATTATTATAGATATTGGGAAATATTATAATATCTAACAAACATGTTAGTTAATAATAATAATAATAATAATAATAATAATAAAGCTAACCTGAATCTTAAATCAAGAGGTTAGAAAAAGAAAATGAAATTTTACATTTATCTATATTTACAAACATAACTAAAAGAGTATTAAAACTCTGCTTAAAATAAATGAAAATTTTATAAAAATAATTTGTAATTTTTATTTTTCATGCTTGAAATACAAAAAAAAAATATAAATTGAATTCATAATTCAATTTATCATGTTTTCACAAAATTCTGCCAAAATATGTTAAATTTGCAAATGAATTTTATATTTTTAAGAGTTAAATTTGAAAAGATTTAAATACTCTCATAATCATTTATTAAAAATAAATTATTTTTGTACAGCTAAAGTAGTCTGTTTTTCTTTCTCCTATTATTGTTTTTCTCTCTCTCCTACCACTGTTCTGCTCTTACAAAACCACCATCACCAGATTTTGATTCGCCTCCATTAGACCTTCACTGACCAGTTTCATTGGTTGTCGGTATGTATGGTTTTTTTTTTCGTTTTGTTTTTTATTTTTTCTAAATTATGATTGAAAAATCAGTCATATCAGTTTTTATAAAATACAATTAATTGCTCTATTTAAATTCTAATAGTAAATTTTTTGAGACAGATTAATCATTAATATTGCTTGTAGGTTCTAGCCATCATATTCAAACAAATATCAAATTATTAATTTTAATAAGTAAATGAAATAATGACATCGTTTTTCTTTTTTAGGCGTCGTTATTCAAAAGCTATTCAATTTAATTGTTTCAATGAATATATATATATATATATATATATATATATATATATATATATATATATATATATATATATATATATATATATCGGATGATTAGATGAAGAAAGAAAGAAAGGAAAAAAAAAAAAGACTAATTCAGATTGACAAGTAGTTTGAATAAGCCTGAATATGAAATGAGAATAAGCCTGGATGTAAAATGGAAAGTGACGACGAGTTGCAATTCAAGTTTAATTAAACTATAACTTGCGTACTTAGATTGTTGTACTATTTTTCTTCAAGTTCTTGATTATATGTTCTTTTTGGTTTTCATGGGTTGATATCAGCGCCATGTTTTTGGTTTTCATTTGTTTTTTTTTTATTTATCATTTGTTAATGGTTGTTAAATTTTTTTAATTGTGAATAATTGGAAAAAGCTATTAAAATTAGTATTAAGAATATTTAAAAAAATAAAATATAAATGAATTTTTTTATTCATTTATTTCAATTATAAAAATAAAGAATTCATTTTCAATTTTATATTTTAGTAATTATATTTAAAATATAGAAATTTATTTATTATAATAAATTCCATTGGAAATTTATTTGTAAATGAATTTTACAATTTAAATTTATTTATTTCAAGCGAAGTCTTAGTTATATATATATGTTGCGCTTAAAAAAGATTTCAAATTGAAAATCTAAGAGAAATTACAATGGTAATAACTATTGTCGAACTTGCTGCAAATAATTATTCAAAAACTAAGCAGTCTTAGGAATTTGTATTTTGAAATTCGGTGTTGCGTATATGTGATGATTACAGGACTAAAATATATATATAGTCAGATTGCACTATTATTCTAAATGATAACTGATAACAAAGATAATTCAATTTAATATAAAACTCTACCGGGAGTTAATGACAAATTAGAAATCTATGAGTCATATCCTATTTAGAATCTGATTTCTATTATAACACTGATTCTCTACCTTATAATATAAAACTCTACCGGGAGTTATGAATTTTTTTATTCATTTATTTCAATCATAAAAATAAAGAATTCATTTTCAATTTTATATTTTAGTAATTATATTTAAAATATAGAAATTTATTTATCATAATAAATTCTATTGGAAATTTATTTGTAAATGAATTTTACAATTTAAATTTATTTATTTCAAGCGAAGTCTTAGTTATATATATATGTTGCGCTTAAAAAAGATTTCAAATTGAAAATCTAAGAGAAATTACAATGGTAATAACTATTGTCGAACTTGCTGTAAATAATTATTCAAAAACTAAGCAGTCTTATGAATTTGTATTTTGAAATTCGATGTTGCGTATATGTGATGATTACAGGACTAAAATATATATATAACCAGATTGCACTATTATTCTAAATGATAACTGATAACAAAGATAATTCAATTTAATATAAAACTCTACCGGGAGTTAATGACAAATTAGAAATCTATGAGTCCCATCCTATTTAGAATCTGATTTCTATTATAACACTGATTCTCTACCTTATAAATAGCAGGAATTCAGATATTTTCACTGGACTGAATCTTTTTTTCAATTACAATATATTTTTTATATTTTAGTCAAGATATTGACTTGACCGTCGGAATATTTATAAATTTTCACAGGTCCTTTATTCTTTTTGGCAGGTAACTGATCATGAAAATTTTTTTGAAAATGTTATCATTGGTTTGGTGAGCGTGGACAAATGGTGGGAAGAATAGAACCCATGGAAATATGGAAATCTGAACCCAAACCATCGTCTGTACAATTCTCGTTCCTCAAGTTTTAATTTTTTATTATTTCACCCATTGAAAATGGTGGGAAGAACAAAACCCATCAACGGCGCTACAAAATCTGGATCTACTTGTTATTTAATATTTATGGCCAATTGGCTATTTGGCTTGAACAATTGAGTGAGTTTCTTGTACAATAATCAGTGGAAAGTCGATGGGCTTAAATTGATAGATGCATCAAGCCTCTGGCCCAATAACTATTTCCACTCAATGTGGCTCCCCATTTTCACTGATCACGGAGGTTCTCGACGGTAATACCTGGCCCCTGTATTGTTCATAAGCGTGGCGCTGATATTCTCCATGATCCTTAGTTTAATAAGGATACTGGCTTTCCTTTGACTGAAAGAGATCAACTAGGACTGCGTGGACTCCTTCCACCTCATGTTATATTATTCAAACAACAATATGTTCGTTTCAAAACGCTTTCTGTAAGCATCTGTAACACTTTCTCCAAATTCTGCATTACCTACCACCAGAACTTCTTCTTCATCATCATTTACAGTTGAAAACCTTGTGAATTCATGTGGGCTTTCCTTTGAATCTGCAATTTCAGTTTAAGAAATTTTAGCTCGATGAAAAGCAGCCATAAAGGGCTCAATCTGTAATAGATCTCTTGAAATCTTATCATTTCAGCGATACCCTGATATGAGCCTAAATAGTTCATATTTAGTCCATATTTTGTAATTAAAATAATGTTTATTGGTAGTTAATTGTGTTAGAATTAGGTATGTTTTGTGTGTTGTTTTATGTTTTGTGAGTATAGGAAAAATTGGAGAAAATAATAGAGAAAGGAGCAAAATTGTGTAAGAGAAAAGGAATCTGTCGCGAGTGCGAAGAAGCATCGCGAGCGCGACAGAAGGTGCTAAAGAGGAGGGAAAAAAAGAGAGAAAGAGAAGAACCAAAGGAGAAGCCGCGCGCTGTCGCGAGCGTGACGAAATGCGGAGGAAAGCAAAGCAGCCAGCGCGAAGGAAGAGAAGCAAGGGAAAGAAGATCGTGCTTTGTCGTGAGAGCGATAGAGAGAGCCATTGGACAGTTATTTTCAAAAGTCACTTGAAGAGACATATTTTCTCACCAGCTATGCACAACTCTTTGAAGAAACTTATCAAGGGTTATGACTTTTAGAACAATATATATATTTAATTTAATTGTAATTTGAGGGATATATAGAATTTTAACTACTTAATTTTCTGTAAGTTTTGAGAGAACATTTTTCTGGAGTTCAAGTTCTAAGTTGGATTTTATGTTTTGAAAAGAAAGCAATTGCAAGGAAGAAGATTAGGGCCTGTTTACTTACAGAAAATAGTTTTCTGTTTTCTGTGTTCTATTTTCTTAGAAAATTAGAGTATTTATTTTCTGTAGAAAATTTAGAGAACGCGTTTATTTATCAAAAAATAAAAAATTAGAGTATTTATTTTCTATATATATGTGTACGTATGTACATATACATATGCATATGCATATCAATAAATGAAAAATTAGAGTAATTATTTTCTATATATATGTATTTGTATGTACATACATACACATAAATGCATATACATATGCACATACATATCAATAAATGCTAAATTAGAGTATTTATATTCTATATATATGTGTATGTGTGTATATATATATATATATATATGAATAGCATGCACATGCATATGCATATAAATATATGTGTTCGTGTGTGTGTATATATATATATGTATGCGTGTGTATATATATATATATATATATCTATGCATATGCATGCGCATGTACATATGTATATATATATGCATATGCATGTGACATGCATGTATGTGTATATGTATATGCATATGCGCGCGCGCGCACACACATATATATGTATGTATCTATATGTATAAATATGTGCATATATATGTATATATATGTATATATATACGTATATATATACATATATGTATGTGTATGTCTACGTACATGCATATATATGTATATGTATATATATACATACATATGTATGTAAGTACATACATACATATATGTATATGTATGTATATATGTATGTATATACATACATATGTATATAAGTACATACATACATATATGTACATGTATATATGTACATGTGTATGCATGTAGATATATACATGTCTATGCATACATATACATATACATATGTATGTATGCACATACATGTATATGTATGTATATATATATGTGTAAATATATACACATGTATATATGTATTAAAATGATTTAGAAAATTTAGAAAACATCTTTTATTAGTTTTCCAATCTCTTATTTATTTTAGAAAACTGGAAAATCTATTTTCTATTTTCTATTTTAGAAAATTGACTAAAATAAACACGATCTCTGTTTTCTGTTTTCTGTGAAAAAATTTTCTGGAAAACTGGAGCAGTTTTCTGTAAGTAAACAGCCCTTACATTTTGTGAAGGGAAAAATGGTTGAGAGATCTCCTTATTCTATTTCTAATCTTTACTTGTTCTTTGTAAACATTAAATAAAAGTTCTTTGAGAAACTTGAATGATATTAATGTTATTTCTATTCCCGTCAATGTTAATAGTCTTTGAAAGCAGAATCCTCTATTGGTATATTTGCATGATCATTATAAGTTAAAGTAGAATTGAGAGGTTCACTTTATTTTACAACTAATAGAATTTCATTATCAAAACATAACTTGAGAGATTAGTATGTCAAGATAATTGCTATAAGTTGGTAATTAATTTTAGAATATGTAATTAGAATTAACTAGTTTATTAATGAGAGTTAAGGATTAAAATTGTAATTGCATGTTCTGGGCATTCTAATTCATGTCGAGAGAGTGAATTAAAATATTATTCTAATTTGGCTTGCTGATAAGATTATAATTATAATTAAAAGATGAAATCAAGTTTCATAATTATTAGTTCCTCATCATCTACATTATCTTCTTTGATCATTTTTAACTAGGTTTAATTAATTTGCATGACACGAGTAGTATAGAATTAATTTACAAATTATTGAACATTGTAAACAAAATAAAATCAAGTAGTAATAGTGAGTGATATTTAATCTACATTATCTGCGGGATCGACATCTTAAGTACTATAAGCGATTAAACGTGCACTTGCAGAGTTAGCGTTTTTAGCACCTAACATATCCAGGTGGCCAAATTAATCGCAAAACTGCCTTCTACTCTCCATTGCAATGTTGAATCTGTTCTCCTGCCTAAAGTTGATTATCTCATCAAAATCGGGTTTACAGGTGAGCTTTTTCCTCGACTTATTTTTTCGAATCCTGTAATTTTGGCACGTTCTTTAGATTCTTGAATCAAACCAACTTTGGAGTTCTTGAATCGATTCTTCATAGGGATAAGAAAATGCTTTTTGCTATCAAGCATGATTTTGCAATTCTTGCTTCGAGATCTAATATGTTGGAGTTTAATGATTAAGGGATATGGGTTGAATGGATGTGGACTTCAGGCTCTTGAAACATTCTCAAACATGTTGTATAGTGGGGTCAAGCCTAATGATACTGTCTTCCTTTTTGTTTTATCTGCTTGCAGTCAATGTGGGTTAGAACATGAGGGTCACAACTGGTTTTATTCTATGCAAGAAAAGTATGGAATTACTCCAACACTTGCGCACTATGCTTGCATGGTGGATTTACTAAGTCGCAAAGGAAATATCAAGGAGAAGCTCCCATCAATTCGAACAAAAGGCATAGCCCTGCTTTCATACTGTAGCCTAATGAAAGCTGCAGTTCCTTGAGATTTGTTAGTTCAGGAACTTTTGGAATACTTACTTGTGCACGTGGAGGGTGAAGCTCAAAGGCGGTGGCTTTTCAAAAATTTTTAACTCAAAAACATGTCCTCCCTCTTTGATACTACCCCACCTTCAACACCAGCAGAGTGATCTCGCCGGTGGTAGCTCTAATACTATTTGGTTAAAAAAGGTAGTTTAAATCCGTAAGACCCAAATCAAGAAATGGCATCACTATTTTGGTCACCGGTGCTGCTGGGTTCGTCAGAACTCATATCTCTGTGGCGCTGAGACGGCGAGGGGATGGTGTAGACACCGGGTCTCGAGGTGGTCCAAGATCAGGATTACCCGATAATGAAAATGATGCTTGACACAAGCAAATGTGTCAAAAATGATATTTTCCTTATCGAAAATCTCCTTCGTTACTCTAAAAATTTTAATTCAAAAATTTGCATTTTTTTATTTATCTATTTATTTTATTTTATCCCCTTTATTTTTATTTTTATTTTTATTTTACTTTTATTTCTTTTTTATTATATTTTTTTATTTTTGTTTTGTTCGTTTGTCACGTGCAGGAGCGGCGCGTGCCTACGGGCGCACGCGCTGCGGAGGCAGCGCTCGCCCCCTGGGGTGCGTCTCGCAGAGGCACGCGCACCCCTTGGGGGCGTCTCGCAGAAGCGAGGCGAGCACCCCTGGGGCGCGTCTCGCTGAAGCGAGGCGCACACGCCCTCCTGGGGCGCTCCTCGCCAGGCGACGCGCGCGCCTCTTGGGGCGTGCCTCGCCTGCCTCCACACGCGGCCTTTTTTTGCTTTCTCGCGATCGTTTTTTTGTATTTCCTCTGTCAATTTGCAGTCTGATTTTTCTGTTTCTTTCACGTTTTTATGCTTTTTTCGGTTAACTAAAAATGAAATAGCTTTGATCTCTTTCCATTTTTGGACGAGGCAGAAATTAAAAGGATTTCTAGTTTTTATTTCAGAGTGAGAGCTGCATTTTTTCATTCAAGAGGAGAGAAAGTTTTCTCTCAAACAAAGGGGCAGCCGAGAGTCTTTTTTTTTTTCAAAGCAAAATTATTAAGTTTTTTCAAGTCTTAGCCTTCTTTTCTTCTTCTTTTTTTTCTGCAAAAAAATATTTTCATCCGGAGATTTGATTTAAGTAAGGAAAATCAATTTCCTTTATCTTGGATCATTCCTCTAAAATTATTTTCATAAAATTTGAAGAAACTTAGATGTTTCTTAAGATGTTCTTGTGTTTATCACCACAAAAATTGACAAGCAGGACGGATCAAGGCATTCTATTTTTCGATTTATAAATTCTGAGAGTAAACACTTGGAACCATTTTCATTCATTTATTTTCTCCTGTACATTATTTATTGTAATTAGTATTTTTGCCTTTTACTACTAATACCATGTCTATTGCCTAATATTTTTGAGGTTATTAATATTGCCACTGTTGACGTATTCATGTAGCTATTTACTTGATTTTTCTTGTGCTTCTTTTAGTTTAATTTGTGTGGTTTTATTTTGATTGTTTTGCCGCCGGCTCTTTTTCTTCCTTGTTGTTACTATTATTATTATTATTATTATTTGTTTATTACTATGTTATAATTTTGTGTTCTATACCACTATTATTATTATTATCATGTTGTTATCATTATATTATGTTATTGATATTATTACTCTATTTTTGTTTACTGTTGACATCATCATAATCATTATCATTATTATTATTATTATTATTATCATCATCATCATCATCATCATAATCATCATTTCATTTTGCCATCATTTTTATTATCATCTTTTTCTTTGGCTTGATTTATTTTAATCCTATTTTACATGTAGATTATTTGTTCATTAAATTAATTTGCCCAATATTTATTTCGTCTTTACTTGATTAATTTTATAATCATTACTAATATTTTTAATATTATTTTTCTGTCTGAGTTTAATTTGAGTCGTATCGTGTGAGCATTTCCGTGACCTCCCGGATAGGTCACGTCGCGTAGGGGAGCGCGTCGTTTGGTGAGATCTTTCCTATCCTTTTACGTGTTTATGTTTGCTTGTAAAATAAATATTTTATTTATGCACGCGTGAAATAAAAAATCGCAAAAATATTTTTATAATTAAATTGGAGTTTTTACTAATAAAAGTGGGACCAATGTCCCGCATTTTAGCCAAGAAATGTAAAACATCACAATAAAATGAAGAGTTTATTTTTCTCCAAAATTGGGATCACTCATCCCGATTTTTCAAACCAACAATCGAACAATTCTTCGATCACTTTTCAAAATAAACGTGAAGGAACCAATATTTTTTAAACCAAACAAATGCCCCGATTTATGTATGTATTTTTTTATGTTTGACTTTGTTTGTTTGTTTTAAATTTAGATTCATGCATTTTTCTTTTGGGCCTTTGTAATTAATTTTGGAGCAACATTATTTAATTTTCATTTGGAATTGTATTCCGTCTCAATTTACATTTTTAACCCTCTTTCATTGGGGTTGTATTCCGCCCTAATTTCTTTAATTGTGTGTTTGGTGTGTTTGCTACTTTCTTTTATTGTTTTATCTACCGCCTTTCTTTATTGCTTTCCTTTATACCTTTTGAATGATTGCAATGCGCTTTCTTTAATGCATTAATCGTGTGAGATAAAAGATAGAATTTTAGGAAGTTAAAAACTCATTTATAATTAACCAGAGCATAAATAAGAGTGAAGTTTCGAACACCAATCTCTGGTCTAGACCAATAAGAGGTTAGAGACCTTTTCCAATTTCTCGTAAATTAGGTGGCGACTCCAAAATACCCCAAAGGTGCCTAAAGGCATCGTGAGACTAGATGATCCTTCCCAATGTTCTATTGGGAAAGAGGCATCCAAGATATCTCATAGCACCCAAGATCAAAAAGACGCGAACCAATCCCTCAAATCCTAAAAGCGGGTTCAACGAGGGCCTTTGTTAGGTTCGGCGCGCGTCACAGTGGCGACTCCGCTGGGGATCGTTTGTAACTTTGTTCTGAAAGTGCTTTGGTTGATATATAATTGGGTTTTTAAAACTTAAAATTCTATCTCTTTTGAAAAATTTGCATCGCATTTTAGAGTCTTAGAGTTATGTTAGTTGGTCCCCTATCCTACCCCGGTGCATTCCCAAAACATAACCCTACTTTCACTCATTGTAGGGAAGTGTTAGGGATAATCACCAGCCCAGCTCTCGTACCATTAATGGTATATTAAATGGAGACCCGATCGGTCGTCATGCTCGTGATGAGCTAGACACTTTGGCAGGGACCATACTTGGTAGACCGAAAGTATCACCCCCTTGGACCAAAGCCCATGTAATGGCAAATAGAAACTTTCACTAGGTGAAACGTACCGTAATATCGTGCTTGCTATTTGGGCTGTCATGTATTAAGCAAAAATAATCAAATCAAATGGTCTCCATCAATGGTTTTCATGCCCCATTGGGCCGATCCCGGTTTGGTTGAACTGTTTAGATACATAATGGCTAAACACCCATGCGTATGTACATTAGGCTAGAGTGTTGTGTTGTCGATTTTTCACCGTGTACCATACTCATCCATTGGATTTCCTGTTAATTCATGGATCAAGCCCACCTAAGAAAGAGACCGCATTACCTTGTGTGTGGGAGAAATAAGATTGGAAGGATCTATCTGCTTGCATGTGTTTGTTCATGCTGCACCAGCACGGCCATGCATTACATCTCAATCATGCATCATCCTAACAAAGGTGTGTTTTGAGGCCATCATAGATACGTCCAAATAGTTTAGAGGTCCCGACGGTCGACTAAGAAAGATTTTCCCAGAGCTAGTGTCAGATCAGAGTTTGAATTCATCAATAGAGACGAGAATGTCGGATCCATCAATCGGTTCTGATGCAACAAGAGCAATGATTGCCGAAGAAGTAGGGAGAAGGTTGGAAGAGTTTGAAGCTAGAATGATGGCAATGATGGGTAACCTTGCCACTACCTTGGCCCCACCTGCTGGGCGACAGACTGCCGCTCCAATTAGGGAGCAAGAGGAACAAGGGATTGTAAGAGAGGATCCCCCAGCGGCAATCAATCCACCTACAGTTGAGCCAAGAGCGCCAACGCCTGTTGAACGTAGAGAGGGCCCCAAATCTGAGATTGACGTATGGGAGGAGCCAGAGGAACTGATGGTAGTAAAAGGGAAGTTGCCCAAGCTAGAGGATGCAATGTGGAAAAAGATGGAGGAGCGGTTTGAAGCCATGACAAGGATGTTAAAGGTAGAAGGAGGAATGAACCCTGAAGATCGGGAGCTGAATAGCGATGATTTGGTCCCTAAAATTTTCAAAATGCCTGACATTCCCAAGTTCGATGGCACTTCCGATCCCACTGCACACATTAAATAGTACTCACTGGTGATGAAGGGCACTACCTTAACAAAGAAACAGAAGATCGAGTACTTTTATCTGAGCTTAACCGGCTCGGCAGTAAATTGGTATCATGGGCTAGACCGAAGGACAAAAGAGGATTGGGACTTACTGATGGAAGAGTTTCTCAGACAGTATGATTGTAGTACAAGAATGGACGTAACTTTGAAGGACTTGGAATTATTGCAATAAAAGGCAGGCGAGTCTTTTTACGAGTATCTGACCCGATGGAGAAACAGGGTAATGGAAATTAAAAGGAAGCCAGATACTCAGGATCAGATACGTCTGTTCATTAAAAATGTGAGCCCGCATCTAAGAGATGGACTAAAGATGAAGGGGCTGAGAGACTGGGAATCTTTGAAAAACATCGCTATCGAGGCTGAGGGAGAGTACCTTTTGAGAAGGGCGAGCAATGAGGCTTATGCCAAGAAGGGCTACACTAGTCAAGGGGCAACCAAATCAGTGGGCTCTAGCAGTGGCAACAGAAGTGGGAAGACGGCTGAGGTATCGGCAACAGGAGTCAGTCAGAGGTACTTTTCAAATTGGGGTCGGTCTTTGTCCTGGGTATTGAAGCGATTGATAAAAGAGGGAAAGCTACAACCCCTGCAACCTAAGCCAGCCAGAACCCAATGATAGCCGGGGCATAAAGAACATGAATATTGCGCCTTTCACCAACATATTGGGCATTTGACGGACAATTGCATGATGCTAACGCACCAGATTTAGGATCTGATCGATAGTAAGCAGATCACAGATCCTGAACGGCGAGAGGACAAGAAGAAGTTCGACTATAACGCCGTGCCACCACCTGTTTTTATGATTGGGTAAAGTCTACCTGAGTGGTATGTCCTATATGTAACGCCCTTATTACTTCCTACCATACTTACGTCATGATTTATTTCTACGATTATTATGATTGGTTGATGTGTGTTAAAGTCAATTCATTTTAGCTATATCAAGTTCGTTAATGAATCATTAACGAATTCTTAATTATGCATTATTCACTTGATAGTCATTTAGTTAGTTTCCTGTCGATTGATCTATAACTGTCTCAGATTACTATTCACTTAATAAAAATTTCGGCAGCATAACAGCTGTGTATGCAACGTACCCTCCTGCAAATCAAGCAATTTCCACAGCCCACACGGGCACAACAAGCTAAATTTATAAATTATATCATCATATTACCCATATGCCCGCCATAATGGAATTAGAACTGTGTCCACATAATCTACTCATAAAGTATCCTAAACATTCATAAAAATATATATATATATATACATATATATACAATCCAAAAGTTATATAACCAAATAGTCTGATTTACAATAACTACTATACATGCAATTTCCTAACACATACAAAATGTCTTCTTAGATACTTGCGTCCATCCCACTTCCAAAATCCCGGGTATGCTTGCTCCAAAATATCTAACCGGTACCTAGCGCAGTCAAATACAAAAAAAACTACGCGCTGAGCATAAAATGCTCAGTGGTGGATATAAATCCAAAATTTTCCAATACATAACACACACAAGCAAGCATACAAAAATTTTATTCAAGTAATGTTATAAAGTTAATCACTTAATTTCTCATTTTCTCATTTCTATACAATTTCCTAACTTAATAATATTAAGGTTTAGTAACCACATTATTAAGGTAACCCATGACTGTAATTAATTTACATATAAATCCTTTAAATATCTTCATATTTGCCAAATTTCATCTTAGTGTTTTAACTTTATTTTATATTTAAACTTATACTTAATTTTTATTATACTATTCTATTTCTTTAATTGTCTATTTATCTATTTTCCCTCTCATTTTCTTCATCATTGTCATTTTATACATATCATCATATTTTCTTTAATTTGCCCCTAGTATCAGTCCGGTAGAAATCTCCGGACCGGATACGCGGGACGTGGATCCCATAGGCCCATAACAAATATAAGCAAAAACAGATCGAATACAGATACAAATGCAGATATCTAGTCAGACAGATATAGGGGCGGCAGACCGTCATTGGTCTACCAAAGCGGGTCGTCATTGACCCATACCGCAGTGAACTGTCCTTATGGCTAGCCAATTATATCCCGAACTAGATTTTACTACCAGACAACTAAGGGCAATGCAAATATCATTATATAACTCTTCCGGCTATTAAATGTTCCGACTCCCTTCTAACTCTTTCCTACCATTTTCCAATTTAAGATCTACTTGTTCTTTAATTATTTTATTTATTTATTTTTATTTTTATTTTTTTTAAAATGGTAATTATGCCATTACCCCACTATAACATATTATATCCTATTACCAACTTGTCATATTCAATAATAACTTAACAGTGTTTTCAATGAGTTAATATTTGCTACAAATAAATTTTTCATCCATAATATAGCTCTTATTTTACTAAATTATTAAAGTCTCATGTTACTTACCAATTTAACTCCTTCGGCCACTTTGTCAACCTTTCTATAACTCATTCATTTTTATTTATTTATTTATTACTTAATTAACCTTAATTCATGCCTTATACATTAAATTATTTTTAGCATCCAAGTTATATTCTATTATTCTTCATTATCTCTATATTCAGCCAACCTATCTACTTTCGCCCTACAATTAATTTCTTAATTATTTTCACTCACTTCATTCCACTACAAGTTAATTAGCTTTATAACTTAATTCCTTAACCATAATTGCAAATAAACTTTAAAAATACCTCATATTTCATTCGGCCCACACTACAAATCCTACCATATTTTTATCTTTCTTCCAATTTACTCATTTAATTCTCAATTCTAACACCCAATTACACATTCATCACGATAGTTTCAATTAAGCACACATACATCATGCAAATATACACACATAAGCATAAAATCAATTGAAATTCTTGGAAAATAATGGATTTTTATATCCACTAACCTCAATTAGCAATTCTTCACTCCTCAAACTTCTTTTTCTTTTCCCTTTTCCTTGGACTCACTTTGGCCACCTCTTGCACCCAAAATTGACACCCTAAGCTTTCTTCTTAATTCCTCTCCTTCTTCCACTCAAATCTGAAATTAGAGATTGCCAAGGGGTTGAAAAGGAGCTGAACTTAATGTAGGAGGCTTGAATTAGTGGGAAATTTGGAATAGAATAGAGGAAATTAGGGTGAAGGGACAAAGAAGGGGTTACGGTTTTGAAGAAGGGAGAAGAGAGCTGCAGATTTTTCAAGGCTAATCTAGACATTTCTGGTATTTCCAGCTTTTACATGGCTGGTGCTATGGGCTGGGCTGGTCCAATTAAGAAGGTCCAACCTAATTCAAGCCCAATTACACAATTAAGTCCATTTATATGCACTAAAATTAATTCTCTCTCTTCCCAAGCTCCATTTCACTTAAAATAAATTTCATAATTTTTAAAATAATAATTTAAGTTTTCACAAAAAATTTCACCTCAATCGGAGTCCGTTTTCGATCCGATTCACCAAAATCGGTTCGATTAGACAATTTTCGGTGCTACCGTAAAATTAATTTTTTACAACCAAAATATACTACACATCATTTAAGGTAAATCTGGAAATTTGATGATTTTTAGAGACCATTTGTTATTTTTAAAGTTTTGGTCAAACTACAGTCAAACCGTTTACTATTTGAACCGAAACAGTGAAATTTTTCTATTTCCGACTTTTGGAAACCTATTTAATCTCGTTTAGATTCCAAATTTTTAATCTCAGACTTATAATTACTAATTTTTAATATTTTATTTATATTTTCTTTAACTTTCGGGTGTATTTTTCTACCTTAGGTGTATCGAAAAATACTATTTGCAATAGTTTAAATTTTCAGGCCATTACACTATAGGATTTGTATGGGAATGAATATGTCGCTATCACCCACCCCGGGACAAGCGAATGAGGGATTTTTGTAGCGGCGATAAATCATTGGTCCGCTAGCGCGAGTGGAGAGGAAGACGGTTCCCGGGGATGATAATAGAACGTCGACCACAGCATCCATGTTGGCAAGGAAGGAAGGAAATAGCTATTTAGATGTTCTCTTTTTATTTTTGAACTATTTAATGTTTAATTTTGGTTTTTATTAAATGAAACGAATGATTCCACTCATCTGTGTGATATTTTCTTGTGATTTCACTATGCATAATCATGACACATTCATATTTAATAATGATTCAAATGATGTCATTTCATTTAATCTCAGAATTTTGGGGAACCCAAAGAAAATCTTGATAGCATCTGTTATGACTCTTGAAGAGAGAGTAAAAGAGAGAAAAAAAAATGAAATAAAAAGTCTTTGCCTGGACATGTGAAGACATGCCAAGAGACGATTATGAAGCCGCCGAACACGCTATGCCAGTGTATCCCGATCATGAACCATTCAAGCAGAAACCCAGAAGATTCAAGCCAGGAGGGACAGAAAAGGTTAAAAGAAGGAGTTCACAAGCAGAAGCAAGGTTAAATTTTTTATCGGAATACAACACCCGACTTAGTTGGCCAACTTTATCCCAATAGTTAAGAAAGGAGGTGCGTGCATGTGTGAACTATCAGGATTTGGACCAGGCTTATCTAAAAAAAAGAAAAGAAAAATAAAAAGAAAAAAAAAAGAAGAGAAAAAAAAAAACAAAAAAAAAGAGAGAAAAAAAAGAGAGAATTGATTATCTAGGAGCAAGCTTTGTTCAAATCCCGTTGATCTACATGTACCTGCATTTTGTTATTCTTCTTAGATACTGAAAATGACCTAAAAACTGATTCACAAGCTAGCCACCCAGTTCATCAGTATAGAGGGTGTGCAGTACGAGAGGCATACCTATATTTTGCCATTCTTCTTGGATACTGGAAAAGACCTGAAGACTAATACACAAGCTATCCGCCCAGTTCATCAGTATAAAGGGTGTGCAGTACGAGAGGTGAGCTGATGACATACATCTAAGATACCAAACAAGAGGAAGGCCAAGAAGGTTATGCAGGAAACCCATGCTGGGGTCTGCAGTCGGAACCCCTACAAGTGTCATGTTTTATTCCTCGATGCATGGGGCAAAAGCATTACTGCCCGTTGAAGTATGTCAAATCTTTAAGGGGCAGTCATCGAAGCAACGGCTACAGCTGCTAAGCACGTTAAACGGAAATAGGTTTTGGGATTACTATCGCAATCAGATCTATCAGAAAATACCTTATTCGATCATTTGGGAAGAAAGTCAGAAAGTGCCCTACTGAAAGAGTGAGATTTGGTCTTCAAGCCAAGACGGACGAGGTAAATTCAGGTCAACGTATAAAGACCCATTTGTTCTTGAAAAGTTGTTACCCAAGGGAGCAGCATTCCAACAGACAACAAGGGAAGCAAGTTCAAAGAACAAGTCAGCATCAACATACCCAAAAAGGTCCATGGCTAAAGACTAAAAATCAAAAGAAGAGAATAAATGCCCCGCAGGTTGAAAACCGAAAAAAGGCGGCCTTTCTAAAATTGGGCGCCTCGTCAGGATGAAAATCGAAAAAAGGCGTCCTGGTCAAAAATTAGAGGCTTGAGAGAAAACGTCCAATCAAGAAAACCCGAAAGAGCTAATTGAAAATAGGAGTTTTGATGTTTTTAAGATCCATTTTGAGATTAAATGTAATTCTGCATTCTGAATCTATATTAAATGGTGATCATGTATGGAAAAATCATGCTGAAATGTACACGAGTTTGCAGAAAAATATAAGACAAAAGTAGTTTAACTTATCATTTCCTAGTTCTTTTGTCAAAAGAGAAACATCATTCATTACAGAATGTGTGAAATCTAAATGGCTATACTCTGCGCCTGCTCTCACCGGCCAGATGCCTAAGTCGATGGTCCCTGTTATCAAATGCGGCACTAAACACCCACCAATTATGCGCACTTGTGGGGGCAAAGGTGTAATTTCTAATATGCAGTATGACAGTTTTTTTGCAAGCAACCGTATCCGAGGCTATGGTACCTAAGGGTAAAGATCGAGGATGAGATGGCACCCTGGAAAGATAGAGGATGCCTCACGACATCTTGAATCCCTCTGAACCATCAAACGCAATAGGCGATGATATCCAAAGTGGTCTCAGGAAATCCTCACAAGAGAACAGAAAAGAGAGCTAGGGGCATAGGGAGTTGACCCTTGTTAGCCACCTCACCCAATCTAGCAACACCTTCGTCGGAAGGGGCGAGGGGATATAATCGCTGCTTGAGGGAAGATATCTTAGCGATTAATTGCCGATTGCTATAGAAGGAGGCCCTGATAGTAGCTTCAGTTTTTCTTATAGCCGCACCTCAAAAAAAAAGAGGCTGCTAGAGATGAAAACCGTAATTGGCGCTCTAAGAAAAAATTAGACCAAAGGGCAGGGTGAAAACCTGGGAACAGGCAATCTGTCCTACAAAAAATAAAATAATAATAAAAGCCGCTGAATTGGGTTGGGTCCATTTCAGGCAAAAAATAAGGCACAGGGTTATATGAAAATCCGGCAAGGACGCATTTTCCGCTAAGAAAAGCTAGTGTGAAAATCCACAAGAGACGCACTACCTTTAAAACAATGACTTTCGATGCCCGGAGCGATAAGGCGGCATTACTATAGATGATTTTCCTTCGGCGGATAGTGTATGGTGTAGGGATATGAGTCAGAATCCTGGAGGGCAGAGATGCACGCCTAACGGGTTGTTCAGAACATGTTTTGGGTCAGAGTCCTTACAGCCAAGATGACACTCTTTTGGATCCTTGGAGGCATGGTGGAGCAGCCAAGCCGCATCCTTAACAGACCCTAGACCGCCTAGGACGTGGTCTATCCATTTTTTTGCGAGCATTTACATCTCATGTCATACACACAATTTCTTGTATATACTTCTGTGCACATAATTTTGCAGGAAATATTTAAGTGAAAACCATCACCATTAGAAGATGAAATCCCCGCACTTTGTAAGTCTGGAGCAGACTCGGTGCAGCTCAGAAGAGCAACTCTCGCGTTTTGTAAGTCTGGAGCAGACTCGACGCATCACCATCAGGAGATGGAATTCTCGCACTTTGTAAGTTTGGAGCAGACTCGGTGCAGCTCCAAAGAGCAACTCTCGCGTTTTGTAAGTCTGGAGCAGACTCGGCGCATCACCATCAGAAGATGAAACCCCCGCACTTTGTAAGTCTGGAGCAGACTTGGTGCAGCTCAAAAGAGCAACTCTCGCATTTTGTAAGTCTGGAGCAGACTCGGCACATCACCATCAGGAGATGGAACCCCGCACTTTGTAAGTCTGGAGCAGACTCGGTGCAGCTCAGAAGAGTAACTCTCGCGTTTTGTAAGTTTGGAGCAGACTCGGCGCATCACTATCAGAAGATGAAACCCTCGCACTTTGTAAGTCTGGAGCAGACTCGGCGCATCACCATCAGAAGATGAAACCCTCTGTAGACACCGGGTCCTGAGTCGGTCTAGATCAGAGATTGCCCGATGACGAAAACGGTGCCCATTTTTAAAAGAACGGATAGAGTTCGGGAATTTTGGCCCTTCACGCTCACGAGAAGCAAGGATTTTCATTCGCGTTTTTTTTTTTTAATATATATATATATATAATAAAATAAAATAAAATTTTTGGGGGAGTTTTTAACTTAAAATTTGGATGTTTGCTCCACAGACGGCCAGCCCGTCAGTCACTCGAGGGGTGGTATGCCCGTCGGTGACTCGAGCGATGGGCAGCCCATCGATGACTTTCGACGAGCGGGCAGCCCGTCGGTGGCTCGACGGATGGGCAGCCCATCGATGACTTTCGACGAGCGGGCAGCCCGTCGGTCTATCGTGCCTATAAATAGGATTTCATTTCATTTGAAAAGGGGGGAGAGAAAAAGATTTGGGATTGAAAAATCTTAGGGGGGAAAAGAAAAAAAGAAAAAAAAAAGAGCTCTTTCTAAAAAAGATCCGGTTTTTCTTCCAAAAATTCCTTTTTTTCATCTTTTCAAGAGTTTTATTTATTAAAAATTTGCGTTTTTGATATTTTGCCTTCTCGTGAAGCGTGTGGAGCCGAAGCATTCGAACATCCGGCCTAAAGTCAGTCAAATCTGAGGGTAAACATTCTAGACTCGATCTCTTGATTTAATTTTTATTTTTATCATTTTTGCTAATATTTAAATTAGTAAACATGTAGATCTACATATTTGTCGTTGATTTATTTATTTTATGTCATTTTAGATGTAGATCTAACTTTTAATATTGTTTTTAGATGTAGATCTAACTTTTAATTTCGTTGTTTGTTCCCATTTTCTTTTAATTGTTCATCCTTATTATCATTATTGTCATTGTTCATCATTATTTTCATTGTTATTATATATTATTGTTGTTCTTATTATTATTATTATTATTATTATTATTATTATTATTATTATTATTATTATTTACCTATTTACTTATTTTTTGTTATTATCATCATTATATATATCGTTAGTATATTGTTATTAGTGTTATTTATTGTTACTACATCGTTTATCGTTATTATTGTTATTATTATTATTTTTGTTGTTGTTGTTATTGTTATTATTATTACTTTATGTTTTAAATAGTTATCTATTAATTTGTTAATTTATTTTAATATGTCATTTAATGTATTTATCACATGATATGCATGTTTCATTTAATTTATGCATTGTTATAAATGTCTAATTGATTTTCTTGTTTCGATTACTAACATTAAGTTTATTTATGCTTGTTGTCGGTGTCAAATACTTGTGTTCCCCTGTTTGAGCACCCGTACGAATGAAGGAGGAGATCCAAGGAGTTGTTATTTTTTATTGTACTTGTTATTTTTCCTTTATTTGTTTTATTGAGTTATTGGGCATGTAATAATTAATTGAACCATTTATTTTATACACGCTTAATCAAAAATCACACAAAAATATTTCTACAAATAAAATTGAGTTTTATAATAAAATGGGACCAATGTCCTAGTTTTTTTATCCAAAAATAAATTGTCACTTTAAAATGATTTTCTTTAATTGTGCATGAGAGGACCAACGTTCTCAACATCAATAAATACCCCGTTTTATGTATGATTTATATTTCATTTACAATGGGGGTTGTATTCCGCCCCTAGTTTTATTGTAATTTATTTTATCTTTATTTTTAGTTATTTATCGTTTTATATGTGATTGATATGCGCTTTAATAAACTGCATTAATTGTGTGAGATGAAAAATGAAATTTTATAATTTAAAAACTCACTTATAATTAACCAAGACACCAATAAGTGTGAAGTTCCGGACACCATCTCTGGTTTAGACCAACAGAGGTTTTTCCCAGTTTCTTGTAAACTGGGTGGCGACTCCAAATACCTCAAAAGTGCCTAGAGGTGTTATGGCGATGGATGGTCCTTTTCAATGTTCTATTGTGAAAGGAGGTGCCAAAAATATCTCATAACACCTAAAATCGGAAAAGACGCGAACCAAATCCCTCGAATCCAAAAGCGGATTCCCGAAGAGGGCCTTGCTGGTTCCGGCGCGCGTCACACTTTCGCACTTTGTAAGTCTGGAGCAGACTCGGTGCAGCTCAGAAGAGCAACTCTCGCATTTTGTAAGTCTGGAGCAAACTCGACGCATCACCATCAGAAGATGAAACCCTCGCACTTTGTAAGTCTGGAGCAGATTCGGTGCAGCTCAGAAGAGCAACTCTCGCATTTTGTAAGTCTGGAGCAGACTCGACGCATCACCGAAAAGGTGAAAATTGTTCCTCAGCCTATACGACGACCTAA
The DNA here is from genome assembly GCA_947683425.1 of Excoecaria cochinchinensis. NCBI lineage: Eukaryota > Viridiplantae > Streptophyta > Magnoliopsida > Malpighiales > Euphorbiaceae > Excoecaria > Excoecaria cochinchinensis. The sequence goes on from CANTUQ010000045.1 coordinate 1,017,532, forward strand.
GGAGATGATTTCATTAGCATGACCGGAAAGCGACCGCCTCAGATACGTGTCTCTTTCCTTCTTTTCTGAATTTTGGCTCACTTAGGCACTCGAGTTCTAAGTTCCCCAAAATTGGGGGCAATTGTAGACACCGGGTCTCGAGGCGGTCTAAGATCAGGATAATTACCTGATGATAAAAATGATGCTTGCCACAAGCAAAAGTGTCAAAAATTATGTTTTTTTGTCGAAAATCTCTTTCGTTACTCTAAAAATTTTAATTCAAAAATTTGCATTTTTTTATTTATCTATTTATTTTATTTTATCCCCTTTATTTTTATTTTTATTTCTATTTTATTTTTATTTCTTTTTTTTATTTTTTTTATTTTATTTTTGTTTTGTTCACGTGCCACGTGCGAAAGCGGCGCGTGCCTGCGGGCGCACGCGCCCCTTGGGGGCGTCTCGCCGAGCGAGGCGTGCGCGCCCTCCTGGGGCGTGCCTCGCCTGCCTCCACACGCAGCCTTTTTTGGCTTTCTCGCGGTCGTTTTCTTCATTTTCTCTGTCGATTTACAGTCTGATTTTTCTGTTTCTTTCACGTTTTTATGCTTTTTTCGGTTAACTAAAAATGAAATAGCTTTTTTCTCTTTCCATTTTTGGACGAGGCAGAAATTAAAAGGATTTCTAGTCTTCATTTCAGAGTGAGAGCTGCATTTTTTCATTCAAGAGGAGAGAAAGTTTTCTCTCAAACAAAGGGGCAGCCGAGAGTCTTTTTTTTTCAAAGAAATATTATTAAGTTTTTTCAAGTCTTAGCCTTTTTTTCTTTTTCTTTTTTTTTTGCAAAAAAATATTTTCATCCGGAGATTTGATTTAAGTAAGGAAAATCAATTTCCTTTGTTTTGGATCATTGCTCTAAAATTATTTTCATAAAATTTCAAGAAACTTAGATCTTTCTTAAAATGTTCTTGTGTTTATCACCACAAAAATCGACAAGGAGGACGGATCAAGGCATCCTATTTTTCGATGTATAAATTATGAGGGTAAACACTTTAAACTATTTTCATTCATTTATTTCCTCCTGTATATTATTTATTGTTATTAGTATTTTTGCCTTTTACTACTAATACCATGTCTATTGCCTAATATTTTTGAGTTTATTAATATTGCCACTGTTGACGTATTCATGTAGCTATTTACTTGATTTTCCTTGTGCTTCTTTTAGTTTAATTTGTGTGTTTTTATTTTGATTGTTTTGCCGCCGACTCTTTTTCTTTCTTGTTGTTACTATTATTATTATTATTATTATTATTATTATTTGTTTATTACTATGTTACGTTTATGTGTTCTATACCACTATTATTGTTATTATCATGTTGTTATCATTATATTATGTTATTGCTATTATTACTCCATTTTTGTTTACTGTTGACATCATCATCATCATCATCATCATCATCATCATTATTATTATTATTATTATTATTATTATCATTATCATCATTATCATTTCATTTTTCCATCATTTTTATTATCATCTTTTTCTTTGGCTTGATTTATTATTATTATCATTATCATCATTATCATTTCATTTTTCCATCATTTTTATTATCATCTTTTTCTTTGGCTTGATTTATTTTAATCCTATTTTGCATGTAGATTGTTTGTTCATTAAATTAATTTGCCCAATATTTATTTTGTTTTTACTTGATTAATTTTAAAATCATTACTAATATTTTTAATATTATTTTTCTGTCTGAGTTTAATTTGAGTCGCATCGTGTGAGCATTTCCGTGACCTCCGGGTCACGTCGCGTAGGGAAGCGCGTCGTTTGGTGAGATCTTTCCTATCCTTTTACGTGTTTATATTTGCTTGTAAAATAAATATTTTATTTATGCACGCGTGAGATAAAAAATCGCAAAAATATTTTTATAATTAAATTGGAGTTCTTATTAATAAAAGCGGGACCAATGTCCTGCATTTTAGCCAAGGAATGTAAAACATTACAATAAAATGAAGAGTTTCTTTTTCTCCAAAAATGGGATCACTCATCCCGGTTTTTCAAACCAAAAATCGAATAACTCTTCGATCCCTTTTCAAAATAAGCGCGAAAAAACCAATATTTCTAAACCAAACAAATGCCCCGATTTATGTATGTCTTTTTTTTTTTATGTTTGACTTTATTTGTTTGTTTTAAATTTAGATTCATGCATTTTTCTTTTGGGCCTTTGTAATTAATTTTGGAGCAACATTATTTAATTTTCATTTGGGATTGTATTCTGTCCCAATTTACATTTTTAACCCTCTTTTATTGGGTTTGTATTCCGCCCCAATTTCTCTTGTAATTGTGTGCTTGGTGTGTTTACTGCTTTCTTTTATTGTTTTATCTACTGCTTTCTTTATTGCTTTCCTTTATAGCTTTTGAATGATTGCAATGCGCTTTATTTAAATGCATTATTCGTGTGAGATAAGAGATAGAATTTTAGGAAGTTAAAAACTCATTTATAATTAACCAGAGTATAAATAAGAGTGAAGTTCCGAACACTAATCTCTGGTCTAGACCAATAAGAGGTTAGAGACCTTTCCCAATTTCTCGTAAATTGGGTGGCGATTCCAAAATATCTCAAAGGTGTCTAAAGGTGTCGTGAGACTAGATGATACTTTCCAATGTTCTATTGGGAAGGAGGCATCCAAAATATCTCATGGTACCCAAGATCAAAAAGACGCGAACCAATCCCTCGAATCCTAAAAGCTGGTTCAACGAGGGCTTTAGATAGGTTCGGTGCGCGTCACAGATGGTGTGCTTGGAATCGACAATTTCAATCACTATTATGAAATTTGGCTCAAAAGAGCCCAGCAAAAGCTGGAGTTTGGTATGCTATGCAAAATCCCAAATTTTATATTAATAGTAACATTGCTGGGTTTGTGAATTTGCTTGAAGTTTGTAAATCAGCTAATCCACAACCTGCTGTTGTTTGGGCATCTTCTAGTTCGGTTGATGGGCTTAATAAAAAAGTACCCTTTTCAGAGAATCACAGGATTGATCAGCCAGCCAGTTTATATGCTTCTACTAAGAAGGCTGGAGAGGAAATTGCTCACTTATAATCACATTTATGGTCTTTCCATTACTGGGTTGCGTTTCTTCATTGTTCAAGGTCCTTGGGGCTAAATGTTCTATTAATTTGTGGTACGCTTGTCCAGCTTGCTCTCAATTTTCATTCTTTTTTCTTAAGGCCATATATCATCTGCTTAAGAGATAGAGCTTTTTACTCGCAATCGAAGCTACCACAATCCATGGAATTAAAGATTATCATTTTGCAAAAAAGCTGAGAAGCTCAAACAAAAATATCTTCAAAAGGAATGGTGGCCTGTTACTTAAACAACAACTGTCTTCGACAAAGAATTTTTTGGTTCTTCACTTGGCAGCTCGGCATTTTTAAATTCATTACAACTCTTACATGCCTTTTTGCTTGAAACTTTTTACAGGTTTAAAAATTAGTTGTCATTGCTCAGTTCGACTTATGGGTGATCACGGGGCAGGGCGGGGGCGGGGAGTGGCTCCCCACCTACAGCCTCGCCCCCGTTGGGGACGCGGGGGAAAAATCCCCCCCGTCCCCGATAAAAATATTCAATTTTAATATAAGTTTTCGACTCGATGGAGATTTTTGACCCGAATCAAAAATATTTTACAAAATTTACCTTGCAAAATTTAATAATTGATAACTTAAAATTAAAAATATCTCATACAATTTAAATACAAATATTTATAAATATCTCATACAGTGAAAATATAAATATTTGTAAACATTCCATACAATTCAAATGTTACAAATATTTATATATTATTAATATATAAATATTTGTAACATTTGAATTGTACGAAATATTTACAAATATTTATATTTTAATTGTATATATATATATTTTTCGGGGCGGGGACCCATTTTCCTGTCCCCGCCTCGAATTCAAGGGCGGAGATTTTTTTCTCCCCACCCCCGCCCCTGCGAGGGAAAAATTCGGGGATTCCCCACTAGGGACGGGGAATCCCTGCCCCATGATCATCCCTAGTTCGGCTATATTGCTATCTGAGCAGTTCAGAGTTATTGCTCAATTAGGCAGGTTCGCCATTCGAGCATCAAGTTCGGCAATTTTTGCCAGTTATCGCTTAATTAGACAGGTTCGCCAACATCAAGTTCGGCAATTTTCGTCAGTTATCGCTCAATTAGGCAGGTTCGCCATTCGAGCATCAAGTTCGGCAATTTCGCCATTCATTATTTAAGTTCGGCAATTTTGCCATGTATTGTTCAAGTTCGACATTATCACCATTCAAATACTTATTTATTGTCAACTGTTTAGTTCGGCTAGTTCAGCTATATCGCCAGGTTCCTACAAATGAATCCCTCATCATGGCTACTCGTGCAAAATAGCAGCCACTCAAAAATGGAGACCTCAAATGCTGCTGACATAAATATCGCACACCGTAGGGGGACTTATGATAACAAAACTAATTCAATTTAATATAAAATTCTACCGGAAGTTAATGACAAATTAGGAATTTATGAGTCATATCCTATTTAAAATCCGATTCCTATTACAACAATGATTCTCTACCCTATAAATAACAGGAATTCAGATATTTGCACCGGAGTGAATTTTTTTCTCAATTACAATATATTTTTTATATTTTAGTCAAGATATCGACTTGACCGCTGTAATATTTATAAATTTCTATAGATCCTTTATTCTTTTTGGTAGATAACAGATCACGAAAATTTATTTGATAATGTTATCAATAACTAAATTTTTAGTATTACTATTCATGGTATATTATTTTATTTTTACATTAATTTTTTTAAAAAAAAATTTCAAATATTATATTTACATTACTCTGTATTATATTATGCTAATCCACTTGTTATCAATAACCAAACGTGTCCTAAAAGAAAAAAAACTTATTTTTAGCTCTTTTTTTTAACAAAGGAAAACTATTTTTCCTCCACTTTATCCCCTAATTTTTCAATGGTACGAGTACGTTGGATATGACCAAAACGGCAGCAAATGGAGCGAAGAAAATAACATCCCTCGCACCATTTTTATTATTTTAAAAAGGAATAAAGAAGAAAATAAGAGGACCGCAAAGGCGAATATGCCGAAGCGCCCTGCTTCTCGATTCTCGAGGTCGCAACAACCCAGCAGACTTGCGCATGTTGAAATCAACGGCTACCAAAGCGAATATCTACACCACGCATGATCCAACGGTACAAATAGCACCTCACATTAAAGACTGATTTCAAAGAGCAATATTAGGGTTCTCCCTTTGTTTTTAATCTTCTTTTCTCCTGTCTGTTATCGGGAGCTAAATACTCTTATCTGTGCACACAATTGCTCAGCCTATTCTCTAATTTTCTTTTTCATTTTTTCGGAAAATCCATGGGGAAAGGTCCTGGTCTCTACACCGATATCGGCAAGAAAGCCAGAGGTACTCCATTTTTCGCTTGTCGTGGAGTTAATTCGTTCAATTTTAGAATTTTTTGCTGTTTAGTTTATTAATTTATTCTATTTTGTGCTGTTTTTAACTGAGTTCGTTATTGTTGAAATTTTGTAGATCTTCTCTACAAGGATTACCAGGGCGACCACAAATTTACCGTCACTACCTACACTTCTACTGGAGTCGTGAGTGTATTTTTTTATTGTTTTTTGAATATTTTCTTTGTTTGTTCCCTAAGAAAGAAGGGAAACGAACGCACTGATGATTTATTTAGAAATATGAAATCATTGTCATTCAGGGAACGGTTAACTGAAAAGCTTTTGATGTTTCACTTCTTTCAAATGTTTTCGAGTTTCGCGACTGATTTTAGGGATTCTAATTGGTAATATGTTAGATCATTTTGTAAATTAACTAAATAGAGATTCTTAGTCATTTATGTGTTATCTTGGCCTGGACATCACTTTGATGCTTGAAATATTGCTGTGAGTTACCATACTTGGCAGTTGCAATAGCATTGCTCTAGTTTTTTTTGACTGTTTTATCTCTTTCTGATATTTATCAAAGTGCAGTTGTTATGAAATATTAATTGGATTTTATTTGTTTCCACTGTATTGTTCATTTCGTTATTTGTTCTGTTTTAGTATTGTCCCTATCCTCTTTTTATTTATTTTTTTTTCTTTTTTGAAACAGAGCATGGTCCCTATCCTTTATTATAGTTCTTTTGCTGTATGTTTTAATTTATTAGGAAGAGAGAGATGGATGGATGGACTGCTGGAAACCACTGTGTTAATCTATTTGATTACTTCGTTGTGGAGACCTTTGATTTAATCTATAAATTCAACGCAACATCCTTATGATGCTCCAGAATAAAATCTATTGTGTCAATTCATAATGTGAAACACTTTCATTTAACTAAAAATTACTGGAATTGTGGTTGGTGCTGGTTTGTTTATCATTCCCTTTTCTTTTCCCTATGCATTGATATTGGAACATTCGGGATTATGCCTCTGAAGAAATCCATGGTGGTGTTTATTTGTTTCCTAATTTTAGTTTCTGCACTGCTTCATGACTAAGGGGTAGCCTTGAATTTATGCTTCCCACAATGGTGGATAACCTTGTGTGTATTTGCTAATGTTATAATTGTATTTTCAGGCAATCACTTCAACTGGAATTAAGAAAGGCGAGTTGTATTTGGCAGATGTAAGCAGTCAGTTTAAGAACAAGAATATCACAACTGATGTAAAAGTTGACACGAACTCCAATGTAAGTTCAAAAGGCTCCCTAGGTGCTGACAATTGATTCCTTTATCTAATTTCTCATGCTAAAGGGCTGCATTATCTGAGTATGCTTGTTGATGTTGTTTTGCATACAATTCTTCATTTTCATATTGTCATTTTTAATCCTATGACAGGAGAAAAATTTAAGTGATGAAGCTTGCAAATTATATTAGTCTTATGAGCTTCCATATTGTATGATCCTTCTTTATATCACATTGTGTTAATACCTGTTTAGCGGTACAAACTCTAATTTTGGGGACTTCGTAAAGCGGAAAGTTGTAATTAAAGTTAATATTATAGATCTTGTCATTTTTGTACCATCTCTTTTTTATGCCATGGAGACTTTCTTCTAAATATAGCAGGATTCTTTCTCTGTTTTCATATTTGTCTCTGCGGATATGCTAAATCACAGGTATCACTTTCACTTCAGGGATAGTTATGGGAAATACTGATGAAAGTATCTGAGTAAAGCATGCCCTAGCTTAATACATTTTATTACTTTTTCCTGTTTGAAAAAATGGATTCCTGTCTCTTCTCTCTCTCTCTCTCTCTCTTTCCCTCTGAATTATGTGGAATTATCATATGATACTTTGATGCTCAACTAATAGAGTGATGCTTATTGTAGCTTTTCACAACTATCACAATTGACGAACCTGCTCCTGGACTTAAGGCACTCTTTAGCTTTAAAGTTCCTGATCAGAGATCTGGCAAGGTAGGCAGCCTCTGAACCACTATTAATTAATTTCATCCTGTTATTATCTAATTTTTAGTTATCAAAAACTATTTATGTTCACTTTTGATAATGTCAACAGGTCGATCTCCAGTACCAGCATGAGTATGCTGGGATAAGCACTGGCATTGGGTTGACTGCAAATCCCATTGTTAACTTCTCAGGTGTAGTTGGGAACAGTACTGTTGCTCTTGGGACAGATTTGTCATTTGACACTGCAAGTGGGAACTTTACTAAATTGAATGCGGGTTTGAGTTATACTCCTGGTGACCTCATTGCTTCCCTGGCATTGTAAGTAGTTTCTTCTGCAAACACTCAGGTTAACTTTCACTCATTTACACCATGTTAAGCTCAGGCTCATCCTGTTTTGTGATTTGAATTCTGGTGTAAATGAAGGCTGTTTTGCATACAATATTTTTGAAAGTGTCTAGTCACTTTGTATGATAATTTCTCAATTATATTTAAGATTTTTTCTCAGATGTTGAAGTTGTCTTTATGCTGTTTGTGCTTCTCTTTGGTTCATATGATTTACTCCTTTCTTTTATTCTTTTTCTGCTCTCTCTGACTACCCTTCTGTGAAATCATCACAGGAATGACAAAGGAGATCTCCTGAATGCGTCCTATTATCACACAGTGAGTCCCCTGACCAATACAGCAGTTGGTGCAGAGCTGAGTCACAGCTTTTCAAACAATGAGAACACACTGACTATTGGTACACAGCACGCCCTTGACCCCTTGACCTCTGTGAAGGCTCGGGTGAACAACTTTGGCAAAGCAAGTGCTCTTATCCAGCATGAGTGGCGCCCCAAGTCACTTGTCACCATCTCTGGAGAGGTAGACACAAGAGCAATTGAAAAGAGTGCTAAGATTGGACTGGCCTTGGCACTGAAGCCCTAGACCAAGACTGGAAGGCTTGCCTTAGCAATGGAGAGCAATAATGTGCGGAAGAATTACACATTATCCTTTTCTTTTGAATGAACATTCCATCTCGTTCTCTGGTCTAATTGGGTTAGTATTGGTGGTTATGGCTTGTAGAAAATAATACTAGTTGTTGTCAAGAACCATAGTCCATTTGTTCACTTTGGATTTTGCTTTGGCCCTTAGTACAGGGCATACATGGTCTTTTGAGCAAATACATACTGCACATGGAATTTCTCTCAATATGATTTTTGTATTCGATCTCCAATATTTTCCTGGGTCGATGTTTTCACCGGTTTACAACAACTATGGGGCATTAAGGTTGGATCTTGATGATAATTCTGTTGGTACTTTATGAATTATAATAACGTAGTTGAAGTGGTGGTGGTGTTGTTGCAACTTCGGGAGAGAATAGGTCATATCCTCTTTGATACTGTTTCAATTACAATATAAGGAGTGATTTTGAGCGGCTAATCGAAACAGATATAACTGGAATTTGTTTAATTCGTTTAGGTGTGTCCCAACAGTTATGCCATAGGCATCTTGAATAACAATGATGCACCAAACTATCCGCTCGGCCATTCCCCTGCAGAATGTGAAAGATACATCTTATGCCTAACACCAATTGCCTGATAGAGAATTCTGACTATGGTCATTATTTGAACAGCAAGATAACACACTTCATCATCTCTTGAGTAATTAATGTATCATCAGCACAGTAAAAACTTATCAGCGCAAGTACCTCAAAACAGAACTTGTAAACGGAGCTATAAAAGAACTCGTTATTGGTAATACTAAAGCACACATATCTGTTAAAAACTGAAATTTACTTTGGACCCATGACAATCTTCCAATCAAGCATGCATTGAGAATAGGAAGTGCTCTTAGTGGCTATATGCAATCATATACAAAAAGCAAGATCCAAGAGCTTCAATACAGTACAACCAAATCATACTTTCTAGAAGAAATAAAGATCAAAGAGCAAATACTATACCACCAAACCATATTTTCTATGAGAGCTAGGGAGAGCTTAATACAGCACCGGTAAACTTCATTACTCCTACTGCATTAAATTAGCCTGAAGAAGACCATCCCTGATCTGTGAGGCAACATCTCTCACTGCACCAGGTCCATGAGGAATAAAAACAGAGTTAGACTTTGAGGATGCACCGATCTCCTTCATGGTGTCAAAGTACTGGGTGACCAGAACCATGTCCATGACATCCTTTGAAGAGGTCCCTGGTACATTCTCAGAAAAAGCTAGAACACTATCTCTCAGCCCATCTACAATGGCCTGACGCTGCCTAGCTATACCGAGCCCAGCCAGATACTTAGACTCTGCATCTCCTTCTGCTCTTTTAATCTGCAATATCTTCTCTGCCTCAGCCTTTTCATTGGCAGCCACTCTCATTCTAGCCGCTGTTGTTAACAGTTAAGAACAATTCAGTCGGACAATCCAAAGACATAGACAATGCTGACTCTAGATTTCTCTTTTTGCTTGGCAAGAAACATTTTCCACATTGAAAAACTAAAAATTTTGATGACACAGACTTCACACGTGTTAATGATATTATTCAAATCATAGCAGCCAATACTTAAATTTCCCCAATCAACCTGGAAAATCACATCAGGAGCTGTCTAATGTATAATTTACAGTTTGCACCTGGTAAGATTTAGAAAGCACTGTCTAAAAATAGCATGTTTGAAAATTGGCACAGTATATTGAAATCAACATAGCACCAATAGGCTATGATAATCATTATCATCTCCCAATACCTACATATCAATATAGTGTAGGATTGAGCTAGATCAAATGTCTTGTCAAATATCTGATGTCCACTAATTGAGTTAAAAACCAGACAACTCTACACGAATAGTTGAAAAGATAATATTAAAAAAGAGCTAAACTAAGTACAATGATATACCTGCATTTATCTCATTCATTGCCCTCTTCACATGTTCATCTGGTTCAATATCCACGATAAGGGTCTGAACTATCTCATATCCATAATGTGACATGGCCTACATGTAGACAATAAAGATAAAAAAAATAAGAAAACACAGGATTGAGTAATTCTATACCACTTAAAGCATACTGGAAAGCACCTTTTCAAGTTCCTCTTCAACAGCTTTTGCTATTTCATTCTTCTGTTCAAAGGTTGAGTCCAAGTCCAACTTTGGAACACTTGCCCTAATAACTAGAAAAACCAAAGCCTAATGTGAGTCATGGTGATAATAACTTTCAACAAGCAAATAATATGGCCTAAATCAATGAACTCAAATTCATGATTATTCAGCAGCTAAAAAGCAAGGGAACTTTCTTTCCCAGCACCCAAAGGATGTTAAGATATAATCCACTGCGAAAATAACAAAAAAGAAAGGACACCTGTGAAGTTTATGTCGAACGATATCATAGTATCAAGAAAAAAAAAACAGTGAAAACAGACAGATGCAGAATTTAAGCATTGTCAATATTTTCCATTTCTTTGTCTCCCAGTGAAAACAGGTATCAATATTCCCACATGGTTTAACAGGTTTCCCAATTCCAAGAATGCATATGGCAGGCACAGAAACCTCAATGAGAAACCTTGTCTTAATTTCCCAAGTTCAATAAAAATAATTTACCATCTCAATAAATTGCATGAATGAAGGCCAGGAGGGTGAAAGAGCATATAGCATCATATATTAACCATGATATGCATGAGGTTTGAATAATTCGACATTGTAATAATTTAGGACTCAAACTAAATTAGCCAGAACTCGAACAACCCAATGGGCAATGGGCATCTGATTCTGATTAAACTAATAGATACTCCTCCCATCCCGCTTTAAGTAGTCACTTTTCTTATTTTACTTTGTCTCATTTTAAATGTCCTTTTAGAGATTTAAGGAAAAAGTTTACATGTTTGCCATTATTTATTATGTACCACTATATTTAATAGGGTGATAAATTTAGCTTTAATTATGTAAAAGTTTAATGGTATACTTGAAATTAGAAAAGGGTAAATCAGTCAATTGCTAAATTTTTTTTTACAGAATTGAGTTTTTTTAATCATTTTCTTAATTTCCGTGTTAAAATGAAAGTGACTACTTCAAATGGGACAGGGGAGTATTTGGATTCTGGAGTCTCCTTTCATCCTCTCAAGCTAAATCAAACATTTATACTTTCGTATCATTAAAGACCCAAGCTAAATCAAACATTCATACTTTCATACCATCAAAGACATAGGCTTGGATCTGTGCTCTGGTATTGCTGAGCTTATAGAAAGCATCTGCAGCCTTTTCTGCCAGTGCCCGATATTGTACAGAAGCAACCACAGTAACAAAAACATTATCCTGCCAGAAAAGATCAGTGCTGATGATTTTGCATCTTAATTTCCATAAAAATGTAATGCAGGCAATTGCACTAAACACAAAGAAGTTTATTCTGACAACATAAATTATATGATCCAAAATAAGGATCTCATGTATTTTGGAATGGGCCCACCTTGCAGGATGCCTGCATGCAATAATAAGAAATTAACTCCACAAATACTTTCCTGCTTATTTCCTAATAATGATTATGAGGGTAACAGACCTTAGTTTTTGTTTCACACCGAACATCTAGTTGCTGCACACGTAAGGAGAGATGACCAGCTAACTGGCTTCCCAAACACCAAGGCAGACAGTGACAACCAGGCTCTAGCACATCATCAAACTTCCCAAACGTTTCCCTGATGGCCACAGTTGACTGGTCCACTTGAAGACAGCCTAGAGCTTGTCCCATTTTCTGATAAAAAGTACAGTAACAATATCAATAATTTTCAAGAGTTCTTAACAGTTAGATGCCTAATATCATTCATGGAAATTAAAATCAACACTGAATAAATGCACCAATGCAGTAACATGATATGAGGAACTTAATAGAAATCAGTTTTTGAAATAGTTTCAGATGACGATAAACAATCATTCAAGGAAATTTTCTTTCTTTTGGAAGAATCAGAATGAACTCCTAGCATGTAATTCCCAAGAGCAAAATCACTAAATTAATTCTGAAGCAATGATCATCATTATACTGAGTTTTCAGAACATGAAATCACCATGCTTCAAAACCTTTTCAGAAAATTCCAAAATCCCATTTTATGTGACAACCAGAATAAACTAGAAACTATAAAACAGGATCATATTGCCTCACCAAGTTTTTCCTTGAAATTAACTTCCCAAAATACTCTAGAATTAAGAAAAACCAATAAGGATATATTTCAATACCATCCACCAGCTTTGCAAAATAATAACTAATAAATACGCATATAACTACCAAACTTTAAGCTGCCAAAAACAAAAATTAAAAGAGAGAGATGGAAAATCCAAAATATATGCCTGCAATTTCAAATTTCAATACTAGTACAACTGTCTCCCAAACATCCAGTGACAATCTGCAGTCCCCTTATACCAATAAATAAAGATTCTAACACTATTTATATAAAATCAACAATACATATGAAAGTTTATACTCGTAGATAACAGCTATAAAGAAATGAATACCTTCTACTGTTGTAGGTAAAACCCAAAATGAGAAAGATTAGCTAGTAGGTAATATTAAAGAACAGTCATCTGTTCCTAGTATATAGAAGAAGGCATTAAAATGTGAAGAAGCAATTAAGTTAGTGGAATACCTGTCCCAGATGCTGACATTTACAAATCCAAGCACACAAGAGATTGAGGATAACGAAAAATAATAATAAAAAGATAGAGAAAGAATTTTCAACGCCGGTTTGGTCAACAATAAATGATATTTAAAATATCTAAGTCGCTTTCTGCAACAAATTAAAAAAAAAATAGAATACGCACTCAGAAAATACCTATTTACACAGATACATATACATGAGGATTATGAATCATTGTATATAAACCTATAATTAAACACAAAATAAAATAATCATGATAAGAAGACAAGCACGCAACTGAAAAATTAAAATGTCACAACCCTAATTCTTGAAGAAATTATTCGTAACTGATACAAGAGAAAATTGGAAAAACATACCGATATTTTCAGTGAAAAGCAGAAAACGACGCAGAAGATAGAAGTAAGATGAGGGTAGAAAATTCAGAGATATTGATAGAATGAAAAGACAATGGATACGGAGAAAATTCAGTGGAAAGGGATTGAGATTTGTAAGATAAAAAAATAAAATAAAAGAATAGTCCCTTGGTTTTAGCTTCGGTCCAAGCAAGAGACAGACAGGGCGCAGTGCGCTGCGCGAGTTTAATAGGTTCCGGTTTTCTGCACCTCAAATTACTAAAATCTCCTCGGGTTTTTTCTTAAAAATATTCTTAGATAATTTTACTTCCTTGCTAAGCTCTTGTAATCCATAGTTTCATGTGAGTGAAAATAATAAATAAAAAATACAAACAGACAGTATTTTGAAAATTTCTAAACGGTTTTTATTTAAATATTTATCTTTTCTTTTTAAATTAATTTAGTAATTAATTAATTTCTCTCCTTTTATTTTTTTAATTAATTTCTCTCCTTTTAGTAATTAATTTAGTGAAAAAATATTTATCTTTTTATTAATTTTTCATCATATTATCTTTTTCTACCCAAGAGGTGAGTAAATTGGGTTTTAGATAACTATTGTTAATATTAAAAATTGTTATTGGACGCCAACACTAGACCTAGGGATGAATATGGTCGGTTAACCGGTCCATGAGCTCCAGTCCATTAACCAGTCCATTAATATTGGTTTTTGGAAATTTCAGTCCATTAACCAGTTCATTACCATCGGTTAACCAGTCAATCGGTTTCGAATTTTCGGATCGGTTACCCAATATTTTTCGGTTAACCACTATAATTATAAATATATTCATAAATAAAATTAAAATGTTCAAAATACTTAAAAATTAAAATTTTTTCACTATAATATAACATTATTGTTGTTAAAATAAAAATATTTGGTGGATATAAGCAAATTTATTTTTAAAAATTAATATTTAATAAGTAAATATATTAACCGGTCCATAATCACTTTTAATTAGATAAATTGTTATATTTACTAATAGCCAATTAAAAAAAAACTTAAAAATTTTAAAATAATTAGTATAATGAAAAAAAAATACATGATCACCTTTAATTATGATAAATTGTTATATATTATTAAAAAATTAATAAATTAACTCAAAATTCGGTTTCGGTTCAGTTAACCAGTTACATGAGTCAAAAACCATTAACCAGTCCATTAATATCGGTTTTTTCAAAACACTAACCATTAACCAGTTCATTACAATCGGTTAACCAGTCTATCGGTTCGGTTTCAGATTTTTTTTTTCGGTTAACCGAGTCCATCGATTTTTTTACTCACCCCTAACTAGACCCGAATCAAATCCAACTTCCTAACAATTTGGCTTGTGTTATAACTATTAACTTCCTAACAATTTGGCTTGTGTTATAACTATTAACTTCCTAGCAATTGGAGGATATAATTATTACCTTCCTTTAATTTTTATTTAAATAAACCGTGATTACTTTGTTTCTTTTTTTTTTCTTGATATGTTGATATAATTTTTTTTATTTATCTTTTTTCATTAATCCATTAATTAATAATTTTTTATTGTATAATTTTAATTTTAGTTTTTAATTGGGAAAAAGAAGTGTAATTTTTTTATAATTAGTTATTTTATGGTGTATTCGATCACTATTTGAGTTATTCTATTTCACAATGTAGAATGTTTTCACAATCATTCATATTTAATCTTTTAATTTTTAAATAAATAGAATTTTAATGTTTGACTATTGTGCTTCTTTTTTAATTTTTATCCAAGATTTATTAGCTTTTTATACTACATACGAATTATTATTTTTTTCATAGAGAAACAATTTCGAGTTTTTTTTTAACAAATATAAATTATATTATTGTCCAAATTATTATACTTTTATAATTAAAATATGAAGCGTGGCTCTATAACTAATTATTATGTAATAGTCAACTTTGAGGATATACGCATCTTTTCCAAATCCGATATTGGATAGATATCATTAAAATTATTTTTTTATTTTTTTACAACTATTTGATATTCAAAATTCTTTGAGTTTTTAATATTTATTATATTTCCATTATTTTTCTTTAGGGTTTCAAGTAGTGGAGAATTTATCCTTTGTGACACCAGCCTTTTCCATTATGCATTGAGATCCTTCCATTTGGCGAGTTTGAAGGAATTGCTTCTAGTAAAAGAAATGTGTTTTTTTTCATTAACTAGAATCAACAGGCAAAAGGATCAATTGGTGGAAACAAGAGATTAACATAAGAGATCCCTGTTTACACCATTTGCTTAGAAAATCGGCAGCCTTGTTGGCAGACCTCTTAACAAAACAAAAAAGAACATATAAGGAAAGAAATTCGGGAATGGGTGATTTCCATTCTTTGATATTTAGCTAAGGAAAAATATTTCAAAATAGAAGGTTTATTACTTTAGGATTAAGATGTATGCATACCAAAATTTTCATATTCCTATTTGATTTAAGGGATTCACTTAATATAAATTTTTAATTTATGTCTGATAAATCCAAAAATGTCTTTATCTGTAGGAGAGAGGGCGATCCGATCGGATGAGAAAACCCTGCAATAAGAAGAGTCCGATCGGACCAGGCGTTAGCACTCCGAAACTTAAGTTAGTAGTTTAGAGAGAGAATGTGCTTTAGAGAGATAATGCTGTGTAATCAATACCTGGAGCCATCGTTAACTGGACTATTTATATGAGATGGTTGAGGGGCACTCGAGTGTCTGGGGAGTGATTACTGGCTGTCAGAGTAGGTATTCGGCGACATGACAAAAAGCAGGTGGTATGCATGGGCGCTGCCTTGTGTCAGGCGGCTGATGGGACTGGCAGTCACATCAACCGATCGGGCATGTGCGCTGCCTAAAAGCTCGTGTCTGATACATTTGACTGATAGGCTTTGGGTCTTGCCAGTTGAGTGGGCCTGCTGAATGAGCCTTAGAGAAAATGATATTTACTGTGTTATCAATGTCCTATATTGTTTTTTTTTTTTACCCTTATTCATAATGTGAGTAGGATTTTCAAATAATTCCTTATAAAAAAAATAATTTTCAACTAATTGACTTTTTTTTTTAATTTTTTTTGGAAGTGGGGTCTTAGTGGGTCATTTGTTATTTGAAAGGGACATATTTGAAAAGATAGAAAATTATTAGGACCAAAAAAAAAAATTTGTTCCACCTCAATTGACCCAAGTGTTACCACATCAGTTCATAATTGGGCCTTAGGGAATGGTTCTTGTTTGTTTATGGAGCCTAGAAGATTTGGGTTTAATTTCCCATTCTATATCCATAGGATGCATTTTATTCTGTGTTTGCCTTGTTAGAAAGGGCCGACGAGGATTTGAACTGTAGTAGTTTCCTTACATGGAATGTGCTATGCAGTTACGTTTACGCAAAGCCCGCAAACGTGGCACCCATAGCAGAACCACCACATCTACCAATTTATACATGCACACGCAAAACAATCTCAATCAAACTTAGCAAATGAAACTTTTCAAAATGATGCTTCAATCTTCCATCAAAACCCATTCTCCTTCTCTTCCTATCCCATCTCTCCATTTCCTCCCGATCAAACACCCTAATTTCATCTCCTTCAACAATGCTCCACTTCTCTTTAACTGTTCATTTTCCATGGGAAACCCGCGAAAATTTTGCTCCGTCTCTGCTTCTGTATCAGAAATTCATTCTGCCCAATCACATTTTCATGTAATTGATTTATCTTTCAATGGTTCTAATATAATTGGTCTTGGTTTTTGCTTGTGCCTGTGATATATGTGTATATTTATTTCTTTCTGAATCGCAGGGAGACGAATCGTTTTTCAGGAGTGTATTGGCCGGCATGGAGAGGGTTTATTTGAATCGCAATCCAACGGCCAAAGCTGTATTGAAGTTGGTTCAGTCTGTTGATGGTGAACGAATCTGTTATGATCATCTTGCTTTCAGGACATTTGGGGTATATTAACTATAATTTGGAGTTGATTTTAGGAGTAAATGTGTTTTGTATGTGATTCTAGTCGCGATATTTTTATTCTTTTTGCTCGTTAGGTTAATGGTCATGGAATTGAGTCTATGGCAAGTGTTTTCCTTGATTATGGATATACGCAGCAAGAGGAACTGAGGTTTCCTGCCAAAAAATTGAAAGCCCTGTGGTTTTCGCCTCCCAGTACTCCAAATTCCGATGGTGGCAGTGGGGTTAATGGCCCTCTCCCGAGAATTTTCATATCGGAACTTCTTGTAGATCAGATGAGTCCACAAGCTCAGGTGAGTTTCCATTTCTTTGTGCTGGGTTTTGTACTTTTAATAGCTTACTATCATTTGATTGAAACCAAAGAATTTTGCTAATAATATTGAAACCAAAAGGATTTTGCTAGTAATTTATTGGTAACTCGTTACAACAGAAAATTGAGTCTGTATAGTACATCACTGCTGATACTTTTATGGATCTGTAAATATCTGTCATTCTTGTTTCTCTAGCTACTGAAGCCCTCTGCTAATGACTTTTATATAGAGAGAATTGTCAATGCTCGCATTGAAGCCATGGCTGAATGAATTTGCTTAAAGTATTGATCACTGCCAAGATTGAAATGTCAACTCATGCATTTTTTTATACTTCAAAACCACATGAAAATCCTAGATAGAATGCCCCTCTTTTCTAGTTCTTAAGGTTTATGTCTCAGTGATGCATTCCTTTGTCGGGTAGCGTCAGTTATAATTACATTTACTCAACCTGTTGTATTTGATGACTCTGAGTCCTGTCCGTCCCTCTTCCTATCCCCTTAATTTTTCTCTCTCATCTGAAATTTGGATAGATAGACCTATGAAATATTGAGCGTCTGTTATAAGTTTTTGAATCTTAATTGTGTTTGTTTTAGAAAGAAATAAAATACATGATTTTCCCTTCACCTCATTTTTAATCTTTGGAGCTACATGGACATGGAATTTTAGTCAGTATAGAATTTACTCAGAAAACTGTACTTTTCTTTTTCTATTAATATTTGTTTTGATATTTGACTGTTGCTGATTTATCCAATTGCACTTATCATACTGGAAACTGCTGTTTTCAGGAAATAATTAAGAAATATACTGAAATATCTGGTAGTGGATATAAGCACGCAGCTCTTGCAAGTTCTTTGGGATCTTTAACATGGAAGAAACCCACTTATTCTGAATTTCAGCAATTGGCAAGGTAATTCGTCTTTGTTGCATTTGTGTCACTGCTTTTTGTTTGTACAAAAGCATACACATATGCTACTTGCAGAACCTGAAAAGCAGATAGAGGGCAGAGTTATATATTGAATACTGTTATTTCCTAGATCAATATATCTGTGTTTTCTGATAGTAAAAACTTGCACTGATTTTTTTAAGCTTTAATTCTCCATTTGAAATATTATGGTTGTCTTTGAGATATCTAGGGAGAGTGAATATGCTGCCTGGACGCTTGTCAATGGTTATGCACTAAACCACGTTACCATCTCTGCTCATCGGCTGAAATCTAACCTGAAACATATCAAAGGCCTCAACCAGTTCATTGGAGAGAAGGGGTTCAAATTAAATTCTGAAGGGGGTGTTCTGAAAGGTTTGTTACTAGCTTGTTAACTGTTTCTTTTCTTTTGAAAAAAAAAAAAACTATTTGGTTTGCTTTGATACCGGGATGCAATAATGATTTGGCATTCTTAAAGGAAATTTCAGCAAACACTTCTCATGCTTGTTTTATGCTCCCTAAATGCATGACAAGATATAATTGCTATACGCAATAATGGACAAATACGGTTTCTTATTGAATTCTATGAGCTCAACTTAATTTTGGTGCAAGCTGCAATAGGGAACTAAAATTATTGGTGATACAGAGCCACAACACGGATGATTTTTCATCAATTATTGACTGTTCTTTTAATTGCTATAATTTTGAGAGACTCAAAGCTCCTTTTGGTGATCCATAAATTGAATAAGAAACATTTAATGCTAAGATTGCATAAAAAAACTCAAGAAATTTTCAGCTTCATGATGGAGTTTTCAAGATTTACATTGCTATATTGGATTTCACCCTTTGAATTTTACGTCTCCAGCATAATATCCTGACTTTAAGAACTGAGTCGACTGAATTTTACACTGCTATTTTGCCAGAGAGGTTACATTATATTTGTTTGACATGAAACATCACAAGATGGAAATTGGACATGCTGTGTTTTTCTCAACATTGATCGGTTGCATGTTTCTGCAAGTTCTAGAAAATGTAGGACATATTAGTTTGGCAATAACATCAGTCAAATCTGAACTGTTTTATGTTCATCAGGATCATCTATAATACATCTTGCTCGTAGCAGATTGAGTATCTTGGATTGTTGATTTTTGCTAGATTTAATATTTTTCATGTCCACCAAGAATTATTAATGTTTGTTAGTATTTCTTTCGGTGAGAAACTTGATATTTAAAAGATTTTTACCTCTCACAACCAGTGAGCCCCGATGGCCTTCTGCAGCAAAGCTCAACAGTGGCAGATTCAATGACATTCGAATTTTCTGATGGAGTCACAGAATCAGTTCCATGTTCATACATTGAGTTTGCTGAACGTCTTGTATTACCTCAATTCAAAAATCTTCCAGAGGAAGAGGTAGGCAACCCTTTTATTTTTTAATTTCCATACCTAAGCAATTTTTAGCAGTGGATGAATTATGCTAGTGTTAAATTGCACCAAATATTTGATTAGTAACATGATAATTAACTTCAACAGGTTAAGGAGTTTCATAGGCGAGATGGATTTGAGGTTGGGAATGCTGATAAAATCTTTGAAAGCACATCCAAGGAGCAACTCACAAGGAGGGTTGCATGAGATGTATTAAATATTTGGAGGGAAAAAAAAAAAATTATTGGGCACCTTCCATAAAAAGCAGTCTTCAAGGCCAAATATGTTACAATAAAACCATTTTGTAAATAAATTTTGCCGATTAGCTAATGGTATTACTTCTATGTAAACAGTACCTGCAGGGTGAAATAATACGAGTACGTTCTTTTCAACGCAAGAAATTCATTGCATGAAATGCGAGAGACGGAAAGGCTCAGCGACACAAACAGATTGGGTCTGGCCCAGGTACCTAAAAATAAAATGGCATCTTGTCAGGGGTGATCACGGGGCGTTGGAGAGGAGTGACTTCCTACCTACTGCCCCACTCAGGGGCGGAGATTTTCTGTTTCAAAAATTTTCGTTCTCAATAAAAATATCTAACTCCAATAGATCTCGATGGAGATTCCAACACGAATCGAAAATATTTTAAAAAATTTACCTTATAAAATTTAATAAATGATGATTTAAAATTAAAAATATCTCATATAATTTAAATACAAATATTATAAATATATAATACAAATAAAATATAAATATTTGTAAACATTTTATACAATTTAAATATTAATAATATTATTTGGATAATTTTCACACTGATAAATATCAATCTAAAATATTTAATATATATAAATATAATAAAATATTAATTTTTTTCGGAAAAGAAATTTCGTTCGCCGTCCCCATCCCTAATTCAAGGGTGGGGATTTTTTTCTCCCCACCCCAACCTTGTGGGGAAAAATTTGAGAATTTTCCGTTTCGTTCTGGTCGGTCCCCACCGAGGACGGGAAATCCCCGCCCATGATGATCCCTACCTGCTAGTTAATGCTATCTGCTAGTTCTATGCTTTTGCTGGGCACAACAATGCTGGATTTCCATTGAAATTTCACTTTCCTAGATTTTTCTCATATTTAAATAAACATGATCATTTATGTGAATTTAAGTTTAAAATTAGCCACCTGACAATCATAAATCAATTTTAAAATTTGAAGACGTAGGTCCGTACTTGCTCCCAAACTAAATTCTAATTGTTTATCTCAAGATTAGCCTGTTAACAATCAAACTGCAAAATCTGCCCCAAATTTCAAGGGAAAATGAGTAAATAATTATCACTAAATGCCACTTTGTTTTCCCTTCATTTTTTAGCCAAATTACTTGCTCGGGCAGTAACCACTCACCTGCCCTTTTTTCAATTATGGCCAGCATAAACATTCTTATTTCTTTGGGTACTCTGAGGAATCCATTATTAGAAATATTACCACGATCAAGATGATGCAGCAAGAGATGCGCCTTACAAAACATTGCCTCATGCATCCTTGTCACACGTTCAAAGGATCAATCTGAACCTGGATTTTGTCAAACTAAAGCATGTAAATGTTGCCTTCAAAAGATTAGTACCATTTAACAGCTGTTATTTTTCAAGATTTTCGAGGTTGAAGGATGGTGAGGCAGAGGGAAAGAAAAATAAAAACATGCTACAAGGTGCTAATAATCTTTAACATTGCATGACATGGTGTAGTTCCATATGGTTTGGCAGACATTTTGGGTCCTTCAGCTTTCACCTGCCTAACATTCTCTCCTGCTGGGACCTCATCATTCTAAACACAAATAGAATTAACATGTTCCCTGTTCGCATTTCCTGCTTTCCAAGAACAAATGCTTTCACAGAAAATACATCTATACTGGGAAAATGAGGAAAAAAGGAATGAATGATAGGAAGGGGTTGAGAAAATCAAACAATTACTGACACTGAGCTATGCTTTGCCATTAGGTTTTGGTGATAGCTGTGGGTATTGATGATGGTAAGGAGATGCGTGGGAACCATTTGGAATTGATAGGCTTCTATGTTGATGTCCATTCCTCAATAATCCTCCTTGTGTTCGGGTTCCATTTTTGGCGTTTGGGCTGGACAAATTTCGCTCAGCTTGCATGGTCTGGAAATAATATGATGAGCTTGCCATGTCCTTCAGATTAGGCAGAGGCTTCAGTGCCTCCACAACCTCGCTCATCAGCGGCCTGGCTTTTGGATCCCGGGTAAGGCAGTGAGCAGCTAGTTGTGCTGCTTTCTGTGCACCTTTTATTGAAAAGTGGCCTTCAAGCCGAGGGTCTATTAAGCGGTAGAATCTCCTTCTCTCACCCAGATGGGGACGTGCCCATTCCACAAGGTTGTGTTCTCCAATAGGTCGGTTCTTGTCCATGGATCTTCTTCCAGTAATCATTTCAAGTAAAACCACACCAAAACTGTAGACATCACTCTTTGATGTGAGATGCCCTAAGACAAGAAAGTGCTAATCTGTTCAGACTTTACCAAACAAATTAAAGAGCCATGTTCTACATATTAAGAGTTGATTGCACCTGAAAATTGTGATAAAACAACACAGAATGCAGGAACTAACTCCACACCTAAATTGCAGGATAAGAATGAGACCTTTAGAACCTAAAGTCAATGAAATAGACATATTTACCAGTAAAATACCACGTTGTTACAGGTCAGACTACAACATATGACTATACTGAAAAATGCCCTCGTACACATGAGATTCACTTAATCTAGTGAGTAAACAACGGAATTTGCATAACAGAAACTATTATTCAAGACTATGCAGCATAAGCATTAATAACTGTTATTTGAGCAAATAATTGTTTTATGATGCAAAATTAACAAAATAATATTTGCACAAACTACACCTGGAGAGAACACACCTAATGCTTCAGTATGTATTATGCCCTACAATACGGCATTTTCTCAGGAAAGCAATATGTTGAATTCCTACTGACATATGACACAACCACAATTACAAATGACCATACCAATTTCAATAACCACAAAAGGTAAAGAAACATAAAGAGATGTAAAATGAAATGGTTTGGCTGTCTTCAACATGGAACTCTGTATGTATTACTACAAATGAGTTAATAGAGGGGGGGTGGTCGACGATAAAAGAAGTGGATTTAAGTGGCAAAAATGATATATACTGCAAATTCCCGATTGCTAAAAGAAGCTTGTCCCAACCAAAGCTGAATGGAGGCAAATTAGAGAATTGAATCACTGGATTTATAAATTGACCATCAATATGAATTCAGGAATACATATATATATATATATATATAGAGAGAGAGAGAGAGAGAGAGAGAGAGAGAGAGAATTGCGAATGTATTGATAGATATCCTAGTTATTCTGATTTCAGAGGCTATTTAAGATTTTCACCAAATGAACTCATATATGCCCACAACATAGATGACTAATTCTGGAAGAATCTAAAAGAAAGGGCGATCCTACAAGAGGTAAATTGGATGTTTTCTAAGAACAAATATATCAAGAAGAAAAAATGTATTTCGATTTTTATTAAATAAAGTTGAAGGCATAACTGAAAAGCAAGCATACAATCTATGCAGATTAGGCTTACCAGTCATCACATATTCAGGAGCTGCATAACCATATGTTCCCATCACTCGAGTTGATACATGAGTCTTATCTCCCTCAGGACCGTCTTTTGCAAGTCCAAAATCAGAGAGCTTGGCATTATAATCCTGGAATAGCATGTTCTCAGAAAGGCACAATGTAAAAGTAAGATATAAAAATTCACAAAGGTTTCATTATGTACCGCATCTAATAGGATATTAGAGGTCTTAAAATCACGATATATGACTGGCCTTTCTGCTTCTTCATGAAGAAAGGCAAGACCCTTTGCAGCACCCAGGGCAATTTTCATCCTTATGGACCATGGAAGAGGCAGTGATCCTGTAAACAACATCATAATCAAACGGTATGTCAATTTATGATACTTTTTGGCAATTTCACACTAAATAGGATATGCAAAGCTATACTCCAAGCATGCCAAAAAAGAGAAACAAGTTATCAGAAAGAAATGGTTCCATGTAGAGCTTCATCCAACAAAAGCAGTCATATCCAAGAACTCCAGTGTACCACACATATAATTATCCAGTTTACATAAATATTATGATCCATGTTTTTGACATTTCCAATTTTCCATTCTCCACACAAGCCAGTAATTCTGAGGGACAAGTACAAACCTATTGCAAGGGAAATTTTGTTTGAACCCACAGGTACGTCACTTTATTTTCATAAAAAAAAGCCCAAAGACTTCAACAAGAGGAAATAAAGAGTGGCTAGTAGATAGGCAATAAAAGAAGAAAAAAGCAGTTACTTCTGAATAGGTGGTTCTCCAAGCTTCCACGAGGCATAAACTCGTACACTAGCAGCCTCTGATCATCTTCAATGCAGTAACCAATCAGTTTCACCAAGTTAGGATGAATAAGATCACCAAGAAAATTCACTTCAGCCTGTCATGTAGATGAACCAGGAATCAAACAATAATAATAATAATGATGATAAGGAATTTAATGCGGAATATCATTAAAAATTAAGAAACGAAAGAAATTCCATACCAGCCACTCTTTATGACCTTGAAGCCCATCATGATTAAGGGTCTTAACAGCAACAGTAAGTCCTGTTCCAGGTTTCACTGGGGCAGTTCCATTTTCTTCAATCCATCCCTTGAACACGCAACCAAAACCACCTTCGCCAAGAAGACTCTCGGGTCTAAAATTTCTTGTTGCCAACTTAAGATCATTAAATGTGAATTTACGCAGTCGAGAAGCAATTTTAAGCTCTTCTTCTAGTTTGGAAGTGGACGAATTACTTTCTGTATTACTTGTGGTTGTAGATGAGATTGCAGGAGCAGCTGGTTGCTCTATGCTTGTATCATTTGTAGACTTACTTTCTGTTGATCCACACACAAACTTAACCTGTTAGAATATAAGCTACAAAGAAAATCACTATAAAAGGTTTTAGTCAAAATCACTGATATTAACATAGATCTGTAATGCTGCACAAATACTCCAAATAAAAGTCGCAAATGACAACTTCAATGAAACACAAATACTGATGCCAATATTTGCACGAGAAACCTTGACAAACAAGAAATAGGATTTCCGAAAAGGGTAAACAAGGTAAGTGAAA
This sequence comes from Excoecaria cochinchinensis, assembly GCA_947683425.1. NCBI lineage: Eukaryota > Viridiplantae > Streptophyta > Magnoliopsida > Malpighiales > Euphorbiaceae > Excoecaria > Excoecaria cochinchinensis. The sequence continues at coordinate 1,042,767 of CANTUQ010000045.1, forward strand.
AATCCCTTGTTAATACCCAAAAACTGATTAGTGTTTTACCTTGAATTCCAGACAAATATAGCAGAGCTTCCTTCTGAGGTTTTAACAGAACCTGATAATCACCTTTTATCCTTATGAAGGTCTCTTTATATAAAAATATATATATATATATATTAACCATAGATTTATCCAACGAGTGTGTAAGGCCTTAGAGTTACATTGGGCATTCAGATATCTCATGCAAACTATTCTTTACAGCTATTATCACAACTCTTTAGTTCATTACCAATGCTACAACCAGCAGCGGACCTGCCACAACTACAAACTCATCACTGTGCTGTAAAATTAGAAACATGGACGCAAACATCCACATAACAGGTTTCAAGTCCAGTGGTTAACAAAATTATTTGGCCCCAACCTCATCATGGATAAACTTTGCAAAAATAAATTCAGAACAGGGAAAGGTGAAAATTGATCCGAAAATAAAGCTGGAAAATTTTTGCATCATTAGGGGGTTGAGATATTATCATACCAGATTCTAAGAAAGAGGACAAGACTCGGATGGAATCAAACAACTAAAAACATCATATTATTAATATTTAGAAAAGGAATGAGGAAAGGAAGTGTAAGATGCCCAATCTAACCAAATCTTCAACTCCATTAAAGGAGCAACGCCTGAAGCAAGAACAAATGCATACCAATCTCATTGCATCACCGATAATCAGATATAAAGGTCTCCGCAAACCTCAATCTGCTACAGGCGGAAACAGTTGTGTATTGGCCTTGCAAATGCTAACAGTAATTTCAAGTATTCAGATGCATTCAGGAATTAAACGCAAGTCCCTCGATTTTCGAAATTTCAGAGAAATCCAATATTTGATAATTCTTTCACATGCCAATTCAACCAGCAGTGGGGACTGGATTCTCACACTGATCATTATAGGTCAGCAGCAAAAAGCCCCAAGTATTAGCAAATTGCGTACTAACAAACTAATGTAAATTTTGTTTTTGTCACAGCAAGAATCATTTGAATAAACGTTATCCACAAACCATAACAAACTAAAATCAAAGAACTAATCCAGCAAAAAAGAGAACCCTAGTAAATTACACATTGGTAATCCAAAATAATTAAAGCAATAATCATCTATAAAGACAAAATTCTCAGAAGATGTATGAATTACCGCAATGAGTACTGGTCCCACTAACAGAGCTATCGACTTTGGATCTTGAAGAAATGCAGCTTCCTATAAACCTAAACTTGAACCAACATCCTGTCTCTGCTTCCTCTACAACATCTCCACTACCAGTATCAGCACCACCAACATCTTTCTTCTTCTTCTTTCCTTTTGATTTGCCCATTTCCCAAGAAGCTTTCTCTTTTCCATCTTCACTCCCCAATCCCATCCTCCACTCCTCTCCTCACAGAAAACCCTAAACACCCAGACCCACTTTTCATCCAAAAACCCCAAATCCCACCCCTCCCACCAAAAACTACCTTCAAAGATACCCAAAAACAAAGAAACCCAAAAAGGGTGAAGGGAAAAAATGAAAAAGAAGAACAACACAATAACAGCAAAAAGCACTCAAATTTAACAATTTACCCTTGAAAACCCGCAAACCCAGTTTAGAAAAGGAGCTACATCACAAGAACAAGGTCAAAAAATGATAAACCCTTTTGAGACTTAATATTAATCAGAGTTGTAAATATAATTAAGACAGAACAAAAGTACTTCTGATCTTTGTTTTGTACAAGGAAAAAAAATCGGTTTAACAAAAAAAACCAACAAACCCCAGACCAGGGAAATGTCTGCTCTTACGATAACAGTAATCTCCCAGGAAAAGAAAATAAAAATAAAACAGAACTCTCAAACACACACACACACAATCGCACGCATACACAAAGCTGACCAGTTTAAAAGCAAAGAAATGAAAAATCTTTTATTTTCATATTTTGTTTGAAAAAAAGTTAATATATTTGCCAATAATATAAATAAATTCTCTCTCTCTCTCTCTTTCATGTTGTCGATTCTGTCACTTTTTTATTCATTTTTCTCTTTAATTTCAATTTCTAAATGGAATCAAAGACTAGAAAAAGCAAAATGGAGCTGCCCGAAGAATGCGGGCAGAGGGGAGAGGAAGATATCGGGCAGCCCGTGAGTTAGTGTAGTGTACAGGGAGTTTGCTATTGAGGGAGACAATAAAGGAAGAAAGCGGGCAGTTCGGGCAGAGGGAGAAGTGGAAAACGTGGGCACTTCGGGCAGGATAGAGTGATTATTAAAAAAATAAAAGTGGGGACCCATTTTGATGGTGACGTGTCTGCTTTGGGTGAGCGGACGCTAAAGCGAGCGTGTCCAATTTTATCTATCGCCGGTGGTATATTATTCATGCATCTTCCCCACCCTACCCTTTGTTTTATTTTATTTTATTCATTAGCATTTTAACACAATTTTTCTTTTTCTTTTATTTTTTTTTAATTTAGTTTTCATGTACATTTCTTTTTAAAAAAAAAAAAATATTAAAGTACATGAAATGAAACCTTCTCCTGTGGTACCTCCCCTTCTTTATCAATAAATAATTAAAATATGTACTATTCGTTATGAAAAACTTTTTTAAATAGAAGTTTGAGATTAGATGGTTCGGAGAGATTTCTATATAACTTGGTTCTTGATAAAAAGGGCCACATTTAAGGAAAAAAAAAATCTTTTTAACATGTAGTTTGAGATTAATAAAGATATTAAAAATTAATCTTATGAACTTTTATTATGCATTTTAGAAGATTTTTAAGTTCATTTTGACATCAATGAAAATAAAATAGAAATATATATATTATTTTATTGTGGCTATTTAATTACAAATTTAAAATTTCGGTGGCCACAGTCAAATTATTATTATTATTTTTTTTGTTATGGATAATCAAAGAGCACAGTCATATTCAAAAGGAAAAGTAAGGTTTTAGAATTTTCTAATTAATGGTCTGACTTTTTTTAGAAAAAGAAATATAATCTAATCAAAGAATTGGAGATGATAATTTGAAATGAAATGTTGTGCAATACAGGTAGTAATGTTGACTTGTTTTGGACAATAACAAGTGTTGCTCAATCATTTACATATATATATATATATATATATATATAATTTCATTTAACTCTTACTATGATAATAACGAGAAATTCTTTTTTTTCTTTCTTCCCTTTCTTTGCTTTTATTCATGATAAAACCATTTCTAACTTTACTGAAAGCATCGGATACTGTACATATTGTTCACTTTGGGCCGGATCTCTCACGATTTTATTTTTGGGGTTTTGCCCCAAAACGCGTGTACAGGGAGAAAGTGTCCATAATCTTATAAGATCCACTTTCAGCTCATTTTCAGCCGATGTGAGATTGAATAATAGCATTGCTATCATTATTCTCTCCCGAAAGAGATTTTCGGACGCTGACCGCTGTACGCTGGCCGCTCGGGCGCTGGCCCTCGTCTCTCAATGAAAACACCAAATAATAAAGCCATTTCTAATTTTATCGGGAGTACCGGACACTGTACATATTGTCCGCTTTGGGCCGGAGCTCTCACAGCTTTATTTTTGGGGCTTTGGCCGAAAACGCGTGTACAGGGAGAAAGTGTCAATGGCCTTATAAGGTCCACTTTTAGCTCATTTTCAGCCGATGTAGGATTGGATGATAGCATTGTTATCAGTTCACATCCTTTATTTTCGTATTGCTATTTGGCCAAATAATGATGAACATATTTAGCTACTCAAAATTATGAATCCAAAACCCCCTTGGGAGACAAAAAAATTTACGATAAATAGAAGAAAAATAGTTTGCAAATAAACAAATTAAAGAAACAAGAAAAAAAAAAGAAAATTAATATTTTGTGTGTTTACAAGTAGCGATAGATCTTTTTAATTCTAATAGATTGAATTTGAAGAGTTTTTACATGAGTTTAGGATGGATTCAACTTGATAACACAGCAAATATCATTTGCTTAAAGGCCCATCCAGCCGGCCCACTCAACTGGCAAGGCCCAACAACCCAGAGTAGCTGACACGAGTTTCTAGGCAGCGCACACGCCCGATCGGCTGATGTGACCCCCAGTCCCATCAGCCGCCTGACACAAGGCAGCGCCCATGCCTACCACCTGCTCCCTTTCATGTCGCCGAATACATACTCTGACAGCCAGTAATCACTCCCCAGGCACTCAAGTGCCCCTCAATCGTGTCATATAAATAGTCCAGCCAACAATGGCACCAGGTATTGAATCCAAAATATTCTCTCTCTAAAAGCACATTCTCTCTCTAAGCTACTAACTTAAACTTCGGAGTGCTCACGCCTGGTTCGACCGGGCTTTTCTTATTGCAGGTCTTCTCATCCGATCGGATTGCCTTCTCTTTTTCAGATAAAGACTTCTTTGACTTTATCATTTGGTGCTTTCATTGAGAGTATGGCAAACTCAAGATATAACGAGAACACGACCCCCATGAACGTAGTGTTAGTGGTTATGCCCTAGGCCAAGCATTTGGACCTTGATGTAATCATTACTTTTTCATTTATATAATGGTTTTCTTCGTATTGATATTATTGGCATGTTACATTATTGTAATGTTTATGAATAACAACGTTATTCATGTTGTCCCTAGTCATTTATCAATAATGGGCATAAAGATAAATTAAGACTAGTATAGATTTGCATTGATAATCATGGGATGATTATATATGTTGATATAAATCAAATCTATATCTACTTGCTAGAGAACAAAGTACTGGATAGACCCACTATAAGATCACTTCATGGGTTAATGTCATAAGTGTTCTTATAATAGATATATTATTGAATCCTTTGACCTGAGGTTATCATAGTTTCCTACATAAGGATCATTATGTTTTGACATAATCAAACGTTATCTTTAATCGGATAATTATAAAGTTTATGATCGGACATAATGAGAATTATGCGGAGGAAAGTGAATAATCAAGATGGAATTTGTCCCTCTCTTATGAGAGAGATATCTATTGGGCCCCTCGATAAGTAGGACTGTAAAATGCATGGCCGTGCTCAAATGAATTGATAGTGTGATCAATGTCATTTGAATTTATCAGTCTACTTGGTGATCGAGAAATTATATGTTTGAACAATTTAAGTTTGACATGGACCATGACTTATGTTCAAACAAGATATCGTGTGACAGAAGGATAATAACATGTTCTATTGCAAGGTTAAAATCGGACTAACGATATTTATATTATTTGGGTAGTCATAATGTCTTGCTAGAGACCAATTATGACTTGTGGGCTTTTATGGGATTAGGCCCACTGCCAACATAATATAAACCTATTGGGTCACACACCAAGAGCAAAATGAACAGAATGGATTTTATTGGGTTATTTCGGAATAAAATATAAATATAGGTATTTATATTTAATTTCGAAATTACATATTTATATATATATATTTATGCATATAAATATCTCTTATTTTGAATATGAGATAATAATATGTATTAATATATTATTTCTTATTATTTAGAATAATAAATAAATAAATATATATATATAAATATATGTATATATATATATATATTATATCTTAATTTTGAATTAAGAGATAATATCATCATTTATCTTTTCCTAAGAGGAAAAAGATTTGAAATATATATACAATTATATATGGGATATATGTTAAAAAAAAGGAGTTTAACCCTAAATTAAAGACTAATCACATTCTAACGTAGAATAGATTAGAGTGGCTGCATTCTTCATTATCAGTAAGTAAGAAAGAAAAGATTGACAACCATCGTTCTTCTTTGTGAAAGAAAGGAAAAGAAAAACAGAGCCACCATTATTCTTTGAGAAAGAAAGAAAAGAAATCCATTCGCATTCAAGGGAGCTAGCACCCCTGCGACTCCTGCTCATTTGTTCGTGCGTGTGGATACCGATAGAGGACGTTCGCGTAAAGGCAGCGTCTTCAGTCCGGATTAAAGAGTTATTTCGTTCTAAAGGTTAGTAATTCAATATCTTCCTTTTTTTGAATCAATCGAATCTACTTGGATCCTGTTTCGGGTTTTGAATTTTTCCGCTGCGTTTAATGTGATTTAATTCCGAGGAAACCCAACACCTAGATCATGACAATGATGTTCGTGCCAGATCAGGCACCTCGAGAAGGGGGGAAAGGCCCACCAGGTCCCCTACGAGGACCAACCTCCTTCCCGAATTCAATGATGCCACTATGAGGCAACCAGAAGATACCCCTATCACGGTGAGGGACATGCACGCTATTCTTAGCGATTTCACCAAGAGCATCGTCCAAACCCTAAAAAAAGGGAAGATGCCAGCTATTTCTGAAAGAGCCCAAGAGGATTACTTTGCGGGCAAAGACTTTAGAAAGAATAGAAATAAGGGAATAATCCTTAATGAGCCTCGCGCTCAGGGAGCTCGAAGGGGCGTGGTCAGAACCCCGGGAAGGTATGACAAGGGGAAGCAGATGATGTCCACGAACAGGAGTTCCCCTTACTCCAGCAGGTCCACCATAAGGGATGACTTGTCCTACATGTGCACTCCAACCCGCAGCCACATGCGAAAGCACAAAGATGAGTCTACCACTATGACGTTGAGTAAGGAGGATCAATGGCTCAAGCAGAAGCTCAAGCAGCTTGGCTTCCTCGCACCCAAGAAAGGCGCCTTCGAAGGGAACACATGCGGGAATACTGCTTCCCCATTTTGTAGAGAAATCACCGATGCTAAGCTCCCTCCCAGATGGAGAGATGTGGTCATGGAAAGGTACACAGGTAAGACCGATCCTACCACCCATTTGGCTGAATACTTGACCAAGGTCCGGGTCTATATCTACGACGAGAGGATAGCCTGCAGGGTTTTCCCCACCACTTTGGGAGGAGACGCGTTGACATGGTTTCACGAGCTGCCTCTAGGATCTATTACGTCTTTCAGGCAGCTAAAGGAGCTGTTCACCATGAGGTTTATCGTACAAACGCGTGCGCCTAAGACGGTAAATGGCTTATGTAACCTTTACCAGAGGACCGATGAAAGTCTGCGAGACTACATCCACAGATTTTAGGCTACCATGTCCGAGGTAAGAAATGTCAGTGTTGAGATGGCGACTAACGCCTTAACAGGGTGCATCACTGACCGTCCACTATTCGAATCACTCACAACAAGACCCCCATCCAGTTTTGCTGAACTCATGGAGAGGGCCAGGCAACACATCCAATTGGACGATGCCCTTAGGTCCAATAGGGGAAGAAGGACCAACGTATTGGACCGCTTGCAATACCCGGACGGTCGCTCTTCTCACAGAGCCTCCGCTACCGATCGGGCAGCTAGAGGCCAGGACGGAGCTCCCAGTTCCAGAAATTCAGGCCAGGCGAAAGGGTCGGAAAGAGACCGGAATGCGCGTCCAGACAATCGGACCGAGAGGACATACACCACTCTCAACGCTACCCCGACCGCAGTGCTGATGTGGATAAAGGAGAAGCACCGCCAGGTCAACTGGCCTAGAGACCTATCTGAAAGAAGCAGGGTTGCCAGGGATCCGAATAAGTATTGCGAATTTCACAGAGACGTAGGTCATTTAATCGACGAGTGCACTTCGCTGAAAAAAGAAATCGAAAGACTAATACGCCGCGGAGCCCTCAAAAGCTTCATAGGCCCTGCCAGAGGGGTCGATCCCTGTAGACAGCCGAAGCCTCGCTGGGATGATCCTGACTCAGACAATGATGAGTGTAGGAACCCAAGAAATGCCGACCCGAGCAGGCCATACGTCGGGGTAATAAATGTGATCACCGGAGGATCATCTTATGGAGAGGATCTCTCCAGGAAAAAGAGGGGGAAAGGGGTCTACCTCTCCCACCGGACCGAGCAGACTGCCTCAATCACCATATCCAGCGAAGACGCGCGAGACGTCATGTTTCCCCATGAGGACGCTCTCGTTGTAAGAGCTAGGATTAATAACTTCAACGTCAAAAGAATTCTGGTGGACAATGGCAGCGCTGTTAATGTCCTAACTCTCCAGGCTTACCAAGCGATGGGACTCCCGATCGGAGAGCTGAAATCGAACGCCACTCCACTGATTGGGCTGGGCAATGCCACCATCCCAATAATGGGATCAGTAGAGCTCTTTGTCGAGCTAGGCCAAGAGGCAATTGCTCACTCATGTAAGGTAACTTTCATGATTATCGATATGACATTTGCCTATAATGCCATCTTTGGCAGGCTTTTGCTCTTTCAGACCGGAGCCGTTACCTCCATTCGCTACATGGTGATGAAAATCCCCACCACAGGAGGTATCGCCATCTTGAGAGGTGACCAAAAGGCATCCCGAGAGGCTTATATAACCATGATAAAGCAACAGCGAGAAGCAATGGTCGTAGAGCTCAGCCTCGAGCAGCAAGAGCAGGCGAAAAGGCCCAGAATGGACCCTGCCGAGGAGATAAAAACGAGGGCGCTGGATAGAGGGAAAAGTGTTCAAGTCAGGACCAGCATGAATAAAGAAACGGAAGAAGCCATCATACAGGTCTTGACAATAAATCAAGCGACCTTTGCCTGGAAGCCAGAGGACATCCCTGGTATAGACCCCAAGGTGATCACCCACAAGTTGAATGTGGACCCAAACTATCCTCCGGTCCGACAGAAGTTAAGAAGGCATGCACCCGACCGAATTGCAATACCCGGACGGTCGCTCTTCTCACAGAGCCTCCGCTACCGATCGGGCAGCTAGAGGCCAGGACGGAGCTCCCAGTTCCAGAAATTCAGGCCAGGCGAAAGGGTCGGGAAGAGACCGGAATGCGCGTCCAGACAATCGGACCGAGAGGACATACACCACTCTCAACGCTACCCCGACCGCGGTGCTGATGTGGATAAAGGAGAAGCACCGCCAGGTCAACTGGCCTAGAGACCTATCTGAAAGAAGCAGGGTTGCCAGGGATCCGAATAAGTATTGCGAATTTCACAGAGACGTAGGTCATTTAATCGACGAGTGCACTTCGCTGAAAAAAGAAATCGAAAGACTAATACGCCGCGGAGCCCTCAAAAGCTTCATAGGCCCTGCCAGAGGGGTCGATCCCTGTAGACAGCCGAAGCCTCGCTGGGATGATCCTGACTCAGACAATGATAAGTGTAGGAACCCAAGAAATGCCGACCCGAGCAGGCCATACGTCGGGGTAATAAATGTGATCACCGGAGGATCATCTTATGGAGAGGATCTCTCCAGGAAAAAGAGGGGGAAAGGGGTCTACCTCTCCCACCGGACCGAGCAGACTGCCTCAATCACCATATCCAGCGAAGACGCGCGAGACGTCATGTTTCCCCATGAGGACGCTCTCGTTGTAAGAGCTAGGATTAATAACTTCAACGTCAAAAGAATTCTGGTGGACAATGGCAGCGCTGTTAATGTCCTAACTCTCCAGGCTTACCAAGCGATGGGACTCCCGATCGGAGAGCTGAAATCGAACGCCACTCCACTGATTGGGCTGGGCAATGCCACCATCCCAATAATGGGATCAGTAGAGCTCTTTGTCGAGCTAGGCCAAGAGGCAATTGCTCACTCATGTAAGGTAACTTTCATGATTATCGATATGACATTTGCCTATAATGCCATCTTTGGCAGGCTTTTGCTCTTTCAGACCGGAGCCGTTACCTCCATTCGCTACATGGTGATGAAAATCCCCACCACAGGAGGTATCGCCATCTTGAGAGGTGACCAAAAGGCATCCCGAGAGGCTTATATAACCATGATAAAGCAACAGCGAGAAGCAATGGTCGTAGAGCTCAGCCTCGAGCAGCAAGAGCAGGCGAAAAGGCCCAGAATGGACCCTGCCGAGGAGATAAAAACGAGGGCGCTGGATAGAGGGAAAAGTGTTCAAGTCAGGACCAGCATGAATAAAGAAACGGAAGAAGCCATCATACAGGTCTTGACAATAAATCAAGCGACCTTTGCCTGGAAGCCAGAGGACATCCCTGGTATAGACCCCAAGGTGATCACCCACAAGTTGAATGTGGACCCAAACTATCCTCCGGTCCGACAGAAGTTAAGAAGGCATGCACCCGACCGAATTGCAATACCCGGACGGTCGCTCTTCTCACAGAGCCTCCGCTACCGATCGGGCAGCTAGAGGCCAGGACGGAGCTCCCAGTTCCAGAAATTCAGGCCAGGCGAAAGGGTCGGGAAGAGACCGGAATGCGCGTCCAGACAATCGGACCGAGAGGACATACACCACTCTCAACGCTACCCCGACCGCGGTGCTGATGTGGATAAAGGAGAAGCACCGCCAGGTCAACTGGCCTAGAGACCTATCTGAAAGAAGCAGGGTTGCCAGGGATCCGAATAAGTATTGCGAATTTCACAGAGACGTAGGTCATTTAATCGACGAGTGCACTTCGCTGAAAAAAGAAATCGAAAGACTAATACGCCGCGGAGCCCTCAAAAGCTTCATAGGCCCTGCCAGAGGGGTCGATCCCTGTAGACAGCCGAAGCCTCGCTGGGATGATCCTGACTCAGACAATGATAAGTGTAGGAACCCAAGAAATGCCGACCCGAGCAGGCCATACGTCGGGGTAATAAATGTGATCACCGGAGGATCATCTTATGGAGAGGATCTCTCCAGGAAAAAGAGGGGGAAAGGGGTCTACCTCTCCCACCGGACCGAGCAGACTGCCTCAATCACCATATCCAGCGAAGACGCGCGAGACGTCATGTTTCCCCATGAGGACGCTCTCGTTGTAAGAGCTAGGATTAATAACTTCAACGTCAAAAGAATTCTGGTGGACAATGGCAGCGCTGTTAATGTCCTAACTCTCCAGGCTTACCAAGCGATGGGACTCCCGATCGGAGAGCTGAAATCGAACGCCACTCCACTGATTGGGCTGGGCAATGCCACCATCCCAATAATGGGATCAGTAGAGCTCTTTGTCGAGCTAGGCCAAGAGGCAATTGCTCACTCATGTAAGGTAACTTTCATGATTATCGATATGACATTTGCCTATAATGCCATCTTTGGCAGGCTTTTGCTCTTTCAGACCGGAGCCGTTACCTCCATTCGCTACATGGTGATGAAAATCCCCACCACAGGAGGTATCGCCATCTTGAGAGGTGACCAAAAGGCATCCCGAGAGGCTTATATAACCATGATAAAGCAACAGCGAGAAGCAATGGTCGTAGAGCTCAGCCTCGAGCAGCAAGAGCAGGCGAAAAGGCCCAGAATGGACCCTGCCGAGGAGATAAAAACGAGGGCGCTGGATAGAGGGAAAAGTGTTCAAGTCAGGACCAGCATGAATAAAGAAACGGAAGAAGCCATCATACAGGTCTTGACAATAAATCAAGCGACCTTTGCCTGGAAGCCAGAGGACATCCCTGGTATAGACCCCAAGGTGATCACCCACAAGTTGAATGTGGACCCAAACTATCCTCCGGTCCGACAGAAGTTAAGAAGGCATGCACCCGACCGAAGGAAGTTCATTTCAGAAGAGGTGGATAGGCTACTTAAGACCGGAACAATTCGAGAGGTAGACTATCCCGAGTGGCTGGCCAACGTGGTCCTCGTTAAGAAAAAGTCAGGCAAGCTGCGGATGTGCATAGATTTTACTGATCTCAATAAGGCATGTCCCAAAGACAGCTACCCCTTACCCAGCATAGACCAGTTGGTGGATGCCACCGCAGGCCATGCCATCTACTCTCTTCTCGACGCATATGCAAGCTACCACTAAATTCTGATGTGGCTCCTGGATCAGGAGAAAACCAGCTTCATCACAGACGACAGGACCTTTTGCTACAAGGTAATGCCGTTCAGCCTAAAAAATGCTGAGGCCACGTATCAGCGTCTGATGAATAAGATTTTTAAAGACCAGATCGGGCAGAATGTCGAGGTCTATGTAAATAACATGATCGTCAAAAGCCAAAGCCCCGAGCAACACCCGCTGATATGGCAAAAGTTTTTGACACTCTAAACAAATTTCAGATGAAACTCAATCCCGAAAAGTGCGTCTTTGGGGTACCGTCAGGAAAGTTTTTAGGATTCCTAGTCTCACAGAAAGGGATTGAGGCCAATCCGGAGAAAATCAGAGCTATCCTCGAGATGCAATCCCCCAGGAACATAAAAGATGTCCAGAAGCTGAAAGGAAGAATAATAGCCTAGGACGTTTCATCTCCTCCTCAGCCAAGCGCTGCACTCCTTTCTTCAAGAAGCTGAGGAAGAGTGAAACTTCGTCTGGGAGGAAGACTGCCAGCAAGCCTTCGAAGAGCTGAAGGCGTTCCTCACCAACCCGCCACTGCTTAGCCGGCCAATACCAGGTGAAAACTTATACCTATATTTAGCCACCTCTAAGGAAGCTGTTGCAGGTGCCTTGGTCCGAGAAGAAGGAACTCAACAGCTACCCGTGTACTACGTCAGTGAAATACTTATAGGTACGGATCTAAGAAAGGGACCGGTTGAGCAGCTCATTATTGCCCTCATGATGTGTGCAAGGAAGCTGAGGACGTATTTTGAGGCGCACACAATTGTGGTCCGATCGGGCCACCCTCTCAGAAAGATTCTCCAAACGCCCGATCTGGAAGGCAAAATGGTAGGATGGGCAATTAAGTTACAATCCTGGGATGTCAGATACAAGCCCAGAAAGGCGATAAAGGCCCAGGCTTTGGCAGATTTTGTAGCTGAATTTGCGGGTGAGGAACCACGGAGTCAGCCCAGGCTACAAAACTGGGAAATGACGGTGGACGGCGCAGCAAATGACACTCGAGGAGGTGTCAGCATAGTAATAAAAGGCCCTCTGGGCATCACAATAAGGTACGCAATAAAGCTCAATTTTAAAGCTTCCAATAATGTAGCAGAGTATGAGGCACTCCTTCAAGGGCTGAGACTTCTCTATGCCATCCGACCGGAGTCAGTAGCCATCAGGAGTGACTCTCAGCTAGTAACCAGTTAGGTCTTGGGGACCTTCGAAGCCCGAGAGGCCACCATGATCCAATACTTAGCCAAAGTCAAAGCCGCCTTCACAAAACTTGAAGAAACTGGATCAGAATGGGCGCTCCAGAAAGTCTCGAGAGACCAGACAACAAAGGCCGATCGGCTAGCGAAGATGTCTGCCTCTGGGCAAAGTGTTATAGAGGAAAGTATTGCCGTTGTCGACCAGACTTCCTCCTCCCTAGACGAGCCAGAAATGATGGAGATCGACCAAGAGGATGAAACCTGGATGAGCACAATCAAGCAGTACCTCCAAACAGGTCGGCTGCCCGATGACAAAGATGAAGCTCGAAAGGTATCCCGAAAATTCCTTAATTACTCCATCATTAACGGTGATTTGTATAAGAAAGCTTTCAGCCACCCTTGGCTCAAGTGTGTGACGGAGGAAGAGGGAGACTATATCCTCAGAGAGCTCCATGAAGGCATATGCGGAGCACACGAAGCAAGCAGAGTTATGGCAAGAAAGGCCCTCCAGACTGGATATTACTGGCCTAGTATGCTCAAAGATGCTCAAGCAAAAGTAAGAAGATGCCCGCAATGCCAAGTACATGGCAGGATCATAAGGCAGCATGGAGCAGACCAGCAGCCGATCGGAGTCGCTTGGCCGTTCGATCAGTGGGGGCTGGATATCTTAGGACCTTTTCCCCAAGGCAAAAAGCAGATGAAGTTCCTCATAGTAGCTGTAGACCACTTCTCCAAATGGATTGAGGCTGAACTCGTAGCTACTATCACAGCCGAGAGGGTCAAGAGCTTCACTTGGAAAAACATCATCTGCAAGTATGGCTTACCCAATATTTTTATTGCAGACAATGGCAAGCAGTTCGACAGCTCCATTTTCAAAAACTTTTGCCAAGGCCTGAACATCAAATTAAAGTTCACGTCGGTCGCTCATCCCCAGAGCAACGGAATGACCGAGGTCTCCGATCGGACCATCCTCGAAGGGTTAAAAATGCGGCTCGGCGAAGCAAAAGGCAACTGGACTGAAGAACTGCAGAGTGTCCTATGGACGTATAGAACTTCGCCCAGGATAGGCACTCATCAAACGCCATTCTCCCTCATCTACGGCTCCGAAGCAATGATACCTGTAGAGGTCGGCCTTCCCTCATACCGATCAGCGCTCTACTCCGAACAGGAGAATTCTCAAGAAAGACGCCAAGATCTAGATCTGATAAAAGAGAAGAGGGAGGACGCCTACACCAAGATTGCCGCCTATAAGCAAAGAGTTGCCAGATACCACAATGCTAAATTAAGGTACAAAACTTTCAATGTTGGCGATCTGGTGCTCAGAAAGGCAGAGTTAGGCTCAGGAAATGCCGGAGTGGGAAAGCTAATGCCAAATTGGGAGGGGCCCTATGAGGTCTCCAAAGTCTTAAGCCCGAGCACATATAGGCTCCGAACTCTAGAAGGGCAAGATGTCCCCAGAAGCTGGAATATAGAAGTACTCAAAAAGTACCATCTATGATAATGTATTAGAACTTGGCGATTGCCTATTTAATAAAAAGGTTCTTTCTTTCACCTTTGTTCAAATTATGCATGATATGCAACTTATACGCTAGGTTTGACGTCCATCCCAAACTAAAAAAGCGAAAGTTGCTGTTTGCAAGCTGGAGGATCTTACCTCCCTAAATCTTTCATGATGGAGGATCTCACCTCTCTAGCTCGGCTATGCAGTTTTCATGCAGCTTTACGAGTATTATATCTAGCTCGGCTATGCAGTTTTCATGCAGCTTTACGAGTATTATATCTAGCTCGGCTATGCAGTTTTTATGCAGCTTTACGAGTATTATATCTAGCTCGGTTATGCAATTCTTATGCAGTTTCACGAGTATCACTTTAAATGATTACGTAGTTTTTATGCGATCTGAAAGTCCGATCGGACACTGGGCTTATGAGTTATCTAAATTCAGGAAGTACTTACAAACGTTGCGCAATTTCACGAGTAGTACTTAGCTCGATAATATTGATAATTTTAATACAAATTTATGTATTCACAACGCAACAACGGTTTGCAGAAAAATGCAATTTATTAATGGTGTCTCCGCCATACAATTTACAAAGAGTTGTTACAGAGATAAAAAATAAAAGAAAAAAGCAAAGCTAATCTAAGCTCCTAAGCTAACTATCTATATTTACAATATCTGCCTCGCCAGGAGGATCGACAGTTTGTTCGGCATCCGACTTGGCGGTGGCTTGAGAAGGGTCGGCGGACAACGGTACAGATCCTGTCCCCCCTTTAGAAACAAACCTCGCTGAAGGAGGCACCACCACCTCGGCTTCAGGCACTGGAGGCACCGTAGGCTCAACTTCAAACGGAGCCTCCTGATTAGCCTCAGGAAGCGAAGGATCTCCTCCTGAAGTTCTCTCAGTTGCCTCCCCCTCAGGAGCGCCCTCTTCATCATTGCCATTTGGAGGAGCAGGCAATGACGCCGGATCGTCCATCCAAGTCAGATCAACTCCAGGAAAGCGCCTCCTAGCTTCATGAACTAGCCGAGACAACAACTCCACCTGGGCATCTACTAGCTCATCAAGAAGGCGCTCCTTCTGACTGGCAAGCTCCTCTTCGAGAATCTTCGTGAAGGAGGCCTCCTTCTCCTCCTCCGACGTCCTCAGAGACTCCACTTCCTTGCGAAGTTGCTCGCCTTCCATCTTCAATTTGGCGTTCTCCGCAGCCAACTCTCTGCACTCGGCATCCAGTCGGGTTGTATCTGCCTCGAACCGTCTGAATTGTGCATTCTTAGCAGAAAGACGGGCAACCTCGCCCCTCAGCTTATCAGCCTCGCTCTGCCGAGCTTTCAGGTCCTGAGCCTTGTTATGGGCCTCTTTCCTCAAGGCTACTGTCTCCGATTGGGAGGCGGAATACCGCTCCTTCAGCTTGGCCACCTCAGCTCGAAGGATGGAGGCTTCTTTCTTGGCGTTTTCGCAGCGAACATCTGCCTCTGCCCTGGCTTCGGCGCTCGACTCGGCCCTCCCTTTCCACACGCCGGCCATAAGGTGTAGCCGTTGTGTTCTCCTAGCAGCCTGCACAAAAGCAAAAGTAACTAGGTCAAGCACACTGGGGTGTGGACAAGCACCAGAAATGAAGCAACGAGTCCTTACGTCCATCAACTGCTGGCTAATGGCGTTGCATTTTTTGCTGAGCTGACTGGCGTCACCAGCTTCCCTATGATCTTCGTCCCGGAGCAGACCCCGACAGATGAAACTGGCCACCTGACTCAGCGACCAATCATCGCCTAAATTCTCTCTCAGAAACTCTTTTAGAGAAACCGGTCGCAGGTCGGAAGAGCGTCGGAGAGCCTCGCCATGATGAACAGCTTTGCCTTTGGCCACCATCCGAGCGTCCGACTAGGCTATCAGCTTAGCAACCCTCCTCTTGGCAGCCTCCTCGGTCTTTTTCTTGGCGGCCTCCTCCACTTCTCGGATCGTGTGGGCAATGGGCGCGTCATCATCATCCGATTCGTCCCGAAGCCTCGGGGGCCGAGTGTTCTTCAGTTGGTGATGAACGGCTCCGCTTTGAGGCCCTGGCGCTACAAGTTTGATGACCGGCACGGTAGAAGCTGGAGGGGCAGAAGAGATCGGGACTGCGTCGATGGCAACAGCAGCTGAAGAGGCGCCGGCAGCTGCCCGAGAGGATTGCAGCTCTGCCGAGGACACCAACCTCCTCCTCTTCCTTTGCTCTTGGGCCTTCCGCTCGGCCTCACGCTTTTGCTTGATTTTTTCGCCAAGTTGCTTAGACGCATCATTTCTGCCAGCCATCTCAGCTGCAAACAGACAATAAACAAGATAAGTTTCTCAGATTTGGTATTCACAAATAGATGAAATGCAATGCATGAATGATGCATGGTGATTATGTTTTCTCCCCGATCTTAATGCTCACGTTCTACATTCTCAGCGTCTTTGGAGCCGGGAGACCCAAATAGCGTACTCAGAAGAAAACTGGACTGATAGGGCTCTCCATGCCTGCTAACGGCATCCATTAACTTCTTTATATCGCCCTTGTACATGGGCTGACCGGCTGCTAGGTCCTTCAGAATCTCGACCCTAGCCGATCGGGTAAGGCGCACCCCAAATCCGCCTTTCATCCCCACCAAGAAGTATCTTTCCTTGTATCCCTTCATCGAGGTGGGGACGAACATCAACTTCTTCTTTGGGCGGCTTATGAAGAAATACTCCGTCCCATCGCTCCGACTCGAGATGTAGAAGAAGTGAGTGAAAAGCTCCAGGGTCGGCGCTACCCCCTCTATTTTACAGAGGATCTTGAAGCACGCCACTGACCTCCACTCGTTCGGATGTAGCTGGTTAGGGGCGATCCCATACCCCCTCAATATCGCCATCTCGAAGGCGCCTAACGGGAACCTCAGGCCATCTTCTAGGCTCCAGAGGTGGCAAATGAACCACTCCCTGTTATCATGGCCAAAGGGCCCTTCTGTCACCGCCATTGATTCTGGGCAGGCCAGTACCGATACGTCATCAAGAAGGCTGTACTTCGAGGGAATTTCAGCCACCTCCTCAGCGGTCAATCGAGAATGTAACTCGGCGGCTGGTTTGTTCTCATACCAATCCAAAAAGCTTGTGTCTAGCACTTCACCACTGCTGGAAGCCATTTTCAACAAGAAAGAGTGGAGGAAAGGTGCAACTCTCTAATTTCTAAATGGAATGGATGCGGAAAGAAAGCGAAAGACAAAATGACACGTAAAGCAAAGGAGAAAAATTACTTACTTGATAAAAAGACTTAAGAAATTTGAAGAAGAAGCAAGAGATAGTTGCAGAGATCTGGGAATCGAAAAGGAATTTTGGCAGAGTTTCGGTAAGGGTCGTAGAAGTAAAGAGAAAATCCTCCTAAAAACCCCCTATTTATAAGCCAAAAGCTTCTGGAACAAGCCAAACGTCGCGCCACTAAACGAGCACCATGTGTCAAAATACATTATGCCTTTGCGAAGAACGAAGCGTCGCCCTTGGTACACGCGCAACATTAAATGAAAACAGCTGTCCAAGCAGGCGCGTCTCTTCAGAAAGAACGCCTCCCAAATTCAAAAAGCCCGCCAACGCGCGTCTTCGGATCGGAAAAATTCAGAGCTGATTCCATCCGAACGGACCTCCAAAAGGCAAATTCATGCCCGATCGAACCTGTTGAGGGGGGACAAGTGATAACACAACAAGCATCATTTGCTTAAAGGCCCATCCAGCCGGCCCACTCAACTGGCAAGGCCCAACAACCCAGAGTAGCTGACACGAGCTTCTAGGCAGCGCACACGCCCGATCGGCTGATGTGACCCCCAGTCCCATCAGCCGCCTGACACAAGGCAGCGCCCATGCCTACCACCTGCTCCCTTTCATGTCGCCGAATAGGGGTGTGCAACGGTCGGTTCGGTTCAATAACCGAACCGAAATAACTGAAAATCGAAATTACAATATTTTACTAAACCGAACCGAACCGAATTTGTATAATAACCGAATTCAAACCGAACCGAATTTGTCGGTCGGTTTGGTTCGGTTAACCGAAAAACCGAAAATCCAAAATTATAATTAAAAAAATTATCTAAAAAATTATACAAAATTATAAATCATAAAATTAAAATTAAAAAATATCAAATTAAAAAAATGTACATATATAATTTAATTTCAAACCCCTTAAATTGATAAAAAAAATACAAAAATAATTTTTTTTAATGTAAAAATTGAATAAAATAATATATAAATTTAAAAGTTCGGTCGGTTCGGTTTTTCTTCGATTTTTGCCTTTCAAAATCGAACCGAACCGAAATAACCGATGTACCTATAAATTTAAAACCGAAACCGAACTGAATTTAAAAAATTGGTCGGTTTGGTTCGGTTTTAACCGAATTTTGCTCACCCCTATCACCGAATACCTACTCTGACAGCCAGTAATCACTCCCCAGGCACTCAAGTGCCCCTCAATAGTCTCATATAAATAGCACAACCAACGATGGCACCAGGTATTGAATCCAAAACATTCTCTCTCTAAAAACACATTCTCTCTCTAAGCTACTAACTTAAGTTTCGGAGTGCTCACGCCTGATCCGACCGGACTCTTCTTATTGCAGGTCTTCTCATCCGATCGGATTGCCTTCTCTTTTTCAGATAAAGACTTCTTTGACTTTATCACAACTATTAATTTTACTGCCTACATTCAGTTAAACTATATATAAAATTAACTATTAATTAATTAAAAATAATATTTACATTCATTTATTATATATAAAATTTAATTTTTATTTTATGAGAATATAGTGTATATTTACGAATTATGCAATATAATTAATTTTATTTAAAATGTTAATTAAACTTTTTTATTAATATTGAATACATTCAATTAAATATATCAATAATTTAAATGAATTTTAAGTGTTAATAAGATAATTAAATATATTTAAGTATTATCCACATACTGGTAAATAGATTTAGAAAAACAATTTTAATAGAGTTGGAGAGACTTGAGTATTTTTAAATTTAATTAAATTCTGATATTTTGGATGAGTGGTCTATGCATTGAGATTGAGCGATCTGTAGAGAAGAGGTTGTTTGGTAGTATAAGGGATCAAAGTATCCAAATGCGACCCCAACATCACTTCCAAATTCCTACCATGCTACCTAATCGCATTTAATTCCTTTAATAAACTTCATTAATTAAAGATTTGAGACTAATTGTTGTAATTAGTTTTGATTTCAAATCGCCTATTCTATATTTCTTACTATAGCTTGGATTCCAATCCAAATAACACGTGTCATTAGTGGAGGAACATGAAAATAAGCACAAGCAAGTACTCTCTCCATTATTAGAAAAATAATTTCATTCATTTTTTTTTTTCATACAAATAAAAAAAAGATTAATATATGTTCCTATTATATGTAGAAGTATATTAAAGTAAAAAATAACTATTGATTACAAGACACAAAGTAGGTATTACTTCTAAATATAATCATAAAAAAGGAGCTCTTGTAGTTCGTCTTTAAAAGCCAAGTAACGAGAAGATAGAGCAAGAATGAACTCGAGAATTATCCCAAAATAAAAAAATTGATTCATACGACGTGTACAAGGGGGTATATTTCTTTCCCTCTATGGGGCTATGTAACAGATATTGTTTGTCCAGATCATGATTTACAGTACATCAGGCCACGCTATTTTTCCGAAACAACTCAACAAAACCATTCCCTCATTATCAGGGGAGGAAAACAAATAATCAGGGGCGATATGTCCATCAACCCTTTCATTCCTCTCACTGTTGATGTATGAAACAAAAATTACACTATATCCATCCTAAAATATCCCTGTCGAAATGCTTGATGTCGCATTTATCTTCAGCGAATGCTCTGGAATATAGGTAAGACCTGTATAAACACTAAAAGTTGTAATAAAGCGAGATTTTAATCGTGTAAAACAGAGGAGAAATAAAACGCACAGAGCCCGCTACTATATCATAGAATTCAAAACTTCTCCTCGGAAACATGTTACTACCCAGTAAATCAAGTAGAACGGAATAACAACAGTTGATAAGTAACTAAACCCATTACCAGACATGCCATATTCCTATTCTTGCTGGCAAAGGCCGAAAAAATTGCAGACATGGTTTAATCAAATGTTTCAAACTTCTGGCTCAAGACTCAGCCATGTAAGAATCATCTTACTATTAACAATGTTTGCCAATTCCCATAATGTGAGCCACATAGCATGAACCTTAGCAGCAGCTCTAAATAACCATCTAGTCACAAACATTCATGCGTAGAACTAGGATTAAATACTCATTTCTTCCCCGCATCATTATCCATATTCATGCGTGGAAGCAAGATTAATGCAGTAGTTGTTAACTTCTCACACACTTCACAGGAACTTTTACATTCTATATCAAATTACCTAGGAAAAAATGGAAAATACAGATATGCTTTTGACTGTATTATAGTTCCTCAAAACAAATTGCATTGCATAATGACAAAACAATTAAAAATTGAAAAGTCTAGTAAAAATGTTTACAGAAAAAAAGAAAAAAGAAGAAGAAGAAAGAAAAGCTTTTAAGATGTTGTGAGGAAGCTATGTCTCACAATTCTTCATTTTCTGAATTGTATATAAGAATTAGAACTATAAAGAATAGACATTGTTTTTTTCTTAAGCTACTTGACTTTCACTTATGGATTCCAAATTTTTGGCTTAAAGAACACCATCATCCTCGAGAGAAAACTATAAATATTTTATTAGATTAGGGGTCAAAATATGCAAAATCCCATCAATTTTATTGTCCATAAACTAAGCCATTTAATGCCAAAGGTCGCTTTATGACTTGCAATAAAATTGAATCCACTAACCATTCAATTGAATTAAAATAATACTCATTACTCACGTGAATATGAGATAAAGTCAATTTGAAGAGCTTCTATAATTATAGATCTGAATGATGGAATTTAGTGTTATTGAATATATGGATTAGAAGATTTCACATGCAAGAAAGTTACACTCATGAAAGGACAAATAACAACCCATGGTAAAACCTTTCCATGATACAAATTTTCATATGCTTGCACAGATAGATATACATTCATATCCATATTGCTTCAGGCAGTTCAAAGAAAAATATAATACAAGAAGAAAATCCTAGTATGCAACCCAAATATCATGAGTTAGTACAGCACTGTATATATGTGCGCACAACATAAGGACAAAAAACATGGTGATTTGACCCAAATGCATTAGCAATCATGTGACAAGGCATTAGGATAATAATAAAGAAGAAGAAGAAGAAGAAGAAGAAGAAGAAGAAGAAGAATTAATAAGCATAGATGAAACAGGTTTTGGCCTTAATTCCTATTAGGAGAATATACCTAGTTTGTAATCAAAACATAGTGGTTCATATTTAGGAGGAAATCAGACATTGGAAACTAGAAGGTAGTACCTTTTTCCTTAACATCAATCTGTAATGTATCCAGCGTAATTATGCCGTCCGTCAAAGGTAGTAGCTCAAGCTTGATGGTGGCTGTTGATTGAGCAGGAACACATCTGATGCAACCACAGTTTGCTGTAATTTTCCATCCAAAACAAAATAAGTAAAGAACAAAAGTATAGGATTACCCTAATGGAACTCTGCTCTGCAGCCACAGATGTGAGCAACCAAAACCATTCCTTGGAATGACATCAGATATGGCAGAAGACTGCTCATTGATAGAAAGAGAGTGAACTCCATCATCGTCATTCTGTTTTAAATTCTCTGATGGAGGCATAGCACTCAACCTCTGTACTGTAGTATCATGTCTCTCCCCACTTATTCCGATTCTGGACTCAGACAAACTAACAAATGGACTCATTGGTGCTCGTGGGGAAGTCAAGGAACCAACAGAAGGAGGAGAAGTAAATGAGGCAGGAGCAAGAACTGTCATAGTCAAATCTTCAGATGTCAAATTTGATGCCTGAAGGGTTAAGACCTGGCAATTCAATGAGGTATTAATCAGCTATCTTTAAAAAAATATATAAAAAATAAAACAATAAAATAAATTATTTAAAAAGAAATAGAAGCACAAATAGCATAAACTGAAAACAGGTAGCATTAATCAGCTACCCTATAAAAAAATAAAAAAATAGAAGCAGAAATTGCAAAAAATGAAAACAGCTGAATAAGGGAGACCTGAACTGGAAGCTGAGAGGTTCTTTCATTAGGCCTAGTAGATTGTCCAGACATCTCAGATGCAACAGAGATCATAAGATCCCTTGAGATACGTGGTCGCCAACTAGTTGGCTGCTTGAAAAACAACCTTGACTCTACATTCAATACCCAACAACAACATAAGAAAACTGAGAACAGAAAACAGAAAACAGTGAGAAATATTACAGATAAAACTAACCAGAGAATAAATAGTTACCAGTATAGTTGCATCGACAAGATACCATAATTGCATACTTATCAGTATTTGAAATGTTCCCTTTCCATCCAATGGGATTTGGTGCAAAACGCAAACTTGATGATTGAGAAGTTTTTTCACCGTGAACTCTAAAATTTTTCTGCATAGAACATGCCGGTTTAAGAATAAAAGAGTGCTCCTCACCTCTCCTGCCATGAGGAAGCTTAACATAAGCTAATGACAGATAAAACTTCTCAATCCAAAAACTAGATGCTGATTCTTTCTGTCAAACAAAATCTGCTAGAAACCAGTGACCATAGTTAATATTTTCTTTAATGACAAATCCATGAACTTATTAACACTGTTCATAGAACCTTCCAATTGTAAACAGTTCTCATCCATTAATCACATGGGACAACAGAAAAAATTCATTTCATAGTCAGAAACCACATATCCCCTGTCTCTGCTCCTTTTGTTATTCTTGTCAACAGGAACAAGGTGGTATGAACCACGTAGTCTAGGTTTTCTATTCCATGTGTATCAGGAAACTTTTCATCTCGTCAAACCCAACAAAAAGATGTAAAAGAACTATCAGGGTTTTCTAGATCAACTATCAAAGCATTCTCGTGTTAGAGTAGGTTTCATTACATACAGCCAAGCCTCAATCTCTCAATGCAACAATTGTCTAAAACATTACACCATGAATTGACAATAAAACAAGCAGCAGCAGCACACTATTTAGAATTACAATAATGAGCTTCTGCAAATTCTTGGATGGCTGAAATTAACAGATACTGGCATCAAATTTAAAGCTTCATTGGACATGCAAATTGCAATGCACAAAGAATATTATTAATTTACTTCTCAAGCACAGAAAGGAATTGATCCCATTAAAGATGGCTACACATAAAATATATATATATATATATATCATTCCAATTAGGCCTTTTGGGATTTAGCTAAACAAGTGATCTGCTACTCGTGTGAAAAATATCAACATTCCATAAAAACCACCACCAGATACAGGACAACTGGATTAAACAGGGTAAACTGCAGTTGAACAACCAATAATTGATACCTAGAGCAAACAACAACCTGAGGGCTAGATTTGGCAAAGAGTGATCATTTCCAGCTTCAATGCATGCAATTGGTAAGGAGGAAGGCGAGCCACTCTTTGAAGCCTCCTCAAAAACAATTGTTATGGCATCTATATATACCACAATTTCTGGATTATTAGCTGGAGAAACATTCTGCAAAATAACCTTGGTAAAATTAATTAAGAATGACAAAAATAACAAGCATATTTCAATAAGCATCCAAATAAACTATCAGATAAGTATATCATAATCTGGGAGTAGAGAGAGAAGTAAAAGTATTAAATTCTCAATGCACACCTTTATTTGAACACAAAGAAGATCATCTGTATTGCAGTCGGCCGCAAAAGAATGAATTTCTACTGGTTGAATTATTTCAAGTTTCCTCCTCCACCTTCTTCCTGGAATGTAAATCCCTTCCAACCCACAACGCACTGAAAATCTTTCTCGTTCCAATGATACGCCTCGAAAAGATAAAAGATCTTCACCCCCTGAACATTTACTTTGCCATAACGTTTGCGATGTGTACTGATTCCAGTCACCAATGTCAAAGCCAGGCTTATAACTTTGAGTCTTAACAGGTTGAGCGGGTGATGCAGTATTTTGAGGCAATGATGACATGGAATAACTTCTAAAATGAGAGAAAAGCTGGGAACCAGAAGCAGTAGGCTTTTGAGGAGCGCCACCAATTCCAGAACCTGAATTTATGCGACTAGGAGACAAAGGACGAGATGGAGCAGGAATAGTGTTATCTAAAGGAAGCAACCATTTTAACAGTTCGCCACATGGGTCATAATTCAAGTGGTCCTGATGCTCAGGAGACAGATTTCTATCCTGATATTTCTCGAACTGAAGAATCTCAATGACAGGATCTCTCAAAAAATTAACACCAATATTGACTTGCAAGAGTACCTGCATCCTTCCAAACAAACAAATGGAATGAGAAACTACAGCTAAATTGACAGATCATTACTTAAGAAACACAATGCATGATAGGAACTTCACAGAAAATTCCAATCTTGAAGATGCAATTATACAGACCTAAATTCAATACACAAAATCTTGATTTGTACAACTTGATTCTAAAATAGTGGCTCCAAATGATTTTTCTTTTATTTGATAAAGGAACTCTCATTAAACACATACACAAAGACACACACACAGAGAGAGAGAGAGAGAGACAGAGAGAAACTGTAGCTTTTAAGGATGAGGCATTCTCCATCGTAGATGAAATAAAGCCTTCCACATTCTAATTAGGTTGATGTCATATGGCTACAGAAACTGCCTTTGTGCAATAAGAAACCACAGATATTTATTTACAAATCGTCAATGCAAAAGGCAGAAAGAAGGATTATGCTGCTGCACAAACAGTAGCTCATTTTAGAAATTATCTAGACTGAAAAATATGAATTTACAATGATTAAATTACCAGATCCAACATATCAGGCAGAAATATTGAGCATTAACATGCAGCTCCCATGCCAATGCTAAAATTGCACGACATGCTGATGCATAACATGCAGCTTGTATGCTATATATCATGTTCTGTATGTAAGACAAAAACCAGAAACTCGAAAAAGTTGAGTCTAGCCACCAATCCAGGACATTATAAATGCACTGACTAGAAGGCTGTGCTATTTTCTTAAAAGTCAACTACATGAAAAAGCTATATTGCAAAGAATGTAGAAGTCCTCAAGCACATACCACTATGTCTCCATTAGAAAGAGAGCAACAGTTAACACTATCTCTTGCTGCTCCGCCAGAGACATTAGCATCAAAATTTCCCCGATCAATAAGAGCACCAAGACGGGTACTTGCAGTTTTTTTTGTTCCATTTGCAGTGTCATTCTGACCATCCATCTGGAATGGGTTTGCATCAAAAGCACCTTTTTTGGACCAAAGTGGCTCACCTGACTCTGCTATCCTAACAAAAAAGTATGAGTTCTTAAATCTTTGCAGCAAAGTTTCAGTTTGTCTTTTGTGTTCTTCCATTCTGAGGAAGGATTCACTAGCAGATATATCACTTTGTGCATCAATCTCTTTGAACGGCTCATTCCCATTTTGGTCTACAACTTGGGCATCAGAACCCACTTTCCCTTCTCTGGAGACCCAAGCTACTCCATCTTTTACATTTCCATTTTGTTTCTCAGGGCTTCCTATGCCATTTTTGGTCATCACAGCAGCAATTTTAAAAGGAGTGATAATTTCTCTATCCTGCTTACATGCTGACAAGCATGCCAAGATATGAATTTGCTCACCTGGAAAAGCAATAGAGTTCAGGTATCATATAACTCTGGATCGCATAGTTACTGACATGTCAAAACTTGAAGAACCGAAATATAATGATAGATAGGCACCAGGAAATACAAATGACCGATCTAAGGAGCGCAATGAATGTATGTCCGGTGCAGTATTCCAAGCATCAAGAAGCTCCCCTACAAAAACATATGAAGCATAAACCACCACATTAGAGTTATCAAGTTTGTGAAGAAATTACAATAATGCATCAAGACCCAATACCAAGAAAAAGTTAATATGATAACTATGATTTCTAAATAAAGCACATGATTTTCAAAATGGAATAACTAACGCTAAAAGTGAAAAAAAGAATGCACAGCAACCACATGCTATTACCACAATACAAAAGATGTACGTAACGAAACACTCTAATGATAAGCATTTTAAGATCTACATCAAGAGATCTTAGTTTTGAGCCCCACTATTTGAGATGGGGGGATCTAAGGGAGTCTTTGTGTAACTCCCATAAAATTCTGATGTACAAAAAGCAAAGGCCAAAAGAGAAGGTAACATACTAAATCTTCCTAAAACCTATAAAAGACCATACTAATGTTGACTAAACCAATTTCAAAAGGATGCCACTTTGAAAAACTTTCTGTGATCAAATTAAAGAGCCGATCTCAGATCTTTAAATTTTCCCCTTGGCTTTCCTCGTGCCACCAAGAAATAAAGTTTGACAAAAGCCAGTAAAGAAGTAAATAAGTTAACCAAAGGTGAAAGCCTTACCTTCCAAAATATGTCAAGAAAGAAAGAGGAAAAGAAAATTATTTAATACGGAAATAGAATTGAAATATAGCACATCATTTGGTTCCAGTATCAAAAACTATAAGCATGCAAAACAACCCAGTATATAGATCTCTGATAGTGAAATGGGCCTGATAAGAAATATATCTATCATTCACACTTCTAAAGAACTAAAATTTCACTATAATGACAAAAATTGGAGGAACCACTGTTAGGATTAAATCCTAACAGTTGATTAATAGAAATTCTGGGATTGAATCCAAAATGAACACAGAGAGATTCACGTAGAAGAAGAAGAAGAATAGAGAGGATTAGGATGAGACAAAAGACAGATTTGGAGAGAGAAGAGAGAAGAGAATAATTCAGAATATTGTGTAATCATTAGTGGTCCCAAAAGGGTGGTTACATGGGTATAAAAAGTAGAGGAGGACAGCTGTGTAAAAGGGTAAAGCAACATGCAGCCCTTACATCACAGAATCTGTTCCCAAAAAACTAACTAATTCTTTTAGCTAGAAATAACAGAAATAACAGAATTAACTACCTATCACTAATTGACATTTTTACCCTTGCGTTGATACTTAACAATACCCCCCCCCCCCCCCCCTTGAGAGACTTCTTGTCCCCAAGAAGTGAAAAAATCTGGAAATTGATGCTTAATGTAGGGAGCATCTTCCCATGTGGAATCAATGGAGGGTAACCCTTGCCACTTGATTAAGAGCTGTTGGATGTGGTTGTCACCAATGAGAACAGTTCTGGAATTCAGGACTCTGTCAGGAGCAAGGGAGAATTCGCCAGCAATGATGGGAGGTAGAGATGTTAAAGGGGTATGGTGGTCTCCAATCTTTTTCTTGAGGAGGGAGACATGAAAAACTGGATGGAGTCTGCAGGAAGGGGGAAGGTCCAGCTTGTAAGCAACAGTTCCAATCTTTGCTAGCACTGGAAAGGGGCCATAGTACTTGGCTGTCAGTTTAAGTGACTTCCTGACAGCTAAAGTAAGTTGTCTGTAGGGTTGGATTTTTAGATACACCAAGTCTCCTACTTGAAATTCCCTGTCTGTTCTCTTTTTGTCTGCATATTGCTTCATCCTGTTTCTGGAAGCTGCTAGCTGCTCCTTGAGGTAGGAATTCATGGCTTCCCTAGACTGCATATATTCCTCTACTGCTGCAACTGAGGCTGGAAGGGAAGGAACAACAGGTAGAGGGGGAGCTTGGCCATAGACTGCCTGGTATGGACTCATCTTGATAGCTGAATGAAAACTGGTGTTGTACCAGTATTCAGCTAAGCTGAGCCATCGAAGCCAGTTGCTTGGCTTGTGGAAGGTCATGCATCTGAGGTAGCACTCCAGGCAACGGTTGAGCCTCTTTGTCTGTCCATCGGATTGGGGGTGGTAAGCTGTGGTGAACTGCAGCTTGGTGCCAAGGAGCTTCATCAATTCTTGCCAAAACCCTCCAGTGAACACTCTGTCTCTATCAGAGACAATTGTGGATGGCATCCCATGCAATTTGAAGACATTATCCAGGAAGGCTTGTGCTACAGTTGCTGCATTGAAAGGGTGTGCCAAGGGAATAAAGTGACCCATTTTAGAAAACCTGTCAATCACAACCAGGATAGTGTCATACCCCTTTGACCTAGGCAATTTCTCAATGAAATCCATAGAAATATCAGCCCAAGGTTGGTTAGGTATAGGCAAGGGTTGAAGCAGCCCAGGTGATGCCACTGATTCAGCCTTGCATTTTTGGCAAATGTCGCACTTGGTAACCCAATCAATAACCTGTTTGTGCATTGCAGGCCAATAGAAAGTCTGCTGAAGCCTGTTCAAGGTGCCTCTTATGCCAGAGTGGCCTCCAAAAGGAGAATCATGGCAAACAGTGAGCAGTAGTTGTCTAAGTTTAGTGCTGGAACCAATGTACAGCTTACCCTTATATCTGAGGAGGCCACCGTGTAAGGTGTGGTTGGGGAGGCTTGCAGGAGAAATAGCCAGCTGCTGGATGAGTGATTGTGCCTTGTCATCAGCAGTATAGGAGTGGAGAACATCCTCAATCCAACTAGGTGAAATTACAGAAATGGCAGTGAGATGTGAGCTGGAGTCTCCTTCAAATTGCCTTGAGAGAGCATCTGCAACTGTGTTGTGGATGCCCTTTTTGTAGTGGATTGTGTAATCAAGACCCAATAGCTTGGTAATGCCCTTCATTTGGATGTAAGTATGCAGCCGTTGCTCTAACAGGTGCTTAATACTTTCATGATCTGTGTGGATGATGAAGGGGCCTTGTTCTAGGTAATGTCTCCACTTGGTGACTGCAAAAATGATGGCTACGAGTTCCCTTTCATAAGCAGAGAGCTGCTGATTCTTAGGGCTGAGAGGTTTAGAAATAAATGCAATAGGTCTGTTGTGTTGTAAGAGAACAGCACCTATTCCAGAACTACTAGCATCACATTCCAAGGTGAAAGGGTCATGAAAATTAGGTAAGGCCAGGATAGGGGCTTGAGTCATGAGTTGTTTTAATTGGTCAAAGGATGTTTGGGCTGTTGGTCCCCATTGGAAGCTGTCCTTCTTCAGTAGGGCAGTTAAGGGCTGACTCACTGCTCCATACCCTTGTATAAACCTCCTATAATAGCCTGTGAGGCCTAAAAACCCTCGAAGCCCTTTCAAGTTCTTAGGAATTGGCCAAGTGAGCATGGCTTCAATCTTACTAGGGTCAGTAGAGACCCCTGCTGCTGAAATAATATGCCCCAAGTAAGAAACCTGCCCTTGCCCTATCTCACACTTGGACTGTTTAGCATACAGCTGATGTGCCCTAAACAAATCAAAGACAAGCCGAAGATGTTGTAAATGGTGTTCCTCAGTGGGGCTGTATATGAGGATGTCATCAAAAAATACCAAAACAAACTTCCGGAGATAGGGTTTAAAAATTGTATTCATGAGGGATTGGAAGGTAGCCGGGGCGTTGGTGAGCCCAAAGGGCATAACCAGAAACTCATAATGCCCAGAGTGGGTTTTGAATGTTGTCTTGTATACATCAGTATCCCTCATTCTGATTTGATAGTAGCCAGACCTTAAATCCAACTTTGTGAACATTGTGGCTCCATGTAATTCATCCATGAGATCCTCTACTAAAGGTATGGGGTATTTATCCTTGATTGTAACCTTGTTTAATTCTCTGTAATCGATACAAAAGCGCCAGGTTCCATCTTTTTTCTTCACCAACAGCACTGGAGAGGTAAAGGGGCTGGAACTAGGTCTGATCACAGAATTGTGTAGCATCTCCTCCACTAATCTCTCTATTTCATTCTTCTGGTGGTGAGAGTACCGATAGGGCCTAATGTTCACAGGTTGTGTGTTGGTCTTGAGTGGAATGGAATGATCATGGGACCTTGGGGGTGGCAGAGTGGTGGGAATATGAAACACATCTGGATAATGGGTCAGCAATTGTTGAATAGCTATAGGGACAAGTTGTGGTGAGGGTGTATCTGGTTGTGAGGTAGGCTGATGTGTTGAGATGAGGAAAAATTTGGATGTCAACCCTTGCCAACCATTCTGCACAAGTCTATTGAGGGACTTGGCAGAAATCATCTTTAAGGAAGCATGCTCAGTCAATCCTTTTAATTCAAGTGGAATCCCCCCTTTGAATATGGTCAGTGTTGGTTTATCAAAGTCAAAGGTGACAGGGTTGTAGCCTTTCATCCAATCCACCCCTAATATAACATCATAATCTCCTAATTCAAATACTCGAAAATGGAAAGCAAACTTACTACCTTGCATGCTCCAAGTGCAGTCATTGCATTTATCCTGGACTGTGAGCCTTCTGCCATCGGCCACTGTAACAGTGACAGGGGACACCTTGATGACTGGGAGCTTCAATTCCTTGACCAACTTGGAGTCCACAAAGCTGTGGGTGCTGCCACTGTCAATGAGCAGCATGATAGGCTTCCCTTGCATCTGTCCTCTGATTTTTAGAGTGTTGTCACTCAATCCCCCATCTACTGCATGAAGGGAGAGTTGGATCTGCTCAATTTCTGTATTGTCTTCAGGTTCAAAATTATTATCCGCCTCTTGTCACTCATCTTCTTCTGGCTCCTCTTCTTCACAAGCCTGTAATGCAAGGAGTTTCTGCTCATTACACTTATGCCCTGGAAAATATTTCTCACCACATCTAAAACAACTGCCAGGGGTCCTTCGAGTGTTTGGTTTGTAGGACTGAGCCCCTTGGTTTGGGGCAGTGGTGCTAGATTGATGGCCATGGGGACTAATGTTTGGTGTGGGGTTGGTGAACTTGGGGCTATACTGATTGTTTGGTAGGGTTGGATTGTTGTAGGGTCTATTGTTGGTGAATGGTTTAGGGTATGATTTGGGTTTGATGGCTTCAAGATGTTTCTCTTGAAGCTTAGCTTGGGTAATGGCTGAATAGAGGTCTCTTGGGCTAAACATCCTCACCACACTCTTGATTTCTCCTTTCAGCCCCCCAATGAAGCTACTGATGTAGTAAGGATCAGTATGATGGGGAAACATCTTCTCCATTTTTAGCTTCAGCTCTTCAAATTGATCTTGATAAGCCTCCACAGTTGATGTTTGCTTCAGTTTCTGAAATTCTTCTACAACATCCACTTCTCCTCCCTCTCTAAACCTAGACATAAGGGGCATCAGAAAAATCCTCCCAAATGATCCCCTCTCTATTTCTGCCCCAGTTCTGGAACCAGGCCTCTGCCTTACCAACCAAAAATAGACTGGCCAAGTCTACTTGTCTTTCTTCCTGCACTTCATAAATCTGGAAATACTTCATGCACTTACCAATCCAGAATCTAGCATCTCCCCCCTCAAATGTGGGTAGATCACACTTGGGTAGCAGTTTGTTGAAGTAAGTCCTTCCTAGCCCTACTGACTCTCCTCCTTCCTTACCTACTGGTCTATCTACAGGTCTGGGTAATATTCCCCTTCCTGTATTGGTTAAATCTGGAAATGGAGTCTGGTCTTGGGTTTCTTTGCCTCTAGCACTACTGCTAGCAGGTGAGGAATGGTTAATAGGGGAGGCAGCAGTAGTATGGGCTGTAGGATTACCTTGTATAAGCTGGGCCAGATAAGCTACAGACCTCTGGTTCTCAAGCCTGAGCTCTTCATACTGGTTTTGGTATTTCTTTTGATCAGCTCTTAGGTTGATCTGCTCCTGTTGCATCTCCTGGAGCTTGGAATCTAGAGACCCAAACATGGTCCCTTGTTCTTCAAGTTTTGAACTAAAGTACCTTAAATGCTCCTCCATTTCTTCCACAGAAACTGAAGATTCTTCAGTACCTCCTTTAGCCTTTTTTGTATTGGTGTTTTTGCTCATAATTCCAGGAATTTGTAACCTTGCTCTGATACCAGTTGTTAGGATTAAATCCTAACAGTTGATTAATAGAAATTCTGGGATTGAATCCAGAATGAACACAGAGAGATTCACGTAGAAGAAGAAGAAGAATAGAGAGGATTAGGATGAGACAAAAGACAGATTTGGAGAGAGAAGAGAGAAGAGAATAATTCAGAATATTGTGTAATCATTAGTGGTCCCAAAAGGGTGGTTACATGGGTATAAAAAGTAGAGGAGGACAGCTGTGTAAAAGGGTAAAGCAACATGCAGCCCTTACATCACAGAATCTGTTCCCAAAAAACTAACTAATTCTTTTAGCTAGAAATAACAGAAATAACAGAATTAACTACCTATCACTAATTGACATTTTTACCCTTGCGTTGATACTTAACAACCACATACATGAAACCATTTCTTTTTTCCTAAAAAAGAAGGCAAATGGCTTTACTCCTAAAGGTTCAATCAAGCACATGCTGTCCACTTCTGCACATTCTATCCTTGAATTGTATATGAGACCCCTCTAAACCTCATTTTTGAAAAGAGATGAATTCGGAAAGATCCATTAGCCACTATTGCTCAGCTTCTTATGGGCTGAACAATAAAGGAAAGCAAAAGGGAAGGAAAAAAACAGAGAGAGAAAGAAATTATGGGAACTGCTAAGCATGGCAAGCAAGCCAAATAAAAGAAGGAAGGCACACAGGTTCTTGTCCAATACCCTTTAACACCAATCCCATGAAATTGTGAACAGGAAAGTAAGAAAACTTGACAAAATTAACTTTAAAAAAAAAAGGGGGAAAAAAAGAAAAACTCTTATACTCCTCCGGTATCCAATAGATATATCATTGTTGGGCCATAAAATAACGTGCAAACACAGCATGGTGCAGCAGAAGAACACCGCAATTAATTACAAATCCTAAACAGTTGACTTATAACATGAAATTAAAGGTTTCTGTCTATGAAAGAAATTCTTCTGAAAAAACATTTCATCATGACAGTGCCGGAGTAGGAATACCTTTCTGAATAAAAATTTCAGCTGATCATTTGAAAAGGGTAGAGAGAGAGAGAGAGAGAGAGAGAGAGAGAGAGAGAGAGAGAGTCAAAAAGAGCAACTATCAATAAAGTAAAAGCAAGAACGGTAATGGTTTTTCCTGTCCAGTGACAATGGTAAATGAGAAGTATAAGAGGCCTTCACAACAAAAGATATTAGGTCAGAATCCCATTTTACTATAAAATGAGCTTCAACAGGAAATAAGGGCATAATCCAGGAAATGCCAACCGGACATGCCATCGATCCTATCAAATTCAGCTCTAAGACCATTCAAATATTTGAATTCCTAGCAATCTAAACATACTTTAAGCAACTTTTTTAAAAGCAACAGGAAGTTATCTGACATCAACACCACATCTCAATCACAATAAGTGCACCTTTCACATCCCCCTTGAAGACCTCTTGTCAATTACCTATGCTAAGTGCACACACAATTAGGAAAGTTTCCATAGGCTTTGAATCAATAAAGAAATTTTCAGAACAAGGATTATGCATCAGATCAAGGAAAGCTCACAATACATAGCAGATGGCAGAGATACTAACTATTGTTCAACTAGATGTAATATAAAACCAGGAAATGGCTCAAATAGATGAAATATAACACCAGGAAATGGTTCAATATATGATATTCTTTCTTTAACCAGAACATGAGGACAGGTGAACAATTTTCCAATGCTTAAAATAATCATAAACAAAATCAGGTGAAGATGCGTGTCAATGCCTGCAGTCGTTGTTCTCCTCAGTGAATCAATGACAAGCTAACTGAATGTTCAGGGAGTACCTTGAGGAATAGTTATCCATCCTTCTTCTTCAGAAACATCTGTGTGGTTCTCCAAAACAAGAGTATCGTTCTTTGAACTTGCACCACCTGCAGTGCCATTATCATCTACAGCTCCCTGCGCCTCTTCATCACGACTTTCACCCATAGGAGATTGGGGAAATGGATCTTCCTCTATAAGACGCTCCAAAGAACCTGAAGTTTTCAATGGAGGGCGCATTTCTATCGGAGGTTCATGTGCAGTGGCCTGTTCTGTCAATGCATTATTGCTAGTATACCGCTGTAGAAAATTCATTGTCCCAGTAGCTGCAGAGTAAAATAATTTTTCATGAAAGAGTAGATGAATTTATGAAATGACTGTGCAAGAAGTGTGCATGCCTTGATGGGAGGGGTGAACAAAAGGGGACCAAAGGAGAGAGTGTAATAATCTAACTGATCAACTTAAAAACAGTGAAAATTGAACATTAAGAAACACGGTATTAAGCCATTTAAATCATGATTGCATACAAGATCCGTAGCCTAAATCTTCCTCATATGATACTGAACCACAACAATAAATAACTTCCATCTTACTCCACAAGCAAAGTAATAAAAATAAACAAAAAGAATCCAGCAAACATTTGCTTTAGCAAATCTAAATAACCGGCATCCCAGATCACATAATCGTTACTGCAATTAAGCTTCAACCAGTAAGCTTCTCTACAATTTGGAATCGAATTGAACTGGTAACAAACGCAGAGATAAACCGAAAGCTAAAATAAAACTATAATTTGAAACCTAGCCAATTCATGAACTGTCAGGCCGCTCACTGAAGCCAATTCAGTAAGAGCGAGGAAAACAATAAGGCAAATCAGAATGAAGCCCACGTCGGGATCCATGACTTCAAATTAAGTATTCCACTCTTATAGGAGACGAGGGACAAATTTTCTTTGGAAATGAGAGTGTGAGTTATACCTGATCGGAGATCCAACCGGAAATTGGCCTGAGAAATGAGAGAGATCCACTTCTCAGGACGAGCAGGAGAAAGGACTCCTTTGGGGCTTAAAGTTAAAAGGTTTCGGTGACCACCTGATTCTTCAATCAAAATATGGGCCTCCTATTTTAGGCCACAGATTCTAAACCAAGCCCGCAAAGAGCCCAACAAGAAGACTATTGGGCTATGGCTATGGCCACATATTTAAAAAAAAAAAACACATAGCTGAAGAAATACAAGGAGGAGGATGCAAGTCCCAAAAATCAAGGCTTAAACTACTAGTTCAAATCCGATTCAACAATCGTTGAAGAGAGCTTACGTTTATTTATTTAACTTGGAGCTTCTTGAACACCAAGAGTTTCTGCAACAGACGGATCCAATCCAACATACTGTGAAATACATTACAACCCACAGCTATAAGTGAATCCATACAATATCTAAAGACAAAAGCAAGTATTGTCTTGTTCGAACTACCAAACGTTGTTGCATCCATATTGGTCTTCAAAAAGATCGAGACTGAGGAGGCCATTGAGTAGGAACAGAGCTAGAAGGTTGACCCGAAAACATATCAGCTCTTATGGCTAAATTCCAATCTGACAAAACATTAGTGGCCAAAATTACAACAACAGCAAAAGAGAAGGAAATGCCATGTCGTACTAAATCATTCATGCATTTTCAAATGACCCAACAAATAGCAATAGCAAAACAATAATCCTCCATATATAAGCTTTGAGCGACAAACAAAAACCAATAAATCATATATGAAGCAAAGACATTGAAAAAACTTCAGTCGAGATTAGGAACACACTTTCTCGACAACCAAACATTCAATGAGAATATGGACAATGGATTCAGTAACAATACCACACAAAGGACACGATGGAATCATCACGTTTGCACATTTAGAAATCAGCAAAGTACGCAAAGGAAGATAAGAAAGAAATACATGCTAGAAAAAAAAAATTCTTCAATTTTGCAGGTAAATAAGCAACCGGAATATTTTCACCATTGAGAAGGCAATGAAGAGACGTGATTCTGAGGGACCTTATGAATGATCCTACAAGTACTTTTTGAAGAATAGTTAGCATTTCTTTCTAAGGTCCATTGCCATGCATCTTGACAACATTGGATGCTAAGAGGAAAGTTGAAAATAAGGTTTTTATCCCTGGCATTAAACATATTGCAAATTAGATTGACATCACGTTACTTTCACTCATGCAAAATTATATCAGAAACTCTCAAATTTGACCAAAAAGCATAGAGTGAAAATAAATAAAAGAATTTTATTTATTATTATTATTATTATTATTATTAATTTATTGAAAGTTTTACAAATTAAGTAGAAAGATACTTATATTCCTTAATAACAATCTAAATATAATTGGAATTATCAAGTAAATTTCTTTTAAAATTAAGTTACTAAGAATATTTTTAAGAAATAAAATAAAAGGGATTAGACATAATTTTAGTATTTTGTAATTTTCTTGTGCGATGTGCACAGTAAGTGCACATAAAACTTATATATATATATAATTCACACATAAATTAAAATTATACCATGATAATTTAACGTATAAAAAATAATTATTAGTTATATTTTTCCTATCAACTGTAAGCCATTAATCTTTTCAAAAAAAACTATAAGCCATTAATTATCATTTTAAGATATATATATATATAATTTCGAAGAATTTGACTCGTCGGAGAGTGCGGCCAGTGGTGGACTGAACTGTAGCGGTACGTGCGTGGAGGAGCTTACGGTGATTTGGCCGTGGATGTAACTATTAATTAATTTATTAATATTGGCAAAAGACGATCTTCGCGGCACGCAGAAGGAAACAAATTAAAATGTCGAACTCAAACCAGCAAACCCTAGAGGAAAATCCCAGACTCAGCGACCAAAATGTTAACCAATCTCAAGAATGGGAGACAATGGCTCGAGCTTGGCTCAGCGCGTTCCCGGATGCTAAAGCCGTGACTACTACCGAGGTCGAGGCTTGGATCGACGCCAACCACGGCTCCTTGCCAGGTGACCTCCAGTCAATGCCTCGACCCGACCTCATCGATCGTCTCCTTGCCATACAAAATTACATGAGGCTGCCCAATCAGGTATCTTCAGTGATGAATGATCGAGCCTGCCTGTGTTTTGTTTTTCAGAGCTACAGTCTTTTTTGTCATCTTTTAAGTGCGATCATCTTGAAAAAATGCGATTATAAAAAAAATAAAATTATACTTCTTTAGTCATGGATTTGAGTAAGCCCAAAATTGTTTGACTAAGTGTAATTTATAATCTCAAAGAGTATTTATTGGATCAGTACATTGCTTCAAATGCATACAGTTTTATGTTTAAGATTGCAAAAGTTTGTTTGAAGTAAGAAAAGAACTTTATAAATGCTAATTTGACAGTTCTATTAAGGATGTGTGAGGCATAGATAATCCTATGGTAATTTGTTAAATAACTAACCACAAAAATGGGCATTGCTTATTGTGGGATAAATGGCATTGCGATAAACTTACGTGCCTGTATATAGTTTGGAATAATAAATATGTAATTGCTGTGGATGAGAATTCGGGCCTAGTTGTTACTGTAGTCCACAATATGACCATATGCTGTTTAATTGTGATGTGTGGTCAAAGTAAAACATTGGAGAGAATTCTTTCATAGTCAATCAACCATATCTTCCAATATGGAAATATGGGCACAAACAGTTGCAAGGCTAGTGCTTGAAATGCATGGTGAGATAGCCACAATGCTTTTGTCAGGTTCTATGGGACTGATCCAGTTCTCGCTGAAAGTGTTTTGTGGAAAATGGAAAGGGCAGTAAAATATAATGATCAAAGTTGGAGAGTATTCACTTCCGCTAATAACTGCTCTGATGTTTAGAAAGAAATTGGTTAAGCTGTGCCCTGGAAGTCAGCATTATATCAATTAGTATAGCAATATTTATAGTGTCCATATACTTAACTGCACCTGCATTCTCAAATATAGGTCCAAGCTTCTGTATTACAAATATATTTTACATTCCTTTCTGCTGAAGCTTTTCTTCTTCTTTTTTCGTTTTTTGGTAAATCTTTGTGCTTAAGCTTGGAGCATTTATTTCACACCACATTAGTTTCCCATTGTGTTCTGCAAGTCTGTACAACATCCCCTTGGACAACATCCCCATTCCTTGTGAACTTCAATGTTCTAATCAAAGAATGACACCATATAAAACCTTAGTGAAAAATGCAAAACCATCAACTCGCATTGCATTTTTTTCCTCTGCATCGTTTTCTGCATTTTCACGAGGCTTGCAAAATCTCTAATCTTTTTTTTTTTCCTTTCAATATTATCTTCATAATTGTAACAGAGTCTTCAATGCTTTTAATTCCAGGAAAAAGGGCATATCATTCAATTTAGTAACCTTCAAGTAGGAAAGAGGGTGGAACTGCATCTTTCACCCTCTTGACAATCAAAAGTCAGCGCTTCATTTGAAAACATTCCACTGTATCATTCTTTTTTGTCCCTCATTTTATTGAAGGAAGAATTTCCATTCATGCTAACCTTTTTGCTGCGTTAGGATATTGTTTAGTGTCTTGTATAATTCCCTACTTGGAAAATCTTTCAGCCAAAAGTGTTGCTTATAATTTGGATGGTTATGGTGGTATCAAAATTGTGCTATATTTCAAGAAATTACTGTCCCTTTGGGCAAAGTGGTTTCCAGACTAACATGCAGAGAGATAAAGTTGACATGGGAACTCCTTAGCTTAATTAGAGTTACCTCAAGGTTTATACATGTGTTCTGGTGCAATATTTGTTCTTCAAGGAAGGTTTCTAATTGATGAATTGTGAATGTTGTTATTGGATAATGTCCACTAGTCTACAAATTCTAGTAATTCATTTTGAAAGATTAAAGTCATTTTGCACCAGCTTCCTAGTTTTGTGCATCAAATTTTGGAGTTATGAGTAATGATTTAGAGAAATATGCGATGCTGTGTTCAGTTACTCTGTCATCTAGTGAAGATTGGAAAACATGCATTTACACCATCCCATGATGATATGTGACAGCAATATTGAACATTAAATTTTAGAATTTTTATCAGCTTTCCTTGCTTGTTATTTTGCTTGTCAGCTTTACTGTTAAAGCTTCTTCTTTCTTCCCTCTCATTATCATCTATAAGTAATTGCCATAATTCCTATAGCAGGCAACAGAACTGAATCAGGTCGATCTTCCACATGCTCGATTTCAACGAACAGATCAATGGCTCCCAGTTTATTCCTGGCTTGAATCTTTAGATAAAGATGAGGTGGTCAAGTCTAAAGATATTTCTGACTGGCTAACTGCAAACCCAGAGATTAAAGAACAGCTATGCTCCAGACATTCTCGATACCATTTGATGCACTACATAAAGAAATGTCATATGAAGATATTGAAGAGGAGGGAAAAGAAGAAGGTAATCATTATTTTATCTATTTTCTCTTTTTTACGCAAGAATCTATTAGAGTTAATCCCAGCAGGTGCTTGATTCATGGGGACGTGGGTGTTGTTGCAACGATTCAGGTTGGTGGATGCTTTCTTCATGTAATGGCTATGAGTCATATGTTTGTTTTGTAAACTGTTTATTTATTATATGAAGTGAGGCCCTGATTTACCACGATATGGAATTCCAAGGTGGTGCTTCAAAATTAATTAAACGCAAGGATTTTAATGATAGAACTTTTGAAATGCTACAACTTAAGACTTGTCATTTAGTTCGGTTTAATGTGGAAACAATATACCTCAAGAAAAATTATCTTGGTTAAGTCAATGTGCTTTTCTTATATATGAGCAACATTAAAAATAAATAAATAAATAATCCTTTGTCTGCTTTGATGATTTGTGCTACTGAGTTCATAGCATCAAATATTTCATAATTATTACATCTTTTAAAGTTCAAGATTCTTCCATTTACTTTCACCATTGTCTCTATTTCTTTTCTTGCATTCAGTTCCAAAAGTCACTCGGCTGTTGTTTTTTGTTTATGTTGACTGTTAGCTTTACGATTTGATCAGGGATTGGCTCAGACTCACAAGCCAACCTCTCCAAAAGCTCTCAAGATTGTTGAGACTAAGGAAACAGCGCCACTTCCAAGTATGATTCCATCAGATTCATATAGTGGAAAAAAATGTGCATTTTTGCAGCTTCTTGCGGCTTGAATTCATCCCATAAGATAGTGACACTACGATAGGAACAAGTGAAATTTGACATGACCTTTCAAGTTCCGATAAAATATGTAACTAGAGTAGACTTGATTGAAACGATACACAAACACATGTGAACTTGAGATTTTGGTTGGACATTCAAATCTGCCTTCATATGCATATCTTACATTACAGATAGCTTGTTGATGTTCTGTAGCATTTTCACGATATGTTTTACAGGCAACCCTTTAAACAATATTCCTAAGGATAGTGACTTATACTTGGCCAAACGAAACGAGGCTCTTCGTAAATATGAGATGTAAGTAAATCACTTTTGTAATTTGGGTGATTAAATTTTCATCCTAGCATTCTCAAGTTTGGAGTCTGGTTACTAGTTTTTTTTTATATATATATATTTTAATTTCAGTTTGGTTGAGTTGGAGAAGAAGCTTTCCCCTCACTTTTCAAAGCGTCAGATTGTGCAAGAATGAGGTAACGAAGAGTGATGGTTTTCTGCCGAAGATAAATATGAATCAGCTCAAGTGGTACAGGTCTTTCTTTTCCCAAACTAATCATGAATCTATTTTGTAAATATCTAAACTGGGGGTTTTCACTTGAATGTGCCAAAAATATTGGAAAACCTAATATCTTATCCCTTTTATTATTATTTTTTTTTCCAAGATTCTTTCTATTCATGTGACGCAGGTCTTATTTAGGTTTTGACAGGTAACATTGTCATAATTTTCCTTGCATAAAAGAAACAAATCCGGAAAAATGACGTCTCCAATCACAGTTTTATAATTATAGACACGTTTGGTTCGTTGTATTATAGTAACATGTATAGTATTAGCCTGTATAATATTAGTCTGTATTATAGTATACAG
Organism: Excoecaria cochinchinensis; assembly: GCA_947683425.1. Taxonomy (NCBI): domain Eukaryota; kingdom Viridiplantae; phylum Streptophyta; class Magnoliopsida; order Malpighiales; family Euphorbiaceae; genus Excoecaria; species Excoecaria cochinchinensis. The sequence goes on from CANTUQ010000045.1 coordinate 1,083,870, forward strand.
TATTTGATATAACATTATATTAATCTGTAATATTTTATATTATATTTGATGCACAATAGTATATTGTATTATTTTTAAATAAAATTAAAAAATATGCAAAATAAAATTATTTTTAATATTATCAATTTAGACAAAAAAAATGATTGTAAAATACAATTTTTTAAAGAAAGTGTACAGATTTTTTGAAACACGAATATATAATAGTAGATGAATTAATAATTAAACAAACAACTTGATTAATAAAATTCAATCACATAATTAAAATATATTAATAAATGTGCTATAATTAATAATTTTATACATGATTCAATAATAAATTTAAATAAATAAACTTTATCATTATTATTTTAGATAGAAAATTATGCAAAAAAAAGATTTAACAAATAATAATAATAATAATAATAATAATAATCAAATTTAATAAATTTAATAAATTATTATGACACATACAACATATATTTTTAAAATAAAAATGACAATAAAATAATAAAATAAAATTTATAAGAGAAATATTATATTAAATAAATTAAAAAAGATGTGTGTATTATTTTATTTTATGTATGTAAGATAAAAATTAAATTTTATATTATATAAAATATATATTATTTTTTAAAAGAATTAATCGGATAATTTTTAATGTGCCAGAGGATATTATTTTATACTTTTATGTACTTCACTGTAAAGCAAATATGGCCTATATGTGTTATAAAAGTCATTATCAAGATATTAATTACTTATGCTTTTGGAGATATACAATGTTGACTTCAGATTGATAATTGATATTGTACTTAGCTGGACTTCTGATATTGCAGTAACAGCTGTATTTGGGAGTTTGTAAAAAAATAAACGAGTAATTTGACAAAATTCATATTTGAGTGTCTGGTAATATAATATTCTTTTTCATATTTACATGACATGTGTATGTGTCTATTCCGTAAGTTACATAATCATATATTTTAATTTACTTGCTATATGTCATGTAATGAAATATATAATAAAAAAAAAATTGTATTAGCACTTGTCATTTTTGGATAATCAACTAATACAAGTATGGATGAGTTTACAAGTTTCGCAATTTCAAGTATCCGATGTGGTACTATCAATTGATTTTTATCTGACAACTTCTTATTCGGTCCAATTATATATGATTTTATTTTTATCTTTTATTTCCGGTTAATGCACCCCCACCATAGATTCCTCAAGTAATGAGTCAGCACAGCAGTAAGAACGGAGCAGATGCGGCGATGCGTAGGTAGGCAGGGTGGACCCGCTGCATTTCTTAAAATTTTATTATTATGTGGACAGTGGACACTTGTGGATCACGCGGCCGGATAAGATTCATGGTCGGTTTTTCTGTTTCTGACCTCTTCATTTCAGTTGCCGCCAACTATCTTTTATTTTCTTTATCTGTTTTTTCAATTAATTGCTACTTCTCGTTGGATATTGCTATCAATAGGCAATTACCACGTGTAATCGCAATTCAATAAATTAACTAACTTAAATCGTACAACGTTCTTTTTATCCACACTTTTTATTATATTAAAATATAAATTTATATATATATCCTTATTACAATAAATATTTATTTAATTTTCAAAATACAATAATATACCAATTTTATTTTCCAATTAATTTGCCAATTATTTATTTCTTGTTCTTTTCCAAGTCAAATTAGTAAAAAGTTTATTAAATTTGATAAAAAAAAAAAATAAATAAACATTTTATTTGCGAATGAATGGGTAAATGATTACCAAATAAAAATATATTTTTTCCATTTCAAAATAATTCATTTTAACTAATTTTTTCCTCAAAATATTTCTTCTTTTTTTCACATTTATTTTCGTTAATTATCTTTTTAGTTTTTTAAATTATCTTTCTCTTCACTCCTTAACTTTCATTCTAATTAAGTAGTAAACGCAAAATTAAATAAAAATATTTTTTTATAAAATATTGTAAATTTATCTAAAATTTTAGCTATTGATTTTAAATTTATTAATTTGGATGAAAAAATCTTAAATGATAGATAAATTAAAATAGACAGAGTAAAAAAGAGACTAAATTTCTGATTTTGTTGGACAATTTTAACTAAATACTCCACCATCTTATTATATGTGATGTTTTTGGTTGCTTTCAGTAAAATTAAGAAAATTAAATAATTAAAATTTAAAATAAATTTAAATTTAATTTTTTTTAAATAAATTAATTTTTATTGAAAAAAATTAAATTTTATTAAAAATTTAAAAATATTAAATAAATAAAATTTAAATTTTATTCAAAAATATCACATATAATGGAATGGAATGAATGGCGAAGATGACATATGCAAACAATATAAAAAGAAAAAGAAAAAAAAATGTACTTAAAAAAAAGGTAATTACGTCTCTGGCCAGCAGTTATGAATTTATGATTAAACAATAATTGGAGTGTAGACAAAACTTCAAAAGCAGAGGCCACATAAACCAAAATCCATAAATAAATAATGTACATACTCGAACGGCAACCACAACTTAGGGAAATACAACAATAAATAATTAAATAATTCGCGACAAGGCAAATATTTTTTTTTTGCACTATGGACACTTGTAATGGTTGCAGTTTGGAACATACAATTTACCAACCGCCACTCAATTGGCATCCATTAGATTTCCCTTCCATTATTGCATGGGGGCTACTTAGAAATAAAAGCCTTCATCGTCTCGTTGTCTTTGGTGTGCCCTAATCTCCGGCATCCTCATTATTTTCCTCACTTTGCAGCCATCTCAAGTGCCTTTAAGACCAATTTAGGTTACAATTGGGTTTTTTTTCTTTTTTTGTTAATCAGTGGTTAATTTTTTTAAGAATGATTTTGATTCATCTCGAATAAATTAAAGCCGTTATTCTTATCGAGTTCATCTAAACAAACCCATGAATTGATGGATCCCATTTAACATTATCATATATAGATGAATTAGAATTGGACTTCAATTTGACAGTTGCATATCATCTCACAGTACATAACTTGTAGTTTTTCATTTTTTTTTTTCCATTTGTTTAAATTAACATAGGCTTATTTCTGAACCTTGCGGGCCGTGTGATATCTAATAACTTGCTTCATGGGGCAATTAAATTTTCCTTATGCCATGCATATTAATTTGAGTAAGAACATTTGAGTGGTCCAGTTCTAAGTCCAATTTCCAGCAATGATCTCTCAGTGTTATGTTTGAATATGAAAAATATTAATCCTAAAGCCCTGATCGTCTAAAATTTTCGGAAAGAAATAGCTTAAAGTATAGATTATCCTTTCTGGCACTGGTCTTCGGCTAATATTGATAGCTATCCGGACCGATTGCTTGGATTATTCTGTAGAATGTCGTATGTTTTGTTATGGTTGTTAGATATCTCCTGTAATATTTTTATCTGGCTTATGTAGTTCCAAAATTTCAGCATACTTGAAATTTGTGAATAACTTGCTACTTGTTTTCTTTTTACCAGATTATTAGCTATTGATGGTCTATACTTTTGTGCAATTTTTGTTCTCTATTTTCTATTGCGCTTAATGCTTCTCAATTATTGATTTTTTGAATGGATATGGATCAAAGAAAAGTTATGTTCTATGTAATCATGAGGATGTTGTATTTGTATATGTTGTGGTTGCTATTGATGACGATAATTCAAATAGAAAATGGGATACAAAGGCATTATAGGAGAAAGTGTATGCTTATAGATAGAAGTATTGATGGGAATAGATCAGTTGTTTAGAGTCTAATGGTTTAAGGTTAATAAACAAAAATAAATTTCGACTTTAATTTAGCCTAAGACCTTTTTTGATCATCACTTATGTAATGAATGGTTATTAATAATGGTTTGATTGATTTTCAATTTATCTATTAATATATATTCATATTTCATAATATTATTTTTTTTTTAGAATAAAAAAATTAATGTATGTATCAAAAAATATATTTTATATTCATAATTACTTTTGTCTAAATTAATAACAACAAAAATAATTCAATTTTATTTATTTATATTTTTTTAAAAAAATACAATAAAAAATTCACTACAAGAAAACAGCAAAATAGAGACGGAAATTTAGAGACTGAAAAATTTCCGTCCCTAAATAGAGACGGAATTCAGTTTCCGTCTCTATTTAGAGACGAAAAATTTTCCGTCTCTAAATTTGGTCGCTAAATATGGCGGGATTATTTTCCTCCATAATTTGAGACCATATTTAGAGACGGAATTGTTTTTCCGTCTCTAAATAGAGACCGAAAAAGTATTCCGTCTCAATTTTTAGAGACCGGATTGGAATTCGGTCTCTAATTTTCGGGAATTAATTCCCACTTCTCTCCCTTTTTACTTTCTCTATTTAGAGACCGAATTGTATTTCGGTCTCTAAATAGAGACCGAATTGCGTTTCGGTCTCTAATTAGAGACCGAATTGCGTTTCGGTCTCTAATTAGAGACCGAATTTTTATTCGGTCTCTAATTAGAGACCGAATTAAATTCAGTCTCTAATTTTCGGGAATTAATTCCCACTTCTATCCCTTTTTACTTTCTCTATTTAGAGACCGAATTGCATTTCGGTCTCTAAATAGAGACCGAATTGCCTTTCGGTCTCTAATTAGAGACCGAATTAAACTCGGTCTCTAATTTTCGGGAATTAATTCCCACTTCTATCCCTTTTTACTTTCTCTATTTAGAGACCGAATTGCATTTCGGTCTCTAAATAGAGACCGAATTGCCTTTCGGTCTCTAATTAGAGACCGAATTAAATTCGGTTTCTAATTTTCGAGAATTAATTCCCACTGCCCGACCTTTTTACTTTCTCTATTTAGAGTCCGAATTGCATTTCGGTCTCTAAATAGAGACCGAATTGCCTTTCGGTCTCTAAATAGAGACCGAAATGCCTCACGGTCTCTATTTGCGTTCTCTAAATAGGCGGAAAATATTCCCGCCTATTTAGAGACGGAATTTAATATCCGTCTCTATTTAGAGACGGAAAGTCATTCCGTCTCTAAATAGAGACGGAAAAAGTTTACGGTCTCTAAATAGGCGGGAATTAATCCTGCCTATTTAGAGACGGAATTTTTATTTTCGTCTCTATTTTTCAGGATATTTATAATCCTTTTCTTTTCTTTTTCCTTCTCTCCTTCTCTCCCTTTCATCTTTTTCCCCTTCCCTCCCCTCTCTCTGCGGCAAATCTGCACCACCGCTCTCCCCCGCGCCCACCGAAGCCGTCACTCTCCCCCTTTACCACCACCGGCGGATCTTCTTTTCCGGCCAGATTTGCTGCACATGTACTTTATTTAGATCATTTTTTTTATTTTTTTTATTTTAATGTAGTATTTTATTTATGTTTTATATTTATGTATTTTGTTTATTTTAATTTGTTGGTTAATATTTTATATTTATTTTGTATTTTGTTATTTTTTATTATTTTAATGTAGTTTTATATTTATGTATTTTATTTATTTTAATTTGTTGGTTAATGTTTTATATTTATTTTGTATTTTCTGTATTTGTTTATTATTTTAATGTAGTATTTTATTTATATTTTATATTTATGTATTTTGTTTATTTTAATATTTTGGTTAATGTTATATATTTATTTTGTATTTTATGCATTTTTTATTATTTTAATGTTGTATTTTATTTATGTTTTAAATTTATGTATTTTGTTTATTTTAATTTGTTGGTTAATTTTTTTATATTTATTTTGTATTTTTATTCTAATTAATCTATATTAATTAATTGAATAAAAAGTTGGAGAATATTAATACATTATAAAATACATTTTTTAAAATTTATTTTTAGTTCATTTAATATTTGTTTCATTATATAAATTAATTAAAGTAATTTTAAAATTAATATTATTTATTATTTTATATATTTTTTTTAAAAAAAAATATTTTAAAAAATAGAGACGGAAATTCTTTTCCGTCTCTAATTAGAGACGGAAAATACGATTCCGTCTCTAGAAATCTATTTTCCGTCTCTAAAAATAGAGACGGAAAGACAATTAGAGACGGAAAAATTACTCCGTCTCTATTTTTAGAGACGGAAATTTTATTTTAGAGACGGAAAAAAAATTTATGTCTCTATTTTTAGAGACGGAGTATTTCGGTCTCTAAATTTTAGAGACCGCCGAAATAGAGACCGAAAATTTCGGTCTCTATTTCCGTCTCTATTTTGCGTCTCTATTTTCCGTCTCTATTTTGATTTTTTCTTGTAATGATTGTACGCCAAATACAATAATATAACAATATAATACATGTTAATATATGTATACATTTAGGGATGTTCACGGGGCGGGGATTTCCCGTCCCCCGCGGGGACCCGACCCGAACGGGGCGGGGAATCCCCGAATTTTTCCCCCGCGGGGGCGGGGATGGGGGGGAAAAAATCCCCGCCCTTGAATTCGGGGCGGGGACGGGGAAAGGGGTCCCCGCCCCGCGGGGATCACTGCCCCGAAAAAAAAATAAAAATAAAAATAAAAATAAAAATATATATATATATATATATATATATATATATTGATAATACATTAATAAATAAATTGTATGAAATATTTATAAATATTTATATTTTAATTGTATAAAATATTTATATTTAAATTATATGAAATATTTTTAATTTTAAATTATTAAATTTTATAAAATATTTTTAATTTGGATCAAAAATGTCCATCAAATTAATTTTTTTTATTAAAATTAATTTTTTTTTTACGGGGACGGGGATCCCCGCGGGGGCGGGGACGGGAGGATTTTCCCCCCGCGTCCCTAGCGGGGGCGGGGACGGGGAATCCCCGCCCCTACGCGGGGCGAGGATGGGGGAGCCACTCTCCGCCCCCGCCCCGCCCCGTGAGCATCCCTATATACATTTCGTTTACTTTTCATGACTTCTTGAAGATGTCAAACTAGATGTTTGTTGTTAATTTCAATTGCTATGTGATGGAGATTACAATAGCACCACTTAAAAAAGTAAAAGTTTCTTGAGCCAAATTAAAGGATTATCTCTTGTAAAACTGAAAAAGTTCATGAGTTAAATCAGGATAGCATTTAATTAGATGGAACTCAAAAGCAATTCTGTGCTTGTAGAGGTTTTGTCCGGTTATCACGAACAATACAAGTAAAAAACACATCATCCTTCTTTCGAAACTAACTAGCCTGCATAACCAATGATAGAGTTTTATGGAGACATGGCCCTTCATATTTATTTTTTGGAGTATGTATATATATATATATATATATATAAAATGTATGTGAGTTCGAAAAAGAGTCCTGCAATATGTGTATATATTAGATTTCAATTATAAAATTATTTTCGCTGATCACTCTTTCAAATAGTTTAGTCAAAATTCCACTACTGCGCATAGCAAAAATATAAATTAAGACAGTTTCTATGAAAAAAAACATTTGTATTTATGATAGGAGAAAATGGAGGTTTTCTTAATTATCTTCCAGCAGTTTATAGTATAGATAAAGAAAGAGACATGTTTATCTATAATTATCTAGTCTATTATTAAAATGGATATTTTTGTCCTCAACGTGTGATTTGCAACTCATATGAAGACTATCTAACAAATACAAAGTAGAAATTAAAATGTACACCATTTTATATTATTGGCTTTTCATTGGATATGTAATAATATAAGAAAAATAAAAGTTGCAAGCATTGCGTTACTTGTTTGGGTCTTATTCAGTCTACACACCAATACGCGGTGCCTAATGGTGTAATACAGCTGGGTGATCAAATTTCGGTTAAAATCGAACTAAATCGATCGATTTTGGTTATTTCGGTTCGGTTTCGATTTTAAAAATATATCAATTTCAGTTATTTTGTTTCGGCTCGGTTTTGAAAGGCAAAAATCGAAAAATAATCGAACCGACCGAATAATGATTAATATATGTTATTTTTTTCAATTTTTACAAAAATTAACTTTATTTTTATATTTTTAATTCAATTTAAGAGATTTGAACTCAAATTAAATATATGTATATTTTTTTAATTTGGATGTTTTTGTTTTTATTTTATAATTTGTAAATTTTTATAATTTTTAGATAATTTTTTTAATTATAATTTTAAAATTTCGATTTTATCGGTTAACAGAACCAAACTGATCGAAAATATCGGTTCAATTTGAGTTCGATCATTATATAATTTCAATTCGATTCAATTTATTTAAAACCTAATAAATAAGTTCGATTTAATTATTTCGGTTCAGTTCGATTATTGAACCGAAATAACGGTTGACCACCCCTAGATACGGCAAGTAAGCATCATACTAAATATTGGAAAGAGAAAAACAAATAAAAATGAGATGTATTGTTTCTAAACTTGTGATTCTGCATCATTCTGCACTCGCAGTCAAGTCCCTTGCTGCGCAGCTTCTCACCATTGTCACATACTGAAAAACAAGTAGAAGAAGAAATAAAAAAGAATTTTTTACTTTTCACAAATACATGTACCTTAATCAACAACAACGATTGATGCGTATCTCTCACTAATCTTTGTTCATTCAATCCCATACTCAACACCCAGATATTTTCCCCTTCTCTTTCTCCTTCACCACCACGCTCTTTACTCAAAAGTTCAAATCTTTACAATGATTCTTTCATAATTTGTTCAATTCAGATTTCAAAATTTTACTTCGATTTCTCTGTTTTCAAGCTTTCAATCTGAAGGCGCTATCAGCCTTTAGCTTTGCCACATGGGATTGGGGCTGATTCGCCAAGTGAGGATACATAATTTCAAAGGGTGCCAATCCTTATGGAATCACAGTTGGCTCTAATTGAGCAATCTTTCGATACCCGCTACTCTAATTGGGCCCGAGAAGTTCTCGATGGATTGCCCGATAGTTTTACTATCACTGATCCGCACCTTTCCGATAATCCGATTGTGTTCGCGAGTACCAGATTTTTGAAGATGTCGGGTTATTCCAAAGACGAGGTTGTCGGCCGAAATGGACGGATATTTCAGGGTCCGATGACGGACCGGCGAACGGTGATGCAAATCGGCGACGCGATTAGAGAAGAGAGAGCTTTGCAGATCAATTTGTTGAATTATCGTAAAGACCGCACACCGTTTTGGATGCTGTTTCATATGAGCCCTGTTTTTGGAAAGGAGGATGGTAGGGTGATTCACTTTGTTGCTGTTCAAGTGCCGATTTTGGGAACCCCGAGAACAGAGTCAGCGACTTTGGGTGAAGAAAGGTCTGAATTGAGAGAAATTGTGTTTGGTTCTTGTAGAAGAGAGATTTGCTCCGACTCTTTGGTGGAGTTGGGTCGGGTTTTATCATTGGATTCGGATACTAGAGGTTGGTTCAGTGAATTTGAGATTGCTATTGGCGGATTTATTATTATTTTTAATTGATTAATGGATATGTGTTTACATTACAGGAGTAAATATTGAAGAGCCATGTGAGGCGACTGAGGCAGAGAAGCGAAGAGCAGCGACTGCCATTAACAATATATTATCTGTGCTGACTCATTATAGCGAAACTACTGGCAGATTGGTGTGTGGAAAAAGATGCAGCTTGCCTGGGGCGGGACTCATCAGCTCATCTTTAAATATATCTCTTGGTAGAATCAAACAAAGCTTTGTATTGTGAGTTGTTTCAAGTTCCTAACTGTTACATTTTATGAGTAGAAATTTCATGTTTAGAAGATTGCTAATGCCTCTGCGTTGTGTTTCTGCCACATATGTGTTTTTCATTTGCAGGACGGATCCACACTTGCCGGATATGCCTATAGCTTATGCTAGTGATGCCTTCTTGAAATTGACAGGTGACTATGATATTCTATTCCTCAAAATACGTGATTGACTTCATTTCGTAACACTACTTCATTTTAGCGTATGGCGTATGAATAGTAGAACAATGGAAAATGCTTAGACGCTTGTCTTATTTTGTTGTGTTTTGTAGGTTATGCTAGGAATGAAGTCTTGGGACGCAACTGTAGATTTTTAAGTGGAGTTGATACAGATAAAGCAGTTCTTGGTCAGGTACCCTTTCGCGTGAAGTCATAAAATATCTTGTTTTTACTGTGTGATGACTTGAATGGAGATTTTGTTTACTGAAAACTTACATTGCTGATAATTGTTTCTCAGATAAAGGAAAGCATTCAAGCCCAACAAGCATGCACAGTACGTATCTTAAACTACAGGTTGATACTTAACTATTTGTCCAATGTGTTTGAAAGCAACTGGGTTTCTTTTCATTTTTTCTAATTAAAGGATTTCCTCTCTTATTAGAAAGAATAAAAGTACGTTTTGGAATCTTCTTCACATATCACCAGTTCGTAATGCTACTGGCAAGGTACTTTGCATGTTTAAACTTCCCCTACTGCCTTTCTTTTGTATTATTAACTGTTGATATTGTGACAAATTTAGAACCTTGTCATATTGAAATAATGCATGTCTCAATTTTGGATGGAGAAGAGAGCATTTCATATCCTTTTTATAAGACTCTTGTTTTCTTTGTCTGAAATTCGTATGGCTTCCTGATAGGGTTGTCAGCTAAGAGCAAATGCTTTCTACTATAGACCTTGGAAATCAGATGTTGGATTGTATTGTCTTGAAAAAGAAACATGGACATGGTTTTATGAAATTAGGTAAACTTGGTTTTTCAGGCATTGCTAATACCTTAAACACCTATGAAATTCTCTAGGTGCCTAGGTATATCTTTGATAAATAGATGACCAGAATTGGCAATGCCGTACATTATCAATTCTTATGGCTAGGTTGATTTTTGTTTCCATGTGCCCATGTACTATTTTTAACTTTGCTTTAATCATGATCAATTCCTATTGTTGGTTGTATTGCATATAATTTGTAGAGGTTCAACTTATTTACGGAGGGTTCTTTAGTGGGGAGAACTGGGAATTGAAGATGCAAGGTCCTCTTTTTGCTTGTGGAGTAGAGGATATGTTTATTTGATCAAAATATTTATAGTCAATTGTACTTGTTGACCAAAGGCTACATTTTTTTAAAACAAAAGAATAAGGTTGCACGGTCCCCCATTTTCTGCTTGTTTTAGGACTTTTTGACAGTATCAGAATGGTAAGTTATTATGCTACTATGTTGATAAGCCATTATACTTTGGGTTGAAGAAAAGTAACATTAAGGATACTTCATATTTCTGTTATTGTGAGGCTCTCAAGAAAAAGATGGCCTTATCAATCTTCTTCTGAGACCCTTGCTTTGTTCTCAAAATAGTAGATTAGGATTTTTAGCAGAGAGCTCATTTATACCAGATATTAGTTTAATGACGAGTTTAGATTTTCTTCAAGCAATGATCTCATTTGTTCTAGGTCTCATTTTGGTCTACTCATAATTAGTAAAGTTGCTAATGTAATTTCTATGCATCTTTATGTCTTGTTAGGATTTTTTTGTAACGATTTGGGATTCCTTTTGACTGCTTACATCAACCCAGGTACCAAGTGTAATTCCAACAGAAGGCAACAGAAATGATAATCTTTGTTTCTAAGCTTGTAGGAATTCCATTCTGAGAGTAAAATCGATGTGGGGCTGCTCGTAAAAGATTTCAATACTACTCATGTATTGGATTGGCGGTTATGTTCTTAATAGGGTTAGAGAGTCGTATGACTATAAGCATTTTTATTGACTCTTTAACATGAGGTCAGGTTACAATGTATGTGCACATTACACCCTGCTTGATTCTACCTCAAAAATCCTTGAGGGCCTATTATTTTCAGAATTGGAACATTAACCTTCCACTTTCCAGGAAGTCAGGAGTCGGTAATTGAAAAGTTTCCTGTGCTTTTCCATTGCTGTCACTTGCATTGATTATGAACTGAGTAGCACTTTGCATGATTTAGTTCAATGTTTAATGTTGGAGGTGAAAGCTTAATGCAATTGTGATGATCTGGTATTGTGATTTGTGGTGTTCAGATAGCATACTATGTGGGGGTTCAGATGGAAGAAGGGTGTAAGAAGCAGGAAAGACATGGTTTGAGTCCTGAGATGAGGCAGCTTAGTTGCGTAGGTGCAGTAAGGATAGCTGTTAGGAGTTCATCCATCGGTGCTGGCTCCTCTAAATCATAAAGATATCTTCTTCAACATTTTTTGCTGCTGGATTTGGACACTGGACTCTAATTTATCTTGCCTTGTGTAAAGGCCGTTCTCTTGATGGGTTCTTGTGATTTTCACATTGTTCATATATAATATATATATTAAAAAAAAAAAAGAAGGAATATTTTCAAGAATCCTGTGTTTCAGCTATTTTGATTAGTAATTTGGATTAGATTGGTTTGTGTGAATCAGGTGACATTGTTTGGTTGATGCGTGGACTAAACACTAAATTCTGATAGGTCTGAGGCTAATTGTGGATACTTAATATGGAAATGGGTAGTAGTTTTCTTCTGAGTTGCATTTTACTGGGCCATCAAACGTTGGGCTTTATGCACTCATGGTTTTGGGCTGGATAAAAGTTTTTTGTTTTTTTAAGACAATGTTTTGGGCTTTATGTATTGTGTGAATTTCTTTTGGGTTCTTTACAAAAATATACACAAAAAAAATAAAAATAACAAAAAAAATAAACACCTTTCAAAATATTTAAAAAATACAACTTTTTTAATTCTTAATTTCATTTATATAATTTTTTTTTCAAAAATATCACTTTTATTAGTCCCTCAAGATCGTGACAGAATCTGTCCCCTGTGCAGATTTTGTGTCGAGTCGGCACAATGGTGCCGAGTCGGCCACCTTACGTCACGAGTCGGCACAATGGTGCCGACTCGTGACAATCCATTTCCTTTTCATTGTTTTGTTTTCTTGGCCCATATATATTCATTTCCTTAAGTTTTGTTATTGCAAATTAAAAGTAATGCAAAGTGAATTGAGTGGGAAGCCATGGAAACTTGTGAATGAAATGGAATTTAATATTAATTGTGTTATAATATATATTATAATATTTATTATAATATATATATATATATATATGAAAATATATATTTAATTAGAATATATGTAATTAAATAATATTATTCTACTAAATAATATTTTGTGTGATTTGTTTTGGTTTAATGAAATATATGAACTTATTATTATTTTATTAAATAATATTATTTATGGAATGTACATTGGTTTAATGGAATAAATGAGTGTATGTTACATGAAGTGAATTGGTGAATGTTGTGCAAAGTGAAATCTTTTAGTTGGGCTAGAATTTGACGTAGATGTACTAGATGTATATTATGCGTGTACTAGATGTATATTCTGCGTATACTATATGTGTACTATATGCATATTGTACGTATACTAGATATGTACTAAATGTATATTGTTCGTATACTAAATATATATTTTGCGTGTACTAGATGCATATTGTGCGTGTACTAGATGTGTACTAAATGCATATTGTGCATATACTAGATGTGTACTAGATGCATATTGTTCGTATACTAAATGTGTACTACATATATATTTTGCGTATATTACATGTGTACTGAATGTATATTGTGCGTATACTAGATGTGTACTGAATGTATATTGTATGTATATTAAATGTGTGCTAGATGTATATTATGAGTAAACTATATGTATATTATGTGTATACTAGATGTATATTGTGCGTATATTATATGCGTACCAGATGTATATTATTCGTATATTAGATGCATATTTTACGTATGCTCGATGTATATTATGAGTATACTAGATGTGCAATAGATATATATTGTTCGTATACTAGATGTATATTTTGCGTGTACTAGATGCATATTGTGCGTATACTAGATGTGTACTAGATGTATATTGTGCGTATACTAGATACATATTTTGCGTATACTAGATGTATATTGTGTGTATACTAGATGTGTACTAGATGTATATTTTATATGTACTAAATGCATATTGTGCGTATACTAGATGTGTACTAAATATATATTATACGTATACTAGATATATATTGTGCGTATCTTAAATGTGTAATAAATATGTATTGTGCGTATACTATATGTGTACTAAATGTATATTATGCATATATTAGATGTATATAGTACGTATACTCAATGTATATTATGCATATACTAGATGTATATTATGCATATATTCGACGTGTACTTGATGTATATTGTACGTATACTTGATGTGTACTTGCTGTATATTTTGTATATACTTATTGTATATTGTATGTATATTTGTTGTATACTGCGCATATAATTGACGTGTACTTGCTGTATACTATGTGTACACTTCTATATATTGTGTGGATACTTGATTTGCATTTGTTATATACTATATTTATACTTGACGTGTACTTTCATTATACTTATTGTATATTATGTGTATACTTGATATGTACTTCCAATATACTACCTCAAGTATTTATCAATTATAATAATCAAACTCATAAAAATATTTTTGTTTAATGGTAAATTTAATATATATATATATATACATACAATTAAATTGATAAGCATATAATATATGTAGTTTACAAAGGTAAAACACCAATTCTATTCCATATCCTATAACAAAGATTATAGGCCTATCTAAAATCATCAATAAATATCACCATCACTATTCCTCTCATTCTGTGAACATAATTGAAATCCACTATAAATTAATTAGTTGCCAAGTTCATTTCTCACATAATGTGCTAGGGCCTTTTCATTGTGATACAAAAATCAATCTTACGGTAGGAAAGCCACCATAATCACCAGGCTTGTTTATATCCTTTGTTAGACCTGCATTTTACCAAATTGAATAACAAATGACTTAATTATAACACTACCAAGAAGCTTTAACTTGGATCCCCCAGAATCAATCAATAAAATCAATAGGTTGAATACTTAAGGTTCCACATTGGACAGTGAGGGAGTTCACAGGCTAGCATAGAAATATGATTGACACCCTACCTGCCTCTGTCAATACATGTATTTGCTCCAATCTCTACATGGTTCCCTTCCTGGCATTGAGCAGCTGCAAAAATGACTTAGTAAAATATACTAGCCAAATATAGAGAAGGAAAAAAGACAAAAAAAAAAGATTGCTTTTTTTTTCAGCAATTTAACCAAAAGGGGCTCATGAAACAAAAATTAAATAAATGATTCAGGATTATAGAATTCGAGTTTTAAGAGGACAATTCAAGTGTATCTCAGACACTAAGTTCTGTCCGGCTGCGTGAATGTGAGGAAGAAAGGCAAGAACAAAATTAATTATGTGCATTGAAAACTAAAAGTATCACTCACTTGAGGCTTCTTAACCATGCTTCCTTGCTCGTTCACATAAAAACCAAATCCTGCAGTGAAAAGCAGATCAACAATGTAGAATATTGAGGGAATTTATTAGGAAAGAGATTTAAATAAAAGAAAATGAATAAGTATAATAGTAATAACCCAATTACATTTCACAAATTAAAAAACACAAAGGAGCTTATTAGGAAATAGATGCATATTGTGCAGTTTTTAGCTCACTCTTGCGAACTTCCTATTGGACTTATCACCACCACTAGTACCCAATGAGAAGCACCCTCTGACATTATAACATGCTTGAGCATCTTGAATAACAACTCCCAGTTTTGAAAATCACTATTAACATGCTTCAAGAATTGAACCCATTTAGAGCATCAGAAACAAGCATACCAGAACTAGGAAGATTATTGATGATCCAATTCAAGGCAATACGAATTGCCATAGTTTCTGCCATTTGAGGGTCCAAAATACCATGAAGCCAATATGAAATTGCGTATAGAAAACCTCCATTTTCATGTTGCAAAACCACTACAAGCATCAGACCTGAAAATCGAAACATCTCTTGAGCAAACCCAACCCAAACCATCGCCTATCACTTCCTGTTGATCTGTCATAGAAACATCAGCAAAACCATACAAACTTTTGGAATTGGCTTCTCTCCATTCATTAAGAAAGACCATAGCATCATTACAAGGATTATCATTCAAAGTATAATTTTATGCTTAAAATAAAAGTTAATATAGATAACTTTTTCGGTAAACCCCTTTAATCATGAAATTTCCTTTTTAATCACATTTTACTTTTGGTTACTTCAATTTAGAATTTCCATACAATTTCACCAATCAGAAGCTTCTAATTACAGCGAAAATTGAAAAATTCAACAACCAAAACCCAAAATTGATTACAATTTCAGATTTTAATTTATGGCTCTGAAAACGAAAAAGATATAGAAAAAGAGTACCAGTTGTGGGCGGTGGTGCCTCGCCGTAGATGAGCTTGAGTCTCGCAAGTTAGACCAAGGCGGAGCTAGAGTTGGGTTCGGCGAAGAGTTGCTGTTTCAAGTACCACATGGTCTTTTTCATGGCTTTATTTGATTTTAGTTGAGACTTATCCTCAGCCTCAAGAGCATATATGTCATTTTTCATGGCTTTATTGATTACAATAGTGGTTTATCAGAGATTTATAAGATGGGTTTTTGTGGATTTATCCAATATAAGATTGTTACTTGAGATAGAAGGAGAAAACAGAGAATATATTTTTGAAAGAAAAGTTAAAAATGCTGTATTTAGTGTAATTTCCTCATTTCTTTTTTCAAATACTGTTTTTTTTTCTTTTTTTTTTAGATTTTTTTCAAATACTACTTAATTTGTGTTTGGCATTGTTTTATAAAAGATCAAAAATTGTTTATTGGATAAAAAATTGATTATGAGATAAAAACAAATGTTTGGTAAATGTTGATTTTAGAAAAATCAATTTTATGAAAAGTGAAAAAACTTTCAATTAGAAATTGAAATTTTTAAAAAAAATTGATTTTCACATTTTAAGTACAGTAGATTTAATATTTTTTTTAGAAAAAAATATTTTTTATTTTATTTTATAATGATAATTATATCTATACATGTCAAAATTAACCCAAACCCAACAACTCATCCAAACCCACCCAAAAAAATTGACCCAAACCCAACCCAACTAAAAAATTGACCCATTTAAATCCACCCAAAATCTACCCACATAAAATACAACCCATTTGGGTCATTCTTCCTTGACCCAATGGGTGTTTTTTTTTTCATTATTTCTTGAATATTAAAATTTTTTGTCTTAATGAACAAGATTTTTTGATTATACTGTCCCGCTGTATTATTATTGTGTAATATGTATGCATATTTTGTTGGTTAGATTTGTAATGGCCGAGTTATCGGGTTAGTCGTGAATAGTATTTTTTGATGGTAAATAGTGCACTGGGAACAAAAATTACACCCGGAGGTAAAAAATATTTTATTTGACCATCGAAAAATACTAGTCATAAGGAGTCCGACGGTAAAATTTGGAGAAAAAATGAGGTCAAATAGATCTCCAAAAGTTTAAAAAAAAAAAAAAACTGACTCGTTTTAAAGGGTAGCCGGTTTAACCAAAGTTTGACTAGACCTCTAAAAATAGCAAATGACCTCTAAAAATTGTTTTAATGGTATATATAGACTTAGATTAATATTTAGAAATTTTTAACAGCAAAAAATTAATTTTTTGGTAACACTGAAAATTATCGAAACGGACTGATTTAAATATACCAGATCGAGAAACGGACTCTGTTTGAGCTAAAATTTTGTAGGGAGACTAATTTATATATTTTAAGAATTATAAAATTAATTTTGGGAGAAATTGAGTTTAGAAAGTAAGTGAAATAATTTAGGATTACATAATTGGCTTAAAAATGAAAAAAGAGTCACTTGGTTTATGAATTATTGTGTTGTTGTGCCCCTGTGTGTGACTGTAGATTGTTTGAATTGCAGGAAGGGTATGTTATATATATAGCCATTATACTGCCAAAATTTTTACCAAATGAATAGTAAATTGGACAGTTATAATTCAACCGATATCCCGATCCGTTTGGATCTCCACCGACCCATTTGAACCAACATGTTTATAATAATTTTTTTAGTATTCCGTTATTATATCGATAATTATTTTTCATTAAAAAAATATCAAATGGGTCGACCCAAACCCACCCAACCCATTTGGATATTGACCCATATATTTTTGACCCATTTATGACCCAACCCATTTATGACCCAACCCAAACCCGCCCAACCCACCCATTTGCCACCTATAAATTATTTATATCTAATTAAAAAAAAATTGCTTTCTTTTTTTATTTTACCATCCAAAATCATCTATTGTTAAAAATAATTATATTCTTATTTTACTTTTCTCTTTTTTTATCATCCAAAATAATATGTATGATTAATTATGAAAATAATATATATATATTTATTTTTTTATGTTATATTTATTTTTATTTAATTATATATGAAAATATATGATTTTAATAGTTTAGTAAAATAAAAATATTCAAAAAAGTGGAAATTATTATTATTTTTTAGTGAGATTTTGAATATAAAATATTAAAATTTATATATATCATTTTTTATTTTTTTATTCTAAAAAATTATTTTTAATCATATTATTTACTAAACAGTTGACAATTATTTTTGATTTTATAAGTTATTTTGAATTTTATTTACCAAACAGTAACCTATTTTTTGAAATACAAATTTTTTCAATTGAAAAATCTGATTTCATAAGTTTTGTCAAACTAGCAATTGTGGTTGGCATTGCTTTTAAAAAGCAAAAAAACTGTTTATTTTATAAAAAAACTTATTATGTGATAAAAATATATATTTGGTAAAGGTTGATTTTAAAAAATTTAATTTTGTGAAAAGTGAAAAAAATTTATATTAGAAAAAGCTAAAAATTTAAATTTTTCAGAAAAACTTTTTAAGGATATCAAATTTAATATTTTTTTAGATAAAAATATTTCATATTTTATTTTATAATGACAACTATATCTAATATAAAAAATTATTTTCTTTTATTCTACCACCCAAAATCATATTTATCACCTAAAATAATATGTACGATGAATTATTAAGATAATATATATTTTTAATTTTTTTATGTTATATTTATTTTTATTTAATTATAAATAAAAATATATGCTCTTAATAGTTTAGTTAAATAAAAAATTGCAAATAAGTGAAAATTATTATTAGTTTTAGTGAGATTTTGAATATAATATATTAAAATTTATATATGTCATTTTTGTCTTTTTATTCTAAAAAAATATTTTTAATTGTATTATTTACTAAACAGTTGACAAATATTTTTGATTTTATAAATTATTTTGGATTTTATTTACCAAATAATTACTTTTTTTTGAGATACATATTTTTGGAATACAACTTTTTTCAATTATAAAGTTATTTTCATAAATTTTGTCGAACTGTCTCTTAATAAACCAAAGACAGAAGCCATTCTCGGTCTCTGAATTTTTAAATTTTTTTATATTAAATTAATTTTAAAAGAATTATAGATTAGATTTTTATATTTTAATATTCGATAACACATATTTTCTCATAAATTACATAACATGTATTTTCTCATAAATTACACATTAGTGTATATATCTAATGGTGCGTCATAGTAGTATAATTTATTCTTAATTGGATTTTTGAATTTTTAAAAATTTACATATTGACCTTTAAATTTTTATAATTTTTTACATTAAATTTCTTTAAAAAAAAACTATGCATCTTTTAACTGTAAGTGAAATATATACACGTTAATTATGTTAATGAGAACTGCGTGTTAGTTCATATTATTAATGGAACTACATATTATTTTATATTAAAATATAGAGTCCTAATTTAAAAGTTTTTTAAAATGGATTTTTTTTACCATTTTGCCAAAAAGCGCACGAGCACGAAATTAGAAATAATAAAGCTACACCAGCCAATAAAAATTTCTTTTTCTCCCATCACTAGTTCTGCGTTTTAATCATCTTATAAAGTTCTGTTTCACCTCAAGTTTTAATCATTTTTTTTAATTTAATGTACTCAAACATTAGCAATATATGTCACGATTCAAAACCCATTCTCGCGCACATACTGCACAAATATCACTGATTAACAATAAGCCATAGACTGAGCCAAATTGGTTGCCACTTCTATATTATTTCCTTATTAAGACATCACACATTATAAATCCCAAGGGAATTAAGCTGTTCTCTAACAATTTTGGTGCTCCGCGTATTTACTCAATTCCCAGTGTAAACTCTCGCATTCAAATCAATAATTAATAAGATTTCAAAAAAAAAAAAAAATCAATAATTAATAAGAATCAAGTGATGGAGAAAGAAAACCGCAGCAATTAAAAGCTTCAGCTGAGCTCTGTAACCTGAAAAGGAAAACAAAAAATAAAAAATCTGATTTTGCAGGTTTCATATCAGTTATCACACACATATATATTCCATCGTTAGTAAATAACACTGCAATCGCAGCCTACAAAAGAATAAACCAAACACTCGTGACTCATTTTTAAAAGCTTATATATGTATCTCCTCTCTCATAAACCCTTCTTCTCCGTTAACAAGAAACACCACCAATGGATTTCAACACTCAATCTTTGCTTCTGTTTCTTCTTTTTTCTCTCTGCATCCTATGCTCAAATGGTGTTGCTTACATGGATTCCTATTATTCCACCAACACGGGTGGGAGATGGGTTCTTCTACAAGAAAGCATAGGCATCTCTGCCATGCACATGCAGCTCCTCAAGAACAACAAGGTCATTATCTTTGATCGCACCGACTTCGGCTTCTCAAACATCTCTCTCCCCGGCTCCAACTGTCGCTTCAACGACGAGGCCGTATTTGTTGATTGCACTGCGCATTCTATCTTATACGACAGCGTTTCTAACACATTTCGTCCTCTCATGATCCTAACCAACGCCTGGTGCTCCTCCGGCTCAGTTGACGTCGACGGAACTCTGGTTCAAACTGGCGGCGATAGAAAAGGTGAGCGGATTATTCGCAAATTTACTCCTTGTGATGATGATTCGTGCGACTGGGTTGAGTTGTCTAGCCCGCTCTTGAATCGGAGGTGGTACGCTAGTAATCAGATTCTTCCTGACGGCCGGATTATTATTGTCGGAGGAAGAAGGGTTTTTACTTACGAGTTTTATCCTAAGAGTTCTTTGATCCAAGATAATATTACATTCCCTTTCTTGGTCAAAACCAGAGACCCGCAAGAAGAGAACAATCTTTACCCTTTCTTGCATCTTTTACCTGATGGGAATCTTTTCATTTTCGCTAATAATCGATCAATCTTGTTTGATTATATGAGAAATCAAGTGATTAAAGAGTATCCAGTTATGCCCGGTGGTTCAAGAAACTTCCCTTGTACTGGCTCCTCGGTGTTGCTTCCTCTCAGGTTAACCGGAGGGATTAAATTTCCGGAAGCGGAGGTGTTGATTTGCGGTGGGGCACATCCTGGGGCTTATCTCAAGGCCACCAAGGAGCACGTCTACATGGAAGCTTCAAGAACATGTGGCAGGCTAAAAGTGACGGATCCGGATCCTGAATGGGTCATGGAGTTTATGCCCACGCCCCGGATCATGAACGACTTGTTACTTTTACCCAGCGGGGAGGTTCTTATCATCAATGGCGCCACTAATGGCAGCGCCGGTTGGAACGATGCCGTGAACCCAGTACTGAACCCGGTTCTATATCTCCCTGACGCGGCTCCGAGTTTGACCCGGAGATTCGTGATCCTTAACCCGTCGAAGATTCCGAGAATGTACCACTCCACAGCAGTGCTTTTGCCAGATGGCAGGATCTTAGTTGGGGGGAGCAATCCACACCCAACGTACAACTTCACAGCATATCCATACCCGACTGAGCTGAGCTTAGAGGCTTATTACCCGCCTTATCTGGACGTGGATCATGCTCAGTTAAGGCCGTCTATTTTAACGGTGGAGGCAGCGGAGAGAACGGTGTCGTATAATGAGATGTTCGCCGTTACGTTCGTGCTGAATCTGTACCGTGCGGATTCGGGGATTAAGGTGGAGCTGATAACGCCGTCGTTTTGCACGCACTCGTTCTCAATGAACCAGAGGATTGTTGTATTGAATGTTATAAATATGGAGGGATTGTCGTCTTCTACGTATAAGGTGAATGTTGTTGGACCCACAAATGTGAATGTGGCCCCACCTGGATACTATATGCTGTTCCTGGTCCACGCTGGGATTCCTAGTCATGCTGTTTGGGTTAAGGTACGGTGAAGAGTTCAAAGCAGGATGGCATCTGATA
Organism: Excoecaria cochinchinensis; assembly: GCA_947683425.1. NCBI lineage: Eukaryota > Viridiplantae > Streptophyta > Magnoliopsida > Malpighiales > Euphorbiaceae > Excoecaria > Excoecaria cochinchinensis. The sequence goes on from CANTUQ010000045.1 coordinate 1,105,926, forward strand.
GTGATGTTTAGGATTTTGCTTATAATAGGTTCCTATTTTCTGACTCTACTTGTGGTCTCTGTCCAAAAAGAAAGATAAATGCAGGAGTGCTTGTATAAGCTGGATTTTCTTTGAGAATTATTAACCTCTAAAATCTTATTGCTTCTTTTCTTGGGGCGAAAAATAATAAATGTGGAGATGCGGGGTATCGATCCCCGTACCTCTCGCATGCTAAGCGAGCGCTCTACCATCTGAGCTACATCCCCTTTTGGTTCAATTTAAGAAATATTGTAAAATCAAGATTGCATTTGTTCTTTCCTTGTCCATACCTTTGAATTGGTTCTTACCATTAAATTGATTATTTTTCCACAGGTTAAAAGTAATTTTAAAGTCTTGTTCACTTTAAAAACATAGTATAATACTTTTAGTATTGACATTGAGTGTAGTAAGGATCACCCACAAAACCTCTACTGAATTAAATTTTCCTATTGACATTGCATTTTTTTTTTAAACTATTACAAGAGAAAAACTGACAATAAAAAAAAAAAAAAAAAAAAAAAAAAGCTATTCTGAAATGCTTTGGAGTGTCACTAGATTAATTTCGTATGTTCTGATATCCCCCAATTTAATGCTTGGCTGGCTATGAAGATCAAGAAATTGATCTTCTACACAGCCAAGGGATTGAGTTGATTTGTCGGTTGTTGTAATCAGGTTCTTAATGCAACCATTTTCACGTGGTATGAACAGGAAATTTCACCTATGTCTTTACATAAATTACTTTTCTAGTTAGCTCTTGTTGATCTATATCGATAGCAGTTGGCCCAGAATAAGTAATGCAAGAAATTCACAGCACTTAGCACACACATGAGCCAGTAGAATCGTTCGAGGTGATAGTGATTTAAGTTGCTGCCTGCGAGCCATGGTCTGTGATTGTAGTTTTCAGTGATGTTGTTAACTATGGATACAATTACTGTGCTTAAGTAGTAACCCATGGCCAAGGATGCCCAAGAAAGAGACGTAGCTAATGATCTCATACTGCTTGGTGCTTCAGTGAAGAAAAATTCCAACAGTCCTGCCAGAGTGAAAAGATCTGCTGAACCCAAGAACAAGTATTGGAATGCAATCCAGAAGAATGTAATGGGTAACGGCTCGCTCGAATCGAGCAATCCTGAACTTGTAGCAATTCTTTTTCTCTTGATTTCAACTAGAGCTGCTACTGCCATTGCTAGTATTGAAAGGACTAAACCGATCCCAATTCTTTGGAGATGAGAAACGCCCATTTCGGATTTAGTTGTTCTTCGAGCGAAAGGGATGATGAAATGGTCATAAATTGGTGCTAAGATCATCATGAAGATGACAGGAAACACAGGAAGGGAAGCAGGAGGAACTTTCAAGGAACCCAGCTGGGTGTCCATTGTGGCAGCTTGCTGCACAGAAAATGTGGAGAGCTGAGCAAGGCAGCAGTTCAGCATGATTGTGCAACCAAATATTGGGAGGATTTTTATCACAACTTTGACATCTTCTACTTGTTGTACTGTACATTCTAGTGAAGAATGGACTGTTTTTTTGGTCACTGCTCTGTTAAGGAAACTGATACTTTCTGTTACTTCTATTTCTTTGGGATCTTCCTTTGTTTCCTGGTTTTCTTGGGCTGTACTGAAGGGGCTTGTTGTCAAGTTTGCCACAGCATTGCTTGGACTACTGCTGGCGCATGTGTTTACTGCAGCAGCAACTAAAACCTGTTCAACTAGAGTTGTTAAATCATGGATTCATTTAAAATTAAGGCATAATACATCTACATAAAACATATTTAGACTCAAAAAGTTTATTATTAAGATACCTTGAAAATGGTAGTAAGGGGACTTCCAGAGGGAATTTTATTCCTGTAAATGGGTGAGCCAGCAAGGAAAGCGGGGATAGACAAAAAGATTGCAATAGTAGCAATTCCAAAACCCCATTCCCAGCCTTTATTGTCTTCAACCCACACAACAAAAGTGACTGCAATTAGAGCTCCGCAGGCAAGACAGAAGACAAAGTAATTAAAGAATGATGATCTCTGTTTCCTTCCTTTGGGTGAGCTTTCATCAAATTGCTCTGCCCCGTGCGCTGCGAGTGAGCCTTTTATGCCACCCACACCCAGCGCCACCAAATACAGCCCTATAAATAGCACTGCTGCCTTTCCACCGTTCACTTCTTGGCATGCCATGTTGGTGTTGCCTCTGTTGCATTCTGGTGGCTTTAGTGAATCCGATCGCGCTTGCACAGTCAATAACACCAAGCCCTGTTCCACAAGTATCAAATTAACAATCCAATTATTCACATTTTTAATTTTACACAAAGTTTAAGGTATTCTTTATGCAATAATCCAAAAGGATTTTGCTTTCATCATTAATTGTTTAAATTAAAATTGAACAATGTCTTGAATCTTCGTAGCTCAAAAGGAGCAACATTTAATGAGAAATGAGCACTTTAACAAATTTGACAGCTAGCAAAAATAAGCAATGTGGGTCTCCTGGCCACGTGCGTAGCCCCCACTTCAGCTCTTGGACTCGAATACACATATGTATAGCAGAGAAAGTGACTACTAAAACAAGAGGACTGTCAAGTTTTTGTCTACCAATGCCAAAAAAATTGTATTTATTTCACACATTAGAAACCTTACGTGGGATTCCTTCGTCTTGTTATTTGGTTGAAGGGCAAAGAGCATATGTTTACATTTATGTAGAGCTTATAATTTTATATTATTTTTCTGGTTTGGATTTTATTGGCTCCAATTTCAATTTCTGACTTCTATCAAGGATTGGTTTATTATTTATGGTCCAATACGCTATGAGCAAACCAAGATTACCTTATCTAAGACAGAGTGACTATCTAATGGCGAGGTACGTGGCAACCACAGCATAAGTACGTGTGTCACTCAGCGAGAGATAACCTTATAGACGTCTTGCCGTTTAATAAGGGACAAGATTGTAAACAAAAAAGTACAAATGTATGAATATAGATGTTTGAGAAAACGAAGCTTCTATTTGTCCAAACATTTGATACTCCCTCCGTTCCACTTTAAAAGGCTATTATTTTTTTTTTTACGGTAATTAAAAAAATAATTAAAATACATCAATTTCATAAAAAAGTAATATAAAATGACAAGAATGTCCTTATTTATTATATTGAAAAAAAAAATAAGTGATATATATTTAATAAATTATATAATAAATAAGAATAAATACGTAAATTTTTTTCTTAAATTGCGAAAAAAATATTTGGAGTGGAACAAATAAAACGGCTTTTAAAGTGGGACAGAGGGAGTACGTTGCATGAGTGCTATGGTAGGACCCATCTTTCATTAATTGGATGATTAATCTCAATTTCTCTTTCTAAGACGCCATTAATTACACCAATTAATTTATGTCTTCTACTCAAAATGGATCTAAACTCTTTAAATTACAAAACAGATAATAAGATATTTGAAAGTTGACTTATAAGCTCAGTAGATATTTCCATTATTTTTAACTATTTCTCTATAATATAAAAGAAGCTTGAAAAGAAAGAAAACGTTGAACTTCTGACTTTTGTGCACTGCCAAAATAGAATAGCCTGACAATTATATTATATATTCATAAATTTGTGTGGTTATTTCAGAAAAAAGATTTAAAAGAAAAGTTTCTTTTGTTTAAGGCTCAAAGTTTAGTCGCTAGCAACTTGCTTGCAAAAGTGCAAGATCATTGCGTCAAAGCTCGCCCAATCATGGGCGGTGCCTAGTTAGTTGTGCCTAAAATTGATCTGCAGGGTCTTTTATTTACGATGAGCTAATCATTCGCTTGTATTTTTCTTATTCAACCTCATAAATGTTAATTAATGTGCCCATATATATATATATTTATTATAAATTCAGTGAATAAATATATGATCCCAATTGCAACCCGTAGTTGAAATTGATTCAAGAATTGAAGAATAATAAAGTTTTTATTTGGGTTTCAGAAAAGGAAAATGAAAACCTTAAAATATATAGAGAGGGAAAGGGAAGAAGGAAATACCAGAAATTGGATGGAAGCACTTATCAAGTAGATGCGATACGTAGTGAAAAAAGCATCAGAGAGAAAACCACCAAGAAGTGCTAAAAGAAAAGCAGTTCCCATGAAATTCGTGACATTATTTGCCGATCTTGACGGAGATAAGTGCATGTACTCTGATAGATATCTCACCAAGTTGCTTGCATTTGCCAGATATGCCAGGTTCTCCAATATTTCCACAACTGCCCTCCAAACCAAAACAACCCAATAAACATTTCCTCCACACAACCATACTTTGCCCAAACAGATCAGAAAAATTATATATATATATATATATATATATACACACACACACACACATATCTGGACTATGAGAATTCGAGTTTAAACATAATTAACCAACTTACCTAACACGAAAGATGCAGCCACCATACCACCATGGCGGCCTCTAATTGCAGGCTTATTCTTCCAGTCTACATACCCTTCCCATACGCTAATCTGTTGTTCTTCTTCCTGTAAATTTGATTAACATAATAAAAGGTAATTAAACCATCAAACAAAATCACTAATCGCGAAGCGAAAAGAGAGAGGAAAGAGTAATAACCCACCATTTTTGTTCCTCTATCTCTCTTTTCTTTCTTTTGATTTCAACTTTAGAGTGCGTAATTGGATCTTTGGTGAAAGAGATTTAAATATACAGAGAAAGAAATTAAGAAGAGTGTGCTTTGCTCACAAAAGAAGAGTCTGTTTGGTTATAAAGAAAGAACGATGGCTGGTGGAGGATTATAAAGAGAAAAAAAAAGAGAGGAAAGTCCAAACTTAGTACAGGACAGAATAGTCTGGACCCATTAGAAAATGACTTCGATCCTCGTTGATTTACTCAGGAAGTAACTATTTTTTGTCCTTTTTCTTTTTAATTTAATTCAAATTTCCTGAACACGAAAATGTTATAATTATAAAAAGGTAAAACGTGCATTTGTACCCTATTATATGTCAAAATAGGTAAATTTACTCTTAATATTTATTTTGGTGCGAATTTTTCCCTAACGTTTGTAAAATAGGAAATTTTTGCCCCTACCGTTAATTACTAGTAATTTTGACAGTTAATAAGTTGGTTGACCGTTAACGGCAGGAGCAAAAATTTCTAATTTTACAAACGTTAAGACTAAATTTGTACGTTTGAAAAAACGTTAGGGGCAAAAATACACTTTGGCACCCAAATGTCTGATCCACATGTCCAACGGATGTATGACACGTGTCACACTAACAGACAACTAACGTATTAAAGGTCAAATTTAGCGGTAATTGACGGTAGGGGCAAAAATCTCCTATTTTACAAATGTTAAAGACAAATTTGCTTCAAAATAAACGTTAGGGATAAATTTGACCATTTTGACAAACGACAGGAGTAAAAATACACCTTTAGCCTTATAAAAATAAAAGGGAAGGTTCTTCCTAAAGGGTGTTTGGTTATAAAGAAAGATGGGTACTTCTGAATATCCTAAAACAAGGCAGAGGATGGGGATTTAAGCATCCAATCCTATTACTACCCTATAACAAAAAGAATATTTATTTATTTATTTTTGTCATATAAAGTTGTTGATGCCTCGTTATCATCCTAATTAAATTACGTTGTACTATTTTTTTTTTTCATTTTAGTAATTTTTCTGTTTATTTTTAGTATTAATTCGAGTAGGCAATGTAATATCCTACATGTTACTTTATACGTTACATAATATGTGTTTCTTTTATTATTTTTATTAAAATTAAATATTATTAATTAAATTTAAATTTAAGATAAAATTAAATAATTCAATACACAAATTTAAATTTAATTAGTTAGCTTTCATTAGAAAAAAAATTAAATTGTATTGAAAATTTAAACGTTACAAATAAATAAAATTTAAATTTTATTAAAAATTGATAAATATTATGTAACGGAATAAAAATTGTAGTAAATTTCATCATAATAAATAAGTTTGTATCATTTAATAATTCATTAGGCCACGCGTGTAACAACTTTGATTCCTTACATGGTCTTTAACTTATAAAATGGGGAACAAATTTGGTAGAACATGATATAAATCGAATTGCTCCAATGGACACATTTAGGGCCGTCTGATCAAAATTCAGCTCACAGCGTTATGTCCAAGTTGCATAAAACAGAGGGTTTTGCTTTATATTTTTTTGTTTTGTATATATCATTAATTAATGTAAGAGCTGTGCAAATAAGAATAGACCGAAAATCAAACAACTATTTTAACTGATTTGATTCAATTTAATGCGTTTGAGAGGTTTTTCGATCCTTATATTTTCAATATTAGAATTATTTTTAGTACATATTTATATGTGATGGTCGAACACTCTTTAGGAGCTTAGCCTATTATTCTTACGGGACCGAAAAGTCGAGCTAACTAAAATCTTTCAATAAACAGTTCGGTATAATCCGAAACCTAGAGAAGCATGAGTTCCCCGAAGCCATCCACTCAGCGGGTTCGGCCATTACCACGCTTTTGAGTCTAGTTGTCGAACCGTCCAATAACCTCTTAGCAGCGGCTCGGAAAACATGAACAGCTCGGCTTCCACCATGAGAACAGCCGTTACTCATTAAATCCTCATCATGAAAACAACTGTTATTCATTAAAGTCTCATTATGAGGATAGCCGTTATTTATTAAAATCTCATCATAAAAACAGTTGTTATGAATCAAGTAAATGATCCTATAAAACGAAGTAGAAAGGTACATTTTTGGATAAGTTTTATAAGAAAAAAAAGATTTTCTTTCAGTAATTTTCCTTTACAAGATAGCTTACTAACTTGATCGTCGGAGTCTATTTTATCGAATATCCGTCGATTTACTCATATTGTCAGGTGATTTAATTAGCCAGAAAAATGCTCTGAAAATTCTCATTGTCTTCAATATGTATATATATGATATAAAAATAGCATGATTTTAAAAATTTTGATCGGTTCAGTTATTTCAGTTTTTTTAGATTTGAATATCGAAATTAAATAGATTGAATTATTGAAATGAAAAACTGAACAGAATGGATAAAGAAGTAAATAAATTGGGTTTGGTTTTGCACAGTGCTAATTATTATTATTATTATTAGTGATATCTTTAGGAAGGGTCTTGAAGGAGTTTTAGAACTTTAAATTAAAGAGAGTCAAGTTGTAGCTTTTTGACGCACCCATAAAGCTCCACTTAGCAAGCCAGTGACACAACCATATGTATGGAAGGTTTTACAAGCTGCTGGTACCTAATTATGTAATGGAATTCAAAGTTCTACACTTCCTTTATTAAGATAAAATTATTTAACTTCATATTCTATTGCATGCCCTTTTAGGGTTATGCAGTTCGTGACACATTACCACTTTAATTTCTTTCTTTTTTAAACTTTAGTTTAGTGCGTAAAGATTTTAATTAGATGGGTCAATTATTTTAATTTTTAAGACCTCAATTCATGAAGTTAGCATACCTCATATTAACGGATTACAACTAATCATTAGGGCTATCATTATATATAAGACATTTACTCATTGACTTAGAAAACTTTATCATTTCAGAGTCTTTATTTTTTTTTTCTTAATTCAATGAACAAAATATAGAAAAAAATATACATATTTTCTTTGATTTATTTCAAAAATTTAAGTTTTAATAAATTAAGACAATAATAATAATAATCTACCTACTTTTTGGAGTTTGATAGGATTAGAATATTCTTGACCCTTTTAAAAATTAAAAATATCTGAAGTCATTTTCCATTAAATTAAAAGGATATGAAGTCAAGATTCTAATTAATGTACTGTATATAATATTTATAGATACCTGCATGGCCTTATGTATTTTGTGCTGTGATGAGTTAATAATATGACTAAAATCTCAAATTAAAATAATAAATCATGATTAGTGCTTTCACCTGTTTATTGCCCTCAAAGTTAGTCTGGGGTTTGGCAAATTCAACTGTTTGACATGTGAATCAAACCTCTTATACTATGCAATGGACCTACACTTTTTATTAATAACACGTACAATTATTTATGAGGAATAAAAAAATTGAAAGATTCACATTAATTATGGTAGTTAAAGGTATGTACAGACAATGAGTCAAATAAAAAATAATAATAATTGGATTTGAGAGGATTACGGTAGATTTTAAGTTCAACATATGTAATCTGACTCTACGGTCTCTACCTACCTAAGTTTTAAATTCAAAGAGTAAAATATATATTTTAAACTTTTATTATGCAGTAGATTTGGCCGCAATCATGCCTGAATATAACATCATTAAATTAAAATAATAATAATAATAATTTTTTATTTATCACAAACCAATTAAATAAATTATATTTAATGAATTTAGTGCATTCGATCTACCAAATTATCTATCATCATGCATTATGAAAAAGAAAAATTATACATATCGATTAAATGAAATATATTCACTTTCATTCTGTATATATATAGGAGAAAATGATAAAATTCAAACCTTAATTATTTGGGATAATAGTCAAACTATCAACGGTTTAAACTATAAGCAATTTTCATAAAATATATAGTTTAATTCAAAAGGAAACTATTATTTCTTTAACTAAAAATATTACTGAAAATAATCCTGTTTGTGAGTGGATCACATTTATGTAGAAATCATTGCATTTGACTTTGATAATTCAAATAAATAATACATATATGTATAGATGTAATAATTAATATAATCGTGATTTTATCTATAAAAAGAAATTGATTCACGTAAATAACTACAAGAATTCAAATTTCACAGGTATATGAAAACATACCTGATACATCGGATACTGTAGATATTGTCCGTTTTGGAGCTGAACTCTCATGATTTTTAAAACGCGTCTACAGGAGAAGGTGTCCACGGCCTTATAAGATTCGTTTTCAGTTTTTCGCCGGTCGATGTGTGATAGGAGGATAACGTGATATCACTATTCTCCCTCCCGAGAGAGGTCTTCGGGACTGGCCGCTCGAGCACTGTCCTCGTCTCTCAACGAAAGCACCAAATGATACACCGGGCACTGTAGATTTTGTCCGCTTTGAGCCTGAACCCTTACGGTTTTTAAAACACTCTACAGGAGAAGGTGTCTACGGCCTTATAAGGTCCGCTTTCAGGCCAAACGTCTCACCACATGATACTCGGCACGTGTCCTAAAAGCATCATTGATGTACGAAAAAAGAAGCGTCACCCTCGATGCACGTGCAGCAGCATTAAATGAGACAACTGTCTCAACAGGCGCGTCTCTTCAAATGAGTGCCTTTCAAAATTCAAAAATTCCCCCAACGGATGTCTCCCGATCGGCACAATTCAAAGTAAACTCTTTCTGAGCGGAACAAGTCAAGGCAAATGTATGCCCGATCGGACCCTTTTGAGGGGGGATAAGTGATAACTACATAAATAACATTTGTGTAGAGGCCAATCCAGTCGGCCCAATCCACCTGGCAGGGCCCAAGGCCCATCAATAAAGAGTACAAAGTTTGAGCATGAAGGCAGCGTCACGTCCGATCGGACTGATGTGACAACACATCCAATCAGCCACTGACACAAGACAGCGCCATGCCCTTCACCTGCTCTCTGTCGTTTCGCCGCTCACCTACTCTGACTGCTAGTTATCACTCTTCTGGCACTCGAGTGCACCTCTCCTATCTCATATAAATAGTCCAACAAACAGTGGCACCAGGTATCAAATCTCTGAAACTCTCTCTCTAAGCATTCTCTCTCTAGAAAGCTACTAACTTCAGTTTCGTATTGCTAACGCCTGGTCCGACCGGGCATTTTTTATTGTAGGTTTCAATCATCCGATCGTCTCTCCCTCTTTACCACTTGAGACTTTCAATCAGCTCTTCGCTCTTCTAGATAAAAACATTATTCGTCTTAATTATCAATACCTACATATTAATTAATTAAATTTTATGGAACATATGAATTTAACTCTTAATACATGTATAATTATGTGATATATATATATATATACTCAAACGAATGTTTAAAATTCTACCTCAACAATCCAACAATTTTCAATTGCGTAACTAATAATCAAGGGTGCAATTTTATTTCGTAAATAAATGCTTTATTGTTTGATATCAAGATTCTCTCGCATCATTTCTGATTAAAAAAAAATTGTAATTAATCAAAATCATATATACATTATAGTTTTTAAGAATGTAAGTCAAATTCTATAGTGTAAGAGAGAGAAAGGACTCAATCACCCATTACCCGTAAAAATAGATAACGAATGCTAATTAATTACAGTAAAATGAATTTCAGAAATTCTGATGATTTGACTTCTAATTAGGCTGCACAGAAAATTTATATGCATATATTAAGAATCGTCATTAATTACATCTACTAACTTAAAATATATTTTTTAAAATTGTATAAAACCTTCATGAATTGCTACAATTTTCAGAAAGACAAAAATACAATTTTTTAAAAAAATATATGCACACAATTATTAATTACAAATTAAAAAATAATTTTCTTTTCAAAAATATCCTTAATTCTTAAATCCTATATGATAAACACCCTTTTCAAAAGTACATGTTAAGTTTGACTTTCTTTTTTTGTACAAATTTAAATTCTGAATTCTAAATGCTAAACCCTAAATTGAAATAATTAAATAGTATATAATAATAAAAAATAAAACACTAAAACCCTAAAATATAAATGTTAAGTTCTAAAAATTTAAATCCTAAATAATAAATCCTAAAAATCTAAAAAATTAAATCCTAAACTCAAAATCTAAACCCTAAATTCTAAAAATCTAAACCATAAATCTTAAATTAAACCTTAGAAATCTAAACCCTAAACCGTAAATGATAACCTAATCCCTAAATGTTAACCTCTAAAAATCTAAATCCTAACTCTAAAATTCTAAAACATAAAAATCTAAATTTAAAATTCTTAAAATTAAAAGTATAATAAAAAAATATATTGGGTATTTTATTAATATTTAATATTAATTTTTATATATTTTAAAAATTTAATAAATTATAGTAGCATAGCAAACATGTTAGCTTATCCGAAAAAACAAATCTACCTAGTGAGATCATAGCAACGGTGGATTGAGACTTGATATGCTCATAAATATGAAAAAAATTTGGAGTCAAGCAATTAGAGTGATTAATGTTGACTTTGTGGCTCATCCACCCACTTTTGTTGACAAAATATTTTATTTTGTTGACAAAGGAATCCCACGATCGAAAACCTATTGAATTGTAATAGGTTTATCCTATTATAAATATAGCCCACTTCATTTTGTTTTTTACCATTCCAAAATTGTCAATCTTTTTAAGGTAAAATCTTTTTCTCTTTTTAATAAATATTTCACTTGTATTATTTTTTTGAAATAGTGAAATATAATTTGGTAGTATCCGAGTACGTAAGAATAATTGGCCGAAACTCGTTAAATTCTGGTATTCTTTATTTGTCTATTTAATAGCTATTGTCGGTTATATTGCTAGTAAATTATTGTGCTGTTAAATTACTTAGAAAAATTATGTTTAAGAAGATTGGATTTTAAGTGAGACCATTTGTGACCCCTCTAGTATTTTTTGAGAATTTTACCTTGTGTATTTTTTCAGTACAATCGTTTACGCTTTATTAACCTGCTAAATAGTGTTTGAGGTGAATTTGGTGAAAATTAACCCGAGTTTTCATAACAATTGGTATCAAAGTTTAGGTTATTTATTAGTATGATATGTGGTTGCAGCGTAGTCTGATCTTCCATCTAATCTTCTACATCAGAAAAGATTTTTTCTTGGGCTATTGGCATTCCGCATCGACAGCTATTGAATAGTAATTGTAGCAAAAATGACAAATCCATCCACTTCTTCTTCCCCGTAAAATTTGATGGCAAATGCAAGAGTTGCGGTGAAAATTTTTGACGGTACGGGTCATTTTGGCATGTGGCATAGTGAGGTTCTAAACGCTCTCTTTCAGCAAGGTCTAGACATTGCGCTTGAAGAAAAGAAACCAAATGATGTTGATGAGAAAGAATGGAAGAGACTTAATCGTTTGGCATGTGGTACAATTCGATCGTGCCTTTCTAGAGAGCAAAAGTATGCTTTCTCAAAAGAAACTTCCGCAAGTAGATTGATGAAGGTACTGGAGGAAAAATTCTTGAAAACATATAGTCAAAATAAGCTCCACATGAAGAAAAAACTGTTTCGTTTCAATTATATTTCGGGTACCACAATAAATGATTACATCAACAGTTAGTTGCTGACTTATTGAATATGTATGTGATATTTAAAAATGAAGATCTGGCTTTGATGTTGTTGGGATCCCTTCCTGAGATGTTTGACTTTAGCACAAGTGGAGCTACAGAACCTCTAATAGTGAGAGGTCGGTCGTAGAGCCAAATTAAAGGAAAAAAAAAGGGAAATCAAAGTCGAGACCCAAATTGAGCAAAGATGGATGTGCCTTTTGTCGAGAAAAAGGGCATTGGAAGAAAAATTGTCCTAAACTGAAAAATAAAGGCAAACCTGATAAGAGAAAGGCTATTACAGATTCAAATGTAGCTGAGCGTAATAATGAAGACCCGAATTTTTTACTTGCTGTTACATCGTCATCTAACTCTTTAAGTGTATGGCTGCTTGATTCATGCTACGGTCATCATATATGTCCCAATCGGGATTGGTTCTATGACTTTAGAGAACTAGAAGATGGAGTTATTTATACAGCAAATGATGTCCCTCTCACCACATATGAGATTAGTTCCATTCGTTTGAAAAATCATGATGGATCAATCAGAATCCTGAAAGATGTTCGTTATGTGCCCAGTTTGTCAAAAAAATCTCATTTTTGTGGGGGCTCTAGAAGAAAAGGGTTTCGAGATACGAGCAAAATATGGAGTAATGAAGATAATCTCTAGTACACTTGTGGTGTTAAAGGGAACTCGAAAGAATAACATATTGTACCACTACCAAGGTACTACTGTTATTTGTACAACAGTAGTGGCTTCTACTGATGAAAAAGAGTTAGAAGTAACCAGGTTATGACATATGCGCTTGGGGGATGCAGGTGAAAAATCCTTGAATATCCTGGTGAAACAAGGATTATTGAAAGGAATTCAGACTTGCAAATTGGATTTTTGCGAGCATTGTGTCAAAGGAAAAAAGACAAGGGTCAAATTTGGAACAACAATCCATAATACTAAGGGTATTTTGGACTATGTTCATTCTGATGTGTGGGGACCTTCCAAGACGGCTTCTTTGGGAAGAAAACACTACTATGTGACCTTTATTGATGATTTTTCCTCGAGAGTTTGGGTGTATACTATGAAGACTAAGGATGAAGTGCTGGAAGTTTTTTTCAAATGAAAAAAGATGATGGAAACTCAAACAGGCCGAAAGATCAAGCATCTCCCTACAGATAATGGCGAAGAATACAGGAGTAATCCATTTATGAAAGTGTGTGAAGATGAAGGCATTGTCAGACACTTCATATGCAGAAATACACCACAACAAAATGGGGTGGCAGAACGCATGAACCGGACATTACTGGAGAAAGTTCGGTGTATGTTGTCAAATGCTGGGTTGGACAGAGAATTTTGGGCTGAAACTGTTACATATGCTTGCCATCTCATTAATCGCCTACCATCTAGTGCTATTGGTGGTAAAACGCCATTAGAGAAATGGTTTGAAAAACCTATTACAGATTATAATTTCTTACATGTATTTGGTTCCACTGCATACTATCACATTAAGGAATCAAAGTTGGATCCACGTGCAAAGATAGCAATTTTCATGGGGATCACATCTGATGTGAAAGGATATCGACTTTGGTACCCAGAGTCAAAGAAAATAATTTTCAGCTGGGATGTTACTTTTGATGAATCTACCATGTTGAGAAAGGTGACAAATGAAAGTGTTGAGCAGACAGATGGTACTCCAAAACAAGTGGAGTTTGAAAGAAAAATTGTTAGCCCAGTAAATGATGAAGCAGATGCAGAAACTCCTATGGTAGATGAGGAGTCAAATGAAGAAAAGATTTTAACCCAAGAACCTCAATAGTAACCTGAATCAATTGCATTAAATAAGTCAAAGAGAACAATCAAAAAGCCTGCTCGCTATGTTGATATTTACGCATTCCAAATTGCAACTGATGACATTCCTACCACTTATAATGAAACAGTCAAAAGTTCAAAAGTAGAGAAGTGGAGGAAAGTCATGAATGATGAAATACAGTCCCTTCATAAGAATCATACGTGGAAGCTAACTAGTCTCCCAAAGGAAAAGAAGGCAATTGGGTGCAAATGGGTATATGTAAATAAAGATGAATTTCCTGACAAGGATAATATTCGCTACAAAACAAGGCTGGTGGCTAAAGGCTATGCTCAGACAGAGGGAATTGACTATAATAAAAAATTTTCTCCAGTTGTAAAACATTTCTCTATTCGAATTTTGTTGTCTTTGGTAGCACAATTGGATATGGAACTAGTTCAGTTGAATGTAAAAACTGCATTTTTACATGGAGACTTGGAGGAGGAAATCTATACGGTTCAGCCCGAAGGATTTAAAGTTGCTGAAAAAGAGAATATGGTGTGCAAGCTTGAAAAATCATTGTACGTATTGAAGGAATCTCCGAGATAGTGGTACAAACTATTTGACAAGTTTATAATGGCAAAAGTACACAAGAAGCAAATATGATCATTATGTGTATTTGCGCAAGTTACAAGACGGATCCTACATATATTTTCTTCTTTATGTTGATGATATGTTGATAGCTTCCAAGAGTCTGATAGAGATTGAGAAGTTAAAGACTCAGTTGAACAAGGAGTTTGAAATGAAGGATCTAGGTGAAGCCAAGAAGATTCTCGGTATTGAGATAAGCAAAGATAGGGAATTGGGGAGACTTTGTTTGACTCGGAAACAGTATCTGAGAAAAGTATTAAAACGTTTTGGCATGAATGAAAAGTCAAAACCTGTTACTACTCCTCCTGCTCCTCATTTCAAGCTCAGTGCATTTTTGTCTCCAAAGAATGAAGTAGAACGAGAATACATGGCAAAAGTACCATATGCAAATACTGTTGGTAGCTTGATGTATGCTATGGTGTGTATAAAGCTCGATATTTCATAGGTAGTTGGGGTTGTGAGCAGATATATGCATGATCCTGGAAAGGAGCACTGGCAAGTTGTGAAATGGATTCTGCGGTACATTTTGAACACCGTAGATGTTGGTTTGGTATTTCAGCGAGATGGTCAAGATGGTCAATGCGTAGTTGGATATTGTGATTCCGACTATGCTAATGATTTGGACAAACGGCGATCAAATACTGGTTATTTATTTACTCTTGCGAAGGCACCAGTTAGTTGAAAGTCTTCTTTACAGTCAACAGTTGTTTTGTCCACTACGGAGGCAGAGTATATGGTAGTTACAGAGGCTGTGAATGAGGCAATATGAATTAGGGGTTTAATAGAAGCACATCAAAGTACATTGTGATAGTCAGAGTGTTATTCTTTTGGCAAAAAATCAAGTTTAACATGTAAGGACGAAGCATATCGATATTCGTTATCATTTTGTACGAAAAGTTCTGAAAAAATGTGGAGTAACAATCCAGAAGATTAGGACTACTGAGAATTCTGCTGATATATTCACAAAAGTGGTGACTGCGGTCAAGTTACAACATTATTTGGACTTGATCAATATTGTTAAAAAGTTGAAGTCGGGCGCTTTGAAGCACATTTAGTGACACTACTAAAATTGAGTTTTGTGAGAGATTTGAAAATGTGAAGTTCGCCAAAGTGGAGATTTGTTGACTTGGTGGCTCATCCAACTACCTTTGTTGATAAAGTATTTTATTTTGTTAACAAATGAATCCCAAATCGAAAACCTATTGAATTGTAATAGGTTTATCCTATTATAAACATAGCCCACCTCATTTTGTTTTTTCCCATCCCAAAATTACCAATTTTTCCTAAAACAAAAATTCTTTCTCTATTTAGTAAATATTTCACTTGTTTTATTTCTTTGAAATAGTAAAATATAATTTGGTAGTGTCCGAGAACGTAGGTATAATTGGCCGAATCTCGTTAAATTCTGGTGTTCTTTATTTGTCTATTTAATAGTTATTGTCGGGTATATTGCTAGTAAATTATTGTGCTGTTAAATTAGTTAAGAAAAATTCTATCAAATGAGATTGAGTTTTAAGCGGGACCATTTGTGACCCCTCCAATTTTTTTCTGGGAATTTTACCTTTTGTATTTTTTCAATATAATCGTTTACGCTTTATTCACTTGCTAAATAGTATTTGAGCTAAATTTGGTAGAAATTAACCCGAATTTTCACAACAATTAATGCATTTAAACGCAATGGTACAGAATTTGGTAATGAAATTTTAATTAAAATATTGCACCTATTTATTTGCGGTAATTTAAAAAACACATTACTTATTTAAATATTATTATCATTAGTCATTAACAACCATACAAAAGTTGGTATTTGTTAAGATATTTTTTATTGGTAAGAAGATTGATTCAATCCTATTACGCATGCAATTCAATTTGCATACGTAAATCACAAAACAGAAGAAAAATCATGTATATTCTAATCATTTTGATGGAGAGGAATTCTATATATTTTTATATTGACAAAATAAATTTATATCAATCACTCATTTATTTTACATGTAACTCGTAGATAGAGTTAATTTATTTTTATTTTTATTTTTATTTTTTACAAGAAATTAAGGGGTGTATAATTTATTAATTACAAATGTCGAACTTAAAACCTCCTCCATAATTGTTAATTAAGTATTAATTGATTATGATCAGATTGTTACTGGTTAGAGTCAATTCATTTTAATAGTTAACAATTGTGATAAATTATCAGCTTAAGTTAAGAAGAGATAATGTAAAATATTTGAAAAAAAGAGTAGAAAGAAATGGTGCAGCTGGACGCTGGAGATCCCATTTATATGGTGAAGAGAATCGAATGGGAATTAAATAATGGTCAATACAATACTCTTATCTCCATGTAAATTTGGGAAACATTTAATCTAATTCTCATATCATCGTCCGTGAGGTTAGAAATTAAATTTAATTTAGTTTAATTTCATAAGCTAGTTTAGGAGAAAATTATTATAATAAATATTTATAATATATTACTAGCAATTAAAAAATATATATATTTAAAAAATTGAGTTGTTATAGTAAATTACTAGGTCTAGTAGAAATTAACATATTATTTATCATTTTAATGATTAAAAAAATACTTATCGTTTGAAAATCAAATGTTTTTAAAATTATATATAATTTATTTTTTTTTTTTAATAAATAGATTCTGTTATAATAATTTATTTAGGCATAAATATGAAGGGGAGCAATTGTCCCCCCCTCTCCATATGGCAGTTTCCACTAAATAGTATAATAAGATGGTATGGAAATGATAGGGAATATATTGTACATAACCATAAGCAGCAAAAATAAATAAAATAACCAAAACCTCCCCCATGAAATGGAGGAAAAAGCTAAATGAATTTTTATTATATTTTATTGTAATATTAAATATTTATTTTAATTAGCATATTGAGTCTTAATAATAATAAAACAAAAGTTACAACTTTGAGGATCCATTTTGTACTGACATAATATTATTATTTTCTTCAATTTTTTAAAATTATACCCACACTGACTGTGTGCAAAAATAAATGCTTAATAAGGACTAAATTGAGTGCAACCAAAAAATAAATAAAATTAAGGGGTAAATATATAAAAATGGTAAAAACTCAAAGAAACATTTTGCCTAAAAACTAAGCATATAATAGTGCAAGTTGACGACTAAAGCATGGTCTAGAAAAAATCACATTCGGAGGAATTTCTTGATTCTTGAAAGATAAGCCTCAAAATTGAAAAAAAAAAATAAATAAATTCAAGAAACTTTGTCTGATAAAGAATGAAGGAATCAAAATATATGTGTCTTGTCTGTATTTATATTTGTGGCTTATATAAACATAAGCTTTTCAGGTAATAATAATAATAATAACAAATCTCTAAACCCTCTCCTTTCTTTTTTATCTAAATTTAAAATTTTTCGTTTTTTTCCATTTAAATTTAAAAGTGTCGTCAATCAATCTACAGGCAACAATCCCTTTATTCTTTCATATTTCTCTTTTCTTAAATTTAATATCTTTGTTTTTTTATATTCTGTATTTTTTTCAAATATTTTTATAGAAGTTTTCGTTCTTTGGAAGGAAAAGTGTCCTTCTTGTGTGAAAAATAGTCCGATAGTTTTCTTCTAGATAACATATGGACTTAATTTTTTTTTTTTGCTGAAAATCAAATTACCTGCGGCATATTACTATCATGTATTATTTTCGTTGAAAAAGTTAAGAAATATATTCCAGTAACTTTATTAATTTCATACGTTTTATATAATTTAAAATTTTATAATTTTATTTGTAATATATACATGTATTTTTTATTTTGAATTAAAAAAATGATAACAACACTTATCATACTATATATAATTAAAGGGTAAAGTTTGAAAAGTGAATCAAAGGGTTCAAAATCAATATACTAGCATAGCAGGTGGGGAAAATTCTTATATTCCTCGAGGAAAATAAATGGCTTCATGCGATTGGAATGCTAGAATTTCACAAGCGGCATTAATTAATTAGCCAGGCTTCATTTCTCTCTCTCTATATATAAATACATATTAAAATTATAAGTACAGTGTATGTGCTAAAGACATCTTTTATAGAGAAATTATAATTTGATATTAAGAACCACAAAATTTTAGTACGTTTCTACAAAAATATGGGAGAAAGATTTTACACTTTTTAATTATTTTGAATTCAATTAAAAGAGCGTATTTAAACTTTAAATATTAATTTAATGTGCCGTGCATTACTACATATATAACATATGCTACGCATCGTTGATAAAAAATATATATATATATATTTTTTTTTATCAAATGGTATGTATCGTATAAAGCATGCACACAACTATCTTCCTTAGAATTTATTCAATTTTTTTTTTTTTTAAAAAAAAAAGGCAAGTGGAGCGGCTGTGACTTTTCTTCTGCCCCTGCATGTGAGAGTTATCTTTCAGAAGAAAAATGTGAGCGTTTTTCTTATTGACTTATTCAAGAATTATCGTTAGGTTATTGAGTTTTGGCATATATATATATATATATATGAATTTGAATTTATTGAGAAATTTTCATTATCATGTAATTATTGAGTCAAATTGTTTTTCAAAAAGAAAAAAGCATTGGTTAGTGTGGAGGGCAGGCAATCTCACAAAAGTAAGGGTGACAGATATAAGATTAATTGGGATTAATAAATAAAGTAGAAAAATCCCTTTCAAATATGCTTCTTCAACTACTATATATCTAATCTAACTTCAAAATTATAGTTAGTTAAGCAACAATACTATTTGGAAATTAATTAATTTTCTTTACAATGTACAAAAAAATTCAAAACGGTGAGCAAGGCGTGCACGTGCAAGCATGTATTTTTACTTTAATATAATTGCTTTACTGTGTATAAGCTAATTTTATATCTATCCATTAATTAATCTAGCTTGCTCGCCATATACCCATTCATGACTTTCTTTTTTTTGTAGTTAATGTACTTAGAAGAAAAAAAAGAAATATATATATATATATTTGTTGGTAAATAATTGGCCAAAGGAAAAACATCTAAAGTCAAAATCTTGACGAGGACATGTAGAGAATTTGAACCCAGACAGTTTATTTTTTGGTTCATCTTCCTACGTTGTTGATTTTCATGAATGAAACTGCATGTGAAACATGAATTAGCTTTATAATTGCTGTTTTAAATCGGGGAAGAATTTACGCACATTGATGTTAACATTACGAGAAGAATTAAGAGATTGAATGGTTGAGTGAAATTTACAAGTAAGATAAGATTTTCATTTTCATGGGACCTCATGAGATTTCAGATATTCTTCTTGTTTTGGTCAAACAAAAACAACTCTTAATTGTTAGGATTAAATTACGACACCCTTAGTCTTAGCAAAGATACAAATATATATATATATAAATTTCCTTAAAATTAATTGCTCTGTTAATAATTTAGCTGAAGAATTTGAGAGCATCTTATCCCTAGGAGTTATAAAATTAATAACTTTTAAGTTAAGGGAATTATGTGGTGAAGTTGAAAATTTTAAAAAATATATTACATGAAATAACATAACGGAACACGTGTGAAAATTAATCGGATAATATGAACTTATAATATCCTGAAATAGTTATTATTTGTTTTCTTGTCTCTTCAGCCAACAAAAGAATTGGATTCCTTGCATATTAATCTATAAATTTTTATTTTTTTTTTACAGAAAGAATATATCTTTTTCCTCTTACACTTTAATATTGAAATGAAATATTAAATACTTAACCCGTCCCATAATATCTGTCACTTTTAAATAAAATTTAAATTTGTTCATTAAATTATTCAATTTTATTTTAAATTTAAACATAATTAATACTTTTTAATAGTAATGAAAACAATAAAAGTGACAGATATTATAAAATGGATGGAGTAATTTAGAATAAATTGTTTGAATTTAATCATGAACAGAATCAATGATAATGTCATCATGTAAATTTGAAAACTGTCATGGTAACAACTTCCAGGTATTTAATTTCTCTCCGGTTAACTTTATTTTATCTTTTGTCCTTTTAATTGGAATATTCTTCACAAAATGAATAGACATTGGCACAAATAAGGGGCTGTTTAGTTCTGGAAAATTTTTCAGTTTTCCAGAAAATTACTCCAAGAAAATTAGAAAATGGAAAATGCTGTTTAGTTGTAATATTTTTCAATTTAGAAAATTAGAAAACTATTTTCTAAATTTTTCAAAATTAAACTATTGTATGGAAAACACAAAAAATATGTTTTCTTATTTTTCCTTTATTAAAAGAGAGTTCAAATTCAACTATACTACCTTCCTTTCTAATTTATAAAAAAGAAACTTAATACAAATTTAATACAACAGTTTATCTCTTACTGCAACAATAAATTTAATTTAGAAACTTATTTTATTTTATTATGATTATTAGAAGGAAACTATAATTATAGTTTTCATTTTATAAAAAATTTTAAAAATTTATTTGATTAACTGAATTTTATTATTTAAGTTCACTTATAGCTTGTTTAAAATTTTCATAAATACATGTTAGTATTTTAAGTATTGATTAATTTAAATATTTATTTATCAATACCTAAAATATTATTAATATAAATAACAATTATTGTAATTATATTAATAGAATATACAGAATATTAAAAAAAAATTGCAAAGGAAATGGAAAATGAAAATACAGATAAAAGGAGAGAAGCAAACATAGTTTTCATTTTCTAATATTTTATTTTGGAAAATGACAAAACGGAAAACTAAGAAATGAAAAGGAAAACTGGAAAAGGAAAATGGAAAATGTTTTCTTGAACTAAACAGCCCCTTAAATAATTCCATATTAATGAAACGGTTTCTAGTTTTATCGAATTAATGTAACTCTTTTTTTTGAAACATCGAATTAATGTAACTTAATTAGTAATCTTTCAAGCTAACAAACCCAGATCAAGCTTGACCTGCATTAATTATTCCAGAACAAATATTTACCCTTCTGTCATGAAAGCCTCACCTAATTAAGATCTTATGTCCACTTAAAATTCTCGTCCAAATCATTCTTTGACTTTTTATTGGGATAATTTTGTGAAATTCTTAGTATTTAGATAAATTCATGAATCCTACTAAACATCAAAATCAAGAACATATGCAATTACAGAAAACTTATATGTTAATATTGAAATTAATCATCCATCACAATCAAAAGAACTACGAGAATTGGAGATATCTGTGATTGAGCTTTGTTCAGCTGCATGTGCTGGCACAACTAATTTTCCAGAGTTATAAAAAACACACGCATACATTTCAAAGTTCGATTTTCGTCAGTGGAGAAATTAATATTGGGAGTTTTACTGGCGAATCCGATTTGAACTGAATAATATTAGTCATTATAAAAAAAAAAAAAAAAAAAAAGAGAGAGACACGTACACAAACAAGTATGTATTCGATTACGTATGTATGTGTATTTCATAGTAAAGAAAAAATATTGTTTTATCTATGAATTTGATAGCAAAGATTTGATAATTTAATCGTTTTGCATACTAATCAAAATTTGGAAGGGACATAAAACTGAGTAATACATGCATCTATCAATTCACAAATGAAAAATGATAATTTAATTTCCTGGCTGAAAATAACAGCGATATAAATAGCTACAGACGAATACGAATATATACAGGGGCGTAGCTGCCCCTAGTTGAGTGGGGTCAATTGACCCCACTCAACTAAAAAAAATTTTAAAAAATTCTTTAATTTTAATTTTTTTTATAAAATTGACCCCACTAAAAAATTAAAAAATACCCTTATAATCTTATTTTTTTTTTAAAATGACCCCACTAAAATATTTAAATAATTTATTTTTATTTTTTTGACCCCACTGTATTAATTTTCTGATTACGCCCCTGAATATATATATATATATATATATATATATATATGTATATGTATGTCTTCATCCTTAAGGAACATAAGTCATCAACCCTAAACGTCTTCCTTTGCCTTTATTAATTATTATTTTTTTCAAGGAAATGAACTTTGGAGAACCCATTCACTTGATTAACCCAAAAGAAACAAAAAAGTAGTACAAGATGTGACTTTAATATGAAAGCATGCATAGAGATGAATTATGATTAATATGACATATGCATGCATTTATAGAGGGGGAAAAAATAGAAGAAAAGAAAGTGAATTCTTTTTAATTTTCCCATTATGTGTGCTAAAACAGGAGATTCTTGACTAAATCAAATTTAAATTCTCGTATATCAAATCAACTCCACCACATCTATTTTTTTAAAAAAAATAATAATAAAAAAAAATAAAAAATTACATAGTTTAAAATAAAATTTGAAGTATTACTGTTTTTATTATCTGCTGCATGTGATTTAAATAAAAAACAAGATCCTGAAAAATCAGTTCACAGATTATCCTTCTGCATTTTGAACTTATTTATGGTACTTTGCTGAATTACATGCTTTGCTAATTGTTTTAGAAACATAACATCGGATGAACTCGCCCCAACAAAGGTAAGCGACTAGTATACATGTTACTCCCAAGAACTCATACAAGATAAATTATGTGCACGAGATTAGGGAAGCCTTTAGGAAGAGCATACACAAGCATGCATATTATAAAAATTATATATGAAGGCTTGCCTAAATTTAGTTGGATCAATGTGGAGGAATATATACGCTAGCGTTTAGTTTGCTAATTCATTCATTGCTTCATAACACCTTCGAAAATGCTTAACAACTTCAAAGTTTCTTCAGATCCTAATTGGAATAGCTTCCTTCATTTTGATCAAACCAAATGCACCACCATCTTATTGGAATACAAGCACTTTCTCTTCATCAACAATATCAAACAACAACGGATTAGAATTAGTCATATAACCTGATAATTTCAGCCTGTTTGACATCTCTTCCAACATTGCCTCGATCTCCCCATAC
Organism: Excoecaria cochinchinensis; assembly: GCA_947683425.1. NCBI lineage: Eukaryota > Viridiplantae > Streptophyta > Magnoliopsida > Malpighiales > Euphorbiaceae > Excoecaria > Excoecaria cochinchinensis. The sequence continues at coordinate 1,129,478 of CANTUQ010000045.1, forward strand.
CTTAGGTGGGAGTTATCCCCAACAAAAAACTCATGAGCTTCACCATCAATCTCTATAACACTACAACCAGGCTGTTTTCTCACATCATTGACCTTCATAGCTCGCCGAACAGTATCGACCATTTCCCATTTATTTGAATCAGCATAGATATTGGATAGGAGCACATAGGCGCCATCATTCTTACCTTCTAATTCAACTATTTTTCTGGAGGCAAGTTCACCCAATTCCACATTTTTGTACAAGTTAGAAGCATTGAGCAAAGCACCCCAAGCGCCAGCATGAGGCATCATTGGCATGCTATTAATGATGTTCAAGGCTTCATCCAAGCACCCAGCCCGACCATATAAGTCAACCATGCATCCATAATGCTCAACTGAAGGCTCAAGTGCATACTCTGTTCTCATTGAATCAAAATACTTACGACCCTCCTCAACAATGCCAGCCGCACAACAAGCCTTTAAAATGGAAAGAAAAGTGACTTCATTGGGCAAGACCCCATCGTGTTTCATAAGGGAGAATAGTTCAAGGCACTTATCAGCAGCCCCATTAATAGCTAGCCCATTCATGGCACTACTCCACGTATAAACATTCCTTTCCTTCATTCCCCAAAACACTTCCATTCCTTTATTCATGTCTCCGCATTTTGCATACATATCAACGAGTGCAGTCCCTAATGTCACAGTCACTGGAATCTTATTTCTCTCAATATAAGCATGAGCCCATCTCCCATGATCCGAAGCACCTAACTGGCCGCAGGCAGATAAAAATGAGACCATAGATACTTCATTAACCTTCACGCCCTCTAATTGCATTAAATTAAACAAATGCAATGCCTCCTTTGACTCCCCACATTGTGCATACCCAGCAATCATTGCACTCCACGCAATGGAGTCCCTTTGAGCCATTGAATCAAATAGTTCTCTTGCAAAACCAACATCACCTAATTTGTTGCAAGCACTCACCATCGCCGTTTGACAAATCAAATCTGGTTGAGGAATTGATTCATACACCTGGTGACAAAACCCTAAACAGCCCAATTCGGCGTACATAAAGACCAATCCACTTTGAACATGTGGATCAAATTCGAACCCATACTTTATAACCCCACCATGGACTGCAAAGCAAGTCCGTCCATCCAAAAGCTGTGAGCTTGCACGGACCAGGAAATTAAAAGTGTAATTATCAGGCGAAATTCTTTTACCAGAAGAGAGGATTTTGTTAAAGAAGTGAAAGCTGTATTGAGGAGTAGAGCGTTTGGAGTGAGCTCTGATCATGGAGTTTAAGGCAAAGAGAGTTGGGTTCTCACATTGGCGAAGAATTTCATTGGAATAATCAAGATTTTGTGGGTTTTTGATAGCAATGGCGGACACAAATTGGCCCAGAAAATGAGAGTCATTAAAATGGCCATTAATAAGAAGTTGGGTATGGATTTGAATCAGTGCCTTAATACTTGTACTAAAATCTACCAGAGACAAAATTGAATGCTTTGAAAGTGATCGTAAAGTTAAGCAGCTCATTTACCCTGAAACATTCCCGCGTTTTGTTCTTGTGTTTCTACATTACGAAATTGCCCGTACTCTGCTCCAACTGACATACAGATGCTTCTAGAAGTAATAAAGATATTGGGCTTTCTGAAAACATGGACCTATCAACGAAGCCCAATAAAAATTCTTATTTTCTTAATATTTCATGGCGGACAATTGTTGTATTCTCATTTTTAATTTTAATATAATTAATGAAATAAATTGAATATAGTTTCATTACTCAATAAATTGAAATATGCAGACAAGCACAAATTCCTATGAACCAACCAATATTAATAACTTGAACAAAAACTTTACCTAATAATCAGAAATTTTTTGGAGTACTATATATTTTATAGGTATTGCTTTTAGGCCCATTACTACTATAGATTTGTAAAAATCTGAATCCATTAAAATTGAAAAAATCAATAATAACTTCATACTAAAAAAAAATTGATGGTGGAACCCATAAAAAAAAATTAAAAAAAAAATCTTTTTATAATATGACAGATGGACTTGTGAAGTTTGATTGGTTGAAGGTAGAAATTTCAGGCTAAGCTCCAAAAGAAAAGAAAAATGGAAGTTAATTAGCAGCAAACCATGTGGGAGACATGAGGGAAGGAAAAGGTATAAGATTAAATTCTTTATGCAAACCATCAATAAATGTTATTGTAGGTCTAGAAATAATTAAGAATATATTTCTTTGGTACCAATCTGCACAAAAATTGCAGCAACTGAGGCCATTGAATCCAGCTATATATAATATTATATAGTTTATTTTTTGTGAAAATGTTGATTCCAATGGCCTGTAATTTGATTTTATACCAATACTTTAAAACATGATAGTGAAGGCGGTAGCAAAGTGACAGATGACTTGACATATACAAGTTCAATTCTACGAACCTATTAACTACAAGTATGTTTTGTCTCGAAAATAAATTAAAAATCAATTAAGTTTTCATTACAAAATATTAATTTTGCAATTTTTGTATGCCCACCCACTTCATAAGTGCCAATTAGGCGTGATTAATCAATGCCCCCATTGCTTAATTCGTCAATATATGTGTGTAATACTAATAATTATTGGTTCAATAAATTAAGCCTCTCGGAATAACCATTTACACCAGAAATAATGTGCATAATTTGAAAAACATAAAGAAAAAGTGGAAATTGAGATTTTCTTTTTACCAGTAGATAACATTCATAAATTTTTATGAACCAAATGAATGATAAAGTGCCACTTATAAATGGGTAAAAATGAGCATAGGCCGATTTAGTTTACTAGACGAAAGAAAATAAAATAAAATAAAAACTGAGATGTATATGAAATTGTGAACCAAAATCAAATAGAATATAGATTATAGGACCAAATAAAAAAAATAGTAATTTTAAAACCTAATTTTACAATTTTAAATAAATTTTATAAATAAATAAAATTAACGTAATTTTAAAACATAAAAAATCATAATATTAGCAACATGATTATATTATATATAGAAAAAATAAAAGCGAATTAATTAATCCAGTTATATATATATATATATATATATATATCATTCAAATTATATAACAAAAATAATTTTAAAGTAATCACACTATATTTTGAGAAATAATATAATATAGAAATAAAATTTAGTCAATTTGAATCTTATAACAAAAATAATAACCAAGATGGAACCGATTAACAGAAATACCTAATTAAATAATTAATTTCGGCTAATTCTCTTCTTTTATAACTGAAATTATGTATGCTTATGTGAATAGGAACCGCCATCCATACCACCACTAGTTTATCTAATGTTTCATTTTTTATTAATTTAATTCAAAAGAAATTAATAAATTTTATCTATGTATGTCTTTTCCTAAAGACGGTTATTTCCGATCTATCGAGTTCAGCTTAACTAAACACTTTCCTTGTGGATTAACACGATTCATTCAGGCAAAAAGAGGTACGTAGAGCAAAATAATCCCAATCAAAATTGATGGCCTACTAAGCCATCCCTCTGCGGATTTCTTGCTAAGCATACCCCCCCGAATGTGGCTATCAATCCCATAATCTACGATTAGCTTCTATCTAACCTATAAACCTAAATTGTATTTTGAAAAACAAAAATGAACTTCCATCTATCTATGAAGTCATCAACTTTCATGTGGAAGAGCATAAATTCAGGGAACAGGCTGAAAAAAGCCCTAATTAGTACAAACCTGCATGCCTTGACTTAATTAGCCACTTCTTCTGATTTTCTTTACTTCAACGTAACCTTCACTACTTTTAATACATTTTCTCAGTATAATTACGTACTCCGTCAAGACTTTTTGATAACAAGACTAATTCATTCTGCCTCCCCTAAAATCAGAAGTCTGTTCAGACTCGTAGCTTAATGTTATACAAATAAAAGAGTTGTCGGTAATTGATATGTGTTATTAATCGATAATAGACTGTTAATATAATAAATGTGGGTAATACATAAAGTCTGTAGACACTACCAGACATGAGCCAAGAAAGAATTCAACATTATAGAACTAATTAAAGGTTCAAAGTGCAAATATTTATTTAGTAGTATTTAAAGTAAAAGTGGACAAATATTCACGTGAAGAGACAGAATAAAATCTGTTTCATGGTAGTTTGATTGAGTAACTAGATTTTTAATATAGTTATATGATAGTATAATTAGACATTCGAGTATTCTAAATTAAACCTTTTGTTTTCTTACTCCTCTCTTGCTAGCTTTATCCATGTATATTATCTAAAAAATCACGAGTCATTATTATTTAAGGTTTTACTTGAAATTTAAGCTCCTTCGTTTTCAATATCATTCTACACTTGTGTGTACGACTATTTAATGCATGAACTGCCATGCATATATTAAGGTATTATATTAAAGGAAGAAAGCATTTTGATGATGAGCTGATCCTGATGAACAGAAACCCCAATTCTCCAAAGAAACAAGCAAGTAAACGAAGAAAAAGAGGGTAGTGGAATCAAGTAATCGACCATTAATTTCTTCGTCATGAAAAATTAGATTCGATATAATTAATTTTTGGTATTTACTCAAATTTACAACATGGATAGGACTTTGTGTTGGACTTTTCTTCCATATGAGGGAAGAGTCCAAATTTGACCATATGTATTAGGTAGTATATTACAGATGTATAGTGTGAAAATGTACGTGTGAAACAAATAAAGAAAAATAAGAAAGAGAGTTGGTAGAGGTAGAGAGAGTTGAAGAAAGAAGAAGAAGCAAAATCTGATTTTTTCTTACACCAAAACCAGTCCCACGAGTTTTCATTTTTCTGGAGATTCAGCCGTCAGATCAGGCTGAAATTTTAAGGGAAGTTTACTCACACATCGATCTTCCTTCTCAACGGTGGAGATCGGATTCTAAGGTCCAGAAGTTATTTCGTGGTGGAGACAGCAGAACTTTCTTCTACAACAGACCAGTCTGACGAATCATTCATTTTCAGGAGATTGCACCGTTAGATTGAGCTGTATTTTTGACAGCATCTTATTCACATCTTGATCTTCATTATCAACGGTGGAGATCGGATTCTGACATCCGGAGGTCAGTTCGTGGCTGGGACAGAATAGAAATTTCTGGGTATTAACTCTCTTGCTTTTGTCTTTGATTTATTCCATATATCTTGATGTTCATTCCAAGATTATGATGATGATGATGATGATGATATGCCTCTAGTTCAGTATAGAGAAGATTTGCTGTAATAGACAGAATATATGTTGTATTTGCCCATTAATTGATAGTGGATGATTTAAGCGGCCTAAGGGTCCCGTGGTTTTTACTCCTTACATTGAGGAGGTTTTCCACGTAAAAATCTTGCGTGTTCTTGTGTTGATTGTGGATGTAGAGTTCAGATTTTGTTGCTGGATTAATTGATTTGGATATTGCTCCATTTGTTAGTTTACCTAAAAGATTCATTCAAGTAGGGAAAGATTAACAACGAAGATTCATTCCGCAAATTAAGTGTTTCCGTTGTTGGTCATTTTTCCCATCAGATTGGTATCAGAGCATTTGGTTGTTATTGTTGTTGTTAGACTTGTTTGAATAATGGAAGCTAATACAAGTAGAATGGTTAATTTAAATGGTTCAAATTACCATGTTTGGAAAGGCAAAATGGAGGATCTTCTTTATGTGAAAGATTATTATCTACCGGTGTTTATAGAAAATAAGCCTGATGATAAAAAGGAGGCAGAATGGACTATTTTGCATCGACAGGTTTGTGGGTATATACGACAATGGGTGGATGATAATGTTTTGAACCATATTAGTGGTGAGATAGATGCACGCAAGTTATGGAACATACTTGAGCAGTTGTATGCTCGAAAGACAGGAAATAACAAGTTGTTTTTTATCAAGCAAATGATGAATTTGAAGTATCGAGATGGAACTCCTATGGGAGATCACTTGAATGCCTTCCAAGGAATTATAAATCAGCTTGAAGGAATGGGGATCAAGTTTGAAGATGAGATACAGGCTTTGTGGGTTCTTGGTACTTTACCGGACTCTTGGGAGACGTTTAGAACGTCATTGTCTAACTCTGCACCAGATGGGGTTATTACCATGGAATTGGCTAAGGGAAGTGTCTTGAATGAAGAGATTAGAAGAAAGTCACAAGGTTCCTCCTCACATTCAGAAGTCTTAGTCACAGAAAGGCGGGGGAGAAGTAAGAGTAGAGGTCCGAATAGAGAAAATCAGCGCAGCAGTTCTAAGGGTAAGCTTGCTGATATTGAGTGTTTTCATTGTGGTAAGAAGGGGCACACTAAAAGGTTTTGCAGAAAGCTGAAGAGAGAGAACAAACAACATGCTGATAACAGACAACGGGCTGACAACAATCAGAAGAATACTGACAGTGGTAATGAAAATGCTATGGTTAATGCTACTACTGATAACTATCTTGTTTGTTGTGATTGTGATATTGTTAACCTTGCACATGATGAATCGAGTTGGGTAATTGACAGTGGTGCTACGTGTCATGTTGCATCACGAAGGGATTATTTTTCATCTTACACTCCAGGTGACTTTGGTGATGTACAGATGGGTAATGATGGGATATCAAAGGCTATTGGTATTGGAGAAGTCTGTTTGAAATTTGACACTGGGATGGAGTTGGTTTTGCATAATGTGAAACATGTTCCAGATATGAGATTGAATTTGATTTCTACAGGCTTGCTTGATGATGATGGCTATTACAACAGTCTTGGTAATGGACAATGGAAGCTCACTCGAGGTTCTTTAATTGTGGCAAGAGGTAGCAAACATTCAAAGTTATACACAGTGCATCCAAAGATCTCCAAAAGCTTTGTTAATGTAGTGGAGAATACTGATGTGATTGATTTATGGCATAAGAGACTTGCCCATATGAGTGAAAAGGGCATGTCTATGTTGTCAAAGAAGAAATTGCTATCTGGTGTGCAGGATATTCACTTGAAGAAATGTTCTGACTGCTTGACAGGTAAACAGACAAGAGTCTCTTTTAAGAGTCATCCTCCTTCCAGGAAGGAGAAAATACTTGATTTAGTGCATTCCGATGTTTGTGGTCCTATGTCTATAAGGACACTTGGTGGTTCTCTTTATTTTGTTACATTCATCGATGATTATTCAAGGAAGATTTGGGTTTATACCTTGAAGTCTAAAGATCAAGTGTTAGATGCATTCAAGCAGTTTCAAGCTCTAGTTGAGAGACAGACTGGGAAGAAGCTCAAGTGTATCCGGACAGACAATGGAGGGGAATACATAGGCCCTTTCGATGCATATTGCAGACAACAAGGTATTCAGCACCAAAAGACTCCTCCAAAGACCCCGCAGCTGAATGGTTTAGCAGAGAGAACAAACAGGACATTGGTTGAGCGAGTCAGATGTGTGCTATCACATGCAGGATTGCCTAGATCATTTTGGGGTGAGGCTTTGAGTACTGTGGTACATGTTTTAAATCTAACACACTGTGTTCCTTTGCATTTTGATGTTCCTGACAGGGTTTGGAGCGGCAAAGATGTTTCATATGATCACTTGCGCGTCTTTGGATGTAAGGCTTTTGTGCATATTCCAAAAGATTAGAGATCTAAGCTTGATGTGAAGACTAGGCAATGTGTGTTCATTGGCTATGGACAAGATGAGATGGGTTACAAGTTGTATGATCCAATTATGAAGAAAATTGTGAGAAGCCGAGATGTTATCTTTATGGAAGATCAGACTTTGAAAGATATTGAGAAGGCAGAGGCAGTTCCTCAGCGTACTGATGATCTTATTGATTTGGATCCAGTTCCTCCTCAGCATGCTGATACCCAGATTGGAGATGATGATCAGAATGCTGACCAGCAGGTTACTGATGATGTTGATGCTCCACAACAAGTTGATATGGATGAGATTATCCATGAAGAGTTACCAGTACCAGATGCACCACCATTTGTTCCACTTAGGCGGTCTATTAGAGATCGTCATTCTTCTACACGGTATTCTGCTGATGAGTATGTGTTGTTGACTGATGGGGGAGAACCTGAAAGTTATGCAGAAGCTATGGAAGATGAGCACAAGAAGAAGTGGATTGATGCCATGCAAGATGAAATGAAGTCCTTGTATGAGAATAACACCTTTGAGTTGGTGGAGTTACCTAAAGGCAAAAGAGCTTTGAAGAACAAGTGGGTGTACAAAGTGAAGCAAGATGAGAACTCTTCACAGCCACGGTACAAAGCTAGATTGGTGGTCAAAGGATTTAGCCAGAAGAAAGGTATTGATTTTGATGAGATCTTTTCTCCAGTTGTGAAAATGGCATCTATTCGTGTTGTTCTCGGTTTAGCAGCTAACCTTGATTTGGAGGTTGAGCAGATGGATGTCAAGACTGCTTTTCTTCATGGTGACTTAGATAAGGAGATTTACATGGAGCAGCCAGAAGGGTTTCAGATGAAAGGCAAAGAGAGGTATGTGTGTAGACTTCAGAAAAGCCTATATGGTTTGAAGCAAGCACCAAGGCAGTGGTACAAAAAGTTTGAGTCTGTTATAGGGGAGCAAGGCTACCAGAAGACTACTTCAGATCACTGCGTATTTGTTCAAAGGTTTGGTAGTGATGATTTTATCATTTTGTTGTTGTATGTTGATGACATGTTAATTGTTGGAAAGAATGCTGGAAGGATTGCCCAGTTGAAGCAACAGTTGAGTAAGTCTTTTGCTATGAAAGACTTAGGGCCAGCAAAACAAATTCTTGGCATTAAAATTACTCGAGATAGGGCTGCCAAGAAATTGCATATGTCACAGGAAAAGTATATTGAAAATGTGCTTTGCAGGTTCAACATGGATAAAGCTAAAGTAGTTAGTTCTCCTCTTACAACTAACTTTAAGCTAACTGAAAAAGATTGCCCTTCCACAGAGGAAGAGAAGGAAGAAATGGATAGAGTTCCATATGCCTCAGCTGTAGGAAGTTTGATGTATGCTATGGTGTGCACACGGCCTGATATAGCTCATGCAGTAGGTGTTGTTAGTCGTTTTCTGTCAAATCCGGGTAGGAAGCATTGGGAAGCAGTTAAGTGGATACTTAGATATCTTCGAGGTACTTCCAAATTGGGTCTTACATTTGGAAATGGAAAGCCAGTGCTAGTTGGGTATACAGATTCTGATATGGCAGGAGACAAGGATAGTCACAAATCAACTTCTGGGTATTTGATGACTTTTACAGGGGGAGCTGTGTCATGGCAATCAAGACTACAAAAGTGTGTTGCACTTTCTACTACAGAGGCCGAGTATATAGCAGCAACAGAAGCAGGTAAGGAGATGTTATGGTTGAAAAGATTTGTGCAAGAGTTAGGCTTCAAGCAACAACGTTATATGGTGCTTTGTGATAATCAAAGCGCGATTCATCTTGCTAAAAACTCGACTTACCACAAGAAAACAAAGCATATTGATGTGAGGTATCATTGGATTAGAGATGCTCTTGAAGAGAAGCTGTTTGAACTTGATAAGGTTCATACCGATGATAATGGTTCCGATATGTTGACAAAAGCTTTAGCTAAGGAGAAGCTAAAAGTGTGTTGCTCTATCGCCGGGATGGCAGACTCTTCCTCATAGTCAGAAAGGGGGAGATTTGTTGGACTTTTCTTCCATATGAGGGAAGAGTCCAAATTTGACCATATGTATTAGGTAGTATATTACAGATGTATAGTGTGAAAATGTACGTGTGAAACAAATAAAGAAAAATAAGAAAGAGAGTTGGTAGAGGTAGAGAGAGTTGAAGAAAGAAGAAGAAGCAAAATATGATTTTTTCTTACACCAAAACCAGTCCCACGAGTTTTCATTTTTCTGGAGATTCAGCCGTCAGATCGGGCTGAAATTTTAAGGGAAGTTTACTCACACATCGATCTTCCTTCTCAACGGTGGAGATCGGATTCTAAGGTCCAGAAGTTATTTCGTGGTGGAGACAGCAGAACTTTCTTCTACAACAGACCAGTCTGACGAATCATTCATTTTCAGGAGATTGCACCGTTAGATTGAGCTGTATTTTTGACAGCATCTTATTCACATCTTGATCTTCATTATCAACGGTGGAGATCGGATTCTGACATCCGGAGGTCAGTTCGTGGCTGGGACAGAATAGAAATTTCTGGGTATTAACTCTCTTGCTTTTGTCTTTGATTTATTCCATATATCTTGATGTTCATTCCAAGATTATGATGATGATGATGATGATGATATGCCTCTAGTTCAGTATAGAGAAGATTTGCTGTAATAGACAGAATATATGTTGTATTTGCCCATTAATTGATAGTGGATGATTTAAGCGGCCTAAGGGTCCCGTGGTTTTTACTCCTTACATTGAGGAGGTTTTCCACGTAAAAATCTTGCGTGTTCTTGTGTTGATTGTGGATGTAGAGTTCAGATTTTGTTGCTGGATTAATTGATTTGGATATTGCTCTATTTGTTAGTTTACCTAAAAGATTCATTCAAGTAGGGAAAGATTAACAACGAAGATTCATTCCGCAAATTAAGTGTTTCCGTTGTTGGTCATTTTTCCCATCACTTTGGGCTTTGGATCTTAAATAATAGTTTATAATGAATTTTGACAAGTCAAAGTGTGAAATCATTATTATTTTTATTTCACTTCTAATTATTTTGATACAATATATCAAAAAAAAATTATAATGAAATCACGAACAATGTATTTGAAATTTTTTTCAAAAAAGTTTAGTTGAATTCTCACATAAAATATTTACAATAAAAATTAAAGAAAAAAGCATCTTGATAGAAAATGCATAGGTTACATTGAATTGAGTATAAATAATTTCAATGAATTATATTTCAGTGCAAGTCGTCAAAAATATTATAAAAAATGATAGAGAAGAAAGAGTTGCAATGCTTACAGAAAGTTATGGAGAGTTCTTATTGGTGTTGAAGAAGCTTGGAAAAAGGGTGCAGAATGACAGCGTAAGTGCAGTTCATGCTTTGAGCAACCATCATTCTTTGTTGGTGGCGAACGTGGACTTGGTCAACAGAATCATACTCTTAATATCTAACAAGTGGGACATTGGGAGGCAAATTTCACTAATTTCGAATCCACAAAAGCGATATATCGGTATTTTTCCTTATTTTGGACAAAAATTCTGATGAGGCCAAATTCGTAAAAGATTAAATCTTAATAAAACCACTTAAAAAATTAAATTATTAACACCTTATTACGTGGGATAACCAATATTAAATGTTATTACTAATATTTACTTAATTCAACCAATAAGATTATACTAAATGGATTCGTAATCACTGGTAGTACGTGGCAATGAACAGCCCAAGTGATTTTGAAACTGTAATGGGCCCACGCGCAACATCCGGGACCCACTCCGAATCTGACGTCTAGGGCGAGATTCACGAGCTCCTGAGATAGTATAGTAGTAGTAAATTATTTAACCGTATTAACTGTCAACAAATCAAGTTTAATTTATACTCCTCCTAATCTAATTATTGTCTGAATATATAAATTCCAGGGTGTGACGTTCTTAATCATTCTATTCTATTCTTAATTTCTCTTCCTTCGCTTTTGTATCTTCAAAATTTTATAACTACCTCTCTTTTCTTTGCAGCCATGAGTTGCTTTAACTTGTGTTCCCTTATATATAATATTTTTATTTTTTACGAATTGAATTAAATATGTAATTTAAAATCACTGCTTTTAGAAAAAAAAAATTATTTTTATTGGAAAAATAAATTTGATTAAATATTTAAATGTATAAATACATTAATTATTCAACTTTTTTTAGATTAATAATCAAAACAGGTTAGTTATCTTTTCTATTTCATTTCTTTGGTCTAATTTATTTTTTTATAAGAAAAAAAAAATAGTTCAAATAATGGAACCTTTAATATATTTAGATCAATTTTATCATTTAAATGTCTTCAAAAACAGATTATTGAAGTTGAAATACATTGTTTCCTTTATATCTTATGAATTTTGTGGCAAATAATATAAGTCTTAGATATGGGATTTGTTATCCCAATGGATAAAAAATGTCATTTTCTTCTATTTTTTGGTAGTTAAAATCTGATCGTGATAAAGCATAATCGACATTAATATTTATTACTCTATCTATTACATAATATCTATTACTTTTATTGTTTTCATTATTATCAAATAGTATTAATTAAGTTTAAATTTAAAATAAAATTGAGTGATTCAATGCAAAAATTTAAATTTAATTGATAATTTTTATTGAAAAAAAAAATTAAACTGGTAAAAAAAATTTAAATTGTATTAAAAATTTAAAAGTGATAAATAAATAAAATTTAAATTTTATTCAAAAATATCAGATATTATGAAACGGATTGAATTAATTATCGTGAAAATATGATTATAAGTAAGTATAATTAAGATCATTTATATATGGATAATCTAATTTACTGTAAAAGGATAAAAGACTAGTAATTCCTATTGTGTGAATTAAAACATAGTGTGAACAAATATAGCCTGTTCTTAGTCAACGACATTTATTTTGCATAATAAAAATGCTGAATGCGTCAATTGTTGATTGGCCAATAAAGATGAGTATATAAATAGAGAGTCAAAGTATTATGTTAGCAGATCCAGATTTTAATTTTGTTTAATGTATTGCGTTTGTTTTACTGTCTTCCTTTAATTTTTAGCCATTTTTACAGAGACAGAATTGGCTTTGAATGATAAAAAAAATGACTGCAGAACTAACTTTGTATAAAAAAATTATATTTATTTATATTTATACATTTATTTATAAAGAATAAAAACATAAGTTCGCAAATTAAAATAACCGATGAAATGGATTGAAATAATTTCGGGTTTCACTTATGTTGTGGATCGGTTCAATTTTCTTTGATTATATTTGGCCAATATTTACACGGAACAGAATGAATGCTCACCATTGGATATGGGATTCTTCGAGAGAAAAATAGAATAAAGGGTTAATCACTTAAATTACATTCAATATGGGAGTTTAATTAAAGTTTAATGTAAATTAAAGCTTATGTTAAAACGCCTATGATGGGTTATAATTTTTATTTTGCGCCAAAATAGACTAGGATCAATTGGTTTGTATTAGAATCAAATTAAATTTTCATTAATTTTGAATATTAAAATTAAATAATTATGTAACTAAAATTCAATTTGTTATAATTTTCACTCAATTCCTTTCACAATTTTTGACCACTTCCAATTCTCATACATATTAAAAAAATATATAATTATTATGGTTAAAAGATGATTTTTTTTCCTATAATTTTTCTATTATATTAATTTTAAATATAGAATAAGTATTAAGTATTATTGAAACCATAAAAATCATGATACCTGAAATTTAAATCTCAATTAATAAGACAAAACTAAACGCAACGGGAGTGTAATAAATACTCGATCTATTCCATTATAAGTGGCTATTTTAAGTAAAATTTAAATTTTATTTATATAACACTTTTATATTTTTAATATAATTTAATTTTTAATTTGATAGAAGTTGTCTTATTTAGAACCAATTAAATTTAAATTTATAAATTAAATTACTTAATTTTATTTTAAATTAAAATCTAATTAATAGTTCGTTAATTATAATAAAAAAAATAAAATAAATAGAGTAATTTAGACATTAATCATAATATTTTAGGACAGACTAAAAAATAAATAAAAAATTATGAAAGTGAGATAGTAAATTATAAAAGTAATTAAAACCTAATGAAAAATTAGTAAAAAAAAAAAAAAAAAACGAAGGCAGGGAGCGGAAAGAAGCGGAAGGAGGTGAAGGGGAGGGGAGAAAGACAAAGTCAAGGTGGGACCATTAAAATAAAAGAAAGAAATATAAAAATAAGATAATTAGGGTAATGAGTCATCAACCCTCTCTATATTCTAAATATAAACACCACCTCTCTGATAACGATTGATTGGACTCCCCTCTTTTATATTATATTTTACTCTTCTCTCTCCCCCTCGTTGTCATCTACATTTATCTCTTTTTCCCTTTTTCCATTTATGCCCCTCCCATGCTTTTTATTTATTTATTTTTCCTTGTTCTAATATTTATATATTTTTTTATTTCACTAGTATTTGTCCTTTTATTTCACTTAATTTTCATTTCACTTAAAATTCAGATGATTTAGAAGTTTAATCATATAATACACAGAATTATAGTGTTCCGAATATTCAAAATTAAACTAATACCAAATGATTACCAATTATGAGTTCTTATAAGACCGGATCAATAGTCAATGCCAGCGCATGACTTTTATTGTATTATCACATATTTATTTACTTTTTTAAATTCCAAAAATTAATAGTATAAATTTTAATATCTTTTTATTTTTATTTATTAAAACTCTATATTATCCAACATATATTAAAATAAATATTTAAAAATTCAATAAAAAAAATTATAGTCCAGTTCTATCATCCCACCATAATGTCTACATAAAGATTAAATCTTTTTTTTTTTGGAGAAAAAAAGAGTATAGACTTTAATTCAAAACCTTCTAATAAATTAAATTCATTATCGACCTATAAATATAATTTAATGTGATTTAATTAGCAGAAGCAATTCTTGTGTCTGCAAAATTTCAAAAAATAAATATGATTAAAAATTATGTTGCCATTGTCAAAAATTGGCACTTGAAAGTGGCATACAATTACGTAAGCTTCAAAAAGATGAGGAACAAACACTAAACACTAAACAGGGGCAAGCATTTTGTCAATGACTTAGACAAATAATATCCTACTAAGTTTGATTTTTCTTTCTTTGTTGTTTGTTTTCAATCTTACCGTTACGTAATTATGCTCAAGGAAAAAATTCATCCAACATTAATATTTTATAATCTCAAAAAAATATTTTAGCAGTAAAATTAATTTTAATATAATCAAAAATTTTAATTCGAGTCTCCACTTCTATTTTTTCTATAATTTTTTTTATAGGTAGGCACTATGCTCTAGGTATTGTCTCAAATTATAAATTATTATTTTTCATTTAATTGAATTGGCTGATATACAAATTTAAAATTAAATACATACAATCTTCCACTATACAATTTTTTTTTTTACTAACTTTTACTTGATAGGTATTTTTTTTTGAAATCAACTTTATATTAAAAACAAAAATCATCAAGCAATACATCAAATAAAAACCGGATGTAGACATATCTACTCTCCACAAATAGACACATAACTAACTGTTTTAATTAGTTTATGAACCGTCAGATTCGCTGATCGTTTAACATAAAGAATTGGACATTCATATAATGCTTTTAATAAAACTAATTTGAATTTTAGTCTAGTTCAATGAATTTCAAGTAACACAACTTTTCTCATGATTTATTGTTTTTTGTTTATTTATTAAGATATTATATCATATCAGATTAAGATAAAAAGAAGATCATAAAGTTAATTATGGAAAAGGAGAGCCTCTTTTGCCACACCTATATTGGGAAATAATATCTAGATCTCTCTTTTTCTTCACCATCTTTTTCTCGAATTTTCTTTCTTTTTTCCATTTTTTTATATTTATTGAAGCAAAAGATAGACCTAAAAAGAAATACATTATTGTATTTTGTATATTGAAAATGTGAGGAATGAAAGTTCCCAATAAGGACCAACTGCATGCATTATGAACATCTTATCAATTAAATGTATTTTTATTTTAATTATACGTCTTGGAATTAGGATATGAAAGTGTAAATCTGATCAAATTTTGGGCATTAAAAATAATTATACCTAAAATTAATTCACTAATATTTCTTTAATTTTGATGCCTTCCAAAAATTAATAATGAAAACATTGTTTTGGTGTTGCTCTTTGCCCCCTAATGAAGAAGCATATGGCTTTTGCCAACAATACATAGATTTATTTCAATCTTTTACTTGATCTACCAGCCAATGGTAACAAAATTTAATTCTCTCAACCAAATTCCATTTTAACTATAAAAATATTTTCATATTTTAAAATAGGAATATTATTTCTTCGCCTTGTTCTTTTTTTTGGGTTGTTCAAACGAGAAAAACGTATATTTTAATTTTCTTTTTTTTTTTTGCATTTATATTATTTTGTAAAATTAGGTGTAAGACTGTAATTAATATACATGGATGGCAATTTACTGTTGACTTTATTCATGAAACTTATTTAGATGGATTTTACTTTTAATGGACTATGATACCATTGTTTATTTAATGGACTATGAGATATTAAATAAAGACACACCCTCCATTTTATTTACTGTCCAAGTGTATTTTATTTGGAATATTCAATAAAATAAAATAAAAATTGTCATTACCATAAATTTTATTTATGTAAGACAAGAAAATACAACTTGTTATCTTCCTTCCTGCGTCTCACAAGAGATATTTACAGCGGGGAATATTACACAAACTGTTGTATTTATATAGTAATTTTTGTTTCTAAATTCAAGAAGTTTGTATCATATCTTTATACAATAATATACTACTAATATAAGATCTGTGTATAATGTATATTAATATACGTATTTTACTATTTTAGATTGAATTTTAGAATTTTACTATTTTAGGGATAATATAGTAACTTCATGTCTGAGCTTGGCAGAGCCAAGAAGAAAAGGCGAAACCTCCTTGTGTGCTTTCACCAAGCTTTGTTATAAACCCCATGAAGCCCTCTTTTCACAGAAGAATCTCTCTTTCTCAGTATTGAATTTTCAAGTAATTGCCCTCTTTTTCTTCTCCTCTAAAGCCAAGCCTATTAACCGTGGATAGGTCCAAACTTCAAAAACAGAACCACTCTTTTGCTCTTCATTTTGAATTTGAGTGATGGGTGTGAGCTTTCTTCACTCACAGACTTTCCACATTGCTGTAATCTTCATCCCCAGCTTCTTTCTCCATAAGCTTTAGATCATATTTGCTCATACTCAATCATCCCTTTTTCCTTTCTGTAACATGGGCGTTTAATTTTCTGGGAATTCAAAGGACAGAATTTGGAAAAAAACGATCTTTCTCTTTTATAAACATATTAAGGAAAGATAAAAAGCTATGGCAGGCGATGAAGTCTGTGATGGGTCTAACGTCACCGTTTTGCTTCAAAACGACATTCTTCCTTGTGACTCTCTCTGGATTCCCACTTCTTCTGCCACTCTTCATGGTATTCCAGTTCAACCGCCACTCTCTGTTTTATGCTCTGTAATTTTGGTTTGCTTTTCTTTCTTTTAAGCTTCTCAAAATTGATGAATATGAGAAATTTTCCTTGCTGAATAAATTTGATAATTTTTTGTCATTTCCTTGTGTGGGATTTATCTAATACTATTGGTTGAATTTTTTTTTTAATTTAATTTTTGTTTATTCTTTTATGCCAATGGTGTTTTTGAACTATTTCTATTACTTGAGCTAAATCCTGTAAGATAGATTTTTCCTTGAATTTTGGGTGGTTTAGGAGCCCGATTCAGTACAAAATATTTGTTCTGTCTTTTATGAACAGAGTAATGTTTTGCTACAAAGAAAAGGTTGAACCTTTTGTATAAATTCTCACTTTTTTCAGTTCTAGTGTCTTTTTATGCAATGGGTTTCTCTGTTTTGATTTGCTTTTTAGAACAGAACCTTTTAGTACATCAATGGGTTTTCTGCTTGTAACTTTCTTCTGTTTTCAATTTCACCCACCTTTCAATTAAAGGAAGTCAATTTCAAAGCAACAATTCAAACAAAACTCAATCTTTTTTTGCCCTTAGAGACTAAACACCAAATAGTAAAACGCATTCAAGCTAATATGAAATATAGTACTAATAGAAATTTAATTTAAGTGCTGATCTGAGTGTGTCTTGTTGCATATGTGGTTTAGGTGCAAAATCTATGGTTAACTTTGAGAACTCGCCATCATTCTTTCAACAAGCTGTTAAAGAAGAAAATGGGGACGAAGATTTTGATGTGTGCCCTTTGCCGCCGGGGAAGAAAAGGCGGCTCACCGCGACCCAAGTTCAGTTCCTTGAGAAGAATTTTGAAGTGGAAAATAAGCTTGAACCTGATAGAAAGATACAGCTTGCTAAGGAACTTGGGTTGCAGCCTCGCCAAGTTGCTATATGGTTTCAAAATCGGCGAGCTCGGTTCAAGAACAAACAGCTCGAAAAGGACTATGATTCTTTGAAATCTAGCTACGATAAGCTAAAGATTGATTATGAGAATCTCTTAAAGGAGCAAGAGAATTTGAAAAATGAGGTAACTTAAATTGCTTGAACAGTTCAGCTATCTTGATCAATCAAAGTACAATGAAACAATTTTAGCTGATGCATATGTGTATTTTCTTTCTATGCAACAGTTTGCTTCTCTGAAGGAGAAATTGATTGGGAGACAGAAAGAGATAGAAAATGTAGAGCTAATTGACGTGAAGAATTCAAGCAATGTAGAACATAAAAATCCAGTTCCAAATTGTGCTACTGAAAAGGTTTTGAAGGCAACAAAACAAGAAGATGCAAGTTCGATAAAGAGTGATGTTTTGGATTCGGATAGCCCTCGTTCGTTCTTGGATCGCGCGGATTCATCTCAAGTATTCGAGCCTGATCATTCGGATTTCTCGCAAGACGAAGAAGATGAATTTAGCAGGAGCCTTTTGCCACGACCTTACTATTCAAAATTATACCATGAGCCGCCTGCAAATTCATGTAATTTTGAATTTGGTGTAGAAGATCAAGCCTTTTGGACATGGAGTTACTGACTTTTTATTCCATGTTCATTGCCTACTTATGGAAATATGACTTATCAGTTGTAATTACAGTTCACTGGAAATATATATATATATACACATATATATATATATATGTCTAAATTAGTTGGGTTTTATGAGAAATAATATGGTTTTGATATTTTTTGCCATGGCATTGGAAATTCTTGTTCGTAAATCTTTTGACAGAATGAGGGTTCTGCTGGGTTGGATTTTTCTAATTTTTGGTATTAATTTGGAATTATAGCTTCGTTAAACAGGTTAGACGTTGTCTTTTTCTTTTGTTTTATAAGATTTCAATTAACGCTCAAATTTATTATCGCTCGTGAAACATTTATCTACATTAGGTCCGTATATATTTTATAGTTAGTCATGATTTTTTTTTCATTAATAGATTTTTGAATATTACTGATCACAAATAGACAAAAACAATCATGTTAAGTTAAATTGTAAATAGATGTAGAAATGAAATGGATAAAATTCATGAAGTAAAATGATAGTAAATTAAGTTATTATTATTATTCTTTTGAAAAAACTAGATCAATATTAAAAGTTAAAAATCACAAGTCAATGAAGTGATCATAAAATATTTGTATATATATATATATTTTTACCTTAAAGTTTAAAAATAAAAGAAAATAACCTCATTTAGTATGACAATTAATTATATAATATTATGTGTGTTCATTTTAGAAGTAAAATTTATCAAATTTTATAAGTTTTGAGGTAAAAAATATTTATTTTTATATTTTAAGAGTAAAAATAAGAAAGAAAATTATATTCAAGATAAACGGAGGGTAAAAGATGACTTTAATCCATCAAATAAGAATTGAGTATTTAGTATTGAGGAGTTGAATACAAAATAGACATCACTGAGAAACTAAAATAAGTGATTTTCCAAAAATTGTACTTGTATTATTAGTATTACATATGGCAAAAGCAGAGGGTTAACTTAATTAGATATGATTATGGCTTCCTAAATGAAACATGACAACTCTAAATAAGTAATAATAATAATAAACAATCAGTAGCAATTAAAGCATGTGATTAACAGTTAATTAGCAGTGGTGAAAAAGACATCCCCTAATTATTTATAATTCAACTTTGTGAAAGCAAAATCCAAGAATCATGCAGTTCCTTTTGAATTATTTACCAATGATAAAGTTTATAAATTTTGGAAAGAGTACACAAGTCAAAATTCCGGTATAGACGTGCAGTTCATATTTCTTTTTCAGTGTTTTTATTATAGTGACTTTCTTGGCACTCTATTTGGCCTATTGAAGATATTGACAGGTTTGGTCTTTGTAAAGATTATTAAATCCAATTATTCATATAAAAATCCTTTGTTTTATTTTTTATTTATTTGATTCTTGTTCAAGATTAGCATCTACTACAGAATATATTGCTGATGTAATTAGGGTTTTGTTCATGTGAGACATAGTTTCTTTTCTTGATGAATCTGACCTTATATATATATATATATATATATATATCCCATTCACATTGACATCTATGTCCTAAAATTAAATAGCTTGAGTAGGTTATGGAGATAAGCAACATATTTTCACATTAGTGAAAAAGATTAGCAATTTAATTGTTTAATAATACATCTGTTGGCCTTTAAAAAAAAAGAAAAAAAAGAGGAAAATATATGCAATGTGTAAAGGTACGTAGCGTAGTAATGGTAGGTCATATGTTCACAAAGAGATTGTGCTGCTTTTGGAATCTGATTTCGGTGGTGTAAATAAAGGTGTAGTTACGAAATTTCATAGTCCCAGTTTATGCTTACAAGCAAACGTTTAGTCACTTCAACAAGATCAAGCAATATTTTCCTTCATATTTATGTTTTTCACATAACCATAGAAATTCCTTTTTTTTTTTTTTCTCTTAAAACAAATTTTGGATTTGGAACCAAAATAAAATAAAAATAAAACATGAAACCTTTATAACTTAATTAATATATTTTTACATGCTTTACTATAATAACTTAAATTAAAAAAAAATATAACTTTTAATAAGTATTAAAAAATTAATAATTTGTATAAAAAATAACAATTTTGTAAAACAGTGGAAGATGTTAAGTTAGCAGTAGAAATAAGATTGAAAGGTTAGTAAAGAGCAATGGAAAGGAATAGAGTCACACACGTACGAAAACTGAATCCAAAATCCCAATTTAATGCAAATCAATGCATTTGCTCCCCTGCGAGCGAAGAACTTGTGGGTCCTAATCTAATGCCCATTTTGATATTTTTTCAAATTCTAAAATCAATTCATGACTATTTCTCCTCCACAACAGGCTGTTGTTTTACTGTTTCCTTTTTGCTATATGTTGTGCTCTTGTTTTTTCTTTTATTATCTGTTATGCTTCCATTGTATTCACTTACCAGCCTCTATAAATACTTAGCACTGTCGGATCTTGAAACATTGTCTTGGTAACGAGGGTGCAGTCCAATTAGGGGTGTTCAAAAATGGATTGGGTGTGTTATGATAAAATTTCAATCAAATTGTTATAATATATTTTGTGAGATTATGTATAATTCAACTCCATTTTTCTTCTAAAAAAAATCTAATTGTAACCCATCTAACCCATTTAATCCATTTTTGAACACTCCTAAGTCCAACGGTTGAGGCATGTGGATAACTTCTCGGACCACCCGAGTTGTCTAGGTAGTTGCATTCTCATTTCCTCCCAAAAAAATAAAAAATTTATAAGTATAATTAGGGACAGCATATAAATTGGTATTTATTCCTAAATTGATATTACAACCGAAAATAATAATACGAATAAATAGTCAATTCTCTAAGGGAACCGGTTATCTGGCGATAAGCCAACCTCCGAATCACCCCCGCCGACGATCAAACTGTGACATGACGCCACGTGTGCGGACAAGATCTGATAATTAGTGAACGTCGGCGACGAAAACGCCACGGACGCACAGATCCTTTGGTCGAATGGGCCCCAGTGAATAAGGAGCCCACGAATGGAGATTGGAGAGCAACGTGGCAGAGAATCTGTGGTGGTCAAAAAGCGCTGTGGTGGGGTTGATGTACAAGTGTCGCTTTCGATTATTCTGTTCCAGGAGGTACAGATAAGACTGAGATGGGAAGTGTTGTAGAGGAGCGGGACCCAAGACTTGAAGTTCGGCTGTAGTGGCAGTGACAACACAGCACTATCCACCTCTGTTTCAGCTGACGTCACACGTGTTCCGTCATTTTCTTCGGCCCCACTTCCCACGTGCGTACCATATCTCTATGTCTCTATGTACTCTGCCACTTTTTTTTTTTTTTTTAGGGTTGGAAATGTAAAGGGGGAGGAGGTCGTTGGAGCTTAGGAACAAAACCAAGTTAAAGAGTTATCCTTTTATTTAATTTTATTTTTTAATTTAAAAGAAAAAAGAAGTGATGGAAAGGGAAAGTAAGAGAATGGGAGTTGTCTGATAGAGTAATATTGGTGGGTCCAATTTGGATGGTGTTTTAGTTAAAAACACTCACCATTTTTATCATATTTCATTTTCCTTGTTACTTTTATTTCATACATCATACATTAAATGCATCTCAATTTTTGTTCACTTCTTTAATTCTCCACCCAACTCCATTTTCATTTTCTTTTCTATATCTTATTACCACTTGATAATTTTTCAATTACCAACTTCTCAATAATCTTCTATTTTCATAATTAACGGCTTTATCAACTCTCTACCTATAATGCTACAATCATTATTAATTAGTAAGCAAAAGATTGCTAAAGTTGAGAGTAGAATGTGCACTGGGATGTTTTAAGGCCCAAGGACAATAGAGTCCCACTTGAAGTTTGGAGCTTTTCAGTCAAGGCCCAAATCTCTAAGTCATTTTCTTTTTCTGACAACTACTTTTATAGGAACATTGAAGTTATGAAGATGATGAATGACATTTTCTAATAACAACATAGGACATCAAACAATTTACTTATTCAGTGATCCCAAAATTCAACAAAAGAATTCTTGTCAGTGCCCTTAACTATGAGAAAATTTATATTCTAAATAAAGTTCATGCCCAATGCCATTCACCTCACTCAATCATCTCATCAAAACAATAAACATAAAAGATTATTGGCATTATGAAAATTACAGTCTCACTACAACACTCAATATCCTTGTCTGAGCTTCAGTTATTTTCCAACTTTTCCTGTTTCCATAACATTATAAAACTCTCCACATATTTTGCATACATGCATCATTGAAGCTAACTACCAGCATATAATCAGAGAATAAAATGTGGAAATAAACTGCAGCCAGCTCCCTATAGACAGTAACATATTACCTGAAAAGTATAAATTGTCATTTTACTGTTCTTCAGAGGAACCATGAGCTGAACATCAGTTTGAAGAGTTTAAAGAGTTCTTGACATTTCGGAGGATACTCCACATAAAAGTGGATATCAAGAAGAGAATAACACCAGTAATAATGGCATACTTGAGACCAAGGTTCACCAGTAAGTTTACCAGAAGCCCAGCAAAAACAACACCCAAAAAATTTGCTGACACAGCCGGCCAGAATGGCATATCGAGAATAGAAGCTATTATGGCCCCAGTCCATGCTCCAGTACCAGGGAAAGGAACAGCAACAAAAAGCATCAGACCAAGCCATTTAAACTCTTCCACTGGGCTAGCCTTCTGTTTTGCATTCTCAAACAGCATCTCAAGGACTTTAGATGCTGACTGGTTAGCTCGAGCAAGGAAAGACGCAACTCTCTTCAAGTAAAGTATAATGAAAGGCACAGGAACCATGTTCCTGAAATTATGACCCCCAAATTTGTTAACCTCAAGCTGATTGTGTCTTTAATCAATGTGCTTTTGCAGTATTCATGACACAGAAATCCTAGTTAATGACAATTTAGAACATCATGAACAACCCTAACATTGGACCTAGCACTGAATATGAGGATATATGACCTACCTAGAAGGCGAAAAACACAATTTCTATTGAAATTGAAGAGGCCTCAATTCTATATTGAACATGCATTTCATCAAATAGGTTAATGGCAATTCAGAAAAGCAACCCGATTTTCTCAAATGATGAATTTTCAGAATAAATCAGAATAAGCAAAAAGGACTCACCCAATGATAGATAATAGAGTAAGCGTTGTGGGCTTAAGTTGCATCCAATAACCAACAGGGATAGCTCCACGCAGCTCAAGCACGGGAAGGGTAGCAAGAGCAAACACCACCGCCTCATCAGGCCAGCCAAAACCTCGAAGCGCATTGGCAATTCTCAGCCCAAAGCTCGAAGCTTTAATGGAATCAGCAGCTGCATTAGCATCCCCAGAAGAGGCAAACCAAGCAAGAGAAAGAGAAGCCCACAACAAAACCCAAAACAGAAACTTGGCTGGCTTTTCCTCCATGGACGGTAATGTTTTGTCATCTTCAAACGGATCAAGATACCCATGTGAATAAGCTCTAATTGCAGTGAAGGGAGCGAAGCTTAAAAGACGATAACTTGGAAGATTGGCAGTCGACGAAGATGCCAAGAATGGTTTTGACTTGAGAGGAGTTTGTTGTCTATTAAGTGTAAATGGAGGAGTTGAATTAGAAATCGCAATGTTGGGGAAAAATCTGAGATGGGTCTTTCTAAAAGAGAAGGATAGCAGTAATGGTGAGACAGAGGCAGCCATTGAAGCGGGGAAGATAGTGGGTACTTCGCAATTTTAAAAGTCAAAGGATATACCTCCAAGCTCCATCAATTTTGGGGATTTGGTGACACAGAAAAATGTATTGAAATGCCTCATTCCCTGCTTTTGAGTTCAAAGGCTGAATTGGAGTTAGGTGTAAGATAATCAAACAAGAATTCCAAGGAAAAGGGCATTTTCTATTTACTACTGACGACACAAGATATATTAAAATAAAATATAAAAAAAAAAAAGACAGAAAGAAAATGCCGAGTAAATTCAAAGAAAATCGTTAGAAATCTCTGATTTGGGAATCATCTATTTTGATGTAGAAATCAATAAGGAGAGATAATAGAAACAAAGTGGGAGATTTTATCGAAGTTAGATTACACTATGTGGTGTTTTGAAGTTGGGACATTGTTTGAAATATTTGAAGCATTTAGGATGGAAAATAGGAACGAGAGATCACTTGTGTTGTGCGTTTATTTTTGTTTTTTATACAAATTATTGAAATCATATCAAATCATAACAAATTTCAATTCAAGTTGAATAGGAATGTTTTTTGTGTCCTACATAGATGCCATGGGCGGAGCCACGTTATGGCACCCTCAAATTTTCTTTTTCTTTAAATATATATATAAAATAAATTTGTGATCCCCCTAATTTAATTTAAGTGATCATTTTAATTTAATTTATGTGTCTTTTCTCAAATTTTACTTTCAATATTTTTGGATACAGATAAAATTAAAAATTTATTTATAAAAATATATTTATAACACTATTATTCAAATATTGCGGGTAAAAAATTTGATATTTTTAGACATATAAAAATAAAATTTACCTATTTTTTAAAATAACGTCATTTTATTCTTGTTCAAAACGACGTTGTTTTCGTTTTTATTACCTTTGCCCTTTCTTTTTTTTTTTTCACTTTTCTTTTCTTTCATTTGTTCTATTTTTGGCCCGATTTTTTTTTTCCTTGGTCCAAATTTTATCCCTTCATTTTGCCCTCATCTATCGCTTCATCCATCGTCGTTGATGGCCAAATTTTCCTCCCTCTTTTTCTCTCTCAGCGTGTGACCCTTCTGACTTCGGGGTCCTGGCTCCGCCCATCCATATGTCATCCTCATTCCTCATGCTTAATTAATTGCATAATCAGCTTTAGTTATTTTATTTAGATTCATGAATTATTATGCATTTTTTCATTAGATTTTTTGCATTTTAAAAATTTCAAATATTAAGTCTCTTTATTTTTTAAAATACTAAATTAAATTTAAATTTAGCAGTTTTAACGGATATAACAAGCACACGTTGTCAAACAAGTAATCGGTCAAATTGTTTTAAAAGTAATTCATTCTATCTACTATGCACAAAATATTTTATATTTTATTATGTATATGGATCATTCATTATATTATAAAAATAATTGGTAATTTTTGTTTTCAATTTCATTTGTTTGATTTTATAAGAGATGTTTTTAAAAATAAAAATTATTTAATTTTATTCAAATATGATTAAAATAAAAATTTTATGGTCATAATTTTTTAACTAATCTAAAAATTATAATTATTTTAATTAAAGTTTAATTTATTTTACGTAACAATTATAAATATTCATTAATCATAACAATAAAAGTTATTATGAATTTTAAATAATATTAATTATTTGAGAAAAATAAAAAAATAATTTTTTAAAAATTTATTTATTTTAACAGAAAAATTAATTTATATGATTTTGTAATAAATCATTTTTTAAAAACAAATTAGAGATTAGCATTTTTTCCCTATAGTTTCTTCAAATGGCTAATTTTTTACCCTTACCGTTACTTTCCGTTATATTTGACTATTTAACTATTAATTGACAGTTGAAATGAATGAAATAAAACACGTGTTACGCATGTATTGAACAACGGAAAGTAAGTATGAGACAAAAATTTCTTATTTTATAAACGTTTGGAGCAAAATTATCCATTTAAAAATGCATGTGCGACACGTGTGCAAATCGATCCATATCAGCAGTCAATTAACATTTGAACTGTCAACCTTAATGATAATTGCGGTAGGAATAAATTTATTCTATTTTTCAAACATTAATGATAAATTAATTCTAAAATAAATATTAAAAGTAAATTTATTTATTTTAAAAAAATGATGCGGCAAAAATACACCTTTATGCGAGTATGTTAACAAGCGTGCTAGACGAGCTTCAAGAGTCGTAGGTTGTTGAAGTCAACTCTGAGGCAGTTGCTACTTCGTAGTTCATCCTATCCCTACACAAACAAATCCCCAAATTCAATTTTCTTTTGTCTACGCATGAGTCGCAAGAGAGGCAAACCCTATTTCTCCCGCCATGACCGCCCTCCCTACCCTAAACGGCGTCGCCCCCTCCCTCCTCCCCGCTCCACCGAAGACGAACCCGACAAGCCTGCTGAGAAGCGTCCTCCGCCGCCCGCGGTGGTGATCATGGGTTTATCGCCGGACTGTTCGGTTCTTGACCTGAAGTCGCGGTTCGAGATCTACGGCGCAATCTCTCGCATTCGGATTGATCGTGACGGAGTCGGCTACATCACCTTTCGCTCCAAGGATTCCGCCGAAGCTGCCATTGCTGCTTCCCTCGATGCTTCCTTTGGCATCACCGTCGATTCAAAAAGGGTCTGCAAATACTTAAATTGTTTGTCTTTGCTGACCAAATTACAAAATCAAAACCCTAACTTTCCATAGATTTCAGCTTAATCCTTTGTGAATTTCTCGAAATGAAGATGCAATTTTTATTTATTTATTTTTTGAACAGAGGATGAAGGTGCATTTTAGTGTTTTTGAACTTTCTGACTATGGATAATTTGCCTCAAATTTGAAGCTTTGGGTCACTCTTTGCCCAATTCACTAAAAAGAACACCCTTTTCCATTTTTTTTTCTTTGTTAATAGAAATTTAGGTGGAAAGGGATTGTTTGGAAAAAGAATATGCACACGCGTATATATGTATGTATGCATATGTATATAGATACATATGTATTTATGAAATGGGGCAAAAATGACTGTAAATTGAAGTTGTGTGTTAATTTAACTCAAAGTAAGAATTTTGGGACAGCCTGTTCATTACAAAAGAAGCTCGAGGGTCATCTTGTGCATTCATTCAAATTTCTCACAATAGGCTTACTAATCTCCTGGAACGGATATTTGATGCAGGTACAGGTATTGTGGGCAACGGATCCACTAGCGCAGTGGAGGGAGGGAGTTGGAGTTGGAGGGAACAAGGAAAGTGGGTCATCCTCCAAATTATTGAGAGCTGAGATACCCTTAAGCAGACATGGGAGAGGTAATAAACTTGCTTCTGCTATAGTGAATCCGAGAAGTAGTAACAATGGTGCCTCTGCTGTGCTTGATGTGCCTTTCAAAGGCAGAGAGATTGTTGCTTATGATGATATCCTTTAACTTTCCTTTCTTCTGATTGTGGTGTTTCTTCATCTGTACCAGTAGCATGTATTTATTTATTAATTTATTTGAAGTCAAGAAGAGGTTCTGAAGTGTGTCTAGCAATTGCATGGAAGGCCAGCAACTTAGAGGATATTAGTTAAGGATTTGGATGCTATATTGTTCTTTAGCTTCCTAAGATGTTTTTATCCCGGGTATGAAATGTAAGCCTTTATCTTTTTTCGCTCTAGTTTTATTTATCTTGGTTTGTGATAGTTTTTCTTTTTAGAAGTTTTCTTTAGTATAAATGTAAATGCGTTAAATCTTTCCAAGAGCTGGACATTTGTGGATTTGAAATTAATCTACCTTTTTTGTGTTCTTTATATTGTTTGCATGTTTATTTGATTCTTGAATCAGTTAGTCTATAGTTTGAGTTTGTTAGAGTTTGCATTTATGAATGATAGCTATGGTTCAGTTTTATTTTTTTATTTTTTTTATTTTTTATTTTTGTATCAAATGCTGGTAATCAAATGGTTTAATGGCCAAAGATGGCATTTGCATAGCTTGGATTCAGGCATCCCATGAAAAATAAGAACAAACTTTCATGGAATTGAATTTGAAGGAACTGCCACTTGCACCTAATCTTCCACTCGAGGATGACTCCGTGTCCAGCAGCAATACTCATTTCTGATCATTTTAGTTTTGGGAGCTGATGTCATTTCTTCAGGTGCATGTTGGTGGATTATGAAGCTTAGATTTTTACATGTACTTTCAAGTGCTGCTTAATGGTTGATTTGGAGTGGGACCGACTGCGCAAAGTTTTGGTAATGACGTGTGGAAATGTTTGCGATGACTAAATTTGTGCATCATGATTAACTATTTTTTATATACAGTATAGATAAGCATTTTCCGCAGATGAATGCTTGTCGTTATTGTGATGAAATGTTCCAGATTCTTTCTTCTCCATTTTTTCTACGGAAATCAAAGCTAACTCACCTGAAGTACCACCATCAACTAATCTTACTGAAATCAAATGTTTTCTCGGATATATATATATATATATATATATATATATATATATATATATATATATAGTATTTTGCATCTGAACTAATCTTATTGAATTGATTAAACACGAAATTCTTAATCTCTAAGGATGGTTTTTCTACATTCACATACATGCTAGAATAAATATTCTATTATACAAAAATGGCATTGAACATAAATTTTTCTACATGTGAAATTATAGGGTTGTGATTGGATGCTCTGTGCATATTGATGCATATAGTGAGGACCAGATTAATACTTGAAATTATATTTAAAATATAGGTTTTAATATATAAATTATTCCTTGTACACATTTACCATCCCGGCTTCAAATTTACGAGTTTATTAATTTGATATTTATAATTGGCTATTAATGATAAAATAAATACTTTTTGCTAATTGGACGTCGGCGTCGGCATAAAATGTGCTGATATAACAATTATAGATGTATTATACGCATTGTAAGAGTATGAGACCTGGTGCAGGTTTACTTTCCTCCTCAGCTGTCTCCACTTTGCTCTAATTCACCCACCTTCTCTCTTAATTATAACTAAAGCCCAGCAAATTGCTCTCTTCATTTCTTGCTAATTCAAGATGGCGATCGACAATCAACACACCCTCTCAAGCCCAGGAACAGGTGAATCAAGGTTTGAATGTGCAAATTTTGATTCTTTTGAATTAATATTTTTAGCAATAAGTGATTTTTTTGTCCTCAGAATTTTTTGACAGAGAGTGAAAATGTACTCAAACTGGTCGGTTTTTATTCTTGAATTTTATTTAATGGCTGAAAAATACGTTTACGCTGAATAAAAAGTACGCTGGTAAACGAAATTAATGGCAATCAATCACATAGCGACACCTTTGTATACACGTGACACTTTTTTTTAGTCAGATTGCTGATTTGAATTCCCTCTCTTTGCGCAAATCAACGGGTAAAAAAGGAAAATTAAAATTCATCCATGATTGACAAAAAAATTCACATTTGTTTAGAAAGACGAGGTCTTCTTTTTTCTTTTTTTTTTTTTTTTTCCTTAAAAAGAACAGAAAGAAAATAGAAACATCTGGAGAAGCTTTGTTGCTAATTTTGCGAAAAAAGCAATCGGCAAGAATTGCAAAACAACCAATTAGTAAACCCAGTGGAAGCAAAATCACACTGGAAGGGCTTAAAACGATGTCGGACTGAAAGAATCGTTCATGTTCTTTAGGAGAAGAATTGAAAAGGAGTAAATGGTATCGATATGCTCTATTTGTTCCTTTAGTGTTTCCCATTCAAAGTCTTCAGAAAAATACGTCGCTTCTTTTTGTTCTTCATTCATTTCTTCCCCTCGCAGGAGGATGGGTCACCGGTGGTGGTTGGTAGACGTGTGAATGCAGACAAGGAGAAGGATCCAGTTGAATAGCCTACTTATGATCTATAGATAAACACAGGCCTTTCTGTTTGACAGTGGAGGCCGACGTTTATTCCTTAAAAAGCCTCGAGGCTTGAACAATTATGCTATTTGAATGTTAACGTTTGCATCATGGATCCTTATTTCCAATTAATGTTCAATAATATTGAGATTTTCTTATTTGGATCTAATTTATGAATAATTGTATGGATTAATTTGATAATAAATTATTATGTGCACTTTACGAACCAGAATAGATTTTCAAATGGCAGCTTCTTCTTAACCTGTAATCAATGGAAGCTGCCATTGATTTCCAAAGAGAAAAAAAGTGTTTAGATCAGCAATCTGGTTAGGAAAGAGACTGCCACGTGTATGTTGAGGTATTATGGTGTTAATGTGTGATTGATTGTCGTTAATTTCGTTTGTCAATTTAATTTTTTTTTTGATTTTTTAATTATTAAATCGAATTCAGAGATAAAAATTAAAAAAAAAAATTACAGCATTTTTGCTCCCTCTCAAAAAGCTTTTCAGCAAAAAAATCCCTTTTTTTTTTTTTTTTTTTTCTTTTCTTTTTGAAGTCTCCATTTTTCTTGATTTCAAACAATGGGTATTTGTTGGATTGGCTATCTGTTTTTAGGTCCATTTTGAATCTGTTGTTCTAGTCTACTTGAGCTTGCTTAATGGTTGTTTTTCTATGTCTTGGGTGCTAGGAGAGTGAGTTGAATTTGTGTAGGGTGCTGGAGGACCTGATAATGAAGATAATAAATGGCCACCATGATTGAAACCTCTGCTAAAAGTGCATATTAATGCATATAGGGAGCACCAGATTAATACTTGAAATTATATTTAATATATAAATTATTCCTGGTACACATTTACCATAAAGTTGCCGTAAAATTTACCTAATAAATATTGGTAATAAAGATTGGCAATGTGTTGCTAAATTATTGATTTAAAATGATGAGTCAGCCACATAGTCTGCAATGCAAGCACTATCAACAACATTTAGGTGTCAAATTGATAAATTTATAAGCTTGGAGGGTGAGATGGCAAATATGTGTAAGTATGAGGAGCAATTATATATTAAGTCTAAAATATAATTAAGTACTTAAATTAAGAAAGTAATCATATCTATAAGCCCTAGGCTTGAAAGAGTGAAATGGTTTTAATTTGATTTTTTTAGAGAAATCGGTGGCTGTAATCTTTTCCTTTTTTTCTTATTTTTGGTATTTCTTACAAATTGTTTCTTTTATTAGTAAATTTTTTGGTTTTAAATAAAAAAAGACCATTTCAATTAGAATTCAATACGACATCGTTGCACGAAATGGCCTTAGCTTTAAAACTCAATATAGGCGTATTCAGCTCAGGGGCCTCTGAGTATTAATGGAAGAAAACGATCAAAGCAGAGAAGCAAAACAACGAGAAGACCACCAACGACTAACACAATTGCATCAGCAACTATGGAGCTGGGGAGCTGGAACGGATGGCCAGCTAGGCACAGGAAAGCTCAAGGACGAGTATCTCCCTCAATTACTTCGCCTTCCTTCTCTCTTCTCCGCTGGACCCATCTCTACAATCACCTGCGGCGGCGCTCATGTTATTGCCTTGACTACTGGTACTTACCCACTTTATCTTTCACTTCTTTTGAATTGAAATCTAATCCAATCATTTGCGCCCTGTTGGGTTATTTTTTAATCAAATATCTCTTTGAAGGTGGTAAAGTATTGACTTGGGGCAGAGGGACATCTGGGCAACTAGGCCATGGAGAGCTGCTTAGTAGTTCATATCCAAAGCCTGTAACTTTCTTGGATGGCTATTTTATTACTCACCTCTCTGCTGGATGGAGCCACTCTGCGTTTGTTTCAGGTTCTTTCCAATTCAATGCATTTGTAGGGAAAGTTTTTCTTCAGAAATTTTAAATCTTTCATTTGGCCTTTGCTTGTTGTTCTTTTTCAGATAGTGGGTACCTTTTTACTTGTGGGGATGGCTCATTTGGTCAGCTTGGGCATGGTGATTACCAGTCACATAGTATTCCTGTGAAAGTCTCATACTTTGCTAATAGGCATGTTAAGCAGATAGCTTGTGGCATGCGACATTCAGTTGTCTTGTTGAAAGGTAATTCTCTTATAAATACATTCTTCTACAATTAATAATTGTGTTATAAAGTGGAGATGCTATTTCATAAAATTCATTTTTTTTTATTAAAAATTTGTTGGTTATAATATATTGTTTGAGTTAGTGTGTCATGATGAAATTGGATTAACCTAATTTGCTCGAATTTGAAGACCAGTTTAAAATTAATTCTTTATAGGCAAAGTACTGGATCATGGAAACATGTAAGAAGCTTGGCATAATTTGTGAAAGTTTAAAAGTTCCCAAGGTTAGAATATGCATAACACTTAGCCTTTACTGCTTTTTCGGTTCATTCTATAAATAATGTCATTATGGTGCAGATTGTCCAGGAAATCAAGTTTACTGTTTTGGTGCTGGAAAGCGTGGTCAACTGTGTATCTCCAAAGACAAGGTTAAATCAATTAATCTTCCCCAAGTTGCCTGTGGATTTGAAGACATTGAAATCATTAGCGTTAGTGCAAATGGAGATCATAGTGCTGCATTATCTGGTGAGTGATGGCTGTAAGAAACCTGGAAAGATAGAATATCGAACATCAATATTTTGGACCCTAGGTTCTCATTCCTATGAGGGAATGGCGCTCAACATAAACATGAAATGAAATCCAGAAAATTAATGCACATATGATTTGTTATTATGTCCTTTTTTAAGAGCTTGTTGTTAATATGAATGTTTCACCTTACCTGTCAAATCAGCTGATGGCTATCTGTACATTTGGGGAAGAGGCTTTCCTGGCACTTCTGATGTTAATACTCCTCATCAGTTGATTTCATCTTTACAGTTCACCAAAGTTGCCCTTGGGTGGAATCATGCTTTAGTATTGACTGGTATACGCACAATTTCCTTTCTTAAATCTTCCTCTCTTTACTCTCAATGTTTTGACTTCTGCTCACCCTGATCTGCTTCTCTATTCTTTGGAAATTGAAGAATTGTGCCTTATAATATGATTTCTTTAACAGCTGACAGCGAAGTCTTTATCCTTGGTGGTGATCGTCATGGAGCACTATGTGATCTTGACAAAATAAGCTCTGTGAAGAATTTACCAGGTAATGTTTAATTTAGGTAATACAAGAAATGTGTTAAATTTATATATAGCACATGATTTGATGAGCACTTCATTAAGCAATATGCTATCAGAAGTGGGGAAAATAATTTATGCTGTACTCTTTTCTTAAAATACTATTGTAGATAAGAAGTGTGAGTATGGTAGGGTACACGACCGCTAGTTACAATCTCTTTTTTCTTGAGTCTCCAATCTTTTTGCCAAGGAAGCCTTGTACGGTGATGGCCATCCTGCAAATTCATTTTTAATGTTTCCCTGGCAACCTGATATATTGTGATCTGTTTGTCTTCAGCAAACTCGACACACACTGCTCTGGATAGAGTCTCTGGTATTGAGGGGTTGAAAGTTGTTGAGATTGCAGCTGGAGCTGAGCATTCTGCATTATTGGCAGGCAAGATCTATTTACTATGAAGTTTAAATCTTAATTTTTCCCCCGAGGGTCACATGTTTTTGAGCTCTTGTCCTGATGTCATTCTAATCACAGCGGATGGAGCAATTATGACATGGGGATGGGGCGAACACGGTCAACTTGGCTTAGGGAACACAAGTGACCAAACGAACCCTCAAACAGTGAGTCTGGACCCTGAAGCTGGGAACCAAGAAGCCATCTTGAATGTTTACTGTGGCAGTGGTTTTACATATGTTATAAGGTCAATCTCCCTCGCCAGGCCCCAATGTATTCATAGGCAATGAAAGATCCCTTCATTATGGTTATACACACCAGTGGGGATCCTTGGCAAGCTTTTAGGTGCCTCATATCCTCCATTGGTTTTATGGAAAGTATTCCATTGAAATCAACTTATGTTGGAGCTGAAAGTAAATAGAAAATTCTTGCTTAGATTTTGTTCACGAAAACTTTTTTATCTGAACTAAGCCAATGATAAAATGACTCATGTAAGCGATGTCAAAAGCAAAATAAATAAGGTGGCAAATCATTATTTGATGGAACGAGTGACATATTGGTTGTAATGAGAACCGCTTGCTATCTCTCTTTTCAGGAAAATCAATGATCTGGAAGGCAAATTCAAGTTTTGGAAGGCTTAATATGTAAAACCGGTGTTGAAATTTTGAATATAAAAATCAATCCAAACTGTAAAATTGCTGGCTTTGAATTGCTGTTCAATCTAAATCCATTGAAATAACAATAATTGTTTACTTCCAAAATTTAAAAATGTGGAAGAAAGATCCATCTTCAACCCAAAACCCTGAAAGTTAATGGAAAAACAAACAGATAAAATATTTTGTAGGAAAAGAGCCTATCAGTAACGACACGGATGCACCAACATTAGCGACAGCGACGGATAATAGTGGAAAAGCCCTTTCACTGCCCACTCTCTCTTCTCCTTCTTTATACCCCCGCAAAATGATTAGAAGCGCCGTCTCTGTTAGAGGAAACAAAGGCGTCACCGGAAACATAACCGCCAACCTTGGAGACGTCAAGCTCCGTGCCGTTATCGGCAACGTCGTCTTCGGCAATGGTTCCAACGTCGACGTCGACGATCTTGCTCTCTCCCTCGAGAAGCCTGGCTTTTTCATAGTTGACTACGACGTCCCTAATCAGGTCCTTACTCTTCTTCTTTAACTTATTCAAAGCTTATGCTTTGTTACCTTTGCTTTTCTCCTTCAAAAAGAGAGAATTTTTATGCAGGATTTTCGCTTTCAATTTATGAACACAGTGAATTTATTGGAGAAACGGTTTAATTGGACTTACACACATTCTAGAAATGAAAATCGGACGGTTTTGGACGGGATTCTTGTACTTGACCAGGCTAACAAGGTCTCCGCTACCTATAAATTGGGTTCCAGGAATTGTAAGTTGAAGTATAGTTATTTGTATAGAGGAATTAGCTCAGTAGAGCCAGGTTATGACTTTGAGAAGAACTCTTGGGACTTGGCTGTGTCCCATAGGTTTGATAGTGATGATGTTAGAGTTTCTTATGAGACAATGAGCAAGAATTTGGGAGTCGAGTGGTCGTCCAAATCACTGCTCAATCAAGATGGAGGGATTAAGGTATTTGGATATTTTGTTTTCTTTCCTCTCTTTTACTTGATTTTCGTTCTTTAATTCCATAAGAAGAATTTACTGTGCTCTTGGGATTTTACTCTTGAAATTGCAAAAAGAATGAAACTTTGTACATGATAATAAGGCATGGACTGGGAAATAATCTGTACTGGAAGCCTGTTCTAGTTCAATTTTTGTTCGGTGTGCAAAATGTGCATGCTTTATGAGTTTTTTGCTTGTAGATGTCACTTTTTGTTTATAATTGAAAGATCAGATACCAAACTTTCCATGACATGTGTGGAGCTCTGAAAGTTTCACTTGTCTGTAAAATGGTGATTTATTGCTATCGTGAGTTTTTTCATTAGGTTATTAAGATTCAAACTTCTAGCATAAAACTGATGGCGTTATGCCTTTCAATTCATTGTTTACCATAGCACATAGGAATCCACAATCTTGCAAAGGCCGACTAGATATTCAATGTATGGGTTCTCTATGTATGTAATACTCCTCTTACAGTATTGATACTTTCAGATGCCATAATTGTGGATTCAACATACATAAATTGGTTGTTTGGAGTTTGGTCTAAAAACAAAAAAAAAGAACAGTTTGCAGTATGCTTCAATATCTCCCTTTCCAATTTCAGTAATCTCCAGAGCTTTTTTAAAGTGGTGGACTGTTGCACGGTGTGGATATCATTCAATTGCAGATTATACCAGTGTTCGTGAGTCACCTGAGTAAGATAATTTAATAATTTGAATCAAGATCTATGTAAATATGAAGATAGTAGGATACTATGTTGGGGATTTAAGGTGAGACTGTTGTATTGCCTTGTTGAGAGTGAAGTGTGAAGCTTAGGCTTATGGAACTTACAGAGCTCTATGTGCTTTAACTTAATTGCTGTTATAATCTATGTGAAGTTGCCGAATGCAATGAATCTAAAGAGAGATTTCTTGGATCTTTTACTTTGGTTTTGCTTCTCACATTGTGAGTTGTGATAATATAACAGTCTAGAAATATTTCAACATTGATTCGAAGGGCAATCTATATGATATTGAGTTATGCTTATTTGACTTTTAACTGATGCTGTGGCTTTTCGTTGCTTTGTGTGTACCAGATTTCGGCATCTTTCAATTTGGCTGAGGGGCTTCACATGCCAAAATTATCTGCTGAGAGTTCATGGAATTTTGAGATGTGAATCACTCAACTCATTGTAAATCTGGCTGTAAAGCAAGAGTAGTACGTAGTAGTATAATAGTATTCTTTGAACTTACAAGAGGAGTCGCTTGTATTATTATATGTCGTAATTGAAGTTCAAGTTGGTTAAACCTTCTTTTTAACTTGCAAGAGGCATCGCTTGATAGTTGCTAACTTGCTACATTAGAAGGCACTCTGGCAGTGCAATCAACTTGGAAGTTTTTTAAAGATGCGAACACTGACTATGAACAATGAACTTAGCATGCTCCATTTTTTTAATGAAATCATAATTCCCTTTAATTTTTGAAATCTAAGGAAACTTTATATGAAATGCAATACAATTTGAATAAAACTGTGGGAAAAGATTTTGATTTGCCCCACGTTTTATTAGAAAAATTAATTTGATTTGCCTTTTAACATTTATTTTAGAACTGATTTGCTATTGACATTTTAATTTTAGGTACTAAAATGTCCTTTTATGTACCTTTAATTTTTCAATTGCACTTCATTTTTTTTAGAAAAAACTTATTTTTCTTTTAAATTAAATCAAAAATTTATAAAATTACTTTGAAATATTTCTAGCAAGTCTTTGATATTAATTAAAGCACGTTTACTCTAAAACTTTTTTAAATATTCTAAGTAGAATTATAAAACTAATAAAAAATCTTAAATTATTTTGTAACTATATTAAATATTTCTATAATTTTTTCTAGTTAAAAATTTTTTAGCACAGAGCATACTCGCTTTAATTTAGGTTATAGTCTTGGTATAATATTTTGCAGTAATTTTATAGATTTTAGATATAATTTAAAAGAAAAAATAAGTTCTGAAAAAAAGAACTTAAATTGGAGTACAAACATAAAATTGAAAAATTAAGTGAATATAAAAAAAGCATTTTAGTACCCAATATCAAAACATTAGATTAATTAATAAACATTAAGGACAAATCAATTTATTCAACAAAATATTAAGAGCAAATTAGAACCTTTTGCTTAAATTTAATATAATGTAGTAGAATATAATAATAGAGTAAGAAAAGCAACACAAGAACATCAAGAATTTTGTGACATGTATGTGTTTCATCAAAACTAAAACGATACCAAAGTGTTCTATATGGTTGAAAGTTTTTAATTTTTAGATTTCACAAAACCAAAAAACTATTTTCAGTTTTTTGTTTTTCAAAAAACATTTTATATTCTCAAATACACATATATATAAATTCAAAATTTAAGTAGACTAATTACCAAGGAAAAATATCGAATCATGGAAGCATGTTAAAGATTTTTAGACATACATACATCCATGCATGCATATTACTCCATGAAGCCAAGCATCAAATTATAAGCACTGAAACTATATCTAGCCATCGAATTTATTACCATTAATATTTTAAGAAAATCACCAATGAATTTGCAAGAGGTACTGCCCATAAATTGTAAAACATGCAAATTTGCCTGTGGAGGATTACTTTAAAAATGAATATATACATATTTCAACTACAGAGATTTGGGGAGAACATCAAACAGTAATTGGATGAGATTTTGTTATAGACATCTACAGAAAACCAAACAGAGGGGAAAAGCTAAGATATGTGGTGATACTCTACATATCCTAATCCTCGCAGCTAAAAGAATAACCTATCATTCCTAACTGTTATACGTGGGAAGGCTTAGCTACAAGCATTTCAGATGATGCAACCATCTTCTCATGTTATCCATTAAATCCCTAAAATTTATGTGATAATCAGTAGGTTATTCTCGTATCCATCATTTTGAACAACAGGCCGTAGGGGATCGATCCTCCACTCACCATCAACAATGAACTTTATCTGTACCACAAGTGTAATATCTTGAAATGTTCACATCATTTGAAAAAAAAAAATCCTAATTACATTACTATATCAATCAAATTCACTTACCTCATATCTGCCTGGATACAATTTCATGCACAAAGAGAAGATACCCGTGCCTGACTTGTGCATCTTTCTCTATAATACATCAATATTAGTTATTAGTTAGTTGATTGGGCAGCAATCCAAAATGAAGCCAAAGACATACATTTAGCTAACTTGCATAGTTTTAGTTCTATTTTCCTGTTTATATGACCCAGCAAAACGTAAGTACTTGTTTTTACTAAATCCAAGTTTTTGTTTGTCATTGGCCGCATCTATCATATCTAATATTAGGATTCACAAGGGATGGCCAGACTTTGCTCAAAAAAAGGGGGTGGCCAGACTGATGTAATCTTCTGATCTATGGCAAACACGCACTGCTGCCTCATTTTGCCACTTGAGTTAGGGCGAGAGCTTTAAAGCTCAATATCTCATGACACCTGGCAGATAAAATTTCAACAACTCCTGACTGACTAGCCCATTCATGGCAAGCACTGGACATGAAAGTGAGACATCTGAGAATACAATTCAAAGACCATCAGATCTGAAGGTAGCAGTGCAAAAAAGACAGATACACATTCTACAAAGGAATTGTGCATGTCTTCCTATGTGTAGATGTGGATCTCGAAAGGTTTTTGACTATATTATAAAGAACTTCTGAACGCTCAAACCCAAGTGAGGTACTCCCCCTCCTTCCACAAAATGTCAAGAGAAAAATAACCCGAGAAAATAATATAATTCTTCTGCTATAAATGGACAATCCTATTTTGAGTTAGAGGTCCATTTTCTTCTTCTTCCTTTTGGCTGCTACTTGGAAGCATATTTCTTCAGTCATTTTGCAATTCAGTTGCATTCCACACTCTCTAAAAGTTTATCTTGATGGAAAAAACAAACAATCTGGAACCCACTCTCAAATAAAATAGCAGAAATTCACTGGTGTATTAAAAATAAATAAAAGACTTCATCTAAAAGAGCGTTATCCAAGTTGTCCAACATGCTTTTCTCTCATATACTATGTCATGGCCCTAAGATCAGAAATTTCATGAGTCTTGAGCAATTAATTTTATCAGTATGAATGACAAAAATAAAAGGATGCAGCATCTAGAAAGCAGAAAGAAGAAAGCAAGGAGTTAATTTTAATGCCTTTCATCGCCTCAAAATTCTCTCCACTTTTCTTAATTATAATCTGACTAATTAATTTAGAGATGGGATCAAACCTTGGTGGCCCATCCATCAAATGATCCAGCTAAGAGGACCTCTGAGGCTGAATTGGGCCAAACTATGCAGGCAGTACGAAGAAGTTGTAAAGCTCTCCTAGAATTATCAACTCTTTTCTGTTTCTCTTCCATTATCTTTTGTGCATCACTATTGAAGTATGAACATGAAATTATAAGTGGTAAAGCAAATGAAAGTAATGTGCTACTAGATTAACAGAATTATGCCTACATTATTGCAAGTGCCATTTTCCCTTCCAATACCGCTAACTTTGCTCGTATCGACCGTAATTTATGCTGAGCATTCAAAACCTCCGTTTCTTGGAACTCCCAAGCATCAGAAAGCATCAGCAATTCACCAGAACCGCTTTGATGATCCTAGTGAAGAATTAAAACAAGATTAGAAAGTGGACCAAAATATGGTTATATGATGATAAAGCTCGCCGAATAAACTACACACACGGGCGACTAAAATCCAAATTAAGAAAATGAAAAGAGCTTGGGATGATTCTTTCCGCATATGAAATGGAACTTGATTATCAGCATAATCTGTAGATAAATTCCGCAAGCCATAGAGTAACAAACTCATGATCGTGGTGGATGCAATTTCCTGTCAAGCCAATTTAAATTTTTTCATGCGTAACTGTTCAATCAATTGTCCCAATATTTTCAATGGACTGAGAAGGAGAGATCCAGTAATCAAAAGAACAGAATAAACATCATGATTATGCAATGTATTTTTCTCAAACTTTTCCTTGTTAGCATGTGCTATAAAACATTGCAAATTAAGCAAGATAAGAGGAAAAGGTAGATAGTGTTCATGTGCTGCTATTAACTCTACCACTGTTATACCAAAAGTCCCTAGGATTTGGAGCAGAGCACATTTCTACCATACACTTAACATGATCTTCCAGTAACTCAAATTTCACACAACCTTTAGGCGACAACAAGAATTCTGTTTTTTCTCCCATAGGAAATGTTATTGCAAGATAGAAAATAAGTTGCAGATAAGGGGTTGAGAGCAGGTACGCACTTTATTTGACGCATTCTCATCAGTATTTGATTTTAACATGTCAAGTACAGAGGAAAGCTCTGACTCCAAGAGCTGAAGGCGACTTTTTATTTGATTGCTGTTAATCATTTCATAAGAACTGGTCTCCTTCCTTCTGTCTAAAGATAGAGAAGAAACCTGCCTTGTTTCAAGTATTTCATCCCCCAAAGCATCTTTCTCACCTCTTGCTATAGTTCCATAAGAGAATATTTTATCAGCTGTACATTTTATATGAAATCAAAGATCAGGATATCCATAATTTAAGTATTTTGAAGACACCCTAAATAACCAGGTGCAATACCTTCGAATTTCATTTCTGAAATACCTGCCCTCTCAGCGCTCCACATTCTCCATGCATCAGGCTTAAGAGAATTTCTGAAACCATCAGTGTGACTAAGATTGCCGTCTGAATCATTGATTTTGCCATTATTGGGGTCTGATGCAGGTCTACAGTCTCTTTCTAGGTCAGCTGTCTTTTACAACATAAGAAGCCCAAGTACACATGCTTATCAATTTGCAAATCATTATTTCCCCCAATATATTATCTTTCCATCAACATCCATAAGAAAAAAGAAACAAAGAAATGCCAATAGGGGTGGGGAAAAAAGGTCATGCATCATAGAAATAAAAGAGGACATTAAATTTTCTACATAGAAATAAGAACCACAAGACAACTATGAAAACAATAACTTGATCAGAAAAACTTTAAACCCACCTCACTCTATGTATTGAAGTGGCAATGAGTTTTTAACACTTCATTTATTTAGAGAGGAGACTAAGCAATAAGGAGGGGGAGAGGGGTGAAATTGTGGGCATGTAGATACATATGTTATTCTCAATATAGTTCTCCGATTTAGAATTCCAATTGACAAGCACATACCCAGGATTCACATTTCATGTTTATTTCTATATTTATGAATTTGTAAATATAGCCCTCAACATCTAGGTGCTTTAACTTCAAAGTAACATAATGTCTTGTTTTGGGTGATAGAGAACAATAAGACAGATAGCATCAGCCACAAAGCCATTAACACAATATGATCATTCATTTAGTTATACAAGTGTGTGATTTAAAACGAAATAATGTCTCTCTTAGTATATTATTTTAGATTCATAATTTCATCTTTTACATGCATGCAATATAGATTTCATTATCTACTAGTTCCAAGAAAAAAAATTACAAACTGTAAAAATGGAATAAAAGAATGGCTTTTTTTTTAAGAAAAAAAAAAAAACTAAAAGGTCAACATACCCCATTCTTTGAGCTTTTAGACTGTAAGTTGTGTCTGGGATCACAACTTTGGACATGGGTAATTTCTTCTGTCTTCATCAAACCAAACCCAAAATTAATATTCCTTTCTTTCTCCAATCGGCTTAATATACCCTCAATACCTGAATCTTCATCACCTGCTTTTTCCCTGGATGCAAAGAAAAATCAAACCATGAAGAATTGAAAACTTAAGACTTAATAAGAGTTTGTCGAGGGAAAGAGAGTCATCAACTTGTATCTCTTTGCTTCTAATTCAGTTAACGACTTATCAATTTATACCGTGAAACAAGGTGTAAGAAAAAGATAAGACTGAATCAAAAAAAAAAATCCTAAGTGTTACTATTTTGCGTTTGTTTTTCACAAACAAGGGAAATATGACAAGATTGTAGTTTGAACTCTCCTGTCACATCCCAGTTGAACATAATTAGTAACCTTAAGTTCCAAGACATATAATTTATGTTCTTGGGCTATTTATCCACAATTCATAGAGTATCCAAAATGAAAAACAACAGCAAACAAACAAAGAAGGAAACATCCCGTAGGTCTCTGGGATAAAAGAATGCCCTACGCTAACTAGCACAGTATCGATTTCTTCATGCTCAATACTCTTCATATCTTACCAGGAGGCATTAAAGATTTTTATATTCACCAAATCAGCAAATCTGGTGCGAAACGATAATAAAAAGGGTTATCAATTAGCCAAAAGTTAGAAGCCTCACAATGATCTACCAGACGAGGAAGCTGAAGAATATGAACTAACATGAGAGTTAGAAGCTTCAGGGCTCCGTCCGACATCGTTCTCAAAAGCAGCCCCTTCAATCACCGGATTCTTCCATTCTTTATCTCTCATCGAGTTCAAGTCTATGTCATAACTAGTATGAACCCCAGCTCCCTCATTTGCACTATCATCCAAGTCCCAACCCGAAGCGAGCCATCCTCCTTGCTTCAAGATTGACTCAACAAGATCCATTCTCCCACCATCTATTAACTGTTTTTTACTAGGAAACGCCTCAGGGTTATCCGAATTTTTCATAAACTCCAAAATCTCCGCCTCCAGAGCAAAATTTCCTTCACTTTCCCAACTCGTTTTAC
Organism: Excoecaria cochinchinensis; assembly: GCA_947683425.1. Lineage (NCBI taxonomy): Eukaryota > Viridiplantae > Streptophyta > Magnoliopsida > Malpighiales > Euphorbiaceae > Excoecaria > Excoecaria cochinchinensis. The sequence goes on from CANTUQ010000045.1 coordinate 1,172,564, forward strand.
ACCTCCTAACAAACCCACCATAGCTCCAGAAAAAATCCCTGCAACTCCTGTTTTTGAAGTCAAGAAACCCCAATAAAGGGCCAGACTCCTTCACGGCAACAAAATGCAAAGACAAAAGCCGCTGTTTCTTCTTTCTTGAATACCCATCAAAGGGAACACAGGGAAACATATGGGGAGTCATATCAGTGGAAGAATTAGGCAACAGAAAGAAATGGAGTGGGGCGTTGGTAAAAGAGAGCATGGTTCAGGCATTTCGTCGAGCACTTGGAACCCAAATATAGAAAGGCGCGTAAGCTAAACGAAAGTTAAACCCAGGAAACGAACAATAAAAATAGAGGAGGAAAGCATAAAACCCATTAAAATGAAAGATAGAAAGCGACCAAATATATATATATATATATATCTAGAACAGTGCGTTGTCTATTTCTTGTTTCGGTGTCCTTTAGTTCTGTTAAGCCATGCGTTTTTAAACTGTGAATGCAAAAATAGGAATGTTTGGATAAGGTTTTAATTTAAAACTCCCCTGGGATAGAGCGAATCTGATGATGTGTGGAGTGGAGCGTGATCTTCAGCCTTTGCTTTGTCAATAAGACACCCCACCTCAGTCACCTGGCTATCATATTCATGATAAAGCTTCTTTAGTTTTTAACATACATCACATGAAGGGCATTTATGGCATAATCAGTACTATTGATATTTTTTTTTTTTTTTAAATGAATCATTGATACCTTAATGAAAAAAGAGAGCTTCCAAACTTTGATGCCACCAATAGTTCAAAAAAGAAAAAAATAGAAACTTTGTTAAGATTAAGGTTAAGGTTACCATGTTATTGTTTGCATTATGGTTTACTCTTCCTAATATACTTGATACGTACCATTTTACATACCATTTCAAGTCATCAATCTTACTATTTTACTATGTAAGTATTTATTTAAAAATTTTGAAAAAAAAAATTACATATTTATCTTTATTTATTATACACTAGTATATTTAATGAAATGTTAAATTTAGTTTGATGATGTAAAAATTAAACAGCGTACTTGAAATCAAAAAGGATAAATTAGTCTATTTGCTTATAAATTTTTATAAATCAAAGTTTTTTAATTATTTCCTTAATTTTCGTATTATCATGAGATTAACCGCTTAAAATAAGATGGAGGGAGTATCTCATTAAAATAAAAGCTTTATACATATACAAATAAATACTTGAACTTAACTTCATAATTCATTTAAATACAAGCATTTGATTTTATTAATTTCGCAAATAATAAACACAATTATGCACTATCTTTAGAAATTAAAGTGTGTAACACTTAACCGCATTAATATAGCATTATATAGCATCAAAATCAAAAAAAAAAGAATTGTTTCATTTTCAATTCCAATTTCAATCAATCTCACTATACATGTGAAATATAAATTTTTATTATAACAGTTTAAATATTATATCAACACGGTTGAGATTCAATTTTTTAAAGGTAGTGCTTTTGCTTAATATTTATAACGTTGGTAAATTTAAGTATTTAATAATAAAATTTAGGTGTTGAAATGAATTATAAATTTAAAATGATATGTATTTATATGTATTAAGATTAAAATAAATTTAGAATTATTGCATTGATGGCAGACTCGTCTGGGGCCATTTTAGTGTTGAATTATTTTGGACAGTCAGTTTTTGCCTCTTTTCTAGACGAACTAGCTTTTTTAATTATTGGGTCCAATCAATTTCAATTCAAATTATTTAAGAAAAATCTCATTGGTACTGCTAGCACAATTAAAAAGAAAAAAGGTTAGAATTTGGTTTTATAATAATAACTTAAACAAAATATAACTTCCATAATGATATATGTTTATAAACCAAAGGATATAAAATATAATTTTTTATTTGCACCATTTGTTCAGCAAGATCACCAATTCCTGTAATATTTGAAAACTCACTGCTAGACCTCATGTCAATAATATATATTTTCAATTGATTTTTAAGAATCATGAGCTGGATATTAGAAAAATCAATAGGATAAAATTGAGCAACACGAAATAACTTGCCTTTGTCATATGCAAAGAATGAATTTGCTGGACTTAAACATGCAAAACATAAAAACAACTCTGTATTCACCTCATTAAACCTATTATCAAGCTCTTGAAGTTGCATATCTATAACAGTACAAAATAACTCGACCTTAAAATGATGGAAGTTTGTCACTTTATCAACATTACGTCGAGACCTCCCCCGAGCAACATGCATATAATCCATACTAAGGACTCGTATATTGTGGCCATTACAAAACAAAGTCACCTCATCTAACAAAGAGTCCCATCCATCATCTCGCATTAATTGCAGGGGTTGCTTAGCTATCTTAACCAATGTCATAGCATTTATAATATCTTGATCTTTTCTTTGTAATGCTTGTGATAATTCATTAGTAATTTCTAAGATGTGTTTCATCAAATAAAGACAAAATGCGATGTCAAAAGATTGCAAAAAATCCAACAAAGTGCAAACTTCAACTTTTTGCTCAGACTTTCTATTCTCCATTACAAATTCAAGGACATCAATTATAGAAGAAAACATCCTAATTATGCTTATCAAAGTGTTAAAATGTGAACCTCATCGTGTCTCTCCAGCTCGTTTAAGAGTAGACTCTTGATTTTTTCCTTGACCACTTTCAAGTTCACCACTTTCAATTGCCTTTAAAACTTTGATAGCTTGAGACTCTAAAAGCATATCATGACGCTTGCAAGAGCCCCCAACAACATTCACAACACTTGATATTAAATTGAAGAATAATGCAATAGACATGTGATTTTTTGCAACAGCTACAAGTGCTAATTGAAGTTGATGTGCAAAACAATGAACATAAAAAACACTTTCATTCTCTTTTAAAATTAAAGGTTTGAGACCATTAAACTCACCTTGCATATTGCTTGCCCCGTCGTAGCCTTGACCACGTAATCTTGATATGCTTGGCAAATATTGACTCAATTGCAGCCTTTAGTGATAAAGCACTAGTGTCTCCAACATGCACAATACTCAAAAGGCGTTCACATACTTTACCTTCCTTGCTCACATAACGTACAACAATTGCTATTTGTTCTTTATTTGATACGTCACGAGTCGTCTATTAATATTGAGAATAAAGCAGTTCCCAAATGTTGTATGATAGAATTGGTGGTTTTAATTGCACAAGCACTCACAATATCCTTTTAAATATCTGAAGATATCAATTTTAGATTTTTAGGACACTTGTCTATTGCAACTCTTTTGACATCTTCATTATAATCACAAAAAAGTTTTAAAGTTGCCTTGAAATTTCCTGGATTAGTTTGAATCTATTGATTCATCATGCCCGCAAAAAGCTAAACCTTGTTTCAAAAGGAATCTTACACAATTAATTGAAGCAGGTTAAACGAGTTCGGTAGTCACTTCGAGCTTGGTTTGATTGCTTATCGACAATTTTTTGAAGATGTTGCTTTTGATTCATCAAAACTTGACAATTCTTTGAATCTCGATTGTGTGCACTATTAGGACCTCCAGTGTGTTCTTCTAGTTTTGATTTTTTCTTCCAGTTACTAAAACCTTCCAAGACAAATGCATCACAACTACCTCCATGCCCTTTACTATCTGATTTGAAAAGGCAGCAATACAAGCAATATGCTGCTTCCTTCACCTTACTATACTCCAACCATGTACGGTGTTCATCAAACCAAGATGGATTAAATCTCCTTAACACTTACCTTGTAAAGTTTGTTTAAAATTATGATCACGAGGTTGACAAGGTCCCTTTTGAAAATATGCTCTTCGAACTTCATCTCTTATGTTTGGATGATAATCCATAATTGGCTTTCGTAATGCAGGATCGAATGGAAGATTTGCTAAATCAACTTCATAAGTACTTGAATTTTGACTCTCTTTAGCATGACTTTCTTGATTTTGAATTGGTGGCAATGATTCATCCATATTTTCCTCTTATAATACCTTTCCATGACTAAAAAAAATAATAAAAAAGAATTAGTAACTATTGACAAATACAAATACAAATAATAATAATAATTATTATTAATCGGTTATTGTTGTTGTTGTTATTATTATTATTATTATTTTGATAAGCTGAATAATTTATTGCAAAACTTAGTGAGCCGAACAACAGATCAAAGAGCAAGAATATAGGGGACTGATAGTCCCAAGAACAACAAGAAAAAAGAAAACCACTGCTAAAAGAAACAACAAACCAGCCCAAACTCAAAAAAAAAAGATATAAACCTCTGCTAATATATAAACCTGCCATCACCTAATTGCTACCCAATCAACCAAACCCGAATGCAGAACCATATAACCCCTAGTACCAAAAAACCAAGAACAGCCAGACCTGTGAACAAAACTACAAAACAAGTTCCAACCCAATTGTTAGTATATTCTTAAAGGAATGTTAATTGACGACAAAACTACAAATCAAGAAAAAATGTCCATATTAAAAGATGACCATAAAGTATTATGCAGAAAGTCATGACCATAAAGTATTATGCAGCGCCCAAAATATGTATTATTTATACAACAATCCAATGAAACCAAAAAAACAACTATTGATACAACAACTCAATGAAACCAAAATCGAAAGAACTATAAAAAACCAAGGAATAGAGCCTCAAACACAAAGGAAAAATAAAACTCCTGCTACACACAGTGGCGACGCTAAACTAGCATAAGTATAATCAATTCATTATCAAACAGTTAAGAGCATAAGAAATTAGAATGAAATCAAGAAGAATAGATTTTAAGCAACGAAATCATCAATCAAGAAGAACAGATTTTAAGCAAAAATCTAAAATTGTAAAAACTAAATTACTAACCTTTAAGAGATATAAGAGATATAAAAGAAAAAAAAAATTATAAAATTAAATTATTAACCTTAAATTAAAGATAAATCTTTGCAATAGTACTTAGTTTCTTCTCAAATTAACCTGATTTTCCTCTAAAAATTTGAAGAGATAAAAAATAAAATTTTGTATTTTTTGTTTCAATAGAAGTGGAAATACAAAAGGATTGATTGATTAAAAACTTAAGAAACAAGTTAAGGAGAGATAGGTAAAAGTAAAATTTTAAGGGGGGCAAAATGGTCTATTTAATATATACTACAAAAATATATATATATAATTAATTTTTTTTCAAAAATTAAGGGGGGCAATTGCCCCTCTTCTCTTTCAAGTGGCGTCGCCACTGTTTACAAGATTGTAAATTGTTTTTTCTAATTAATTAAGTTGCTGTGTTTGGATTAAAAGTCTTTTGGTCCACAGTTTGTATGCTGACTCAAGTAGGGGTGTGCAACGGTCGGTTCGGTTCAATAACCGAACCGAAATAACCGAAATTACAATATTTTACGAAACCGAACCGAACCGAATTTGTATAATAACCGAATTCAAACCGAACCGAATTTGTCGGTCGGTTTGGTTCGGTTAACCGAAAATCCAAAATTATAATTAAAAAAATTATCTAAAAAATTATACAAAATTATAAATCATAAAATTAAAATTAAAAAAAATCAAATTAAAAAAATGTACATATATAATTTAATTTCAAACCCCTTAAATTGATAAAAAAAATACAAAAATAATTTTTTTAATGTAAAAATTGAATAAAATAATATATAAATTTAAAAGTTCAGTCGGTTCGGTTTTTCTTCGGTTTTTGCCTTTCAAAACCGAACCGAACCGAAATAACCGATGTACCTATAAATTTAAAACCGAAACCGAACCGAATAACCAAACCGAATTTAAAAAATCGATCGGTTTGGTTCGGTTTTAACCGAATTTTGCTCACCCCTAGACTCAAGCAACTGCATCATCTCGTAATGACTAATAATAACGCTGAGATTGGGACATTCTTTGCATTGATACTCACATTTCTACCCACAATAGATGTCATAACTTCTATAAAAACTGCGGTATTATTACTTGTATTGTAATTTTGAAAAGGCAATAATTTTTTCCCATGTTTTTGTTTTTTAAATAACCATACAATCTCTAAAGTTCATTTTAACAGAGATTTGCGTTGGATAGGTTTATAAATTAAGTAGGTACTTAACTATAGAGAGCGAATTTATTAATTTTACATGTCAACGATAATATATATATATATATATATATATATATATATATATATATATATATATAATCTTTTAGTTGTCCTTTTATTGGACTCACAAATATTATTGTCTAATTTCCTCACCCATTATGATAATTAATGAAATTCAACAACTAAAAATGATTTAATAATAATAATTAAAAAGTTTAATCTGCATGACGGAGAAATAGAGTGTTAATTAAGCACTAAAAATGTATATGTATTAATTTGTTTAGAAATATTTTAGTGATAAAACTGATTTCAATATAATGAAATATCTTAAATTTAAACCGATACTCTCTCGATTTCCTATAAAAAAAAAAATCCAAACCAAAACAATTGTCAGTTTGAGTCGAGATTTGTGATGGATGATCAGTTTATAGTTTAGAAAATTAAAGTTATTGGAAATTGATACTAATAATTCCATAAATACTCCCACACAAGTTTATTGTGCTTGACCTTAGTTTTTTTGGGCCATGCAAATACGATCCAATTAATTTCTTTAATGGAACATTTTATAGGTAGATTGTAAGAACTATTTTTATAATACTAATAAATAGTCAGATTTGCTGATAATACATACAAGAAATTCATTTGATAAATATAATAAATTATAGATGATGAGAAAAATCAAATTCTAATAAGAGGATAGCGCATTCATCTCCATATAGTTACAGACTGAGTCATGGTGTATGCATGTGGTAACCCCTCCCTCTCCCAACACATAAAAACCGGCGAGTGCGAAGAAGTGGAGCCCGAATATTCACATGTCATGAAACAAACTCTACCTTTGAGCACCTGAAAAAAAATGCAGTGCTTAACAAGCTGCTTTCAAAAGCCATCACTCCCGCCATTGGAAACAGATGAAGAAAAGCAGGAGGATGATGTTTTATCCAGTGATTCAAAAAGGAAGCCTGGTGGATGGAAAGCCATGCCTTTTATCTTGGGTATATTATTAATATTATTACTTTTCATTTGATTAACAAAATTAATGGATAAATTTCTTAGCTTTATATATATATATGATATGATTTTTGGTGTAGGAAATGAAACGTTTGAAAGGCTGGCTACATTTGGGATGTCAGGAAATTTAATGGTGTATTTGATGAAAATGTTTAGGATGGAGCAGGTCTCTGCTGCTAATGTTATCAATATCTGGTCTGGTATTAGTAATTTTGGACCTCTTGCCGGTGCTTTCATCTCCGACGCCTATGCCGGCCGATTTAAAACCATTGCTTTTGCTTCTTTTTCTGCACTTTTGGTATTTCCCCTCTTCAATATACTTACATTTATTTATATTTTATCCACTTTAAATTTCTTCAATAAATTATACAACTATTCGAACCAATCTATTTATGACATGCTTTCAAACATTTATATTATTTATAATTTCATAAGAATATAAATATAAAAACATTTAGTTTTATATGAGCATAATATTTTATTTTTAATAAAAAATTACTAAGATAGAAAAATAATGTAATAAAATTACTCATTTATAATTCAATGCATTTATAATCTATTTTGTTTATAACATGTTTAATAATAACTCATTTGTATTCTATCCATATATATATATATATATATTAAGCGTAAGAGTTGAATTATGACAAAATTGATAAGACGCATCTAGTGTCCATTTTGTAAATCACAGAAAGGAAAATTAATTTATGTTTGAGTATGCATGATTATGTTTTGTAAATCATAGAATTTTTGCAATTTTAAAATTTGAAATGCATTGATGAACAGGGGATGGTGGTAATAACCTTAACTGCATGGTTACCATTTCTGCATCCTGAATGCGATGGCAATAAGTGTGAAAAGGCCACAACACTTCAATTGCTGGTTCTATGTATGGGATTAGGGTTTCTATCAATAGGCACAGGCGGAATTAGGCCATGTAGTATCCCGTTCGGTGTAGATCAATTTGACAAGACAACTGAAGAAGGAAAAAAAGGGATTAGGAGCTTCTTCAATTGGTATTACGCCACATTTACATTGGTAAGTTTGCTGACTTTAACGGTGGTGATTTACATTCAAGACGCAGTGAGTTGGGTTGTAGGGTTTGGCATCCCTACTTTGCTCATGTTGCTGGCTATCATTCTCTTCTTCATCGGAACCAAAATTTATATTTATGTAAAGCCAGAAGGAAGCATTTTTTCTGCGTATGCTCATGTTTTTTCTGCTGCTTATAAAAAGAGAAAGCTCAAGCTTCCTAATGATGATGATGATGATAATGTTGATGCCATTTTTTATGATCCTCCACTCAAGGAGACTGTATTATTGAAGCTCCCTTTAACTAATCAGTACAGGTGATCTTGTCTTCATCATTAGATAACCTTTTGTATCTTTAAAAAAAATTTAATTAATCCATACTAAATCTGGTTATCTATTTGCCTCTCTTGTGCAGTTTCTTAAACAAGGCTGCGATCATACAAAAAGATGATCTAAAAACAGACGGTTCTTGTGCAAATCCATGGAGGCTATGCAGCGTTCAACAAATAGAAGAGGTGAAAACTCTATTCAAAGTAGGACCAATATGGGCTTCAGGCATTATAACCTTGACAGCCATAACACAACAAGGAACATTTTCAGTATCACAAGCTCTAAGAATGGACAGACACCTTGGTCCCAAGTTTCAAATCCCAGCAGGTTCGGTGGTTACTTGTTCAATGATGACAATAGCACTGTGGCTAACAATTTATGACAGGATCTTAGTACCTGCTCTTCAAAAACTTACTAAACAAGAAGGTGGCATCACACTTCTTCAGAGAATTGGAATTGGAATTATATTATCCATTTTAGCCATGACTACAGCTGGAATTGTTGAAAGGGAACGAAGGGCTCGAGCCATTTCGAACCCTGGTGCACCCATGTCAATTGTGTGGCTAGTCCCTCAGCTTGTGCTCATAGGCCTGTGTGAAGCATTTAGCTCCATTGGACATATTGAATTTTATAACAAGGAGTTTCCTGAGCATATGAGAAGTATAGCAACTTCTCTGTTCTTCTTGTTGTTTGCAGGCGCGGGCTACGTTAGCACCCTCATCATCAACGTTGTGCATAAAGTTACTCGAACTCGACACCACCAAGACTGGTTAACTAATGATTTGAATGCTGGGAAATTGGAATATTACTATTTCATTATCGCAGCATTGGGAATCCTCAATTTCTTAATTTTTCTACTTACTGCTTCACGGTATCAATACAAAAGGACTATCCCAGTAGAAGATAATCATTTGCAATGACATGGAGCTATAGGCAAATAATTTCAAGTTATCTTCAAAATTCTTTTAATTTTTGTATTGACAATGACAAAGAGAATGTCTCAACTCGACCACCCAGGCTGCTAGTGATCCCTGAACCGTCACAAGATTCAGTTTGTCGCCAAAAATTTTGTCGCTAAATATAGATTATGTGTTAGAATGATTTTTATGTTGCCGCTCAATGCATTTGTATTTTATATTTGGATAATTTTAAAATTCTATCACGATTGATAACATGTTTTTGTTATTCTTCTGTTGTAACTAAATAATTATATATATTGTGATCAAACTAATTAATTAACTCCATAATAGTAAGACATTTAAAAGCAATGGATATGAGCCAACAATTATACATCAAGCTCAACTAATACAGGCTCAGCACAAAGTTTACATAGTATCAGAATAATAAGAACAGTAATCCACATAACTATAAATTTTATATGTGAAAACAATGTGATCCTAAAAAAACATATAAAAGCTCAAATAAATATAAATAAAAGTGTTAGATTAAACAAATGAAAATTGTGCCATAATCAATATTTACACTTAAAATTAAGGAAATGTTGGAGAAAATCCCATATAGAATGTTTAAAGGATATAGTAAAGACTTATTTTGTTTATCGTGAAACTAACTCGAGAGTGATTGAAATCATTTTTAAAACAATGTCTAAACGACAAGTTTAAATGCAAATAGCAACGGATTTTTCTGTGGCAATTTTTTACCAACGAACAGCAATTGTTCGCTAAAAGTAGTCCTAACAAGCATATTTCCATCGCTTTTGGACATTTAGCAACCAAAATCCATCGCTATATATGTGTGTGTGTGAAACCTTAACGCTTGAATTCCATCATAAACTTTATATTACTATCAATTTTATATAAATATTGTAATTTAATGATCTCAGTAATATCAAAAAAGTTTATTTTTAAATTAATTACTCGATTCTCGTTAACAGTTTTTCTTATATGCAAAATTAAAAAGAAACTAGCATTAAAAGCCTATATTTTAAGTAATTATTTTATGCAAAATTCGTAATTAAGTATATTTTCCTAACAAATAATATGTCACATAGCAGCATGGGTTGTAGGCTTACTAAAAATCAATGACATTAGATTTGGAGTTTATAATGTGACAGTATGATATTAGGACTGAAATTAGTCGAGTGTACAATAAAATATGCCACTAATAATTTTCTGTGATATACTATTAATTAAATTTGTGACAATATTTTTTTGTGACTGATGGTAGAAATTGCAACAATAAATTCAATTGTCACACCACCAGTTGATTCATTTCAGTTTTTACTGATTCATTTGTGATAATATTTTAGAATCTGGGACAATTCTTTCACTCAGAATGGCCCTATCAATCGATTCAATCCAGACCATTTGGGCAATAAGTTTGAAATTGCATTTTCTTTGATTAATGTATGCTTCAAAGTGGGCTACAGATGGCCCATCATCATATATATATATATATATATATATATATATATATATATTTTGTGGGGGTGGGTTTGAAAATGCTGTTTTATTGGGCATTAAAGAATTTGATAAAGAAGTCTTTAAAAACTTGATAGATGTGCTGACATTCATCTTTAAAAATGATCTTGATTAAATGATACGAGATAATACGTATTATTTTCTTTTAATTAAATTCGAATTTTAAAAAAAATATTTTATTTCTTTTATAGACTTGCTGTGTGTGAATATGTATTTTCTAATAACTCTTGAAAAGTTTAATTTAATTAAGTGATGGAAAAACAATTAAAGAGGTTTGGCAATTGCGAGATATTAAGCTGAATAGAATGGTAAATATTAAAGAATAGTAAAGCTTTGTTTATAGTCACTAGAAATATTTTCTAGATTTAAAAATATACTAATTAAACTCAAGCCTGATATCTCTTTTCTACACAAAAAAGAAAAACCTTCATTTCCTCATTTAAAAATATACTAATTAAACTCAACCCTAATATCTCGTGCTGCTGACCAGGATTTGGTATTTATGTCCAAAAAGAAAAAAACCTTCATTTCTTGTCGTGTGAATATAAAGTTTGTTGTTTTCTTGTCTTGATTTATATGGAGCATGATTTTCACAACGGGACCAAAAAAAATAAAAAAAAAAAAAAGGGTAGAAGAAGCTTACCATTTAAATATCAATTTATGTAATATGTTATTTTTTATTAATTGATGAAAAAAGATATTTAAAATTGGACGAACCAAATATGTAACTATTTTAATATGCATGCATGATAGATATGGATATATTTATCATTGTGATGGTTATGAAATTAACAATTTGACTTGTACGTAGTTGGAGCCTACAACAACTAAATTATAAATCTACTTGTTTTTTCTTTTAAACATCAAATAGTTCCTGTATAAAATTTGTGTGAAATAAAGAAAAGTCCAACCTGGCGGCCTAATATATGAAGGACATTAATTAAAGATGATATATAGCTGTGTTTTGTCTTTACATTCTTCATTAGTCTGTCTTTTTGCTCACCAATGCGCCTTTTCTGAACTGCAATACCAATCTCCACCGTTCATTCATGCCACATCATTATCACTTACCCGACATAATGTGTATTAAATCTCAAATTTGAAAACTATATGGGTACAATTAGATATTTATGGGTTATTAAATTATATATGTTTTCGTCTAATCAATTAAATCTCTAATTTTAAAACTATATAAGTTTCAAAAAAAATATTGAAAATTATTTATCCAATCACAAACTAACATATATAATATATAAAAATTTATAATTAAATTGATATATGAATTTACTTATAAATCTGATTTAACAAGGGATAGAGTTCGAATTGATTTTCTCAATCAAAATTAATAGATAGTGAGATGTTATACCTTCCATCAGCACTGCCACTAAAAGAATACATAAAAAAACTAGTGGCAGATACACTGTTGAAGACTTTAAGTCAATATAACAAACAGTTAGTTCCAAAAAAAAAAAAGGGAAAGGAAAATTCCAAACCATACACAAATTAATCAATTATAAAGTTTCTATCCATATAGTATGTATGAACATATGAAGAAGTAGGCGTAAGCCTCAAATGCAGCACGCAATTAAAAAGCTAGTTATTTGTTTGTGCATGTGTTGGAACTTTATGACGAGAGGCATATGGGCCTATATATATATATATATATATATATATATATATATATATATATATATATATTCAAAGATAACAGAAAAATAAAAGGTGGTCAAAGTTCGATATAAATGCAAATTCGATCGCCTTAAAAATATATTCCGAATCTAATATGATTCTTCAATAATAATTTGTTTATTATTTGATATATTTATGATAAATTAGAGACATGATCAAAATCAGTTGAATTCAATATATTTATATTTCATAAAATTTCAACACATTAGATTTGACTTTACGGATTTGCTACATATAAATCACAAATAGATGGCACTCGGATCAAGTTTAGGTTGGTTTTAAATAATTTAATTTTTCTTTATGAATTTTAGAAGGAATTAAAGCTAAACATGAGGTTACCTAATGCAAATATCTTATCTCTTGTAAGGTTATGATGTTCATATCTCCATTTATAATTATATACACCAACAATTAAAAAATAATAATAATTTTAGCTTACCATTACCCTTTTAATTATTTATTTTATAGATAAATAATTAAATACATGAATACCTAAATCATATCAAATGAATAAATTCATATATCAACTTGATTAGGAAAACATTACTATCTATATATGCCCATAATACTCCTCGTAATTTTTATTTTCCATAATATCATCATTTTATTATTAGATTAATCTAAACGCTTATTAAGTTATATGTTATATATATATTATGCTCATTCATCTTCCAAATTATTACATTTATACTACACAAAAATATATATATTAGTTTTGTTCACACGTAGATAATAATCTTCACCGGCCTCTATAAAAATTTAAAATTAATATAAGGCAATAGGGGTGTTAAAAAATGGTGTAACCCATACAAACCGTTTAACCCAATCTGTCTAACCCATTTTTTTCATAATTTTAATGGATTATTATAACCCATTTTAAAATTTACAAAATATTTATATGGGTTATGGGTTATTATATAACCCAGCCAACTAACCCATCTAAATGTTGACTCCAATTATTATTTATATCAAAATATAATACAAATTTATATCAAAATATTTAACATATTTAAACTCGTATATTTATCATATAATGTTCTAAAATTTCAGTTTTCGTAAATAGTACTTTTCAGGTCGTGAATAGTGACATTACGGCGAACGATAAGCTCTATATATATTACATAATATATATAGATGACATGAAAATATAAATACATGTTTATTTAACTTAGAAGCTATTATACTTGTTTTAGCTTTTCGAAAAAAACACTTATAACCCCTTAAAATGTTCATCAAACATGCATGAGATATCTAAATGCTGACATGAAATTATATATCTATTACATAATTTTCATCAATTATTTAGGCATAATACATATGTGTGTATATATATATATATACATATATAAAGTGGTTCTATAGTTAGGAGACTAGCATTTGAGAAAATTATTTATCTTTTTTTTTTATTAATTTAAAAATTAAAACTTAATTAATTTGTTAAAATTTAATTACAATTCAATGAATGCATCCTGATGATTATCCATAATTCATAATCCAAAATAAAATAGATTGTTTTATTAGTAATGTATAAAAAAAAATGAAAGATAAGCTCTACAAAATATATTGCATTAAAGATAGAATATAAAGTACAGAATTATTATTTAAGTAGGATTCTCTAAGTCATATTTTGCAATAGTTCATTTTTCTTTTACATGGCAAATTACTGCTTCATGTAGGAAATTCGAAATTTTTCTCTTTATATTTTGCTCTATTTGTAGTTATTTATGTTTTCTTAATTTAATATAATTCATGTGTGTTTTACTGTTTTATCTTTTTATTTTCTCAAGATATTATTATTAAGCCATTTCAATGACTATGGTAAGCCATTTTAATGAATTTTTGTTAAATTCTTGGTTGAAATTTTAGATGACATGAAATTTTTGTGGACCATAGAAAATATTTTTCGACATTTATGGATATATTTTTATTAGAAATAAGAGAAAAATTATTGAGCCTAATAAATATTAAGTATAAAGCCTATTCGTATAACTAACTAATATTGATATAATTTTTTGGCAAACTTTTCACCGATAATCTTTCGAATCTTAGCATGGCAGTTAATTAGCAGTTTCCCTTCCAAATATACCACACTAATCTTTGGAATTAATTTTTTTTCATTTTTTTTACCACGCTATTCTTCGGAATTATTTTTTTTTTAAAATGAAATATGCATGTATTATTTAAAAAAATATTTACAATAATAAAATTAATATTTTATACTTAAAAAATATAAATATAGATAATATAAAATTTATATGTTAGAAAATTAACATAACACATATAACCCAGTCATAAACCAACCAACCCAATATAAAAAGTTTAAATTATAACCCAGCTGAATTGGGCTGGGTTCAACCCATTTAAAATTTTAGATGGGTTGGATGGAAAACCGATCGTTAGGGGTGTGCAAATGGTCGGTTCGATTTTGGACCGAACCGAACAGATCGAAAATCGAATTTTCTAGAATTTTAGAACCGAACCGCTGACCGAAATTTTTAGGACCGAAACCGAATAGACCGAATTAATTTTGGTCGGTTCGGTTCGGTCCATTCGGTTTTCTAGATGGAATGGGCTTAAACTGGTTATCTAAATCGGGTCGGGTTAAACCACCCATAACCGACCCGACAACCCATAAATTCATAACCCTCGTCTTCTTCCTCAATCCTCTTTTTACTCTCTCCCTCTCTTTACCCATTAAACACATCCCCCCTCTCTCTCTCTCTCTCTCTCTCTCTCTCTCACACTGTCTCTCTTTCTTTTTCCCTCTCTACTGCTTCTTGGATCGTCGCCGTCCGCCGCTCGCCCATCAGCCGCCGGTCCCCCTCCTCAACAAATCTAGTCCTCATGCCCCCCAACCTATCGCCCCTCTTTTCTCTCTCTCTCCCTCCCTTACTCTCGACAGATCCGTCCCCGTCGCCACTCCCCCATCGCCGCCTTTCGCCCCCACACTGCCATCGCCGTCGGTTTCCCTTCCTCAATCTCTACTGTGTTCGTTATTTTGTGTTGGGTTTTTTTTTGTTGAATCTTTACGTACTGTGTGTGTGTGTATATATATATATCCTGTGTTGCTTTTTTTTTTGTTAATCTGGATTATTGAATTTCAATTTGAAAAATGGGAGATTTCGAATGCAATACAGTGTATATATTATATATATATATTTGAATTTGTGGTATTATGTTTTTGAATCCATGGTTTTGGTGAATCCATGGTTTGGTTTGTTGATTTTTTCAGTGTGTTTATATATATATATATATATATATATATATATACACACACACAGAGAGAGGGGGGAACCTGTGTGTTCGGTTCGTTCCTGTGTTTATATATATATATATAAAATGGTGGGTATTAAATAGTTCGGTCGGTTCGGTTCCTTCGGTTTTGTAATTTTAAGAACCGAACCGAATGAACCGAAAATCGAATAAATCGAACCAAACGGACCAAAATCCATTCGGTTCGGTTTTCGGTTCCGGTTCGGTTCTGCACAGCCCTACCGATCGTAATCCATCCAATCCATCTTTGAACACCCCTATAAGGCAATACAATAATTAATTGTCTCCATTATTCATTTAAAGTGACAATAAATTGTAACAGTTATTTATTTGTGATCACAAGTTTTTTTTTTTTTTTGAACAATTGTGATCACAAGTTATTATCTTATCTATATTAACAATTATATATCTATCTCTCTATATATATAATTTACGAATTTATTTTAATTAATTTTTTATCCGATTGGTATTTTATTTAAATTTCTACACATTTTTACAAATCTCGCTAGATAAAAGTCAAAATTTTTAATATGCAATATATCGCATAAATCTGAAAATTAATAGTTTGTTCATTATTCTTGATAAATTTGGAAGCTGGTATGGGGAATTTAATTTTAAGCTATCTTTTTATTGATTAATTTATAATTACTTAATTTTTGAATATATATGTATAATAGTCGTTCAACGAACAAAACATTAATAAAAATCAAGATAATATATATAAAATTAAAATTAAAAATAAAAAGAAAAGAAAGGCAAGATTCGTTATTGATCGGCTCTCAGCCATATAATGCCTAAGGAGACATATAACCAGTGGCGTAGCCACATTATATTGAGTGGGGTCAATGACCCCACTCAATTATAAAAAAATTTAAAATTATATTTATAGTTTTAATTTTTTTAAAAAAATGACCCCACTTAATTATAAAAAAAATTAAAAATCACTCTATAAATTTATTTTTTGTTTAAATTGACCCATTAAAATATTTAAATGAATTCTTTATTTTTTAGTGATAAAATCCAAATTTGTCCTTAAATTGTTAAAAATAGTACATTTTTACATCTAAAAATTTATTTCTTTTTTTAAAAAATATTCTCAAGATATTAAAATGGTATAAATTTGCTCTTATTTAATACTTTTAAATGACAAATATGGACCAATTCAATAATTTAAGATAAATGTGAACCATAATTTCATATTAGCTATAAATAAAGATATTCATATTTACCTTCATAAACGTAAATATGTATAATTTTTAATATTTTAACACAATTAAAAAATTAATTTAAATAATAAATTTGTAATGATTTTAATATTTATATATTGCATATTTCTGCTGAAAATGTAGAAAAATTTCTCAATTAAACTAGAATGGCTATGAAAGCTACTTTTGATTTGAATTTAATTGCATAGGCATAAATAGCTACGTGGTTCGAGCGCATTTGGTTAAATATCAGGAGTAATTAATGTTTGATTAATTTAAAAATATTTAAAAGAGAATGCTTTCTTTTTTATGAATCTATTTAATGTGAATTTGAATTAATCAAACTAGTGGATTTTGAATTCCAAATGATTAATAAAGAATAATAATTTTACTTACTTTATGACAATTAAATAGGTACATAGAATAATGAATATCCACTGTATATAGCTGGGGTACGGGAAATTAAATTTTTCATAATATATCTTGTACCATCAATATTAATAATTCAAGAGACAAATTCTAAGTCATAATTAAACATATATATAATTGATGAATATATAAATGATACAAGAGGTAAATTTTAAGATATGCAATTAACTACAATTGACAAATTAATTCAACCACGGGGGTAAAAAAAGGGGGGCCAAATTTTCACTTTTTCAATTTAAAATTAATAATAAGAGTATTTTGTTAATAACTTAAGAAAATAATTAAGTTTATTCTTGTAAAAAAAAAAAATCCCATATTCTAATTTTGTATAGATTAATCCGTCTCCCCTTTTGCTAATGTTTCGTCAGCCATAGAATCACCCTATCCCGTCTCTGTCCATGTCCCTATCTTAAACACCTACACATAAAAATGCTTGTATAAATGGGTGTGCCTTGCCCAAGTAAAGAGAACTCAATTGCCAGAATATTCCACATGTCTTGAAAGCAGGCCACTGCTTCTCCATAACTTTTTGAGTTCTTGGAAACCAGAGAAACGATGGAGGTTGAGGATAAAAAGATAGCCACAAGCTCTTATAAATTGTACTGCTTCACTAAGTGTTTTCAGAATCCATCAATCCCTGAAATGGAACCACACCAAAAGCTTACTACTGAAGATGTCTCATCCAACCACGAAAAGATGCCTGGTGGATGGAGAGCCATGCCTTATATCTTAGGTATATATATTTCTCTTTTTATTTTCCAAACTCATTCCAATTACTTTTCCCTTAACGTTTGTATCCGAATTATAAGTTGTTTCTGAAGAAACAAAAAAATCCATATAATTGTTTAAAACTGTGTAAAAATTATAGTTATAGTTGCATTTTAACTTCAAAAATAATTTGAAACGTAAAATAGAGTCCCCAGAAAAATATGGAAGGTGAAATAGTATAATTTCTTCCATACTTTATCACACATATATATAAAAACAAATTCAACTTGGATTTTCATATATAAATGGGTGATGAATTGCTGAGGTAACTATGAGACAGAGAGTTTCAAGTGATAGATGGAAGTTAATGGACGTTTATGCAAGAAAATGATAAAATTAAATGACCATATATGGGTAAAAATAATCCAATAAATTTGTGTATGTCATCCACCCCATGAAAGAGTTGTAAGGTTAGTGGCAGTGGGTGAAGAGAAATAAATAAATAACTATTTTTTGGTAGAGAGTTTTGTTTGATTTTGTGGTCTGACACAAAAGTTGTGAGCGTTTTGGTGCAGGAAATGAAACGTTTGAAAGGTTGGCGACATTTGGATTGTTAGCAAACTTTATGGTTTATTTGATGAAAGTGTTTCACATGGAACAAGTCGCTGCTGCTAACGTTATCAATATTTGGTCTGGAATTACCAATTTTGCACCTCTCATCGGTGCTTTCATCTCCGATGCCTATGTCGGCCGATTTAAGACCATTGCTTTCGCTTCTTCTGCTGCGCTTTTGGTATTTTCTTTTCTCTCTCTCTCCACTGTACTTTCAGTTGGATGTTTATGGTAAAATATAGAGTAACAGTTGAAGGGCCTACTTGCATAGTTTTGAAAAGTTCATGGGCTAAAGATGAAGCTTTCCTTATTGACACGTGAATTCTTTATGCTTTGTTACGAGTCTTATGACAGGAGTCTCAGCGAAATTAAATTATTCCTACTTCCGTAACACGTCAAATTAAATTGATTAGTGAATTTATAATTAAGTTAATTCTAGAATGATTATGAAATTAAGGGCCTTGTCTCAATAATTAAGATATTCCTACGTATACCATGTGAAATAAATTCAAGCAACTTGACTAGAAAATGCATTGATCAATAATTCACGTTGACAGGGTAAATATTAAAAATTGCTATTATTGACGTGGTACTATTTCGGTAAGAGATGATGATGTGTCATTGTCCCATGCTAAATATTACTCATATATAGAATAAGGTATGAATTTCAAATTTAGCTATAAAAATCATTGTTGAGTAGCTTGAAATTTTGTGGTTGGTATTTTTTTAATGTTTTTTGGTAAGATGTGGTACCGATAAAACAATATCATTGCATTTCAAATTTCGTACGCACATATTATATTATACACAAATATTAACACATAATAATGAAAATAAATGTTTATGGGTCAACAAAAACATATGAAGTTCTTAATAGATTAAAAATAAATCATGAGTATGTGCGTACGAAATTTCCCAACCACCACCACTTCTGTTTGGGTTCTTTTCCATAATAATCTAGTGAAGTTAGAAATGGAGGAAAGGAAACTCTATACTTTAATTTAATTAATTAGTGAATTTTTTAATAGTAACCTTGTATTATAATATAAGTTTAATGTTATGCTTCTCTTTCCTTTTGATTAGAACTTAACACTAATTATATATGCTTGTTTTATTTATTTTTTAAAACAGGGAATGGTAATAGTGACCTTAACAGCATGGTTACCTTATCTACATCCAAATTGCCATGGTAATTACTGTGAAAGTGCCTCAACAGTTCAATTGGCGGTTCTATTTATGGGATTAGGGCTTTTATCAGTAGGCACAGGTGGGATTAGGCCATGCAGTATCCCATTTGGTGTAGATCAATTTGACTCAACAACTGAAGAAGGAGTAAAAGGGATTAACAGCTATTTCAACTGGTATTACACCACATTTACTGTGGTGATTTTTATCACTTTAACTTTGGTGGTTTACATTCAGGATTCTGTCAGCTGGGTTCTAGGGTTTGGTCTCCCTGCTGTGCTTATGCTCTGCTCTATCATTCTCTTCTTCATTGGAAACAGAATTTATATTCATGTGAAGCCAGAAGGAAGCATTTTCTCAGGGTTTGCTCAGGTTTTTGTTGCTGCTTATAAAAACAGAAAGCTTAAGCTTCCTAATGATGATGATAAAGTTGATGGCATTTTTTATGATCCTCCAGTCAAAGAGACTGTATTATCAAAGCTCCCTTTTACTAATCAGTACAGGTGATGAGTCTTTATCAATTAAATCTTTTCTTAATATTTGTTACCTTCCTATATTAATAAATATCTGTCATACTTTAGTTAATTTTAGAAGTTTCTTAAATTTTAAAATGAGCAATTATAAGACACTAAAAGATTAATTTATGTTGTCAATTTTTTTTCTAATTTAGTAACGTTAGGTGAGTAATGACACACCATTGACCCTTAATTTTAGGCATGTGAAGTATACATATCGCTTTTCCTTTTTGGTAGGGACTGGTGAATTAAGGTGTCCAAATGTAGGAAGACAATGGCTTTTAATTTATACTCAAACTACAATGATTATTTGTGGAATGTAATAAAATAATTTTTTTTTATTAATGAGATATCTAATTATTTCGTATATTATTATTTTAGAAAAAAAGAGCTAATGATATTAACAAGTATTAATAATAAAATTAAATACTACAATATACAGTTAATTATAGCTTTTTTTTTTTGACACAACTTTACCTTCACGGTAAAAATGATTAATGAGGAGACTCAAATCGATCATTATCTCCACTATCTACGTACTTTTTATTTTTACTTTTATTTATTTATTTATTTTTTGTAATGCGTAATATTGATACTGAATTTGGATCCTATGTAGGTTCTTAAACAAGGCAGCAATTGTAGAGACAAATGATCTAAAAACGGACGGGTCTCCTGCAAATCAATGGAAGCTATGCAGTATTCAACAAGTAGAAGAAGTGAAAAGTCTGTTTAAAGTAGGACCAATCTGGGCTTCGGGCATTATATGCTTCACAGCCATAACACAACAAGGAACATTCACAGTATCACAAGCTCTAAAAATGGACAGACACCTTGGTCCCAATTTTCAAATCCCCGCAGGTACAATTATTGTTTGTTCAATGATTACAATCGGACTATGGCTACCCTTTTACGACAGAATTTTAGTACCTGCCCTTCGAAAAATCACAAACCATGAAGGTGGGATCACACTTCTCCAAAGAATTGGAATTGGCATTGTATTCTCCATCTTAGCCATGGTTGTAGCTGGCCTTGTCGAAAGGGAACGGAGGGCTCGAGCCATTTCGAACCATGCTGCACCTATGTCAGTCTGGTGGTTAGCTCCTCAGCTTGTGGTCATGGGATTTTGTGAAGCCTTTAGCTGCATTGGACATATTGAATTTTATAACAAGGAGTTTCCTGAGAATACGAAAAGTATAGCAAATTCTCTCTTTTTTTGCTCCTTTGGAGGGGCTAACTATCTTAGCAGCTTCGTCATCTCCATTGTGCATAGAGTTACTCGAACTCGAGATCACCCAGACTGGTTAACTAATGACTTAAATGCTGGGCAATTGGATTATTTCTATTTCCTTTTGGCAGGAATGGGAGTCCTCAATATGTTCTATTTTCTGTTTTATGCTTCTCGGTATCATTACAAAAGGACTGCCCCAATACAAGATAAATCTTACCAAGATGTGGAACTAAGCTTGAACCAAAAAATTCCTAGTTAAGTTCAAACTTCTTTTATCATTATCTATATATGTATAAATAAATCATATGTTTATAGTTTAGTGGTCAAGTGTCTCTCTTCTGGTTGCAAAAGCAAAAGAAATTAGAAATGTAAAAATAAACATGGAGAAAAGAAAAGAAAAAGTTATTGATCATGTTTAGCTGTTTCTCCTTGATGTTGACCCAAGCTATAGAATTCAGAGATAAAGGCATGCGTTATGGCATCGTTTTGGATAATTTTTGTTGTACCAGAAAGTAGTATGGTATGGAGTCGTTGCTTATTATCCCGATAAGTTAGTTTTTGGACTGAGAATCACACAAATGATTATAAGGATAACTTTATATTTATACAAATAATATTGTCTACGATAACACGTTAAGAAAATAGACTCGACTACACGTTAAGAAAATAGATTTGAAATTAATCATCTTAAAAGTTATATATATATATATATATATATATATATATATATTATTGTCTTGGCATAAAGAGACAAAACTGTTGTTTTTTTTTTATGGTAGGGAAGATATTAATTTGTCGAAGAGAGTAAAAGAGTTGAAAGGATAAAGCACAGAAGAGTAAGGAGACAGATGTGTGAGCAGAAAGAAGTAGCAAGGACATTGAATTAATAATTGTAAAAATGGAAGGCTGTTGTGATTAGAGAAACAGTGGTTGAGGATGAAGATAGAGCCACCCGCGAGCTTGATACTTCTCAAATTAAAGGACACTTCATGGAGATTTTGTGGTGTGGGGTGATAGTTCTTTTTGAAGGCTTCTCTTTGTGCTTTTCTACTAACTTTCCACCAAACTCAACCATGCTTTTGTACCAATAATTATGACTCCTATTCCTTTAAGTGAATTTATTTTACATTATAATCATATATTTTTATTTACCACTTTAACAAAATTAATTATATTTTTAGCTTTATTAATATTTTGCTTTACATAACATTCATTTTAATATACAAAAATCTAGTTGCAATATTAATGTTTTGTTATAGTTTTTTTTTTAATCTGAATTAATATTATAAAGTTTAGTTTTCTTTTTTGCTTGATCAATAAACGAATACGAATATTTCTTTTTTAACTCAATACTAAAGTATTTGGGTTAATATTGAAAATGTGATAATTAAAAAAAATATCAAAATTTTTACAATTTAAATAAAATTACAAAATATGAAAAAAAAAAAGTTAAATATTTGGCGTGTTTTGTATTTATTCGTTAACAATTCTTTAATTAATATAGGAGTACAAATAATATATGGTATATTTTTGGCGATTGATAGGACTTGGAAATGGAAATTTTTGTCCAATTTAGTGTTTTTGCAAGTCATTCATGAAATAATAATTCTATATAATAATTATTTATTTAAGAATAATTCTAAAAACAATTATTTTTTATATCAATTTTTACTCACAGTATTTAGTATAGTTTTTTTTTCTGAAATTAATGAGCGGGGTCAATATGAAGCCCATCAATAATGAGGTAGAGCGTCTGGTTAAACGGTTAATTCCATGGAAAATATCAAATTAAGGTGGCCATTGTTTGGTGGGATGGTAATGGTGACCCCTTTGCATGCTTCTGACATATGTTTCAGGTTGATCGTGATGCTAATTTCTCTTAAGGAGCTCAGCCCATGATTTTTGCTACCTACTCCAGGAGATTATATCAAAAAAGATATATATATATATGTGTGTGTGTGTGTGTGGGGGGGGGGGGGGGGGGGGGGTGTTTGTGTGTCAGATTTGAAGGATGTAGTGACTAAGTCAACTGCGTTTAACTTTTGTTGTTAATGAAAAATAGACAATTGATAAATTAAAAACTCAAAATATAATTAATGTAGGGATTGTGCTAATAAAATATCATCAACATTATTTTAACTCTAATTTATTCCTAATATTTCAAACTGTTAAGGCATTGATTATTCTTAAGTGTACCTAAAATTTTTAAATATTATATTTGAATTTTAGAAGTGGTCGAAAACTCTTAAATTTAGTCATTTTGAATGATAAAAAGGCTTTAAATAATCTAATACGTCTTAAATTTTTCTTGACAATATTTACAAAAAGTTCAAACTATAGTACTCAAAAAATTTCTAGTATAGAGTAGTGGGCTTATATAAATTGGTATGAGAGTTGTGGTAGAAGTATTTTGAAATTATTTTATAGATTTTAAACGTATTTTTAAAGGAAAAATAAATTTTAGGAAAAGAAAAAAAATGTGTTAAAAATTGAAATATTAAAGGCAAATTAGATATGAGAAATACATTTGAGGCAAATTAAATTTTCCATCAAAATGTGATATATAAATCAAAACCTTGTCTATTTCATGAATATTGATTAAGAAAGCTATAAAGTACATCTTATTGGATATCATGTTTGAATAGCTTTGATTAATTGAATTCACCCACTTCAAAAGGCAATAATCTTCTTTGACATCAACTCCATAACCTAAGTGGTCCACTACTTGATTTTCATATCAAAATTGAACACTGAGATTCACAAATAATATCACATAAATCTATTGTACGAATTATTCATAACATTGCTATTTTATGTTGGATTTTTTCTGATATACTAACAAAACAAAATGCATATATTTTTTTCGTTTCACATTAGTTTTTTAGACCAAAAAAATTATTATAATTTACTAAAATATCATATTTGTTGTGGAATATTCCTATTTGGATGAGTACCTTAAATTCTAATTAGACTCTAAGTCTACTAATAATATATTTCTAATCAAATTCTATTACGAGTTCGTTTTGCCTATAAATATGCTATTTGTACTATTAAAGATACGCAATAAAATCATCAGATAATATATTTTTCTCTTTCTCTCCATATTTTTGCTTTGATTTTAACTTTTATTTATAACACGTTATCAGCACGATAGTTTCAATTGATTGTTGAAAGTCAGTGGTTTACGACAATCCCACTCGAAAGAATCAAGAATTATAATTTACAAGATTAAACGATAATTCCATATAAACTTGATGTTATGGAGGATGACATATGTTTAGTGGACAGTGGCATAACTCACACTATTTTTCGTAACAAAAAAGTATTACTTATAATTAACATTAGCTGAAATTAATGTTAATACAATATCTGGTTCAACAAATGTAATTGAAGGCTCTGGAATAGTCAATTTTATGTTCCCAAATGGAACACCATTATACATTGATAATGCGTTATATTCTAGTAGATCTCGAAAAAATCTATTAAGTTTTAAAGATATACGCTGCAATGGTTATCATATTGAAACCACAAATAAGGGAGCTATTGAATATCTATATATAACTTTCATAAAATTAAACCAGAAGTTCATATTAGAGAAGTTTCCAAGTCTCTCAACTGGATTGTATTTCACCAAAATAAAGATAGTTGAATCTAATTATATGCACCGGAAGTGCTCAGATCCTAAAAATTTTATACTTTGGCATGATCGTCTTGGTCATCCAGGTTCAACCATGATGCGACGTATTATCGAAAATACAAATGGGCATGGATTAAAGGATCAAAAAATTCTTTTATCTAATGATTTTTCTTGTAATTCTTGTACACAAGGTAAATTGATTGTAAGACTTTCATCATCCAAATGAGTCTCCTGTAATTCATCCACCTTGTGGACCATTTCGATATTTCATGGTTTTAATTGATGCTTCAACGCGATGGTCACATGTATGTTTACTTTTAACTCGAAATATTGCTTTTGCTAAACTTCTTGCTCAAATTATAAAGTTAAGGTATAGTTTTCCTAATTATCCTATCAAGACAGTTCGCTTAGATAATGCATGTGAGCTTTCTTCAAAAACATTCTATGATTTTTGTATGTCAATTGGAATTAGTGTCGAGCATTCCGTTGCACATGTTCATACTCAAAATGGTTTAATTGAATCTTTTATTAAGCGATTACAATTAATTGCTAGATCGGTGTTTATGAAGTCACAACTTCCTGCATCTTCTTGGGGATATGCAATTGTTCATGCTGCATCTTTAATTCGTATGCGACCGTCCACATATCACAAGTTTTCACCTTTACAACTTGTTTTTGATCAGCAACCTAATATATCTCATTTTAGAATATTTGGTTGTACTGTTTATGTTCCCATTGCCCCTCCTCAACAAATAAAATGGGTCACCAACGACGTCTTGGTATATATGCTGGTTTTGATTCTGCATCTATCATTAGGTATCTAGAACCTTTAACTGGTGATCTCTTTAGAGTAAGATTTTTAGATTGTCAATTTGATGAATCAGTTTTTTGTCAATTAGGGGAAGATAAAGGTAAAGGGCTAAAAGCACAAAAAATTAGTTGGAACACTCCAACCTTGTCCAATTATGATATATGCATAAATCAAATTAATTGCCAGATATCTTCATAGACACCCAAAAGATCACTAAATCCCATATTCCTACTGCCTATGTACCTGCAAGATTAATTACCCCTGCAGGATTTCCAACAGGTACGGTAGTTAATGAATTTAACATACGCCAGAAACGTGGTAGACCTATTGGTGCAAAAGATATTATTCCTGAAAGAAAATGAAATTAAAAAATATTCAAAATGATACTCCGGAAGAGAATAAAAATAACATAGATCAACAACTTCATATTTCCAAAGAAATAACCCCAGAAGTGGTTCCGGTACTGGAAAATTATGAGATCTCATTAAATTATGAAAATATGTGGGATAGAAAAGACATAGTTATTGATAATGTGTTTGCATATGCAGTTGCTTCTAAGATAATCAATGATAATGAGCTTGAGCCTCAAACTGTAGAAGAATGTCGACATCGAAGTGATTGGCTCAAATGGAAAGAAGCAATTCAAGCTGAGCTAGATTCATTAGCTAAGCGTAAAGTATTTGGACCAATAGTCCAGACACTAGAAGATGTCAAACCTGTTGGATATAAATGGGTCTTTGTTCGTACGGGAAATGAGTTAAATGAAATTGTGAGATATAAAGCATGACTTATTGCACAAGGTTTCTCACAAAGACCCGGTATAGATTATGAAGAAACGTATTCTCCTGCTATGAATGCAATCACATTTAGGTTTTTGATTGGTTTGGCAGCCTCTGAAGGGCTTGATATACATCTAATGGATGTGGTAACATACTATTTATATGGATCATTAGATAATGACATATATATGAAAATCTCTGAAGGATTTAACACTACAAGAAAATTGACTTTTAACGACCAAAATTTAACGAAGGGATAAAAATCCGGTCGTTAAAATATACAAATAACGAAGGGAAATTAATCCGGTCGTTAGTTCTTAAATTTTATTGTTATATAACGAGGGGATTAAATCCGGTCGTTAAAACAATAAAAATCCGGTCGTTAAAATATACAAATAACGAAGGGAAATTAATCCGGTCGTTAAAACTCAAATTTTATTATTATTTAACGATGAAATTATTTTCGGTCGTTAAAAGGCCTAAAATCCGGTCGTAAAAATTTATCAGTAGCGAAGGGAAATAAAGTCGGTCGTTAATGTTTAAATTTTATTACCATTTAACGAAGAGTTTAAAATTCGGTCGTTGAAATATTATAAATCCGGTCGTTACTGGTCTAGGAAAATTGGCGGGACTTCAATAAAACTTACCTCCAAAATCATTGTTTATTATTTAACATAAAACTTACCTCCAAAAATATAACACAAAACTGCCATTCACGCACAAAACTAAACCTTTGCTATTCAAAAAAAACAACAAGCACGGCAGATGAAAAAATAGCAACAAAATCACAAAACCCTTTTCAGTTTCCTATATTCCCACCTAAACTTCGATCTAGGGTTTCATTTGATCTACAGCCAACCTAAAAATCGCAAAACCCTTTTCATTTTCCTATCTTCCAACCTAAAAATCGCAAAACCCTTTTCAATTTCCTATCTTCCAACATAAAAATTTCTTTATCTTCTTCTCGTCGAATAGGGTTTTTCTAATCTTCTCTTCATTTGAGGAATTGCATATCTACTAAGCCAATCGATCTGTTATAATAGGTGAGTTCAATAAATTGGCTATTTTTGATATTCTGGATTATTTGATTTTCAAAACCGTATCTGCTTATGTTTTTGTTGGAAAAAGATTGATTTGATTTTGGTGATATGTGATTCTTGTTCATTTTGATTCCCCTTTTGCTTTTGATTCCCGTTCTATTTTTTATTCCCCTTCTGCTTTTAATTTCGTTATTCTTTTGATTCTTGTTCGGTTTTTATTCTTGTTCTGTTTTTGATTTTCGTTCTGTTTTTGATTTTCGTTCAGTCTTCTTTTGATTCCCGTTCTTCTTTTGATTCCAGTTCTAAATGCTTTTGATTGATTCCCATTCTGCTCTTGTCTGATTCTCTTTCTGCTGTTGAATGATTCTCAAATAATTCTGATTGTTTTCAGGTTATCAGTCTTCAAGTCTTCAAATTTGCAAGGTAAAATTGTGATATCAGGTAAAATTCTCTTTCTGCTGTTGAATGACTCAATGTAATTGTTAATTTGCTTCTTTTCTGCTCAATGTCATATTCTGGACCAATTAATTTTCATGATGTTTATACGTTCTGTCTGTGGTTTATACGTTCTGGATGTTGATGCTGTTGCCATTTTTCTCTGGGTGTTCTTACTGTGTTCATGCTGTCTGTGATATGCTCAAAGTTAAGCCATTGCTGTCTGTGAAATGCTGTCTGTGATACGTTGTCTGTGATATGCTCAAAGTTAAGCCATTGCTGTCTGTGAAATGCTGTCTGTGATACGTTGTCTGTGATATGCTCAAAGTTAAGCCATTGCTGTCTGTGAAATGCTGTCTGTGATACGTTGTCTGTGATATGCTTTATATCTGTGATATGCTCAAAGTTAAGCCATTGCCATTTTGTTGATCAATGTGGTCCAATTAATGGTATAATTTAGCATACGAAATTATTTATTATCAATAACAATCTTGAAATATGATAAAGCCTCTAAGAATGTTATCTATATTAATTTCATTTTTAGGATGCATGCATTTTATTGATTTTATATAAACATCTATATATGTTAATACATGTACCTATAATAATTACAGTAGTGCTAGACTCTAATAGGCTTATATATGAGACAAAGTCAAAAGTCCCCTCCAAAACTAGGGAAAAAAATAATTTATATGAAAAAATAGTAAAATTATAATAATACCACTAAACTTCAAACTTAAAAATAGAAGTCTAAACGTTATTTTTTAGACCCGAAATAGGCTGTTACGGAGGGCAGTGCCCCCGTAAAAGTCGACCGGCTCGGAATGAGCTTTCCGAAAACATATTATAATAAGCAATCGGACACTTGTAGCAAAAGCTATAGCAAAAATAATATTTACCGTAAAAACAAAAGATATTAATGATGATTGAGCCATTTACCTCGCTCCAAATATTGAAAACCCAACTAGTCTTCATTGTAATTTTTATACTAAACACTTTATTACCATAACCGTATTTAAACAACAAATCTGTTGAGTTTAGTGTAAGATTATGGGGTAATTTTGGGCAAGTTTCTGCTATTTTATTGGTATACTGTAGGCAAGTGTGAGGGATTTGTTAGAGTAATAAAAAATTGGGTTTTGGTCTATGCTTGGCAATAAATCGTTGTTATATGAATGTATAGCTTTCGAAGAAGAGCTCAGCGTATGCTTTGCTTGAAGGAAATTGCTGAGAAATATAATATTATATAACTCATGAGCAGGATCACATTCAGCTTTTTAATTAAATAATTAAAAATTAATTAGCTTGTTGGGTTAGTTATGTTGTGTGAGATAACTAAATTGAAGAAAACAAGTGGAGTATTATGGACAGCCATATACAATCAAGGATAAATTTGAGAGTGATGACATACTTGAGCAACGTGAGCATGTCGTGAAACATATGAGAACCTTATGGAACAACTGGAGAGGAGAGATGCATTTCAAAAATGTGAAGTCTAGGTCACTTCATGAGGCTATGAAAAATATACCAAAAGGGGTGGAAAAGAATGGTTGGTCAAAGAGCACTTTTTTAGCAAAAAGTTTCAGGTATGACATAATATACTTTTCTTTTCATATTCAAATTACAAATTTACATGTTATATTATTAATGTAGGAAACAAGTAAACGGAACTCCATTAATAGGTCCAAGTTGAATATGCCTCATCGTACAGGCAGCAAGCCTTTTAGACAGATTATGTATCAACAGGTGATTTACCCTTCTTAAACATTATTAGAGAATTTATTATTACTTTTGAAATTTCTCATTTATTAGCCTAATTCTGTTGTGAAGGGAGGCAAAGATGGTAACCCACCAGACTTGGCTACCATGTTCTTTGAGACCCGCAAAAAAGATGGCAAACTTGTTGAAACTACCATAAATGAAAGATATGTGTGTGTGATTGATTTGATTTCCATTATACTGTTTTTTATTTGAAATGTTGATACATTTAAAATTATTGTTGTATTTTTATAGACTCAAATTCAAGAAGTTGTGCAATCGGAACCTTCTCTTTCCAATATAGAGGTAGCAGAAAAAGTCTTTGGACCTCAACGGAAAGGTCATGTTGCGGGATTTGGTGGTGGCATAACTGCAAGGCATTTGAAAGGGACTGGTTCATCAAAAGAGGCATTGTTATCTAAGCTACACAAAACTGAAGAAGAAAACTAAGAATTGAAAAGAAAACTCGATGCCTTTGAGGGTAAATTGGCACGACTCGAAGCTGCAATCTTGGTTCAGCAATCTAATGTCTATTCTGAATCACCATCTTCAAGTGAATTCCCAGCAGAATGAAATATTTAACAGGTAAGTACGCAATTCACATTATGAAACATTTCATAATTTCTTATTTCATGATTGTAATTATGCTTTACAGTTTTTTCTATATTTTATCTTTGTACATAATTTACAAGTATAGTTAGTGAACACTTAATATGAATTGTTGAGTATTTATGTGGCTATAATATTGTTGAGAACAACTTTGTTATAGATAGTTAATGTATTATCATAGTATCCTTGTATTTTGTATAACTGATGTAAGTATTGAGTGGACGATATTTGTAAATTATTATATGAGTGTGAATGAACCTAAATTGGAGGATGGGCAATCTTGTGTTGGAGTATGAATTGGAGAAGGGTGAATAAAGATATGCTTATTTGAAGTGTAAAGACTTTCTGTTTACAGGAGGATAGGCAATATTATAGAGGAAACTCTGCCGAAATTTCGGTAGAATTGGGTGGCATATTTGTGTTTTGAATAAATAAATAGTAAAGTTTGATAGTTGAAACCGTTGTATGTGTATATATAGTTTAAGGGTGTTACAAATTAGTATCTGTAATTGGATTTAAAGTCAAATTTTTTTCTCATACAGTTGTCTTCCCATTTTAATGTAAGTTGTATTCTATTTTTTTTATTATTATAATGACATTATACTTATGATTATTTTTTACATTTTTTTTGCAGCCCTTGTCATTTTTTGGATATTTTGAAGTGCATATACAATTACACTTGTTGGATTTTGGATATTTTGAAGTGTATATATAATTACACTTGTTGGGAGATTTTGAATATTTAAGGTAAATTATATTCAATTATTTGGCCTTTTGATTTATTGTTTTTATGCATGAATTTTAATTATAAATTTATGTTTTAAATTCTACAGGTTTTCAAAACAGTGGACAATGAAGATATAAGGTTCATTATTCATTCTTTTAGAATTTTTATATTCTAAGGTCAATAGAAAATGATATAGACAGGGGCTGTTTTTATATTTTATAGTATATGATACAATTTCGAAATATCGATATATTTTGTATATGGTATTTTGCAATCTATGACAAAACTATTTATTATAATTTTGGATTTATATATGTGTGTCAATGATGTGTACATGTAATAGTCAAATAAAATATTTTATTTATTATGAAAATTATTAATTTCTGAATTTTCTTTGAATGATGAAAAATTCATGACTATTTTTAACTACCGAATATTTTTTCATTGATAGTGAATATAGCGAAAATAAAAACTTATCGGTCAACAGTATCCTCAACGACAAAAAACTTTTTCATTGAAAGCGAATAAAATGAGCAAAGGGAAAATACGATTAGTAAAACAATATTTGTAACAAGGTTGAAAAGTGAATATAATTATTGAAATAAAAATCTAGTCTCTTTAACGAACTAAAATCCCTAATTAACGAATGAAAAATTCGGTCGCTAAAACGTATCTTTCACGACCGAAAATCCCTTCGTTGAAAGTGAATATAATTAACGAAGGGAAAATCCGGTCGCCAAAAGGCATTTTTAACGACCGGATATCCCTTCGTTGAAAGTGAGTACAATTAGCGAAGGGAAAATTCGGTCGCTAAAAGGTATTTTTAACGACTGGAAATCCCTTCGTTAAAAGTGAATATAATTAGCGAAAGGAAAATTCGGTCGCTAAAAGGCATTTTTAACGACCGGAAATCCCTTCGTTGAAAGTGAATACAATTAGCGAAGGGAAAATCCGGTCGCTAAAAGGCATTTTTAACGACCGGAAATCCCTTCGTTAAAAGTGAATATAATTAGCGAAGGGGAAATCCGGTCGCTAAAAATCACTTTTCAACGACCGGAAAAGTTCCGGTCGTTAAAGGTATTAACGACCGGATGCAATATCCGGTCGTCTATACCTTTAACGAAGGGGCTTTTACCGACCGGATTTTTCGGTCGTTAAAGGTTTTTAACGACCGGATTTTAACTTTTAACGACCGGATTTCCTTTCGTTAAAGAGCATTTTTCTTGTAGTGTAATATGCCTGAAGCATGTAATTCAAAATCCCAACAAATGTATTCAATTAAACTCCAAAGATCTTTGTATGGATTAACGCAATCTGGACGTATGTGGTACAATCGCCTAAGTGAATACTTAGTGAAAAATGGATATGAGAATAAATTCATCTGTCCATGAGTTTTTATCAATAAGATGAATTCTGGATTTGCTATAGTTGCAGTTTATGTTGATGACTTAAACATAATAGGGATTCTATAAGAGATCTCTATTA
Source organism: Excoecaria cochinchinensis (assembly GCA_947683425.1). Taxonomy (NCBI): domain Eukaryota; kingdom Viridiplantae; phylum Streptophyta; class Magnoliopsida; order Malpighiales; family Euphorbiaceae; genus Excoecaria; species Excoecaria cochinchinensis. Next base: position 1,205,573 of record CANTUQ010000045.1, read on the forward strand.
CTGCAGAATATTTGATAAAGGAGTTTGAAATGAAAGATCTTGGAAAAATAAAATTTTGTCTTGGGTTTCAAGTTGAATATTTGCCAAAAGGAATTCTTATGCATCAATCATCCTATATAGAGAAAATCTTGAAACAATTTTATATGGATAAATCCTATCCATTAAGTATTCTAATGGTTGTTCGCTTTCTTGATGCCAAGAAAGATCATTTTCGTTCACAAGAAGATAACGAAGATATTCTTGGTCCTGAAGTATCATATCTCAGTGCAATAGGTGCACTTTTATATTTTGCAGATAGCACTAGATCAGATATAGGTTTTGCAGTTAATTTGCTAGCAAGATTTAGCTTTGCACCAACTATAAGACATTGGAATGGTATAAAACATGTTTTACGTTATCTTCGTGACACTTCTGACATGGGCTTATTTTTTTCAAAAAGAGCAAAGTCAGAATTGGCAAGTTATACTGATGCCAGATACCTATCAGATTCTCATAAAGCTCGGTCACAAATAGATTATGTATTCACATATGGTGACACTGCTATTTCTTGGCGATCTGTGAAGCAAATAATCACTGCTACTTTTTCAAATCATTCAGAAATATTAGTCATTTATGAAGCAAGTCGTAAATGTGTGTAGTTGAGATCCATGACCTAACACATTAAAGGAGCAAGTGGGTTAGTGGTAGAGAACAAGGCAACAAAATTACATGAAAATAATGCAGCATATATTTCACAACTTAAAAGTGGCTATATCAAATGGGATAGAACCAAAAATATCTCATCAAAGTTATTTTATACTTATAAACTTATGAAGGAAGGATAAATTGACGTTTGCAAAGTTCGCTAAAGTGACAATCCAGCAGATTTGTTCACAAATATCCTATCAAGTTCAATTTTCAATAAGTATGTGCACAATATTGAAATGCGCTAATTGAAAGATTTAGTGTGATTCTTTCATTTTTGAGGGGAAGTACCTATAAATATTTTACTCTTTTTCGTTCGCTAAGTTTTTATCCTATTTGATTTTTCTTAACAAGATTTTAACGAGACATGTTCATAGTGTATAGTTATCTAAGGAGAAGTGTTTTGAAATATTATTGTGAAATATTTCTATTTGGATAAGTACGTCAAGTTCTAATTCGACTCTAAGTCTGCTAATAACATATTTCTAATCAAATTCTATTAGTAGTTCGTTTTGCCTATAAATATGCTATTTGTACTATTAAAAATACACAATAAAATCATTAGAAAATATATTTTTCTCTTTCTCTCTATATTTTTGCTTTGATTTTAATTTTTATTTATAACAATATTATTAATTATTTATAATTATATAATCTTACAAGTTACAAGTAATATCTGTTCGGTTTGTTTATTTATTTATTTTTATCGGTTTGTTTATTTCTTTTTATTTATTATTTTTTTTGGTTTTATCACTTTGTTTGGATTGAACACAATGATTTCTTTGTGGAAGCAACTTTCAACTTTTTTTTTTTAATTTCAGTTCTTCAGTTATTTTCTGTTATCAACACTTTTTAATTCGACCTTCATGAAATTGACAATTTCTGCATCTATAAAACAACAAACCATCGCAATCATTTACTTGTGTCTTTATTTCTTTTTATTTTTTATTTTTTTGGTTTTATCACTTTGTTTGGATTGACAACACTCTTTAATTGAAGATTCCTACACGTTTATGCTATCCTACGTATGTCATTGCATTCAACCTGCTACAGATTCAAGATAAAAAAAAAAAATGATAAAATTAAAAATGAATTAAATATATATGTATGTATATATTTATACTAATATTCTACTTATCCTATCATTTTTGTTTTATTTTCGGATTTTTCGATTTGATGTAACAAAAAGGATGATTTCAATGCACTCGGAGGTTTGGATTAAAGTGGAACACCTACTTTCTATCTCCTCTATAAAGCAAAAAAATTTGTGCACGCCAAGAACGTAATTGATTGTAGGCATAATGCTCCTAAATCAATAAAGTTCTTACTTTTTCTCTTTGGTCATCATGAAGTCATCATTGTCTTCGGAAGATAAACACATACTGCAATATCATTTGTTGACTTGTCGTTTCTTCTTTTTGTTCTAACACATTGCTATGGAATATGACATCGTCTTATTGAAATAATATATAAATTATTTCTAAATTATTATTCTTTCAAATTAATTAAGAATCTCTTCAACTTTTTAAAAAATCATATTATTTATTCATAAAGATACGTAATACATTATGAAAAATATATAAAAATTTAGTACATGTAATATTTGAACAATAATATAAAGGGTTATAATATTTTTAATAAATTTAGGGAGTATTAAAAGTAGTTTTTAATAGTAATAGTGATATTATTTACACTTTTAATAAATTTAAGAAATAGTGCGCATTTAATATTATTTTTAAAATGATAAAAAGTTGATTATTGGATAAATATATATGTTTGGTAAATGTTAGTTTTAAAAAAAATAATTTTGTGAAAAGTAAAAAAACCTATATTAAGAAAAGATAAAAATTGAAACTTAATAAAAATGAATTTTAACTTTTAAAGGTAACTGATTTAGTATTTTTTTAAACAAAAATATTTTTTATTTTATTTTATAATAACAGTTATACCTAATATAAAAAAAAAATTATTTTTCTCTTTTTTCTTGTCCTTTTACGCACAATCATTTGACGTCAAAAAATGACTCTACTCTTTTTTTTTCTTTATTTATCACTCAAAATTATTATGAGACAAAAGGATATCACCCGAAAAAATTCGCATTGCCTTTTGGATAAAGTAAATGTGATTACTATTTTTCCTTTCTTATACCAATTTTTCATGGAAAATTATTTTTAATTTTGATTGGAATTTTTTTATGTTATATTTATTTCTATTTAATTATATATGAAAATATATAGTTTTAATAGTTTAATGAAATAAAAAAGTACAAATAAGTGGAAATAATTATTATTTTTTAGTGTGATTTTGAATTTAATATATTAAAATTTATATATGTCATTTTTTATTTTTTTATTTTAAAAAATTATTTTTAATCGTACCATTTATCAAACAATTGACTACTATTTTTTAAATTATAAATTATTTTAAATTTTATTTACTAAATAATTTCCTACTTTTTGAAATATATTTTTTTGAATTACAATTTTTATCAATTAAAAAAAATTATTTTTATAAGTTTTGTCAATCTGGCCTAGTACTCGGTGATAGTTTAGAAAAGAGTTTACGTGTTATCTCTATTTCAATTTCTTAGATTCTCTTTTTTTAATTTTTTTTTTATTTTTCTCAAACATTGGAATTCTGTTTTTAAGAATTTTTTTTTAAAAGCGGGCCTAAGCCCAATATATAAATTGAATAAGCAATTAAGCATAGCTTGATACTTCTGTTGTGGGCTCCCCTTCCATCTCCAACAAGATGGGCCAGCCCATATTGAGCCCTTATTACCATCTTCAACAATAACGTGACACGTGTTCTTTCAGAAGTCTCACCAACTTTGAAATCCGCGCACTTCTGTTAGCTACATCTCCTTCAGTACCTTCCCAGTTCCCTCTCCTCCTCTCTGATTTCATTTGAAACCCCCCTAGTTTTCCCTTTCTCTAACTGGAGACAAGAGTTCCATTCTTACCTGCATAAAACGGTGTCGCCTATTTTCCATGGATTCTTCCCATTCGTCTCTACATCTAGCCATGGCGGCTTTAGTTGGTGCTTCATTGATGGCAATATCGGCTTTTTATATTCACAAGCGCACCGTTGACCAAGTCCTCGATCGTCTTATCGAAATTCGCCGTACTTCTCCTAAAACCTCTAAGAATCAATCCCTTGGCACTGACGATGATGATTCAGTGGTGGAGGAAGAGGATAGGGGAGGAAATGATGATGATGCCTACGGTGCGGATGGAGAGATGGTTACTGAGAGGAAAGTGTGGAGTCGGAGTGTGTCTAGGTCTTTGGATGATAAGAGTTTGCTTAAGAGTTATAAGATATCGAGTTCCATGCCTAACGTGGTTTTGAATAAGGATTGGTTTGATAGGGATGTGAAGTCTGATCAGCAGTCTAGGAGGTTTAGCAGTCAGAGTCACGGAGATAGGCTTAATTTTATTCCCACTGGACTCCCGCCGCTGCGAACATCTGCTACAGATGGTAATTATTGTAAATAGCTGCGGTGGTTTGACTAAGTTTATTTGAATCCGTATCCTAATTATTGCTTTTAACTTGTGATCATTTGTGATGTTTATCCCAAACTTGTCCTGATTGGAGAGGGGAAGTGTACAGCAGGAAGGAAGTCTTTGATGAGTTCTGTTTTGTGGGTTTTGTTAAGGAAATCTGTTTGGATCGATGAATCTGTATTTCTATGTATAATATGTTCAAAAACTAAAAGAACTGTGTTTTAGACACCTGCTAATAGTTACCAATGGGCAAAAGATTGCTTGAAATTGGAGATTATCATGACGTAGCTAAGTACTTGAATTTCGATTTCGTGTTTGAAATTGCTTATAGAATATTTTTGATGGGGTGCGGGAGCTATTTTAGAAAAAAGGAACTGACATGGAAATTTTCTTAGTCGAATCAAACTGGCTGATTACTTCTTGTTCCTTGTTGCTAACTAATATTGTGGGAAATGCTTTCTGCATAACGTATACATTGAGATCTTAGAGCAATTGGGAATTTTCTGTGTTATATTGAAAGAAATTGGCTTTTCACTGTGTATCTGAGTCGTTGGCCCCGCTAAATTTGTTTGAATTCTGCTTTGTGCAGGAGAGGCTAAAATTGTTAATTACTCTAGTTCCATTACAAGGATGGCATCTCTTGGCAGGCTAATCACTCCAAGATCCCCTAATGCTAATGCTTTTGAAAGCATAGGAGATTCTGACGAGGAAGGAACAGTATTTGATGATGAAGATGACATTATTTTTGGCAGTGGGAATATGGAATCATCTGCTAATTATAAAAACGTATGTGCATGTCATATTCTGGTGTTAATAATTTTACTTGCACATCATGCAGTTTGGCTATATAATTGGTGATGCTCTGCTTCGTTTGTATATCTCTTGTAAAGAATCAAAGAAAACAATTTATTGGTCATATAAGCATCTTTTCTCCTAAACTAGCAGTGCGACCATTGAAAACTTTTGATTGCATTTTTACTTTCCTTACTTTGTTATGATCTATTTAACTGAAAATGAAAAATGAAAAACCAACACCGTATTGTTCTAAATGAGCTTGCAGGATGTTGATTCAAGAGTTCAAAACTCAATTTTACCATTTGGAGGCGGCCGTGCAGACAAGATTCAAGAACAGACTCTTGGGGATAATAAAGGTGAAGCGAAGGTTGGCATTGATCCACTTGACAGAAAGGTAGATACAGGTCTAATGCATCAAGTGCAGAATGAACCTGCTTTTACCACCGTGATTGTTCCCTCAAGAACTACAGGGCATGGTATTCTCACATTTTTACTACTTTTCTTCAGTCATGGTCTCTTTTTATTTTTTTATTTTTTTTAAGTGTAACAAAACACAAATGGGAAAGATTTTTTGTATTTTGTATTAAAGAAAACACAGTTATTTATACAAGAATTGCTATGCTAATTAAGGAAACTAGTAAAGATTTTTTGTATTTTGTATTAAAGAAAACACAGTTATTTATATAAGAATTGCTATGCTAATTAAGGAAACTAGTATCTGTTAGCCTATGATTCTGCTCTTATAATCTTGCTATGCTATACAAGGAAACTAAATATTGTACAGCTAATTACAGTCAATTCTGTAACACTCTTCCTCCAGGTGGAGCATAGCTATTAATTATGTTCAGCTTATTGCACAAATATTCAACTCGATGACTATTTAAATTTTTTGTGAACAAATCGTCTAACTGTTCTCATGTCTTCACATGTTATGTTAAAATGATATTATCTTGAATTTTTTTACGAATAAAGTGACAGTCAACTTCAATATGCTTGGTCCGTTCATGATACAATGAATTGGGGGCAATATGAAGAGCAGACTGATTATCACACTAAAATTTTGCTGGAGACGAGGGATCTATACCAATTTTAGCAAATAAATGATGAAACCACAAGAATTTATATGCGGACTGTGACATAACGCTTTATATTTAGATTCTGTATTAGACCTAGATACCACAGACTGTTTCTTGCTTCTCCAAGATACTAAATTTCCTTCAACAAAAACACAGTAGTCTGTAGTTGACCTCCTATCAATTTTAAAACTTGACCAATCAGTATCAGTAAAGCACTTAATGTGAATATGCCCATGATCACCGTACACTATACCAAGTTTAGGAGCACCTTTCAAATAACATAAGATCTGTTTTAGAACTTTCCAATGTTTGACTATAGGAGTAGTCATAAATTGACTAATAACACTCACAGCAAATGCAATATCTGGACGAATTACTGTGAAGTAATTCAGTTTTTCAACTAACCTCCTATATTTCTCTAGATCATCAAAAAAATCACTATAATCCTTTGTAAGTTGCACGTTGGGAACTATAGGAGTACTGCATGGCTTGGCTCCTAATTTTTCAGTTTTTGCAAGCAAGTCAAGAACATATTTTCTTTGGAATAGAAGTACCTGAACAATCTGTGGTTTGGCTGATGTTGAAGTATTAGTCGTTGTTGGCTCAATAGAAGTACCAGACAGATCAGCAGACTCTCGAGAAGATGTCACAGTATAAATGAGCAACTCATCTTCTTCCCCCTGACTTGTAAGAGTGGATTGAGATGAAAAAAACGGTTTATCTTCTGAGAATACCACACCGGTTAAAGCCAGATGTCGCTGCAGATCAGGAGAATGACATCTATATTCTTTTTGAAGGTGCGAGTATCCCAAGAAAGCATACGTCAATGCTTTAGGATCTAATTTAGTAACATGCGGACGTACATCGCGAACATAACAAGTACTGTCAAAGATCTGTGGGTCTATTGAAAATAGTGGTTTATTGGAAAACAAAACACTATAGGGTACATTATCATTTAACACCGTAGAGGGCATTCGATTAATCAGAAAGCAAGCTTTAAAAATAGCATCAACCCAGAAATGCTTGGGAACATTCGTTTGAAACAATAAAACTCTAGCAATTTCAAGTAAATGCCTATTCTTTCTCTTAGTAACTTCATTTTGAGAAGGTGTATCAATACAAAAAGACTGGTGAATAATACCAAGTTGAGACATATACCTCTGAAAAGAATCTGACATGTATTACTTGGCATTATCACTTTGCAATATATTCGCAGAAGCATTAAAATGGATTTTAACTTCAGCACAAAAAGCAAAAAAAAGGGAAAATATTTCAGAACAATTTTTCATAAAATAAATCTAAGTCATACGAGAAAAATCATCTACAAACGTAACAAAAAATTGTTGTAGTCCAGCAAAGAATCGGAGAGACAGCTCCACCAAGAAACCGAGAGACTAGATGATTAGGAGAGAAGGAAGCACCTTCAAAAGAGACCAAATGAAGAAACTGGCCTTAGGATCTGACCGAAAACAACCAGACGACGCCGGAGCTGAAATCGGAGAACCATGGGACATTGTACGCTCTCTCACGCGCTGGAGCATGAGGGAGGAGACAGAAGCTTGTGGCGGCACGTGTGGATCACTTGTCGGCATGATGGACACCGGATTTTGTGGAGAGGTCGGAACGGCACCTGCGCTCCTTCCGACGTCAGTGGTACAAATCGGTCACCGGAGTTGGTGACCCAAGGAGAAGCGGATTCCTCAACTGAAGAAAAAAAATGCCAAAAAACCCAAAGATTCCAAATGAGCCTAAGGTTCTGATACCATGTAATAAAACATAAATGGGAAAGATTTTCTGTATTTTGTATTGAAGAAAACACAGTTATTTATACAGAAATTGCTATGCTAATTGAGGAAATTAGTATTTGTTAGCCTATGATTCTGCTTCTATAAATATTGTACAGCTAATTACAATTAATTCTGTAATATGAAGTTTGCTGTTTACATTATCTATAACTTGTGTATGGGTGCTATTACTTATCTTCTTTGATTGAATCCCAATTTGATTGGAAAACGAAACAGTGCAATTGAAATTTTCAACTAATTGACACAATCTAGTCAATTGGTCCATTTCTGGCATGAACTTGTTTCAAAATTGAATTTGTTTAAGGAAATTGACAGTTGGAGTGTATTATTTTTTGTGAAACATTTATTCAGAGTCAGTAAATGTAGAAGAGGAAGAAGTGCTAAAGATGATCCGCGAAAGCTTGGATTTGCGGAACAGGTACCTTTTCCGGGAAGAGCTTCCTCCATGGGAGAAGATGGCTGCAGCTGAAACTAGTACAGTGAGATCAAAATCCGACCCATTTCACTTTGAACCTGTCCCAGCAACTAGTGTATGTTATTTTCTGCTTAACAGCGTGAAGTTCTATTCAGACTTTCTGTTGCTTAGTAATTTCATTTTCTTTATAATTTCGGTAGAGTTAAATGAAGCCATCTATTTTATCTATAAATATTTTGCAGCATCACTTTAGGATGAAAGATGGGGTTGTACGCGTTTATGCCAGTGAAACAGGTAAGTAGTTAGAGAAATTGTTTAATTCCTAATAACTTGTCATTGTTCAGAACCTTGTGCTCTAAAGACAAAGCCATTAATTTCATCCTGAGTCCATCATGGAAATTACTCAATTTAATTTAGTCATCAATCATATTGTGATACCACTGGATTTATATTCAGCAGTAGCCAATTCTTTTCTTTACTCTTATAAATTAATTAAACAAAGTTCAGCATCTTTATGATTTTGCTTCCTTAAATAAAATTACATGTCAATCATGTACTATATAATTGCTCCAGTCATTTACACTTTTAACTTAATATTTGATTCAGACCTCAAGTATCATGTCAGCTAAGGATGCTAAGACATGTATTTGACACTTCATAGTAGTTGGAAAATCTATCTGATTTACAAAATAGATGAGGGAAGATCTGGGCTTTTCACCATCTCTGATGTTCCTGTAGAGTTCAAATAATTTAGATATGTTAATTTTAGAATCTATGTAGAAACTTCTTTGATATTTAAGATTGCGTTCATTTAGAAAATAAGATCTTCGCATTATTGGGTTTTGTATGATGAAACCATTATCATAAAATCAGTGTTAGGAGCTTGTTTTATGCTTTTCTATCTTCTGCACTCCCTCTCAATTTATTGTAATTGAACCATTTTGCATTATCAATGTCCTTACTGGTCCTCTATATAGGTGATGTTTCATTTAGTGATTTTGAAGTTGTCCTTCTGCTACTATTTATTAGAAGTAGTTGTTATAGCATCTCTTTTGCAAAAATTGATACCTAGGATACCTTTTTGAGCCCAAATAGTGAACATTGAAGTTGCTATGCCACTCTTAAACATCAGAAGAAATAAGGTACTGAATTCCAAAATGCCAAAAAAAAAGATGGGAAATTGGATATTATCATGAAGAAATAAAGCTTACATTAGGTGAATGGAAAATTGTCAACAATGATTGGGATAAAATTTGTGAATGCATGCTAAATCTCAAGTTAGAACACGGTGCAATAAGTTAGTTATTTTTGTGAATTCCCTTGGGATTTCCTTCTTGATCAATGACAACTGCTATCAAGTTTTTTTCTCATTTTTGATTCAGATACTGTAGAAGCTTTCCCAGTTGCTGATGCAACGGCATTTTTCACTGACATGCACCACCTATTAAGAATCATATCAATTGGCAATGTGCGCACTGCATGCCATCACAGACTGCGATTTCTTGAGGAGGTAGGTTGTTACAAACATTATTTCAGGCTAACGTTTTGATTACTTGGGCATCCTCTTGGAACTTATATGTTAATGTGATACAGAAATTCCGCCTCCACCTGTTAGTAAATGCAGATAAGGAGTTTCTGGCTCAAAAGAGTGCACCACACCGTGATTTCTACAATATCAGAAAAGTTGATACGCATGTGCATCATTCCGCTTGCATGAACCAGAAGCATCTTCTTCGCTTCATCAAATCAAAGCTAAGAAAGGAACCTGATGAGGTATATTCTGATTTCTCACCGATCTTTCCTATCTTTCCTTGTCTTTTAACTCTCTAGTTAGTTAGAAATGTGGTGTTCTCTTATATGTTTTCAATATGAAATTATTGTTCTTGACATATTATTTTCAGGTTGTTATATTCAGAGATGGAAAATACATGACTCTGAAAGAAGTTTTTGAAAGTTTGGACCTGACCGGGTATGAATTGGTTTTGTTCTGTTATTTTTCTCATGTGAGGAACTTTTCTGTTGATTCTAACTTTTTTGAGCATCGCATTTCAGGTATGATTTGAACGTTGATCTATTGGATGTCCATGCTGATAAAAGTACCTTTCATCGATTTGACAAATTCAATCTGAAATATAATCCTTGTGGACAAAGTAGACTCAGGGAAATTTTTCTAAAGCAGGACAATCTTATTCAAGGTTACTATTTCCCGGCCCTGCTTAAATTTTGATTGCCAAATACTAAATTGTCTTATGTTTTTTTTTTTTTTTTTTGAAATAATTAGTCTATTGATATTGTTATGTAAAAACCGTTTTCTAATAAGATGCATTTTTTTTTTCCTTCTCGGTTGAAAATAAAGTTTTTCAATAAACTTTTGGAGTGCATTGGAGAATATTAACTATCTTTCAATGAGAAAAATTATGAAAATATATGGATCTATGAGGACTTCAATCTCTTTTCCATTTGTAGTTGTAGGAAAGAAATTCATGAAAAGGGAAACTCTGCTGGTTGTCCGCAATTAATCATAACCGATTATTACCACCAATGATGGCCAGTAGTGGTCTTCTGTGTTCACTTGACCAGTGGATGTATGCGTATGGAAATCTGGAGAATGACTAACAGATTTAGAAGGTAGCCAGTTGTTTTCCTTTTGATTAGGGAAGCTCATTTTGTTTACCAGTGGTCATATGTGCCCCATGCAGTCAGCAATTATAAAAAAAATGAACCTTAATTTCAGAGTTTCATGAATAGTATCTGCATCTTTTATGTATGTTCTCCCTTAATATCCTTTTCTTCCTTTCAGAACCTTCGAGCAGGTATCAAATATATTTGTGTCTAAGTAACAGGATCTCTTCTATTGTTACATTTATTTTTGATGTAATGTTATAATGAATATCTTTTAACTTTTGATATTGGTAAAGAAATGACATATTGTACTGATTTTTGAAGTTAATTATCTCAGGACGTTTCTTGGCGGAAGTTACAAAAGAAGTCCTATCAGATCTGGAAGCAAGCAAGTACCAGGTTTTACTAAGATCCCTAAAGCAATTATTGTTGAGACTTTCTGTTAATACTTCTCCTTCGTTTACCTCTACTGCTTAATCTACTGTATGGTGCATTAGTGCTTTGTGATAAAGTTTTTTCTAATATTATTGCCTGTCCCGAGAAATTCTGCTGTTCCCTCACAGTGGAAATTATTTCCTGGGCTTAAATTAAATGTATTTTATTTGCAAGTCTCTGTGATTTGCTTTATAGGACCACGGACTTGATGTTCATTCTATCTTGTTTCAAGAGCTCTTGAATATGGCATTTAACCTTTGCCCTATTCAAAATCTATGAAGAGCAACTTTGGATTGAAGTATCTTTTAGTTTTCATTGTATTTCTATGACTTTACTACAGCTCTGTGCTGGTGAACAAATCTGTATGATTTGTAATTCTTTGGGAGCCATAATATTGATTTCAAGTTGAGAGATTGATTCTTACTCAAGATTTGGAAAAACAAAAAATGGTTTCTCCTTATTCTTTGGTTTGGTATGAAGAATCCTATGCTTATGTTGGATGCAACATCCTCTAAGTTACATCTCGGTTTTAATTGACATTTGACCTAATTTAGCAATTTTATGGCAAAAATGGATCGAGTTTGCAAAATCCTTCGTTTGACTTTTAAGTACTTATTCTCTAACTCTTGTGGAGCCCAAAATATTACCGGTGAAATCAAAGGCCTTCAGAAAGAGCTCTATACAAGACAAGTGTCATAGATACTGCGACGACAGTACTATTACAAGAGTTTTTCTATTTCCTTTAGTAATTTATTAGTATTAGTAGAATAGTTTTATTTGCAGTAGTATTCCTTTTTCTATTATACTCTGTTTTTCTAATTAGTTGTTTATGTTTGGAATATAGTTCCTCTTTAGTCATTTATGTTTAGGTTTTCCTATTTTGACAATATGTAACATCTATGTAAAGTGCCAGAAAATGAAATGTAAGCTCTATGTAAAGTGCCAGAAATGAAGAAGTATCTTAAGCTGAATTTCTATCAAAATTATAGAGGTTTAGAGACTCTCTAACTAATGAGTCTAGAAGTTTTGAGGCTATCTCTATCCAATGAGCTGAAGGTTTGGAGCTCCCTTGACAAGCTCCCAATTCATCATGTGGTGTTCCAATCCTTAATCTGGGAACATAACAATATGGTGGACGATATTTTTGTGTATAATGTGTAGCTCTTAGGAACTATTTGTGAAATACTATCTCCAGTTAAGGGTTACGTGTAGGGGTGTGCAAAACCCGACCCGAAATATCTGTTCGGGTAGGGTTATTCGGATAGTTAGGGTCGGGTCGGGTGTTAGGATTTTGTAAATTTCGGGTTCGGGTTGGGTTAAATTCACCAAAACCCGAACCCGACCGAAATAATATATATACCATTTTTTTTTTTTAGTCCCACCCCCACCCTCTCTCTCTCTCTCTCTCTCCTTCGATCTGCCCTTAGCCCCTTACCCTCTTTCTTTTTCTTCTTCTTTTCTTCTTCAATCTGGAATTTTCTCTTCTCCTCTCACTCTCTCTTCTTCTTCTTCTTCTTATCCAATCTGCCTCTCCTCTCTTCTCTCTTCTCTTTCTTCTTCGATTTGCCTCTCTTCCCTCGCTTTTTCTTCTTCGATCTGACTCTCCTCTCACTCTCTCCTTTTTCTTCGATCTTGCTTCTCCATTTGATTTTTTTTTTTTGGTTGAGATATATGTGTTTTTTTGCATGAATTTGATTTCTTTTTAATTTTTTTTTGTTGGATCTTCCTGAGGAAGAATATTTGTTGGATTTTTAGGATTCCTTTCAATAAAATTTTCTGGGATGTTTTGGGTAGTTCGGTTTGAAGGTTGATTTTCACGTTGATTTTCTGGGTTTCAAGGTTCATTTTCTGGGTTTGTTTGAAGGCTGGATTTTCTGGGTTTGAAGGTTGGATTTTCTGGGTTTGAAGGTTTCAATTTCGGGTGGTTCGGGTCGGGGCCCGAAAAATGTCGGGTAGTTCAGTTCGGGGCCTTTATATGGGTTATGGTCGGTTCAGGGGATGATTTAGGCAAAAGTTTAGGTTTCGGGTTAATCGGGTTCGGTTCGGGTTGACCCGAACCCGACCGATGCACACCCCTAGTTACATGTTATAATGGTGCTTTCAGTTGATAATCAGTTTGTGGCTACTTGAATCTAACTCCTGGGATTTGTTACAATACTCGGGTAATACTTTTTTCTTTTTTATGCTTTCTGATGATGTTAATAGCATGTTGAAGTACCAGTTAGCTGAATTTATTCACTAGGTCTTTGTTTTCAAGTCTTTTGTCATTTTCTCCTTTGATTCTGGGTACTAAATATAGTTGAAGGTCAAATTATTAACATTATTTGATCGATGTGAAACAGCACTTTTTTTCCCTCAATTATATTTTCAATCTACAATCTTTTCAGATGGCTGAGTACAGGGTTTCCGTTTATGGGAGGAAGCAAAGTGAATGGGATCAGCTGGCTAGTTGGTTCATTAACAATTCAATTTATAGTGAGAATGCTGTTTGGTTAATCCAGGTAAAATCTACAATGCCCATGTCTTTTCTCTGGTTGCTGCATTCTTATGTGAATAATTGTCTGTTCAATTGATCGTTATATGCTTGACATTAGTTGTGATATCACTTAAGGCCATCACGGCCTTGCAATCAATAAGATAGATAGGATGTATGGGTTCATATATAATACCTTGATCTAGAATTGCCACAGTTGCATAAATTATATAGCCCTGCTGACAGGAAAGTATTAAAGACTTGGGATCTCTATCAGGAGATCTCAACTCAAGTATGACTCCTGTTGGATGAGATGGCCACTTGGAAGGAGAGAGCTATCCCTGATTGTTTAGCTTATAATGGATTCTGATGCACCAAAAACATTCATTTGTATGTTGAACCCTAAAATTGGTTTGTAATAATTCATTCATCCTTTCTCTTTCCCTCTATTTTCCCTTCATCTTTTCAAGGTATTCTCCTGTAATTTTGATTGAACTAGCTGATCTAGACCTTCCAAAAGTACTCCGTAAGAATTATGTGTCAGTGTGAGATTGCGGCAAGCCCTTCTTTGTAGGGTTTGGTTGATCTCACTTCCTTGGGAGATACTCAACTAATCTGGTATTTGTTTGTTGGATATGATTAGGTTTTATCTGTTTGCTAAAAAGATAAATGTAAGAAACATTGGAGTGTTTTTGCATACTCTAACCAGGAGAACTTCTTGAAGATTTTTGAAAATATGTTTGTCTTCTTCCAAGCTTTAAGAAACAAAAAAGGTGAAATTTTCTCTGTTATTGTTTTCTATTCACTTGAAACAATTTTAAGAGTCAATTCACTAGTTAGAGAGGTGCTAAAAAGAAAAGAGTTGGTTTTGCGTCCCTTACTTATTAAAATATTATTTTTATATCCTAGTAATCATTTATTATTAGCTGCATTATGTCCTTGATACTTTTGTTTGGCAAGCTGTAAAATTTTTGTTTTTTTGCTTTTGCACTTTATGTTTGCTTTATCTTCATCTTTCTCCTGTTTCCATATCAATATTGATTTTTAAATGTGCAGTTACCACGACTATACAATGTGTACAAGCAAATGGGGACAGTTAAATCTTTTCAGAATATTCTTGATAATGTTTTTATTCCACTATTTGAAGTCACAGTCAATCCAAGTTCTCATCCTCAACTACACGTGTTCCTAATGTGGGTAGGTTAATTTGCTATATCATTGTATGCTCTTTCATAATTTATTTATCGCAATTTGATAGTCGATAATTGTATAGATTGTAACTTTGAATAGTTGCCAAATTTTTGTTCCTCTTGTATGAAGTCCAGCAAAATGAATTTATTAATCTCTGAATCGTATTTACATGTGTTGTTTACACATTTTACAACCATCCACACACAATCAGACATATAGGTGAACACAAACATGCCAAAGCGGTCTATTTATCGGAGTGGGACAAGGACTATTTCCCTATATACTGACATTTATGAGCATATGAATAATTTCACTGTTAATTAATCCTTTTTTGATGCAGGTTGTTGGATTAGATATTGTCGATGACGAAAGTAGACCTGAAAGGCGTCCAACTAAGCACATGCCTACACCAGCTGAATGGACCAATGAGTTCAATCCGGCCTACTCCTATTATGCTTATTACTGCTATGCCAACTTCTATACCCTTAATAAGGTTTTTATGACATGCTTGTTTCCTTTGACTATGCTGTATGTTTGGGATGTTCGTTTCATTGTCAATTGAATTGTTGAACCAGGTTGTTAGAATAAATTTATAGTAAGTTCAATCTGTTCTGGTCTAAGATGTACTTGTGGCTGGTGCTTGTTGTTCATGAGTTTTATCTTTTGATTTCCTGAATACATGGTTGTTAGTGGTAGTAGGTAGCCGTAAAGTTAGTAGTAGGTAGAGCAAATTAAGGAGCTAATTAAGGAATTATGTCTCACTAATTATTGTATAAATATGTAATGTAATTTAAGGTTTTAATCAATTGAATACCTAGAATTAATTCCCTTGTGTGTTTTCTAACATGGTATCAGAGCCTTGGGCTCTTTTCTGGGTCTTCTCTTGTCGGAGGGTTGCGTTTCCCTCGTTTTTTCGTGGGTTTTTCTGTTGAGGAATTTGTTCCTCTTTGGGTCACCATTTTCCGGTGACCGGTTTACCTCACTGCCACCACAAGGAGGTTCACCTCCTTCAGTCCGGCCGTTGCACAATTTCCGGTGACCATCGGAGCCGCGAGTGGACCTCACGCGCTGTTTGAACTTCACTACTCTTCCTCACAGATCCCGTTCTGCTTCTTAAGATCACATCTTCTGGTGATCAGTTTACCTCACCGCCATCTCAGGGAGGAGTGCCTCTGTAATTTTGGCCTTTCCACCCTTTTCCGGTGACCATCGGAGCCGCGAGTGGGCCTCATGCGCCGCTCCGATCTCACTGCTCTTCTTCACGCGCCGGTGAGTGGGCGCGCGTGGCTTGTCGGTGTGACCTCCGACTTTATCTCCGGCGTCGCCGTATTATTTCCGGCCTGGATCCGGTGTCATCGTGGGATGATCTCTTCTGGTTGAGGGTGTTTTGCTTCTTCCGCATATTAACGCCAGCTCTGCTCACTTTGTTTGAGGTTCTGATCTCAAAACTCAGTCCATTTCGTCATTTATTTCCCTAAGTAATTGAAAGTTTTGGGTGTTTTGGCATTTGAAGTGTGTTGAGGTGTGGTTCTCGGTTGGATCTTAAGTTTTCTTTGTTGCTGTTGATTTTGTTTTTGATTTGAGGTGCTGCTGCAATTAACGCTTGGTGGCTGTTTTAATAATTAAGATATTAGTTTGCTTTTTGAATATTTGTGAGGTGATATTCTTTTTCACTCGGTATTATTCAATGAGTTGGAACAAAAATATGATCTGTTATTATTGCCATAAACCTGGTCATATAAAAAGGTTTTGTAGAAAATTACATAACCAAAATCCTAAATTAGCAAACATTGCTACTACCAGTACTTCTGGAAAGTATGTTATGATTTCTGCATACGAGTATGCAAAATTTATTCAGTATCGGAATTCTTTAATTTCTTCCACAACTATTGTTGGGGTAAAAAATCCAAATACATGTCTTTTTTCTTCCTCATCTCAGTTGGTCATTGATTCTGGTGCTACAGATCATATGACAGGCAATCGAAATGTATTTTCTACTTGTCAGTCTCATGCATCTTCTTCTACAGTTACAATGGCAGATGGATCACTCTCTCCTGTAAACGGTTTTGGTACGGTTAACCTAACTTCGTCAATTTCCATGGGTTCAGTTCTACATATACCGAAACTTGCTTTTAATTTGATTTTTGTAAGTAAACTTGCACGTGATCTTAATTGTTGTATTTCCTTCTTCCCTGATCACTGTGTCTTTCAAGATCTTGTAACGAAACAGATCATTGGTGAAGGTTACGTCTCCGGAGGTCTTTATACTCTTGATAGAAAGATACGAAGGCCAGTTGCTTGTTCTAGTGTTTTGTCTCCTGTTGAAGCACACTGTCGGTTGGGACATCCTTCTTTGCCGACTCTGAAGAAACTTTTCCTCAATTTTCTGATATTTCTTCTCTTGATTGTGAGTCATGTCAATATGCCAAGCACCACCGTGGCTCTTTAAGTCCTCGAATTAATAAACGAGCTGATTCTGCATTTGAACTGGTTCATTCAGATGTTTGGGGACCGTGTTCTGTGATAGCCAAACCTGGGTTCAGTTATTCTGTAACATTTGTGTATGATTACTCCAGTCTGACTAGGACATATTTTATGAAAAGTCGGTCTGAATTATTCACTCATTTTTGTGCTTTTTGTGCTGAGGTCAAAACCCAATTTAATGCTTCTGTTCGCATTTTGAGAAGTGATAATGCAAAAAAATATTTTTCAGATAATTTTTAGACATATATGACTCAGAATGGTATACTTCATCAATCCTCATGTATAGACACACCGTCTCAAAATGGAGTCGCTGAGAGAAAAAAACACACTTGCTGGAGACAGCACGGGCCCTTTTATTTCAGACGAAAGTTCCTAAACAATTTTGGGCCGATGCGGTGTCTACTGCTTGTTTTCTGATTAATCGCATGCCCTCGTCAGTGCTCGCTGGTGAGACTTCCTACTCTGTTCTTTTTCCATCTAAACCGTTGTTTCCTATAGAACCACGAATATTTGGGAGCACTTGTTTTGTTCGTGATGTTCTGCCTCATATCACTAAATTTGATCCAAAGTCACTGAAGTGTGTTTTCTTGGGGTATTCTCGTTTGCAAAAGGGGTACAGATGCTATTGCCCAGAACTCAACAGGTATCTTATGTCTATTGATGGTACTTTCTGGGAACATAAACAATTCTTCCCAGCTTCTGATTCTACAAGCCAACAGATCTTGTTCCTATTTTAGGTGATTCAGCTCCACCTGCCTCCGATCTGGCTCCAGCAAAGCTATCTATTGTACAGGTCTATTCTAGAAAACATGGAACCTTCAGTACAAGGCCTGAATCGGATTCATCATCAGATCCAGTCTTAAATGATCTTAATATTCCCATCGCCTTACGGAAAGGCAAACGCCAGTGTGCTTGTCCTATTAGCAACTTTGTTTCCTATAATAATTTATCTCCATCTACATGTTCTTTTATTGCTTCTCTTGATACGATCTTTATTCCTCGAACTGTTAAAGAAGCATTGTCTCACCCCAGTTGGCGTAATGCAATGATAGAGGAATTAAATGCTTTGTATGGAAATCACACTTGGGATTTGATTGATCTGCCTAATGAGAAGAAGGTTGTGGGATGCAAATGGGTTTTTGCCGTCAAAGTTAATTCAGATGGTTCTGTAGTTAGACTTAAGGTTAGGCTTGTTGCAAAAGGATATGCTCAAACATATGGGGTGGATTATTCAGAAACCTTCTCTCCAGTGGCTAAATTTACCTCTGTTAGATTGTTTATCTCTATAGCTGCTTCGCAGCACTGGCCCTTATATCAGTTGGACATTAAGAATTCTTTTCTTCATGGAGACCTTCAGGAAGAAGTGTATATGGAGCAACCACCTGGGTTTGTTGCTCGGGGGGAGTATGGGAAAGTTTGTCTTTTGAAGAAATCTTTATATGGTTTGAAGCAAAGTCCCCATGCTTGGTTTGGCAAGTTTAGTATGACAGTTCAAGAATTTGGACTGGATAAAAGCAAGTGTGATCACTCAGTTTTCTACAGACAATCATCAACAGGTATCATCTTTCTTATTGTTTATGTAGATGACATTATTATTACTGGAGACGACAATGCAGGTATTGCATCTCTTAAGTCATTTCTACATATCAAGTTTCATACAAAAGATTTGGGCGAATTGAAATATTTCTTGGGAATAGAAGTGATGAGAAGCAAGAGAGGAATTTTCTTATCTTAAAGGAAGTATGTTTTGGATCTACTTAAGGAAATTGGAAAGATAGGAACCAAGCCATACAGCATGCCGATAGATGCTAATGAACGTCTTACAAAAGATGATGGGGACCTCTTTGATGATCCAAAGATGTACAGGATGTTAGTTGGGAAACTAAACTATCTCACAGTAACTCGTCCAGATATTTCTTTTGCAGTCAGTATTGTTAGTCAGTTTATGTCTGCTGTCAAACATTGGGCAGCTCTGGAACAAATTTTACGCTACTTGAAAGGAGCTCCAGGACGTGGCATATTGTATAGCGATCATGGGCACGCTTACATTGAATGTTTTGTAGATGCTGATTGGACTGGATCTAAAATTGATAGAAGATGTACTACTGGCTATTGTGTTTTTGTTAGTGGAAACTTGGTGTCATGGAAAAGCAAGAAGCAGGGGGTTGTATCTCGGTACAGTGCAGAATCTGAGTATAAAGCCATGGCACAATCCACATGTGAAATAGTGTGAATCCAATATCTTTTGATTGAAATTGGGTTGAAGTATTCGTCATCTGCAAAATTCTGGTGTGATAATTAAGCTGCTATTCATATTGACTCGAATCCAGTGAATCATGAAAGAACCAAGCACATCGAGGTTGATTGTCACTTTATTCGTGAAAAGATTGAAGAAAATCTGATTTCTACTGGCTACGTGAAAACATGAGAGCAATTAGGTGATTTATTCACAAAATCTTTGAATGGGACTCGGGTGGAATATCTGTGTAACAAGCTGGGTATGATTAATATTTATGCTCCAGCTTGAGGGGGAGTGTTAGTGGTAGTAGGTAGCCGTAAAGTTAGTAGTAGGTAGAGCGAATTAAGGAGCTAATTAAGGAATTATGTCTCACTAATTATTGTATAAATATGTAGTGTAATCTAAGGTTTTAATCAATTGAATATCTAGAGTTAATTCCCTTGTGTGTTTTCTAACAATGGTATTACCTTAAAATTTCAACTGATTTGAATATTGAATTGAGATAATCAGATGAGAAAAATTATTTAATGTCCAACCAGAATGTAGGATAAAAAAATTTACTTAAATCAGATGGCTTTGTTTGGAAGAGTCACCTGATTTATTGAGTTGTACAAATGTATCTTCATCATTTAAGTTGATTTTGGTGGCTGCATCATTGTAATTAATGTTTTTCATTATTGTTTGACCATCTGTTTTCTTAATTTTGCTTGAAAAATAAAAAAAGAGAGAAGAGAGAAAGATTGTGCTTGGCACTATTAGAAAACTAACAATTCTCCTTTCTTTTTCAGCTTCGTGAATCTAAAGGACTGCCAACCATAAAATTTCGGCCACACTGTGGAGAGGTAATTGTCTATTATGGACATCTCTTTTAGATTGAACTATACTGCTGTCTGCTAATAGTACTTTCAACCTGTGCAGGCTGGTGATATTGACCATTTGGCTGCTGCTTTCCTTCTGTGCCATAATATATCTCATGGGATTAACTTACGGAAATCTCCTGTTTTGCAATACTTGTATTACCTTGCTCAGGTTAGCTCTAAAAGGCCTGGTATCCAAATTGAGTTGAAATGATGGTGTGAGCTTGGGGTTTAATATTCTCTTAATTGCATTCTGGAATAGAATTGCCTGCCAATCAGCATGATGTATTTGTTGTGTATGTACATCCAGCCTTGTCCCTTGGAGAAGTAGAACAACTCCTAATGTGGTCTTAATATTGCCAAATATTGTACATTTCATATTTATTCCCTAGAGGCTATTGCGTAGGGTGGTGGTAAAATGCTTGGGCTTGTAACTGTGAGGGTGCAATTTTATTCGAGTCAGACTGTCCTATAGTGTTGAAGGAGACCCAAACCTCACTATCAATGAGACCAAAGGTTAAGAGCCTTTGTGCCTGTATCTTTGGAGGCACCAAGTGTGTTCCAAGAGGTGCTTCACCTTCTGGAATTAGACAATTGTGTTGCACCTGCTAACCCCTTTTGTCTCTTTATTAGGTTTATTGGTTATTTTAGCTTTTGCTAATATATGCTGGCTTATTCATGAGCAACCTTTTCCTTTCATTATCAGATTGGATTGGCTATGTCACCTTTGAGCAACAATTCCCTTTTCCTGGATTATCATCGAAACCCATTTCCCATGTTCTTCCTACGTGGTCTGAATGTTTCACTCTCATCTGATGATCCTTTGCAAATTCATTTAACGAGGGAAGCACTGGTGGAAGAATATAGCATTGCAGCAAAGGTCTTTTCATCTTTATTTATTGTTCCTCTATTGTTGTGTTGCAATGATGTATTGTATTTATAGAATTTTAATCCTTTTATAGGTGTGGAAGCTCAGTTCATGCGACCTGTGTGAGATAGCTAGAAATTCTGTATATCAATCCGGGTTCTCCCATATGGCAAAGGTGGGGAAATTGATGAATGCCATAGGCATGCACCGAAATGCATAAGAATTAGTTCAGATTTTCTGCTCAGTAACTTGTTCATGCAAATAATTCCGAACATTTACAATGTCTAAAATTCGGTGCACTTGTGTAATGAGCATTGCACTTGATGGAAATCTCCAAATATAGATCCGAAGCAACTTGTGTTGATATTATAATTGCATCCGTATTGTAATGGCATCTGTTGGTTGGCTTCATGTTTTGTATTCTTGTTATTTGTGCAGTTGCATTGGCTTGGCAGCAAATATTTTGTAAGAGGCCCAGAAGGCAATGATATCCATAAGACGAATGTACCCCCCCTGAGGATTGCCTTTCGACACGAGGCAAGTTTTTATGGCTTTTTACTAGAAGCCTTTGTATTGCTGTCATTCACAGCTAATGATTTTTGGCTATGCAGACGTGGAAAGAGGAGATGCAGTATGTCTACTCGGGAGAAGCTACTTTCCCTGAAGTAGTAGACTTTTAAGCCCAATTAAATTGGAGAATCAAGCAATTACAAATTGAACTCTGGTGCTCAGTGAAACATGCCTTTTGCTCATCTGAATTTTTTGGATGTCACCAAATTTACTGGGTCAGTTGCTCCCGTAATTGTTCAAATCACCATAAAATGCACAGCTTGCAAGAAACCAGTGGATGCAACAGAATTTACTGTAGTTTTTAATGTAAAGGAAAGGAGAATTCTAGAGCAGTACCATTCTGCAACGCCAGTTATCTTTATATTGGGGCAGGGTGCAGGAAGGGGCTGGTTTTCTTGCAAAATGCTATTATTAAATGTAATTATCCATTTCGTATTATAATCAATCTTACTATTTGATTAGCTGTATTATGATGCATTACTATACTCTTAGCTGACTGGGTGAGGTATTATGAATCAGAAAATAGTGCCCTTGTTCGACTCTGACCAATTATGTTATAGTGCTAGGTAGGCAAATGCGAAATATAATTGATATATTTGTATTGCGCACACAGTTGCTAAAGGATGAAGAGAGGTCTTATCTGGTTATATTTGTTACTATTAAATTATTGCTGATGGATATTCGGCTTCCAATTTTCTTTGCAGGCCCTCATCCTTGTAACTTAGACCCTCAAAAAGAAGCTAACATCCTTGTTGCCTTTTGCTTGCTTGAGATCTTGTTTGTGGGAAAGAAATTGGGCTTTCCAAATATCCAAATCCTCGCATCTAATAATCGATGATAATCAGGGTTTATCCAATTGAAATGGAGGGGGTTTCCCTCTACCTCCCAAATTGTACTGATTATTAAATGCAGTATGTTGGTATTGAATACGAGAAGTAATATAATTAGTACTTTAGGTTTCAATTTTTTACCCAAAAAAAAATACTTAAAATTTCAAATAACTCGAAAATGTTTTGGTGGATGCATACCCAACTCAAATAATCCAATACGTTCTTAGATGAAGTAGAGATATACTATTTTCAGCCAAAGCTTGGACATTGGACAGGGCAATTTGCCCCATGACTTATGATCCTTATAGGTTCGGATCAAAACAAAAGTGACCCGATATCTGCAATGCAATCCAACCAAATAAACAGCCATACTCCCCGTATTATTAAAATCCATAATTTTATTTATTTATTTATTAATCTTCTGACCTTTAAAAAGCCCTTTTGGAACTCTCTTTCCAGTACCTTCCTTTCTCACTAAAAATCTCACCTCGCCGCTTCCTCTCCCATCCGCCTCTTCCTCAAACCCCACTCAAAACCCTCACAACCGCCACTGTTCTTACCGACGGTGTTTTCCGACCATCTTAACCACCGACTTCACCTCCATCGTAAATGGCGGCCTCTACTGCTTCAGAAGTGACAGACGGACCTGTCCTTAACTTTATCAACAAGCGTCTCCGTGCTCTGCGCAAGAAGTACAATCGAATTCTTCAGATGGAGGAGTCCATCTCCCAAGGCAAGCCTATCAATAAAGAACAAGAGGACGTTTTGCGTTCTAAACCCTCCGTTTGCGCGGCAATTGAGGAGCTCGAGAAGCTCAAGCAACCTATCTCCGCTGCCGTCTCTGAAGAAATCGCTCTCGCTATCCAGCGTCACCAGCAGCAGTCTTCCGTCTCTGATAATGCGATTGTTGAGAAGGACGACAGCGATAAAGTTAGTTGCGAGTCCGCCGAAGGTAATCGCAGCGATGGTGGTAGCGTTCTGGTGGAGGATCTGTTGAATTTGTTGTATTTTGGGTCGTTGTTCGATGTGAAGTCCCAAAACGACTTCACTGCTACGATGTTGACTCGGACGCACGAGAGAGGTTGCTGCTTGACTTACGATTATGTGACTGATGATGCTACGGATCTGCTTGGGGAAAGAGATTTGGATATGATTTCCAACCTAGGCGGTTTGCTGATTTCACGCCCTGTGGACTCCAGCTTATCTCATAAGAATGCGTTGCAGCGGTGCGTCGAGCACGCCAAGTTGTGGCTTGCTAACTCAGACCAGCCAATTGATTCCAATGCTAACATTACCTGTGAGTGTTCATTTGTTTAGTTTTGTAATGTTCGGGTTCGGTTTGCAATGTTTATGTCAGTTAATTGATGTTTTGATTTTTTATTTTGCAGACGCGGGCCTCAGGGAAAGGCTGAACAAGATTATGGCTTCTGATTACTTCATCACCACACCGGAGATGAAAGCTCCAGTGGAAGTGGCTGCGGCTGCTGCTGGAAATTACGGGTCTTTTGAGGTTCCCATCTCAGGGCCAGTTCAAGTGGAAGGCTCTTCTGAGCAGTACCAGGAGGTACAAGTTCATTTACTAGTTAACTTTCATATAAAAGATACGATTTGTTACTTCGTTGTAAATTATGTGTTTATTGTGCATTTGATTCATGTTTCGTTTGTCATTTATTTGGATTGACATATATATTTGCATTTGATTTATGATTTCTTTTTGCATACGATTTATGATGTCATCTCATGGCATTCCTTTCATATTTGCCTAGGATTTGTGTTTTAGTAAGACTTGGCTGTAGTGTATCTACTTCTATGTGTGATCATACATGGGCATTTGATGGCTATAGAATGTGCATTACCTTGTTGGAGAAAATAGCTTGACAAGATATCAAGATTACAGCTGATAACTGATGGTATGTATGGCTTCCATTGGAAGACTCTAAGAATGCAGTCCTTATTTAAGTTAATTTCTGTGAAGGTGACGCCACAATTTGCATTTCATTGATTTTGCTAACCTAGAAGCTGGTTTTAGTTTTGAAAAAATACATTTCTTGTTACTGTTTAACTGGAAGTAGAGAATTTTGATCAGTCTATCAGTATTGGTGGTTGATTGGTTGGATGTGGAGAGAGTCGGCCAAATTTGTGCAAAAGGGCTTCCTTTCTTTTGATACTCCCTCCTTTCTACCTTTCCACAGGAAATATTGATTGGCTTTTAACAAGGCATGAAATTCACATAAGTTCGGGTTTTTGTTGCTTTCATTCACTCATTTCTTATTTAATCAAAGAATAGGTATATGTACCCAGAGCAGATGTATACCTTGACATTCCCAAGCTACTCTTTTATAGGCAATTACATATATGTGGAAAGGTGGAAATCATTTTTTTTTTCAAAAAATTAGCAGTAGGAGTTTGGGAACTTCTTAGTAGCTGTGGCTTGTTGATGTTGTATATAACTAAGCTGTACCATTGGAGATGTGGAACCATCCTTTTAACTACAATTTGAGGCCTATATGCTCACATATTAGCATAAAATTGGGTTTTGAAATGGCAATAGAACATCGGTCATGTGCTTGAAAGAGCAAAAGGAGCATCGTTCTTTAGGTAATTCTGGATAACGGGTAATTCCGTACTTGGCCATGAAACATACTGCAAGAGGCATCGTTTGAATACCCTATAGGAAAAATACTTAATGTTACATATCAATTGGAAATCATTTGAAATTAAGGTTTTGCATTTGCTTTACAAGTTCTGTGTTCATGGCATGTAGACTATATTTGATGCTTATATTCATTGGGTTAAATCAGATTCATGTATTATTGCTCGAGTGTGAATGTGAAGATGTGAGTTCAAGACAAATGTTGGTTCTAGCATAATTGTTTCTTTTGTTTATGAATATAAATCAAATTATATATATATACACAAAAAATGAAGTCTTGTTTTTGTTGAGTTGGGGCCACCATATGACTTTGTATAATGTATCAAGTGCTTGTGAATTGCAAGTCTTTGTAATAGTTCCGTTGGATTGCGTGAACATGCATTAACTCAATCTGCGTTTAGATCACACACTTGGTATTTATGTTCATAGTAATATTTGTTGGAGAGATCAAGGAATCTGCTGGTGGTTCTTGTGTTTTTCTACATGTTTTCTCATGTCCGTCTTGTTTTATTTTTTATTTTTTTGGCTGTTAGTAATGTTATGAGGTTATGCCATGGTTGTTTACTGCAATGATGTTACCAAAACTACTGATAT